>JAJKKK010000015.1:0-600000 GCA_022432375.1 Nemania sp. FL0031
AAATTATTTGCAATATAGTTTACTATAAACTTTAATAATTTAACATTTTTAATATATATTTAAATAAAAAAAAAACTATATAAAATTTTATACTATAAAAAGCAACTTAAATAATTTAATAGCTAGATTTTTTAATAATTGCAAACATTAATAAAAAAAGTTAACTAAAATTTTATTATTGCAGTTAAATAGTTTTATTTATATTTAAAAGCATTTTTTATAAAGCTTGTTAATATTAATTTAAATAATAAAATATTTAGCTTTATTAACTAATATTTTAATTGCATTAAAACTAATAGCTATAAAACGTTTTATTTATATAGTATAATATAATATTTTAGCAATATTAATATTAATTAAACTATTGTTTGCATTTAAAATAAAAATAATGCAGCAAAACTTATAAAATTTTTAAAGTAAATAAACAAATATTTTTTAAAATATATTAACAAAAATATTTTAAGCTAACAAGCATTAAAAAATTATATAAAAACTAAGCTTTATAATAATTTTTTTATATTAAAAAACAAGCTTATTAAAAAATAAAAAAAAAAGTATATTTTATTGCTATTAGTATTTAAAAATATAAATATATACTAATATATTATAAATATAAAAATATTAAAACAAAAAAACGCTACTTTAAAACTTAATGTTAGTTTAAATAGCTTTAAGCTTTAATACTATATATTTTTATTAGCTAAAAAAGCATTTTTTATATTAAGTAAAACAGTTATAATTATAATTGGTTTAACAAAATAATAATAGTAGTTTTTTAATATAATTATAACTTTTTGTTTATTTTTATTAAAGCTTAAACTTTATTGCTTATATATTATATTATTAATTATGCTATAAAACTAAAAACGTTAATATTTTAACAACTAGTGCTAATTATAGCATATTTAAACATGCTAAAAACCAACCTAAGTTTTATAAACATTAAATAGTTTAATTTTATAGCTAAAAACTTTATAATAAAAATTTTAAACAAAATTTTTTTTAAATAAAAGCTTTTTTAATTAATATAACAAATTATATATTAAGCTATAATATATATTATTTTTTCTAAAATATTTAATAGTAAGTTTATTTTTTATTTTTATACTAAAAAATTATACAAGCATAGCTAAGTTTTAAACGTTAAACAGCTTTTTTAAACAAAAAAACCTTGCAAATTTAGTTATAAAATAAGTTATATTTATTTAAACCTAAAAAAAAAATTAAACTAATAATATTTTAAGCTTATAAAACTAAAAAGTTTTAATTGTAATATTTTTGTTTGTATAACTATATATTATATATTTAAATAGTATTAAAGCTAACTAAAAAATAGCCAGTAAAATTTTACTAGTTTAATAGCACTTAAAAAAACAATTAATATTATTAACAAGTTAAATATTTTAATAAAGCAACAACTTTAATGTTTATTAGTATGCTACTATTTAATAAAAAAAATAATAAATTATATATATAATTTTAAGTTATAAAGCTTAGCTTTTTTGTATTATAAAATTGTTTTGTTATAAATTTTACTTTAAATTTAACATTACTATAAAAAAAGCTAAAAATATAGTATTTTAGCAAACTATAGTTTATTTTTTTTAACTTTAATTTACTTTAAAAGTTAAAAAATAATACTAAATATAATATATAGCAATAAAATGCTAAAATAAACTATAATTTAAACTTTAATTGCAAATTTACAAATAATAAAAATAAAGTTTTTTATAAAAAAAAAGTAAAAAAAGCTAATAATTTTTTTTACTATAATATATTATTAATATTTATAAAAGGTTTATTAAAACAACTAAAACAATTATATAAAGCTAAAATTTTTATACTTATATAAATAGCAAAAATATTAAACTTAACTAACAAAATAATATATATTAAACATACTAATTATTTAAACTTAAAAAATCTAAAAATCTATTAAAATATGCTGTTTATAGTACATAAAAAAACCTTAAAACAAATATACTAAATATTTAATATAATTAAACGCTTTATTAAAAAATAAAAAAGCAAAATTAATACATTAAATTATATAATACTATATAACTAAAGCAAAAAAAACAAATATAACTATAATAGTACTAAAATAAACAGCTTTACTATATTATATTATAACTTTAATAATAAATTATTTAAAATAAACAAAAACTTAATTGTTATATTTTAAGTATTATAATTATTTTATTGCAAACAGCTATATATTTTTATATAGCTTAATATTTTAATTAAAGTTAAAACTATATAGTTTTAAGTTAGCAACCAAATTGCAAAAAAATACAAGTTAAATTATAAATAATTAATTATAATAAACTTAATATTAAAACATTTAAATAAAGTAAACTATTATTATAAAAATAGCAATAATATATTTAAAGTTAAAAATTAACTAAATATTATTATAAGCTTTTATTTTTAACTGCTATTTTATTTATTAAGTAAAAATAGCATAAAAAAAAGCTATATAATTTAAGCTTTAATATTAGCTTTAAACTTAAAAAAAAAGCAAAAGCATATATGCTTAACAGCTATGTTTAGTTATATAAATATAAATATTAATAGTACTATTATTTATTATACGCTAAAGCTAATAATTTTAAAATTAACAGCTAGCAATAATAAGTTTATAAAAAGCAAAACGCTTTTAAAAACAAAATGCTAAAATTAACAAGCAACTAATATTTTAATTATTAATAAATATAATATAATGTTTATTTTTAACTTATATAAAATAAACATATAACTTAAATAAACATAAAAACAAAAAAACAGCAATTTTAAAAAAATGCTTATTATTATACTATGCAGTAATTTTTACTAGTTTAAGCCTATAAAAAAAATATTAATGTTATATTTTAATAAGCCAACTATAAAAAATAAATATTTTAAAACTAGCAATAATTTTTAACTAATTAATAGCAAGCTATATAAAAACAAACATTACTTAAAATATTAACTATAGCTTTAATTTATAATTATTATAATACTAAATAAACAAATATAAGCAATTAATAAAGCATATGCTATATTATTTAAACGTTTATAAACAAGTAAACAAACAAAAGCAAATATTAATACTTTAAATATAAAAATAATATATAGTAGCAATATTACGTTAAATAAAATATTTAAAACAATTATACTATTAAATAATATATAATATAAATTAAATATTTAAGTAGCTTTAAGCTTTGCTTAGTTATATAAATAGTTATTATATATATTTTTATTTAAGCATTTTTTAACTAAAAGCTATTTTAAAAAAACTGTTTTATAAATAGCAAACTTAATTATAAACTTTAGTATAGTTAAAATATTTGTTTATTTGTTTATTATAATAAATATGCTAGTTATTATAATAAACAATATATACTAAAAATTTAAAATAGTTAATAGCGCAAAATATATAGTTATAAAATTTATGTTTAATTTTAATACTTATATATATAAAACAAACTTTAATATATTTATTATTATTAAACTACTATTAGCTTGCTTTTTATTTTTATTAATAACTAAAAATATTTAAATTTGCAATTTTTTGTAAAAAATATTGCTAATTTTATTTAGCAAGCTTTATGCTTTAAGTTTTTTTTTAAAGTTTAAACCTATTTAGTAAAAAAAAATATTATTTAATTTTAATATTTATAGTTATAAAATATAAAGTATAAAATTAAAGTTATAAAAATATATTTTTAGTTTTAACTAAAAAATATAATAAAAAAGCAAGCTTTATTAGTATATATATATAACTATTTTAATTAACTAGCTTTAATAGTTTTTATTTTTTTATACTTTATAAAGCTAAATTATTATATATAACTATATTTTTTGTTTTATATAAAAATAATAATAAATAAAATAAAAAATTTAAATAAATTAATAATAAATAAATATAAAGCTTAAATATTAGCTTTAATTTATATTTATTTATAATAAAGCTTTATTTATATATTAATATTAGTTAGCATTTTTTTTAAATTAATAAAAAAAACTAAAATTTTTATTAAAACTTTATTAAAAAGTTTAAGTTAATAGCTATAAAACTTTTTGCTAACTTTTAATAAGTTTAAAATAAAAGCAGTAAATAAAATTGTACTAAATAATATAGTTTAAATATTAATATTAATAATAAAATTAAAAAAATAATTATTATTAAATATTATTAATTATTTTAGTTTTTTTAGTTTTATTTATTTTAATATTATTTTTTTATATTATTATTTTTAATACTTTTTAAAACATTAAAATTAACTTTAATTTTAAGCTTTATTTTTTTTTTAGTATTTTAATTTTTATTAGCAATAAATATTTTTTTTTTAAAAGTTAACTTAGCTAGAATTTTTTTAACTTTTTTAAAAGTTAAAAGTTTTATAATGCTAAAGCAAAATTAATTTATTAGTTAATATTAAATTTATAACTAAATTAGCTATTACTAAAAAAAATTTTTTTGTTTATATTGTTATACTTTTATTTATAACAATTATTACTTTTTTATTTTATTTTTTAATTTACTTAAAAGCTAGCTATTAGTTTTTTACTTTTTAAAAGTATATTTTAATTTTTTAAAAATTTTTTATTTGCAATATTTTTTTTAATATAAGTTTTAATAAAAATAAATAAACTATAGTTTAACAAAGCTATAATATATATATAAAAATAAAACTTATAAAAATATATTTTTTTTATTTTATAATAATAATTAATTTTAATAAAAGCTATATAATTTAGTTATATAGCTTAGCTATTTTAGCTATTTTAGCTTAATTTTTTTAAGTTTTTTTAAGTTTTTTAAGTTTTTTAAACTTTTTAATTTAGTTCTAGCTACTAATTAAAATAGTAGGTTGGTTGGCTAATAAGTTTGCTAGTAGGTTAGTAAATAACTAAAGAAAGGTTTTTGGCAGTATAAATAGCTATACAGTTAACAGCAGGGTAGCAAGCAGGGTAGCAAGCAGAGTAGCAAGCAGGGTGGCAAGCAGGGTAGCAAGCAGAATAGCAGGCAAAATAGTAGGCAGGTTAGTTAACAAGCTATTTTTTGCTAAAATAAAAAATATTTTTAACGCTTTAATATTTTAAATAATAAAAAGTTTATAACTAATAAAAAATTATTAAAACGCTAAAACGTTTAATTATATATATAGATTATTTTATAAATAAAAAATAATAAAAATAAAAAAAAATAAATAAGTACTAAAAAGTAAGCTTTTTAAACAAAATTAAAAAAAAATAATATAAGTAAAATATAAGTAAATAAAAAAAAAAAAAATAAGTAAGCAAAAAAATAAGCAAAAAAATAAACTAGTAAATTAGCAAATAAATTAGCTAACAAGTTAATAAATAAATTTTAGCAGCATTAGTAGCTTTATAACCTAGCTATATAGCTTAACTATTTTAGCTATTTTATTTAAGTTTTTTTAAGTTTTTAAATTTTTTTTAATTTAGTTTTGCTAGTTTTAACTATATAGCTTAGTTATTTTAACTACTTTAGTATAGTTTTTTTAAATTTTTTTAGGTTTTTTAAGTTTTCTAAACTTTTTTTATTTAGTTTTTTTAGTTTTAGCTATAAAATAAATTAGCTAGCAAATTTACTTATAGGTTAGCAAATAACTAAAAAAAAGTTTTTAGTAATATAAATAGCTATACGGTTAGCAGTAAGTTAGCAAGCAAATTAGCTAATAAAATAGTAAGCAAACTAGTTTGTTAGTATATAAGTTAATTAGCAGGTTGGTTAGCTAATCGGCTAGCAAATAAGTTTACTAGCAGGTTAACAAATAAAGCAAAAAAAAATTTTTAGCTATATAAATAGCAAGCAGGTTAGCAAATAGTTAGTAGTTTTAGTGCTAAGCTTTTTTTTTAAATAAAAAAAAAGCATTTTTAATTAAGCTATAGTAATGCTAGCGAAAAATTTATAAATATAAATAACTTTTGTTTTATTTATTTTATAAACTTATTTGTTAAAAATAAAAGCATTATAGTTTTTAATTAAAGTTATAATTTATTTTTTTAATTGTTTTTTATATTTAAAAATAAAAAATATTTTTTTGCTTATATTTTATATTAATTAAATAGTTTAATATTTTTATAACTTTAAAAATAAAAAACTTTATATTAATTATAAACTATATTTAAAATATTTTAAAAAATTAATATATTAAATAATAATATTAAATAATAAAAAGTTTTATTATATTTATTTTATTAAACTTATTAATAAAAACTTAAATATAATTATATTTATATTAATTTAATAATATATTTTTATTATTTATTATTATATATTTTTAAATATTTTAAAATATTAATATAAAATATAATAAGTTTAAAGTTTTTTTTTTTTAATTGTTTATTTTTATAATAATATATATTATATTTTTAAAATAACTAATAATAAGTTTTTTTTATAGCTTTAATATATTATTAAAAAAATTTATAAGCTTTTTATAATAAAGTAATTTATAAAAAAAAAATTTATTTTAATTTAATTTAAATATTTATAATTTATTTTTGTAATTTTTAAACTTTTATTATTTATTTTTTTAAATAATTAAGTTTATTAAATTAGTTTTTTTAAAAATAAAGTTAATATTAAATTTTTTAGCTATTTTAATAATTTTTATTAATATAATTAAATTTTTAATTTATTTTAATTTAATTAAAATAAATATATATTTTTGTTTTTTTTTTAATTTTTATTATTAAAAAATTAATAATTTTATAAAATAATATATTTATAATAATATTTTTTTTATTTAATTTATATTAAAAAATAATATTAAAATTATTTAAAAAGTTTATTTATTATATTTATTATATAAATAATGTTTTTTTTATAAACTAATAAATTAATATTTATTAATTAATAATTATTTAAAATTTTATATTTATTAATTTAAAATAATAATATTTTAAAGTTTAAATAATTATTTATTATTTTTAGTTTTATATTAAATAAATTTTTTTAATTATTATTATTATTTTAAAAATATAATTTATAAGTTTTTATTTTTTGTTTTTTAATATTTAAACTTTAAGTTTATTATTATTTAAAATAATATTTAAAAAAAAAACTATATTATAAAAAGCTTTATAATATATTTATAAGCTATATATAATAAAAACTATTTAAATAAAGCTTTTTTTAAATTTTTTTAAAAAAATAATAAAGTTTAATTGCTTTATTATAATATTATATATATAAAAAATAAATAAATAAAAAGTTTTTTTTTTAATTTATATATTAAATAATATATTAATTTATATTAGTTTTTAATAGCTTATATTTTTATATTAATAATTTATTTATAATAATATTATATTTAATAAAATAATTAATTAAATAATAAAATAGTTATATATAATAAGTTTTAATTATTAATAGCTATATATATTACTAAAAAGCTATACTAATAACTATTTAGCAGCTGTTTATAATTGTTAATATATAGTTATTAATAATTAATTATATAAAAAAAATTAAGCTATATATAGCTTATATATTATTTGTTTTTTTTTTATAATAAAAAAGTTATTATTTATTTTTTTATTTATATATTAAGCTTTAGTTTAGCTATTTAATTATAGTTTATTTATTTATTTAAATAAATTTATTTTTTATTTTTTTATTTTTATTAAATAATATTTTTAATAATATTTTTATAAGTGTTTATTTTAATTTAAATTTTTATATTAAGTTTAAAAAATATAATTATTAAAATAATATTTATTAGTTTTTTTAAAGTTTTAAAAGTTTTTTATTATTTAAGTTTTAATTTTTATAATATTAATTTTTTTAATAATTAATTTAAAACTTTTATTATTTTATTAATATAATAAATAAACATTTTAATATAAACTATAATAAAAACTTTAGTTTTATTAATAAATTAAATATTAAATAAAATAAACTATAAAGTTTATATTTATTAAAAAAACTTTTAGTTTTTTTTATTTAATTTATATTATATTATTTAAATTTAAATATTAATATTATTTATAATAATTTTTATTATTATAGTTATAGTTTAATTTTTATTAAAACGTTAAATATATAATGTTTGCTTTTTTTTTATACCTAGTTATTTTTATATAATAAAGTTAGTTATAAATATATAGTTATTACTATATAGTTATTTATATAAGTAATATAAATATAATATAAATTTTTAATAACTTTAAATACTAAGCTTACTATCCACCTGGGCAAGTGGATAAACTGCAACCAAATAGCTAAGCTAAGGCTTGGCAAGCGAACAGGAAGGTGGGCGACGACCTTCCTGTACGGAAGTGGGGGGCAAGCCACACACAAGCCACATGTGGCTAAGCCCCCTGCTTACGTAACTGATTACCGACAACTGTGTACTAGCAGCTGCACACAGCTGCCAGCAGGCAATTGGTACAGCCGCCTGGCAGTATGTGCAGCTGCCAACAACCGAATCTACTGTGTACGGCCACTTTGCCGCCCCGCCAATTACCTCGCCGGGCCGCGACACTGACGCGAAACGGGCCGCTAACGCGGAATACGGGCCGCCGACAGCTGGCATGAATTGGCGCGTCATCCAACATGCAGGGCGCAAGAAAGGACCCTCTAACCACCTGTCCCCTATATAGGGCGCTGCAACAGGGCAATCGGACCTTACCACCCCCCCTGGAGGACCTGAAGGAGGCCTGGTTTAGGTGGTTTTCACTATATACAGCCTGTAAATGTGCCGTTAGGGCTCCCTGTAATATAGTTTCCTCCTTACGTACCGCTTTAGGCAGCAATAAACCCGAAGTTTAACCACCATCAAATACTAAGCTTACTATAAAAAAAATATTATTTATAATTTTACTAAAACTATTTTATATAGCTGTTATAATAAGCGCAGCTTTAAACTTCTAACATATATATTAAGCTAAACTTTTTTTTATTACAAATCGCTAGCAATATATAGAAAAAAAAACTAATATGTTTAATTATTAAACTTTAACCAAAAAAGTAACAAAAAAGTAGCTATTTTAAGCTTGCTAACTAAACTTTATTTAATATGCTATATATATTTAAATTGTAGCTTACAATTAAATATATATATAAATAAAAATGCTAACTATAAAAATAAAAAGTAAGCAAAAGTTTTGCTTATAAAGCAATTATTTTTTTTATTTTTTATTATTGCTATTATAATACTTTTATTACTATTATACTTTTTATAATAATATTATTATTATTATTAACAACTATAGCAAAGCTTAAAAATATAGCTTTAGTTATAGCTATTTTTAAACTACTAAAAACAATTAAAAAACTAAGCTTATAAAACTTAAATAATTTTAACTATAATTATAAAATTTATTTTATTTTAATATATAACTTTATATATTTAAACAATTATTAGTATTTAGTAATTTTTAAAGCTATAGAAAAGTATAAAATATAATTAAAATAAATAAACAAAACTAGCATTAATATTGCAAAAATTAAAAAAAAAGTTTTTATTAAAGTACTTTAAAAAATTAACCAGTATATAAATTTAAAGCATAGTTAAACGCGGTTAACTTGTTATATAGCAGCAAGCTAAATGGCTTTAGCAAGCTAAATAGCTTAATAGCTGCGGCTTAAAATAAAAGCGCAACAAAGGCATTTCTGCGGCTGCTATTTAAAGCTTAATTAAAAGGCGTTATTGTTTATATAAAAAAAAAGGCATTAAAAGCGTTGTTAAAAATTGCGGCTTAACAGAAAGCCTAGCTTGGGGTTTAAGTTGGTTAGTTAGCAATAAACATCCGATTATACCGTAGTATATAAAACATAAATTACTAGGTAACTATAAATAGGCCGAAGCCTATAATAATTTTTATTAAATAATATAATATATTTGCTACTTAAACAAATAGTTAACTTACAACCAAATAGTTAAGCTTAGCTTAGCACGCAAGCTAAAATAATAAAAAATAACCTTACTACAAAAAAAAGCAAGCTATATAAGCTATATATAGCTTACTTTTTTTTTTATTTTTTAACTTTGCTATTATATACCTATAACCATATATTAGCAGCTATAAATAGCTATTAAGCAGCTATTAGTATAATTTTCCGGCAAAATATATAGCTACTAATAATTAACTTACTATATTCGGCCACTTTACTGCTTTGCTAATTGTTTTATTAAGCATAATATTGTTATAAACAAACTGCTAACGTAAAAATATAAGCTATTAACAATTAGTATAAATTAACATATTATTTAATATATAAAACGTAAAAAAAACTTTTTAACTATTTGTTTTTTATATATAAAACGCTATAATAAAACAATTAAACTTTATTATTTTTTTAAAAAAACTTAAAAAAAACCTAGTTTAAGTAGTTTTTATTATATATAGCTTATAAATATGCTATAAAGCTTTTTATAATATAGTTTTCTTTTTAAGTATTGTTTTAAGTAATAATAAACCTAAAGTTTAAATATTAAATAATATAATATGTTTAATAATTAATATTTTTATTTTTTTTAGTTTTTTTTTTATTATTAGCTAATATTATATAAAGTAGTTTTTTAATATTTAAATTTTATTAGCTATAATATTTTATTTAAATTAGTTTTTTAATATTTAAATATTATTTTAATATAAAATATAATAAATTATTTAATTTATTAAAACTTTTTATAATTTTATATATTTAGCTTTTATTATTTTATTTAAATTAGTTTTTTAATATTTAAATATTTTAGTTATTAATAAATTAAATTTAATAATTAATATTATATATTTTTATAAAATTTATATTAAAAATATTTTAGTTTTTTTTATTTTTTTTTATTTTAAACAATTAAACTATTTAAAATATTATTATATTTAACTTAAGTTAATATTTATAGTTTTATTAATTAATTATTTTTTAATATTAATTTATTTTTATATTTTATATTTTAATTTATATTAAAATATTAAATATATAATGTTTGCTTTTTTTTTATACTTAGTTATTTTTATATAATAAAGTTAGTTATAAATATATAATTATTGTTATATAATTATTTATATAAATAATATAAATATAATATAAATTTTTAATAACTTTATTAAAATTATTTTATATAGCTATTATAATAAACATAACTTTAAACTTAAAAATAAATTTAGCATATGCATTAAGCTAAACTTTTTTTTATTATAAATTGCTAATAACATATAAAAAAAAACTAATATGTTTAATTACTAAACTTTAGCAAAAAAAATAACAAAAAAGTAGCTATTTTAAGCTTGTTAATTAAACTTTATTTAATATATTATATATATTTAAATTTAAATAAAAATGTTTATTGTTAATTATAAAAATAAAAAATAAATAAAAAGCTTTATTTATAAAGCTGTTATTTTTTTTACTTTTATTGCTATTATTATAATATTTTTATTATTATTATATGCTTTATAATATTATTATTATTATTATTATTATTAATAACTAAAGTATTTAAACTTAACAATATATTATAATAAGCTTTTAAAATAAAGCTTTAATTAAAGCTATTTTTAAATTGCTAAAAGCAACTAAAAGTTTTAATATTTAAAACGTAAATATATTTAATTATAATTAAAAGCTTAATTTTTTTATTATATATATATTAGCATATTTAAATAACTTTAAATATTTAAAATTTAATAAAGCTATAATAAAACTTAAAATAAACTAAAAAGCTAAAATAAACTAAAATAAAATAAAAAAAATTAAGCTTATAAAAGTTAAAAAAAAAGTTTTTATTAAAATATTTTAAAAAATTAACTAATATATAAATTTAAAATATAGTTAAATATTAATAATATAGTTAACTTATTATATAATAATAAGCTAAATAGCTTAATAGTTAACTATTTAAAGCTTAATTAAAAAACGTTATTACTATATAAAAAAAAAAAGCTATTTTTAGTATTTTAGCTTTTGTTATAAAAGTTAAAAATTTATAAACTTTATAAAAAAAAAAAGCGTTAAAAGTAATATTAATAGTTAATTAACAAATTATAGTTTAATAAAAAGCTTAACTTAAAGTTTAAATTAATTATTTAATAATAATTATTTAATTATATTATATTATATAAAACATAAATTATTAAATAACTATAAATAAACTAAAGCTTAATTTATTTTTATATTTAAATAATAATAATTATAATTTAATTTAGCTTTATTTTTTAATTTTTTTTTATATAATTATTTTTTTTTTAATTTGCTTTATAATTATTTAATATTATATAATTTTTTATAAAATTAAATATAATTATTATATATAAACTTATTATTTATATAATAGTTAATAATTAAGTTTTTAACTTAAATTTTTTATATTATTTTTTTTTAAACAACTTTTAAAGCAATTAAAAATATAATAACTTTTTTTATTATAATTATAATATATAATATTTTTAAAATTAAAATAATATTTTAATTTTTAATTATTTTTATTTTTATATTTATTTATATTTTTTTTATTATTAGTTTAATTAGTTTATTTATTTAATAAAAAGTATTTATTTTTTTAAAACTTAAAAAATCGCTTTTTAATATTTTAGTATTTAAATAAACATAACTAATAATAGCTATTTTAATATTAAAGCTAAAATTTTTAAAGTATTTTTAGTTTTATAAATAAACATTTTTACTTTATTAATTTTTATTTTATTAAATATTTTTATATATATTATTTAAATTATATAAAAGTTTTAATAATAAACTATTTTTTTGTTTTTAATTATTATTTATTAATTTTTATTTTTTTATAGCTATATTTATTATATTTTTATAAATATTAAATAATAAATTATAAAAGTTTTAAATGTTTTTTTTAAATAATTTAATAAGTTTTTAATAAAATAATATAACTTTTTTATTATTTAGTTTTTTAAATTTTTAGCTTTTAATTTATATTAAATAATAATTAAATTATTAAAAATATTAATTAGTTTTTTATTTAGCGTTTTTTAATTATATATTAATATTAATAATTAAATATATTAATTAATATATAAAGCTTTTTATTTATAAATATATTAAATATAATTTTAATTTTACTTAAGTAAATAAATAAACTATAACTAAATAATTAAGCTAAAGCTTAACAAATAAACAAAAAAGTAAGCAATAACTTTTTTATATAAAAATAAAAAAGCAAGCTATATATAAGCTATATATAACTAAGCTTTTTGCTTATATAACTAATTATTTATTACTGTATACTAGCAGCTACAAATAGCTACTAATAGCTATTAGTATAGCTTTTAGCAGTATATATAGCTATTAACAACTAAATTATTATATATTAGCTACTTTACTGCTTTGCTAATTGCTTTGCTAAATATAATACTAATATAAACAAGCTATTAATATAAAAATATAAGCTGCTAATAGCTAGCATAAATTAGCATATTATTTAATATATAAAATATAAAAAAAATTTTTTAACTATTTATTTTTTATAAAGCGTTATAATAAAGCAATTAAACCTTACTACTCTTTTTAAAAAACCTAAAAAAAGCTTAAGTTTAAATAGTTTTTATTATATATAGCCCTATAAATATGCCGTTAAAGCTTTTTATAATATAGTTTCTTTTTTATATACTGCTTTAAGCAGCAATAAACCTAAAGTTTAACTATTACTATTAAATATAATTTTAACGTTTGCTATTAATAATAAAAGTATAATACTAGTTTTTATAATTTTAGTTTATTTTATTAATAATATATAAAATTTTTATTTTTAATTTTTTAAACTTATATATAAAAACTATAAATATAAGCTTTAGTTTTTTTATTTATTTAGTTTATTTATTATATATAAACTTTATACTAAAAAAAAAGTATTTAAACTTAAATAAACAACTTAAATTAAAGTTATTATTATAATTTATATTTAATTTATAATATTTTTATTGTTAGTTTTAATATAGTTATTAATTATTATTATTATTATTAAATAAAATATTAAAAATATTTAAAAGTTTATTTTTAAAACATAAATATAGTTTTAATAGTTTAGCTAGTTTAAAGTTTTTTAAAGTTTTCGATTTTTTAAAATTTTAGGTTTTTTTTTTTTTTTTATAGTTAATTTTAATATATATTTATATTAAAACTTATATAATTTAGCTATAAATTAGTTTTATTTTTTTTTAATTTTTTAATTTTATTAATAGTTTTAATAAATTATTTATAAATTTATATAAAATTATTAAATTAAAAAATAAAACAAAAAGTTTTTAAATTTTAAATATTTAAGTTTTTATTGTTTAGTTGTTATTTTAATTTAATTTTAAATTAAATTTTTAAAAATTTTATAAATAATTTGTTTTATATAATATTTAATTAAATATATTAATATATTATTTTGTTTATATTATAAATAACTTTTTAATAAAAGCTTTAAAATTGTTATAAACTAAAAAATAAAATTAAGTATAATAATAATAATATTTTAAAAATAAATAACTATTTTTAAAACTAAAGCTTAAAAAAAAATCTTTTATAAAATAAATATATATATAAGCTATATTATATATTTTAGCTTAAAGGTTTTATATATAATAGTTTAAAAAAGTTTAAAATTATAATTATTTAAATAATTAATTTATATTTTATTAAAGCAATTAATATATAAGTATGCTTTTTTTTATATATAAGCATTTTTTTATATAAATATATTATTTTAGGCTTTTTATTAGTTTAAAACTTATTGCGCTACCTTTATTTTAACGGTATAATTATTTTATTAACTTTTTAATATTATAATAATTTTTTATTAACTAAATTAAATTGTAATAAAATGTATTTAGTACTAAAACTTTTGTTATTTTTTGCTTTAATAGTTAAATTTTAAGTTTATTACTATTTAAAATAATATATAAAAAAAAACTATATTATAAAAAGCTTTAATAGTATATTTATAAAGCTATATATAATAAAAACTATTTAAACTTAAGCTTTTTTTAGGTTTTTTAAAAAAAATAGTAAAATTTAATTGCTTTATTATAGCATTTTATATAAAAAACAAATAATTAAAAAGTTTTTTTTACACTTTATATATTAAATAATATACTAATTTATATTAGCTATTAGCAGCTTATATTTTTATATTAATAGCTTGTTTATATTAGTATTATGCTTAATAAAACAATTAGTAAAGCAGTAAAATAACTAAATATAATAAGTTAATTATTAATAACTATATATACTATTAAAAGCTATACTAATAGCCGTTAGTAGCTATTTATAGCTATTAATATATAGTTATTAAAAATTAGTTATATAAAAAAAAGTTAAGCTATATATAGCTTATATATAGCTTGCTTTTTTTTTTATATAAAAAAGTTATTATTTATTTTTTTGTTTGCTTGCTAAGCTTTAGCTTAGCTATTTAGTTATAGTTTATTTATTTGCTTAAGTAAAATTATTTTTTGCTTTATTTTTTAGTACTAGTTATATATTAATATAATAAATATTAATAAAAGTATAATTTTTTCTAGTTTAAAAATTTAAAAAGGTTAAATAGTTAGCTATATTTTAGTTTTTTAATTAGCTAGTTATTTTAATTTATTTTATTTAATATACTTTAGCTTTTTATATTTTTATTAATAAAAATCGGAAAAATATGCAACTAGTATTTAAACTTTTATTATTTTCTATTATATTTTTAAGTATTAGTTGCACTTTATTAAAACTAATATTAGTAAAATTAAAAATAAGTTATATAAAGTAAAATAAGTAAAATAAAAGTAATATATAAAAAATATAATAGCTTTTTTATTATAATTTAATTATTTATATAATAACTTTATAACTAACAGTTGCAAAAAAATATAACTAGTACTTAAAAATATAACAAAAAATAATAAAAATTTAAGTATTAATTATATATTTTTTCAATTTTTATTAGTAAAGCTACAATATATAAAGTTAAATATAGCAAATAAAAAGCTATATTAAGCTATATAGCTAATTAATCGGCAAACTTATAAATACTATATACTTATATATAAAAAAAAATATGCTTATATATTAATTGCTTTTATTAAATATATAAAATAATAAAAAATATATATTTAATTAAATATTTATTAATAAATAAGTTTTAAAGCTTAAAATAATATTATAATAATTATATAATAAAATATTAGTTTATTAATTTTATAAATAAAAACTTTAAATTAAAAAAAATATATATATATAATTATATATATATATAATAAAATATATAAAGCTTATTAATAATATAATTATTTTTTTATTTTTTTATTATATATATAATTATATAATTTATTAAATATAAGCTTTAGCCTATTTATAGTTACCTAATAATTTATGTTTTATGTATTACGGTATAATTAAATGTTTATTACTAACTAACTAACCTAAACCTTAAGCTAAGCTTTTTGTTAAGCTGCAATTTCTAATAATACTTTTAATGCCTTTTTTTTTATATAAATATAATAAAAGCTAAAACGCTAAAAATAGCTTTTTTTTTTATATAGCAATAATGCTTTTTAATTAAACCTTAAATAGCAGCCGTAAAAATACCTTTATTGCGCTTTTATTTTAAGCTATAGTTATTAAGCTATTTAGCTTGCTGCTATATAACAAGTTAACCGATTTATATATTTGTTAACTTTTTAAAGTGCTTTAATAAAAAAATTTTTTTTAATATTTTTAGTTTTATATTAGTTTATTTTGCTTTAGTTTATTTTAGTTTTTATTATAGCTTTATAAAATTTTAAATATTAATAATTATTTAAATATATAAAAAAATATATAATTATAAAATAGCGTTTATAAATATTATTAAACCTATTAATGTTTTAAGTGTTAAAATTTTTAATTATTTTTAGTAATTTAAAAATAGTTTTAGCTAAAGTTTTGCTTTAAAAGTTTGCTATAATATATTATTAATAGTAGTAGTAATAATAATAGGTTTTTTTAAAGCCGAAATAATATTTAAAAAAGCTACTAAAGAAAACTTTTATATTAGTTATTATAAAAAATATAATAATAATAAAAGTATTATAATAATAGCAATAAAAAGTAAAAAAAATAACAGCTTTATAAGTAAAGCTTTTGTTTACTTTTTATTTTTGTAATTAACATTTTTATTTGAATTTAAATATATATAGCATATTAAATAAAGTTTAGTTAGCAAGCTTAAAATAGCTACTTTTTTGCTACTTTTTTTGCTAAAGTTTAATAATTAAGCGTATAATAAAAAAAAGTTTAGCTTAATATATATGCTAAAAATTTAAAGCTATATTTGTTATACAATAAACAACTATATAAAATAGTTTTAGTAAAGTTATTAAAGATTTATATTATATTTATATTATTTATATAGTAAAATAACTATATAGCAATAACTATATATTTATAACTAACTTTATTATATAAAAATAACTAAGTATAAAAAAAAAGTAAATATTATATATTTAATGTTTTAATAAAAATTAAACTATAATATAATTTATTAAATATAAATTTGTTTTAAATTATTATAAAAATATTAATAATAATAATAATATTATTATAAAATATATAATAATAATAATAAAAAATATAAAAAATAATTGTTTTAATATTTAAACTTTAAGTTTATTACTATTTAAAACAATATTTAAAAAAAAAACTATATTATAAAAAGCTTTATAATATATTTATAAGTTATATATAGTAAAAACTATTTAAATTAAGCTTTTTTTAAATTTTTTAAAAAAAATAATAAAGTTTAATTGTTTTATTATAATATTTTATATATAAAAAATAAATAATTAAAAAGTTTTTTTTATACTTTATATATTAAATAATATACTAATTTATATTAACTATTAATAGCTTATATTTTTATATTAATAATTTATTTATAATAATATTATACTTAATAAAATAATTAGCAAAGTAATAAAATAGCTATATATAATAAATTTTAGTTATTAATAGCTATATATATTATTAAATAGCTATATTAATTGTTTATTAACAGCTATATATAGCTATTAATATATAATTATTATTAATTAATTATATAAAAAAAACTAAATTATATATAGCTTATATAGCTTGTTTTTTTTTGTAGCAAAAAAATTATTGTTTATTTTTTTATTTATATATTAAGCTTTATTTTAGCTATTTAATTATAGTTTATTTACTTGCTTAAATAAAAAAAAATAATTGTTTTATAAAGTTTTTTTATTTATTTTTTATTTTTATAATTAATATTTTTATTTAAATTTAAATAAATATAATATATTAAATAAAGTTTAATTAATAAACTTAAAATAATTATTTTATTATTATTTTTTTTATTAAACTTTAATTATTAATTATTAATAAATAATATAAAAATGTTTAATTTAATATGCTTTTATTTTTAATAAATAAGTTTATAAAATAAATAAATAAAAATTATATATTATAGTTTGATTTTTATTAAAACGTCGAATGCGCGACGCTTGCCCTCTTTTTGCACCCAGTTATTTTTATATAATAAAGTCGGTTGTAAATATATAGTTATTGCTATACAGTTAAATAAAAATTATATATAATTTTTAATTTTTTATTAATATTATTATAACTTAATTAAAATATATTTATTTTTATTTAAAAATAATATAATATTTAAACTTTAAGTTTATTATTATTTAAAATAATACTTAAAAAAAAAACTATATTATAAAAAGCTTTATAATATATTTATAAGTTATATATAATAAAAACTATTTAAATTAAACTTTTTTAAAGTTTTTTAAAAAAGTTAATAAATTTTAATTGCTTTATTATAATGCTTTATATATAAAAAACAAATAGTTAAAAAGTTTTTTTTGCACTTTATATATTAAATAATATATTAATTTATATTAGCTATTAATAGCTTATATTTTTACGTTAGCGGTTTGTTTATAGCAGTATTATACTTAGCAAAACAATTAATAAAACAATAAAATAGCTATATATAATAAATTAGTTATTAGTAGTTATATATATTGCTAATAATTATATTAATAGTTGTTAATAGCTATATATAGCTATTAGTATATAGTTGTTAATAATTAATTATATAAAAAAAACTAAGCTATATATAACTTATATAGCTTGCTTTTTCTTTATATAAAAAAGTTATTGTTTACTTTTTTGTTTTATGTATTAAGCTTTAGTTTAACTATTTAATTATAGTTTATTTATTTGTTTAAATGGCTTATTTAAAAATAATATATTATAGTTTTTTTTATTTTTTTTATTAATTTATTTTTTTTTACTAATTTATTTTTTTTTTATTTATTTAATTTTTTATTAAATATAAAGTTTTAATATTATTTAAATAAATAAATAAACTATAATTAAATAGCTAAGTTTAAGCTTAATATATAAATAAAATAATAAAAAATAATACTTTTTTATTATAAAAAAAAAATAAGCTATATAAACTATATATAATTTAACTTTTTTTTTATTATTATATATTTATTACTATATATTAATAGCTATATATAGCTATTAACTTTTATTTAAGCAAGTAAATAAACTGCAACCAAATAGCTAAGCTAAAAGCTTAGTATGCAAGCAGAAAAATAAGCAATAACCTTTTTATATAAAAAAAAAGCAAGCTATATATAAGCTATATATAGCTTAGCTTTTTTTATATAACCAATTATTTATAACTATATACTAACAGCTATAAATAACTGCTAATAGCTATTAATATAGCTTTTAGCAATATATATAGCTACTAATAACTAAATTATTATATATTAGCTATTTTATTATTTTGCTAATTACTTTGTTAAGTATAATATAGCTATAAACAAACTGCTAATATAAAAATATAAGCCGCTAATAGCTAGTAAAATATTAATATATTAGTTAACTTATAAAGCATAAAAAAATATTTCTAACTATTTATATACTATATTATAGCGCTATAATAAAACAATTTAATATTTATTACTTTTTTTAAAAATTTAAAAAAAGCTTAAGTTTAAATAGTTTTTATTATATATAGCTTATAAATATACTATAAAGCTTTTTATAATATAGTTTTTTTTCTATATATTATTTTAAACAACAATAAACTTAAAAATTAACTATTATATATAGCTATTAACTAATATTTAATTTAAGTATTTTATAATATATATAGTTATTAATAATTAAAACTTATTATATTTAGTTATTTTATAGCTTTATTAATTAGTTTATTAAATATAATATAGCTATAAATAAATTATTAATATAAAAATATAAGCTATTAATAGCTAACAAAATATTAATATATTAGTTAATTTATAAAACATAAAAAAACTTTTTAATTATTTATTTTTATAAAGTACTATAATAAAGCTATTTAAATTAACTTTTTTTTAAAAAAAACTTAAAAAAAAGCTTAATTTAAATAGTTTTTATTATATATAATTTATAAATATATTATAAAGCTTTTTATAATATAGTTTTTTTTTAAATATTATTTTAAATAATAATAAACTTAAAGTTTAAACATTAAAAAAAAATATTAAATATAAATTTTTTTATATATAATTTATATTATTATATTATTTTTTTATAATATAGTTTAATTATAAAAGCTTCGGCTTATTTATAGTTATCTAGTAATTTATATTTTACATACTATAGTACAATCAGATGTTTATTGCTAACTAACCAACCTAGCTTCCCGTTAAGCCGCAATTCCTAACAACACCCTTAACGCCTTTTTTCTCATACAAATACAACAAAAGCCAAAACGCCAAAAATAGCTTCCTCTCTCGCAATAATGCCTTTCAATCAAGCCTTAAACAGTTAATAGTAGCTGCAAAAATACCTCTATTGCACTTCTATTTTAAACCGCAGCTATTAAGCTATTTAGCCTACTATTGTACAACAAGTTAACCACAGCGTTAGCGCTTAACTATGCTTTAAATTTATATATTTGTTAATTTTTTAAAGTACTTTAATAAAAACTTCTTTTTTAATATTTTTAGTTTTACGTTGGTTTATTTTGCTTTAGTTTATTTTAGTTTTTGTTATAGCTTTATAAAATTTTAAATATTAGCAATTATTTAAATATACAAAAAAATAAATAACTATAAAATAACGTTTATAAGTATTATTAAACCTATTAATATTTTAAGTATTAAAATTTTTAATTGCCTTTAGCGATTTAAAAATAGTTTTAGCTAAAGCTTTGCTTTAAAAGCTTGCTATAATATATTATTAAATTTAAACACTTTAGTTATTAATAATAATAATAATATTGTTATAAAACATATAGTAGTAATAAAAATATAGTTATAATAATAGCAATAAAAAATAAAAAAAATAACTATTCTATAAAGCTTTTTGCTTACTTTTTATTTTTATAGTTAGCATTTTTATCTATATATATACTTAACTATAAGCTATAATTTAGGTATATATAGCATATTAAATAAAGTTTAATTAGCAAGCTTAAAACGGCTACTTTTTTGCTACTTTTTTGGCTAAAGTTTAGCAATTAAGCATATTAGTTTTTTTTTTTATATATTGCTAGCGATTTTAACAAATAATAAAAAAAAATTTAGCTTAATACATACGCTAAAAATTTAAAACTGCGCTTATTACGCAATAAACAGCTATATAAAATAGTTTCGGTAAAATTATTAAAGATCTATATTATATTTGCGTTATTTATATAGTAAAATAACTATATAGCAATAACTATATATTTATAACTAACTTTATTATATAAAAATAACTAAGTGCAAAAAAAAAGCAAGCGTTATATATTTAATGTTTTAATAAAAATTAAACTATAATAGTTTAATTATAAACTAAATAAAATAAAAATATATAATTTAATTTTATTAACTATTAAATATTATATATTTTATATTAAATATTTTTATTAAAAATATAGCTATATATATAGCTTTTATTTTATTTATTTATATTTTGTTTATTTTAAGTTTTAAACTTTAGTTTTTATTTATATTTTATTTTTAAAATTATTTGTTTTTAATATTTTTATTTTTTAAATTTTTTATTTTAGTTTAATTTTTATATAAATTTTAATATTTTATTTAATAATAGTTTAAATTTATTATTATATTTTTTAAAGTTTTAATATTATTTAATATTTTAAATATAGCTTTTAATATATTATTATATATTTTAATAAATTTAACTTTTTATTAAACTTTTTAATTAAAAAAAAATATTAAAAAACTTTAATAAAATTATTATAAATAAATTTTTATAAAAATATTTAATTTAAAAAAACTTATTATTTAAATAATAGTTTTTTTTAAAGCTATTTATAATATTTATAAAAATAAAAAAAAGCTTTATTTTAATAGTTTATTTTATATTAATATTATAAAAAAAACTAATAAAATTAAATTTAAAATATATTATTAATTTAAACTTAATAATTAAGCTTAAATTAAAATAATTATAGCTTTTATTAATTTATAAAAATTTATATTAATAAACTTAAAAAAATAATTATTTGTTTAAAAAGCTATATATATATAAACTGTTTAATATTTTATATATATATTATAATTATAATAATAATAAATTATAATAATAATAAAAAATATTATTTTATTAAGTTTTATATATATTATTTTTTTAATATTATTTAAAAAGCTTATTTTTTAATATTTATATATTAGTTTTATTTATTTATTATTATTTTTTTATATATTATTTATATTTATATATTTAATATTTAAACTTTAAGTTTATTATTATTTAAAATAATATTTAAAAAAAACTATATTATAAAAAGCTTTATAGTATATTTATAAACTATATATAATAAAAACTATTTAAATTAAGCTTTTTTTAAGTTTTTTTAAAAAAGTAATAATATTTAATTGTTTTATTATAATGCTTTATATATAAAAAATAAATAATTAAAAAGTTTTTTTTATATTTTATATATTAAATAATATATTAATTTATATTAGTTATTAGTAGCTTATATTTTTATATTAATAGTTTGTTTATAATAATATTATATTTAATAAAACAATTAATAAAACAATAAAATAGCTATATATAATAAATTAGTTATTAATAGCTATATATATTATTAAATAACTATATTAATTATTTATTAATAACTATTTATAATTATTAATATATAATTGTTAATAATTAATTATATAAAAAAGTTAAGCTATATATAGTTTATATATAATTTGCTTTTTTTTTATAGCAAATAAAATTATTATTTATTATTTTGTTTATATATTAAGCTTTAGTTTAGCTATTTAGTTATAGTTTATTTATTTGTTTAAATAAATTTATATTTATATATATATATTTTTTTTTATTTATTATTTATATATTTATTAATAAATATTAAAATAGCTAATTTAAAAATTATTAATATTATTTTTATTTTAATAGCTATTTACTTTAGTAATTTTAATAGCAAAAGTTATAATAAAAACATATATTTAAATATTATTAAATAAACTTATTAATATTTTATATATATTTAATTAAATATATTATTTATATAAATAATATAAAATAAAATTATTAATTTTAAATAAATATTTTAAAAATAATATAAAATAAAATTATTAACGTTAAATAAAATAAAATTATTAACTTTAAATAAATATTTAATAAATAATATAAAATAAAATAACTAATTTTAAATAAATATTTTATAAAAATTAATTAAAGTTTATAAATATAATAATATTATTTTTAATATTTTTTTTTTTAAATTTATATATTTTTTTAAAATATTTATAATATTAAAATAATAAATATTAATTTTAATTATTATATATTATTTTTAAGTTTAGTTAATAATTTGCTTTATTTTACTTTATTAAATAATTAAAAAAAAAAATTTAAGCTTAAAAATATATATTTTATATTTATTAAATTATTTTATTTAAAGCTTTTATTTTTTTAAACTATTTATAACGCTAAAATAATAAATATTATTTTTTTTTAAATTAATATATTTTTTAAAAATATTTATAACGTTAAAATAATAAATATTATATTTTTTTTTTTAAATTAATATATTTTTTTAAAGTATTTATAATATTAAAATAATAAATATTATAAAAAAAAATTTATATTTTAATATTATTTTAATATATTTTAGCTTATATTTTACTATTATTTTAATATAATTTAATATATATTTTACGTTTATTATAGTTTATTAAAACTATTAAAACTATTAAAAATAATTTATTAATAAAATTATATAAAAAAAAAAGTTAAAAAAGTAAAAAAAAACATAAAAATAAAAGCTTTTTTACTTTTAATTATAAAAGTTTTTAATATATATTAAAAGTTTAAAGCTATATTTATTATAAAAATAGCTATATAAAATAACTTTAATAAAATTATTAAAAATTTATATTATATTTATATTATTTATATAAATAATTATATTATGGTTTAATTCTTATCAAAACGTCGAATGTGCAATGCTTGCCCTCTCCTTACACCCAGTTATTTTTATATAATAAAGTCGGTTGTAAATATACAGTTATTGCTATACAGTTATTTTACCACATGAGTAACACGAATACAATACGGATCCCCAACAACCTTGGACACCAAGCCCACCGCAGAAAGGATGCCACTCACAACTCTACCAAAACTATCCCATATGGCCGTTGCAACAAGCGCAGCTTTAAACTTCTGGCGTACGCGCCGAGCCAAACTCTCCTTCATTACAGATCGCCGGCAACATATAGAGAAGAAAACTAACGCGCTCAATCGCTAAACCTTAGCCGAAAAGGTAGCGAAAAGGTAGCCGTTTCGAGCTTGCCGACCAAACCTTATCCAATACGCCGCGTATACCTGAATTGTAGCCCACGGTTGAGCATGTGCGCAGATGAAAATGCCGACCACGAGGATAAAAGGTGAGCAGAGGCTCCATGGAGCAGTTATTTCCTCCACCTTCTATCGCTGCCGTCATAATACTTCCATCACTATCACACCCCTCACAACGACTGGTGCAAAAGTCCCCTTTAGTAGCCTCTTTAAGTATTATTACGGCTTTAGAGAAACCCACCACCACCACCACCACTAACAACCATGGCAAGCCCCCAAAGCGAAGCCTTGGCCAAAACCATTTTTGAATTGCCGAAGGCAATCAAAAATCTCGATACCTAGAACATTAACAGGTTTAACGATACTTATAAACGCTATCTTATGGTTATCTATCTTCTTGCGTATCCAGACGATTGCCGATATCCAAAATTCCGTAAGGCTATAACAAAAACCGGAATAAACTAGAGCAAAATAAACCAACGTAAAACCAAAGATATCGAAAAAAAAGTCTTTATTAAAGCACTTCAGGAAGTCGACAAGTACATAAATCTAAGGCGTGGTTAAGCGCTAACGCCGCGGTCGACTTGTCGCACGGCGGCAGGCTGAATGGCTTGATAGCTAAGTCTCGGTGACTTGCCTGCGGCTTGGAATAGAAGCGCGACGGAGGCGTCTCTGCGGCTGCTGTCTGGGGCTTGATTGAAGGGCGTTGTCGCTACGCAAACGAAGGGATGCGGGTTCGGTACCGAGGGAGGAAGCTATTTCTGGCGTTTCGGCTTCTGTTGTAAGGGTTGGAGATTTGCGGACTTTGTATGAGGAAAAGGGCGTTAAGGGCGTTGTCAGTCTGACTGACGAATTGCGGCTCAACGGGAAGCTAGGTTGGTTAGTCAGCAATAGACATCCGATTATACCGTAGTACGTAAGACACAAATCACCAGGTAACTGTGAATAGGCCGAAGCCCATATAAATAATTATATAATAATAATTATATATTTATAATTAAATATAAAAAAATAAACATTATATATTTAACGTTTTAATAAAAATTAAAATGTATTAAAATAATTAATAAAATTATTAAGTTTATTTAAAAACTAATAAATATATATTATTTTATATATAAAATAATTAATTAAAATAAAATTATAAAAACTTATATTTAAACTTAATAATAATATAAAAAAACTAATAAATTTTTGTTAAGAATTAAAGCTTGTAAGCTAAATATATGACTTAGCCCGTACATACACCTACTTCGGAAGGGATTTTTCCTTTCTTCAAGCTTTAGTTTTAAACGAGATACTTATTTTTAAAATATCATTATTATTATACTTAACCTACTTTTTAGTCCATAACAATTTTAAATTTAATAATTAAGTTTTTAATATATAAATATAAACAAAAATTAATTTTTATAAACTTTTTAAAACCCCTAAAAAATTATTATAAATATAAACTTTTATACCCCTGTTCCAAGCCCTACTACGTAAGCCCTTGTTACAAATAGCACGTACGGGCTCATGGAAAACAACGAGGTTCGGCCGAAGGAGGTGGTGCTACAACAAAGTTCACTGGGATTCGATGTCTCGCTCTACCAGATCTGCATCGCCCTCGCAAAGGGGGGAACGCTGGTCGTCGTGCCTCGATCAATCAAAGGGCATCCAGCTGAACTGTCAAAATTGATGGCTGCCGAAGACATCACCCTCACGCTGGCTACTCCCTCTGAGTACTCTTCCCTGTTGTGTTATGGAAGCCGCTACCTGAAGAAATGCTCTCGCTGGAGGATTGCCTGTTCCGCAGGAGAGAATATGACATCTCAACTCAAGCACGACTTCCACCAGCTGGGTTTACCAGCCGTCACTCTTACCAACTGGTTCGGGCCAAGCGAAGCTTGCTTTTTCTCGAGCACCGAGGTGCCGTACAACGACAGCGAGTCTAGCTCGATCGAAGAGTATCCTTCGATCGGGCGGCCATTGCCGAATGTGTCTGTCTTTATTGTCGATGATGACCTGAGACCCGTCCCCCTTGGTTACCCGGGGGAGATATGCATCGCGGGGCCCAGTGACTCTCGGATACATCAACGATGATGAACTGACCGAGAAGAAGTTCGTCTCCGATCCACTCGCCTTCCCCGAAGACAAAAACAAGGGCTGGGTTCGAATGTACCGAAGTAGCGATCGAGGTCGTCTTCTTGCAGATGGATCAATCATATTCCTCGGCCGCTCGGCTCATGACTCGCAGATCAAGTTCAGGGGCTTCCGCATTGACCTCGACGATGTAGCAAACACCATCCTTAGCACAGCGCAGGGCGTCTTAGCTGATGCGGTGATCACTGTCCGGGGTGATCCTCCCTTCCTCATCGCCTTCGTTGTCTTCTCGCTTAGTTCTTTGCCGAGCGATACGATAGGATACCTGAAGCAACTATCATCAAAATTGTCTCTACCCTTATACATGTCCCCAGCCATGATTATTCCACTACATCATCTTCCTACTAACATCAACGGAAAGAGGGATAGGAAGGCCCTTGAATCTATCCCACTGCCGGCGCCTAGCGGATCAGAACAACAAGCTCCCCTTTCGATGACAGAGTTGCAGCTCAGAAGTCTCTGGATGGAATCACTCCCAGACGTGATTGATGTGTCGCACGTTGGGAGGGATACGGGATTTTTCCACGTTGGAGGTAGCTCAATACTTCTCATAAAACTCCAAGCACTTGTGCTAGAGGCTTTTGGAGTTGAGATACCTCTGGTAGATATGTTCCTAGCAAATACACTCAGTAGTATGGCATCAAAAATTTCTACAAGGAATAAAAAGGGGGAAAGACGAGCAAATGATGATGAGGAGGGCTCATCAGGAAAAAACCAATGACTTCGATTCTGCTCTCAACTCAGCGAAGATTATCGTGGACTGGGATAGTGAAACCGATATACCCGCGAAGGTGCCAGAGTCGATGGAACGAGTCGTGGCGCCACTACCGCGGACCGAGGGTCAAGTACTGCTATTGACAGGATCGACTGGGTTCCTGGGAGGTGTCATCCTGCGAAGGTTGGTACGCGACAGCTCCGTCGCTATAATACACTGCATAGGCGTACCCAAGATAGACGCGTTCAAGCCAACACCGGGTTTCCCCGAGTACGCCAAAGTACGGACGTACGTGGGCAGCCTCGCCATGCCGACCCTAGGCCTCCTCGAAGCCGAGGCGGAGGTATTGTCGCGAGAAGTCGACGTCATCATCCACGTCGGCGGCGAAGGATCCTTCCTGAACTCGTACGAATCTCTCCGTCCGCAAACGCTGTGGGCGACGAAGTACCTCGCGGCCCTGGCGCTGCCACGCAGGATACCGATCCATTTCGTTTCCACCAACCGCGTCATCCTGCTCACGGGCCAGACGACGGCAGGTGAAATCTCAGTCTCGCGCTATTACCCTCCGCTAGACGGATCAGATGGCTTGACGGCGGCAAAGTGGGCTTGCGAGCGCTATCTTGAGGCCCTAGCAGAGCGATTCGGGCTCCCAGTACGGATCCATCGGTCGTGCTCGATCGTCGGTGAAGGTGCGCCGCCGACGGAGATAGCGAACACACTCTTGAAGTACAGCAGAACGCTGAAGGCGATACCGATCCTAGAGAAGGTCGAGGGCTTCATCGACTACGCGCCAGTCGGGGACATTGCGGACAGCATTCTTCTCCATGTCATGACTTCACCAGAGCGTTCGGATGAGGGGAAGTGGGTGAGGTTTGTTCATCATCCTAGTGGACAGAAGATCGCCTGGCAGAAGCTAAGGCAGCATTTTGAGAAACAAGAGGGCGATAAGATTGAGGAGCTGCCTTTGGCGGCGTGGACCTACCGCGCGAAGCCTCTCGGCATGTCAAGATTTGTGATTGCTTTCTTGGACGCTCTGAAGAGCCGAAGGGACCCTGTCTACTTCCCACTACTCCTCAAGACACAGCAGTAGACCCCAGCAGTGTCACTGAATGCCTTTCTTACCGCAAACAGCGTCCGTACGAAGCAGGGAAGACCACCTACCAAGCTGGCTAGATATCACAAAAGCTGCAAGAGTTTGTGTCAGAAATAAGCGATGGCTGATGAATTGATTGTATTGATCGTGTCTTGTTCTCTGTTGTTGTATGAAGGTGCTCGTGTTGAGACGCGGTGACCGCGTCTCTAGGTAGAGTTGTATGGGGGCCCCTGTACCCCTGACATGGGTTTGTCATCAGACATGCATTATCCAAGATTCCGGCTAAGCTCATATCCCTTATATCTGACAACATCACTACACGGGGAGCCCTTTCGCTAATATACTCTCTATAGTGCCGATTCCTCTATAACTGTAGAATACCTGAAAATGGTAGCAGCGAAGGTAAAACAACCTTACATAAGGCTTGAAGCTGCATCTGATGTAGTGAAGGAGATATCGTCGGGGCGTAAGCAGCTCGAGGAACTTGCTCACATGGAGTGGGCAACGATCCAATAATTAGAGATCACCCATCTTTAGAAAAATAACAAAAGTTTGATATCTTTCCTGTGTATTATGTCTTTTAGGACTTTCCTTGCCAATATGCCTAGTTTAGTAGACAAAAAAAACTTTTCATGATTTCCACATAACGCTAAGGAAATAGGAGGGAGAAAGTTGGATGTTTTGCCACTTTTCTCTGGTTCCACACCTATAAGGGTTTTTGATTTTTGATTTTGGACCCTTGCAAGGTCTCAGCGTTTTCCGCTCTTTTGCGTGCTTTAGTAATAGAACGGCGGCTAACCTGTGGCCAACTCGGCCGATATCAATGATTATGCTGGCTCGCTTGCGGCCCAAAGGCAGAAAACCACCGGGGCTTCCGACTATTCTGGCCCACCTTTTCCTCGGCGCCCAAAACCCGAAAGTTCGTAGAGTTCTTGTACTAATGGCCGGCGTAAGCCAAAATGCAATTCGAACGGCGGTTAAGACCCGGACCACGCTAGCATTGGTTGTTTGTGTTCTGCACCCACCGGCTACGCCTCCACCCGCACTTCGGAGAAATGCCTATCTCGGTGCTTCAAATGGGATGACTCAGGCGCTTCATGACAATTCCTCCAGCACCGAGAGAAACGGGGCGCCGCCACCACTAAGAAGCCGGTCCGCACCGGCCTATATGAAGCAGCTATTACCGGGCATCCGAATGTTCGGGCTCCGAGTGCAAGATGGTACACCCTCTCCTTCCATCCTGCACGTCCGAAGTCCCCCTTCCCACCATACCAGTCAATCAGAATGTCAACATCGTCCGAAACAGTCCCCGAAGTTTTCGACCCTTCCAAGCAGTCCCGAAAGTTCAGGCAGTAAGGGTTGCGAGTCGAGCGTCCTAAGTCTATCACAGATCTGACCTCAGGCGAGTCAGTCATGTTTTCAAACAAAACATGTCTCCGATACAGAACGAACGTCCCAGCCCTCACTTTTCCTCTCAATCAAACGTATAACGAGCCGTTGAACAACATAAGACGTCCTAATAAACGAGCAACACCGCGAGAGGCTAGCGAAAGCAACGCTGCTGAAGATGGCAACACTACTGAGCAATAAAGCGGCGACACCAACCAGTGCTACCTTTGTGATCATGTCCTTCGAGCTACATCCCATAAATCCAATAACTGTGCGATTGTCATTTGCACCAAGTGTGTCCCCTATGTACACCTGTTTCACTCGAATCATGCATTTAAACCAGCTGAAACCCACTGGAAGCCATAAGCAACGCTCCACTCGTACAATCGAGTACAAGGCGGAAGTAAAATTGGTAAAGGAGACGGAAGACACAGCTCTGTCCAAACAGGGCCTAGGTATATGTGCCGATCCACCTCGGACTATCAATTACTCAAGATTTTGCAACGACCGTCTGGATACGCGATACGAATGCGCGGTGTGGACGAAAAACTTCTGTCTTGATTGCCTTGAGTTTCATTCCAATCAGCATCCTATTCAGGAAACCCCGCGTTCTCGCATTAATACTGCAAACCAGGATATGATTAGCCACGATAGTAGTGGTGACCTGGGTAGCGATCAACATTGGGGCGATCAACGCATAGAAGATAACACAATCTATGAGAATGACATTGATTTAGTGGATCCTTGCGGCTAGAGTGTGGAAGATAGTGACGAAGATTGGATTGATGACAACGCATCTAGCGACAATAATAACGCTCTAAGTGACGATGTCAGCAGGTACAACGGACAGAAGTTATTATTACCCCTCCCGGTTGGATCCCTCGTACCTAGACTCCTAACCTCTACAACATAAAATATCCAACCCATTGCTACGACGACAGCGATAGCGACAGTGACAAAGCTGCTATAACCCCGATGACCATCCCCGAACACTGCCACGAAGGTCTGACCTAGTCTAGGTTTCTAGAAGGACAGTGGTCAAGTTCATACAGCAGACTAGGAATATGCTTGAGATGATAGAAAGCACATGTCGCGGAACAGAAGTGCAACTCTAAACCACAACGCTACCAAAAGATAGAACGTTATCAGGTCGAGCGAACCTGACCACCTGCACCTTATATACCAGTACCCTAACAGCACGCTAGGCATTGAATATGGTAATTACGTTACAACTTAGTGCAGCTAATAGTGGACGGCCGACTCGCCGTCGCAAACGAGAGCAGCTTCGTAACGGAACGGAGAAAGGTAAACATATTAGTCGAGACATTCTTGATTTTTCGTCACCGGGGCCCGATCCAGATTTCCAACGGCCGACGGCCAACTCTAAAGCTGCAGCTCCACGTCGCTGGCAGCCTTGCGACAAACAACGGCTCAGGAAACTAAAGGGCGAAGGATGGTCAGATGACTAGATAGCAGTGAGAGTGGGTCGGAACACTAACGCTGCTTCGCAGCAAAGGAGAAAGCAAAAGTTATAGCCCCTCTATTGATGTATTATATTTTTAAAACCTTAGCAATGGCTTTATGCAAAGAAAAGGGAGGACTCGGCCACCCGAGACATTCTCGAGATAGCTTTATACCCCGTTGAATTAGGTGTTGCCTTTACCTGATTATTAGTTTCCCCTGTGTTAATTGCTTGAACGATATCTATTAAAGCGTACGATCTATTTATAGTACTTGTTGAAGTATGGACTGTATTAGATTAAGAAACAGGTCTAGGTATACTACAGTGAGGTGGCACCTCTACAATATCTGGTAGATGTATGCGGAGCGAAGTACCCAGCCACCGGCTTTTACTAGCCTCCATAATTCCAACAGTACTCCACGGTGCAGTTCTCGCAGATCAAAGCTCATATTGTGATTTTACCCTTGAAATACTTGAGGCTATGTTACATTCATAAGTAACACCTAACACCTACACACTTGGCAGTGGATTTAGAATCAGACCGCAAATAGCCCTCGTTGCTGCACCTTTATGTGAATATACCATGAGCGTTGTATGTATGACGTTGGAAATGTTTCTTGCTTGTCATAATGAAGCAAAGGCAACTAGTTTTATTTTCCGGGTCAACCTTGGGAAAATACTGTCTTCGGAAGTGCTAGGCCGCATCAAAACGGTTGAACAGTCCTTTTCAACCGAAGTAACATTATTGCCAGTCAACGCTTTTCCACTCCAGCCAGACGCTTCCATCATTACTAAACCCACGCCGTTGCAGCGCCCTCCATACACGCTGGGCGTAATCGTTAGACTGGTAGTTCTCTGGAATTGGCGGATCTTGCACCATAGCGAGTCCACGGGCAAAATTAATACCAATCCATTCCCGAGGAACAAATAAAGCACCTTGCCAGTCAATAATTCTAACCGTTCCTTTTTGGCGGTCAATAACAACGTTTGTAGGTCCTATATCATCATGGAAAAAGCAAAACGGCGGCTGTATTGAAATATTAACCGCATCGCAATTGGCAAGTATATTAGGCATGTCCTTTCTTGTTAAGAGTTTGCCAAAACGATTACTTATAGTACCGTCGATACCCGTGCCTAGGTTATTAGAAGTAAGAGTGGCAACTTTAATACAGGCTTCGGCAATAAGATTTGCGTAGCGGTCTTTTGTCGTATTATTAAAATCCCACCAAAGCTGTGCAGCTGTTTCACCTATCCATTACACTGGAGTTAATAACTTCCAATTATGGTAAAGGTTTCTCAGAGTTTCGGGAGCGCAGGAGTGTCGGGAGCAACAAATACCCGTTAAGGGAACTTATGACTCCCAGACAGTCTAAAAGGGGGAATAAAAGACTCCAGCGAACTAACCTGGTACTTTAGATGTAATAAGAAAATAGCGGTCATCATAGCGGGCGTGGTAAAGGACTGTAGGAAGAGCGAACGTTCGGTTAGGAAGAGGAAAATGTTTCGATAGTTCTTCGATGGTTATATGCTCATCAGCAGAGTCGCAGTGAATGGTATGATGCATCTTAATGCATACGTCTCCAATGGAGTAAACGCACTTGGCTGTAAGCGCAGCAACGCCGCTATCGTCGATAGTAGCGCCAACGCCTCCAGCGAGATGAATGAGGGCAGGGCCGTCACCTGGCTTCCAGGGACGAGAAGGTGGTATTACAGGTGCGTCTGTAATAGCATAATAACCTCCATCGGACGCAGTCCAGGTACTAATAAGATTAAGCGTATCTGTAGGCCAGGGTTTGCTAAAGCGGCGGCTAAGTATAGCGCGGTCTCCGATAAGCCAAGAGTCGTTGTTAATTGTGGTAAGACCGAACATAGGTGCTCGGCTCTTCATTGGGACATGTTCGACCGTGTGAAAGTGTTTGGGCTCATTTTTAAGAACTCGCAAGGTGTTTAGCGTTGAATGATACTGCTCTAACGGTGTCATATTCAATGAAGTGTATGGAAAGCCGGGCTCTTGACAACTCAACAGCTATTCCTGTAATAACTGCGCATACGTGGCAGCGGGTATATCAAAGGATGGCAGGGCGAAAGTTAAAAGCATAGATGGTGTTGCAATTCTAAAGTCCTAGTTAGCAAGAAAAATGGGTAGCATAAAGTGACGCGTCGGAATAAGGTAGCAGAAAGTTTAACGTACCAGGCGGCTGTATCGCTATGCTATTCGCAAGAAACAAGTAAACGCTGGTGCTTAGTTATTAAACTGAGCTCAGACTGAGCCGAGCTGTTATGATCTGAATGAGCGTAGCCGGAAAAGTGTGTTGTATTGGTTGTGGAGCAAGGTCTGCGAGCTAGGTGGGCTTTATCTGGAGAAAAGTGCGTTGGTGCACAGATCACCCCACAGAGCCCGAGCAAAAGCGGTGCTTACGCCAAACCCAATCCGCTTGTGGCTTGGCATTTGGTAAAACTTAGAACCTAATGTACAAGATAAGGCGCTGTTGAACCTTCATTGTATCTCTCATACTGAACCGGAAGACATTCGACCACCCGGAGCGGATTCGGACAGCATACGCAAGCTCCTCCTTGGGTGAGTTCCGCTCACTTGCCGGCCTAGATAGAGAAGGCGTCGGCTTGTACCTAGGAGGGCTGCCCTTACTCCAGCCGAAGTCTTCCCTTTCAAAGACGATTTTGCATATCGGGTAGGTCTGGCTTGCAATGGCACCATACAACGACCACTAGGAGGCAAAGATCTGCCACGGGCCTGTCGCGCGGGAAAGGTCTTGCCCACGATGGAAGGCAATGCCCCGTGAGAACACTTTACAATAGTACGAGGCTAGGCCATCGACAGGGCCTCCGTAGCGAGCATCTTTATTGAGACGATTTTCTTCGCATACCCAAGCTCCTTGCGCAAAACAGAAGTAGAAAGCGATAGCCATTCGAGGACGTAGCGCCTACCTTCAACCGAATAAGGATATAGGCGAGCCTCGACGAACTCGACAGGAAAGACGGAATCAACGTCGTCTTTGCAGATAACAGAAGCAGTACGTTAATAAGTCATACGCTCTTTTTGTCTTGATAGCTCAACACTCCTCTGTCCTTATTCAAATGCCTTCTTACATCACGGGGAAAATTCGGGTACAAAGCCTACACTACAATGGATAAAGGCCCTTCACAGACTCCTAGTCGAATGAGGGCCTCGGTTGACAACTTGGTAGCATTTTCCATATCGAACTTCCTGTCCTTAGCTACTAACCCCCCTGCTAAAGACCATGGGCGGCAGTCACTCTGTTAATCAAGCGATCAAAAACCCGATCCGGGTCGAGCGAAATCTCCGATTTTATCAATGTCTTCGAGAAGAAGCTCACTCTCAATCCCAACAATATATCCCTAGTCCAAGTAGGAGCCTAAATCCGCTAGACCTCATCAGCTCCGATCGAAGCAAGGTGAATAGCTTTACACTGGAGCGCCTCCGGAACGCTTTTCATACCGCCTTCGACTAAAGCCTTCGTGTCCTTCGAACGGAAATACGGCGTTTAGTAGCACTGCGGGAAATCTTTGCCAGCGCGTTCTACAGTAGGGGTTATCTCAGTTCATGACTCCGTCATATAGTTAGCAAGTATATAGAAGAGATAAAGATTAAGGCCAGCCAGCGAGAAAAGCCGGTTAGGGTCCGATATGCATTCCTAACGGACTATGACTCCTAGCTCTCAGCTATGTCGACGAGCGCTGCCGTGTGTACCATGAATCTCCCTTCGCCAACATAGAACGTTGATAAGTTAGCTATCGTATTACAGCCGATCTAATGCGATGGATTTGGCTAAGAATAGGCTTGGAGCTTTTATGCGAAAGCTTTTTTAAGCAAAGCAGGTGTTTTTACTAGCGACGAAGCTGAATCGCCACACTAACAAACATAGGTATTATTTGATTTTTATTACGTGTGAAGTCCTTTTTTTACAACTCGCTAGAGCCCAACTAGTGTATGACCCAAATGATTATAGAAATATAGCTATTGGCCTATTGCGCGAACCGTTAGACGCAGAGACGGCACGCGGCGCTTTTGTCCTATATTTATCGATATTCTCTATCGAGCTTTGAACGGCCCTCTGTTATATACGACTTGGGTTTTGAGGTTTAAGGCAGGGATCTCCTGCTGAGCATCATATCTTTATTTGTAATAGGTCGCTTTGCTCGCTGTGCCGCAATAAGCACCCGGACTTACATAAGCTAGCATCCTAATCATTATAAAGCGATTACTTTACGACCTAGCCCTATCTGCTACCTAGAAATGTATAAATTATCCCGCTTACATAAAGCAAAGCCGGCTTTCCGACTAGAGTTATATCACTTGAAGCACAACTTAACAAGAGGTAGGAGCTGGTGTTAACAATGGACTTGGTAAGTAAGCTGTTTATCGTAAACGAGGTGAAAGAAATGCTAGTATAATGCAATGCTTATGACGAGTTAATCCGACTAACATATGCGTATCTAACATGGCCGTACTACTGGACTTGCAATAGCTGCTTTAATACTGATCCCGACCAGCAGGCATACAAAAACCACGGTAACTTTACAATGTCTCGTAGAAACAGAGTGGCAGTTTATTTTCTTTTTTTCCAATGTAAACAGAATTAGAGAGTTTACCGTATTTCAGCCGAAATTATAGCCCCTTAGGAGAGAATGTATGGTTGAATCTTGCCTTAGGGTCTTAAGAGCTACAATGTAGTAATAAATTGGGCAAAAGCAAAGTATAATCTAGGAATGGCACGCTATGTTAAACATTACCGCAAATCCACATAACTACAAAGAAGCTTTAGACACGAATAAATCATAGCAGTGCGGCACTATTTTCTTTCCCCGAGACGGGCGCTTGGGTATCTAAGCCCGTAGGGTTAGAGTCGTCAACGCTTTATTCCATTTCCCCCGGCCACGATCGGCGGACCTATTCTACACGTGGCCACTTTGAATGTGGTCGAGGCGGTTGGGGCTGCTGGAGTTCTGCACGCGGCCTCCCTGTAGATAAGCCAACCCTGAAGGAATAAAGTCGGCCGCAAAATAGCTTTGTAGATGCTTGGTAGTCTGGAGCGAGGTCAGGCGGCAATACGTCCGCCAAGAGGAGGGTGTTGTAAAATAGGCGTTAGGTAGAGCCAGGAGCAGGGAAAACACCACAAAAGACCGCATGTCACGTTAGAAGGTCTGAGGAGGGTTGATCCGAGCGCCAGCCGGAGTAATCACCACCTCTTTATTAATACCAGTCATATTCAAGTAGTCTGAGTTACTGCTAGTGTCGCTCGATTCGACTTTGGGGACCTGTCCTCTGCTGGGTCGAGTCGTGAGCCAAGTCCTCCTCTTTGGCTCCGAGCTGAGCTCTCTGCTCCTCAGCTAAAAGTCCCGTGGTCTTGGGGTGGAGATCTTAAGCCTAGTATATAAGTCATTTAATAAAAACGTAACAGGGAATAGCTTACAATCTCTACTGTAGGGAGCCATCCCTAAGCATCGTCTTCGGAGTGAAAAAATCTACCACCTCAGCCATAAACAAACAGGACTGTGCCCTGGTCCCGCTAGGCGGTCAGCAAGTGTGTTAATCCCGCCAAGCCTTTTAGGCAAATTGTTTTCTCGTTCGTACATGTTGCTCTGTATCTACTCGTACCTTTTTTTAGTATTATCTTCAAGCTTGGGATCATGGGCAGCCTGCTTTGAAGCGAGCGAAGATATGTCGTAGGATAGGGGCATGCAGTTCAGGAAGGTATATTTGAGAGATTAGGAGGGTATTCGTTTGGACTAGTTGCCTCGCTGACTAAGTCAGTGTCATAAGCTGCGCCAGTCCATTCCGAACGGAGAGGTAGAATAGGAAGACGGTGCGCTGCCGCCAGTCGCTCGCGGCTAGGAGAAGGAATCGCTTGTCAAAATCTACAAGTATCCGTTCACGTAGTAGGGTAGCGCTCGTAATCCAAAACCTTCATTTGCTTTTCTCTGCCAGCGGTATTGCGTGTCGAGGCTTTTCAAAAGGCACGGTACTAGGAAGCAGGATCAATCCAACAAGATCAACAAATATGAAATCTACAAGCCTTCAATCAGCGTATTAAAACGGCTCAGATCATCAAGCTGTTCTCTAGAGGCCTGGCCAGCGCCATCTTGTCCTCTAGGGTAGGGGAGGCTACGGCCTCCCTGTAAGAAATGAACAACTTCGACTGTAAATGAGAGTATTTTCTATGTGCAGAAAGTAAGAAAATCTCAAACTAGACTGCAACGCGTACGCTTTTGTAAGGGGTCGCTAGCCACACAAAGTGTGCCGTATGTAGGTGGCTTAGCCACCTACCCTGTCACAGTATTACGAGGTATATACTGTCATCATATTTGGCATATTTCAACTTCATTCAACCGCCTTTGGCCGGTCTTCGTTTCGTAGACATGATATCTAGAAGGGACTCTGTGAACCGTGCCCTTATGTCGAAAAGGCGTTCTAGGTATTTGAAGTATGGATTTTCTAGAGCAGGTGAGAGTAAACTTAGTTTCTTTCGTTGAACTGCCGTCCAACAATGTTGTTTCATAACCTGACTGTATCTTGGTGTGAATAGATGCGCATCTTATAGCAACGTCATTTGCTAGGCCGCCTGCCTCGTTGGTGGTAGTAATCACTAATCTTTCTTCTGTGTTGGTGAAAAGGTCAATTGCTCTTTTCTTCCGGGTTTCCATGACCTTGGCTTAAAGGTTGAATACAGAGGTGTTACTTGGTACTTGAAGGTAGAACCCTTGCGGCCAAATTGACAGTTTAATAAATCAAACTTTACTGTTTCGCCCCTTCATCCCTTAAACTATCCCTTTCTATATAGCCTTTAGGTAGTGCCGGAACGTTTTGGAAAATAATCGTACGTTTTTAAGCGCCGCGCCCTGCGAAACGTGAAATAAGGGAGAGACTTGGACAACAAACTTGTGAATTTGTCTATCTCCTGTTGTACAATAACCCACTTTAACATCTAATATCTGCCCTACACAGCCATTTTCCCAAGTGCCACGGAATAAAATCGAAGGAAGAGCTGCACGGGCCTTCACGCGGCCTATATAACCTCCCAAATCTCGCATATCCCACCCTGATTGAACTCCTAATTTTCTATAGCCATAATCTCAACATTCCCATCAATATCAGTCTCAAATATGAAATTAAGCACTATGCCCTCCTCTTCTTTCCGTCGTGGCCTTGGCGTTGTGGCCGGCTTTCTTCAACGGCATTGGCGATTTATCATGCTGTATGAAGTTGTCATGATTACTACTTCTTTCATCCTTTACGTTGTGTTCCGAACCCCACCTGATCAAAGAGTTGGCACCATCGCCGCTACTCACGCCAACTCCTTTCTGGCTCCACGGGCTTGGGGAGGATTTAACGAGCGGCCACTTACGGAAACCTGCTATCGCCAGGAGCGCACGGCAATACTATTGGCGATAATCCTTGGCACGCTCGGTGTTGACCAATGGTATGCGCACCACTGGATCTTAGCCAGCTTTAAACTTTTGACGGGACTCGGATTATTTCCATCGCTGGCAATTCTCGTCAGCCTCGGCGGCGATGGATCCGAGGCCTGTGCCCTCTGTTTAGTAGTGCTTTTCGGTCCAGCTATTTGCCTCTGGGCATTCATAGACGTAGTTCTATGGGTTGTCGGTGGCGTATACGGTACCCCGGGCTGTCCAGGAGGAGGGCGTTAGCCGAGAGGAGTTCCTGTTGTATCACAGTTGCTTCGTCTCAGGCTATTGGTGTTGGCCGGGGTCACTCGAGGACGGCTGGTGAGACAGGGCGGGTGATCTGACCAGAGGGTCAGGTCGATTACATAAGGAGGATCCAGCTGAAATTTCGATGATTTCCTGTATAAATAGCCTAGCCCCTAGCCTTGATTTCAGCTGGAGGCTCACCTATCACTCATAATATATACACTCTTTTCTGACTCTTCTAACCTCTTTCCTACGTGAAAATCTCTAGATGACTAAAAGAATGACGCTGGTCAGGCCTCTAGAGTACGGCCAGGATAACCTGAGTCGTTTCACTAGCGGGTAGAAGGAAAAAAGGGGAGAGTGCAACCAACGCTAATATAAAACGAAAAGCTCTTCTTAAAAAGGATGTCGCGTTTTAGCATCTAGAACATTGGTGTAGGACTATGGTTTCTAGCGTTCATAGTTATCAAATATATAGAGAACATGGCTGTCGTTATGCCCGTTATCGTTATTCTTTAAAAAGGAGTAGATGTAAATACACTAGGTACTGGCATACTGTGTACCAAATTCTTATGTGCTTCATTTGAAAATAAAATGTTAAACCATAGCAAGAGTTACATGCATATTAGCAATAGACTTGTTTGGCTAAATGCTGTGCATGGCCTCGATCTATGTGAAGCTTAGGCATGTTTTCCTTCGAGACCACTGCTTGATAACAATATTCTCTAAGACTCATTCCCTCTACAACTGATACCTATATTAGTACACCCAAGATATGCCCCGTAAACCCATCAAGGATTGGACCGTTCCTACTTAATCCCTTCCGCCGGCCCTTTATAGCATTAAACCCAAACTCCCAGTGATACAGTTCAACGCCGACGTGGTTACCAACCTAGAAACTCACGCGAATACCCGAATAGATATTATCCTCCTACTTTCACGCCAGTCACAGTTGTGCCGATGGTGCTCGAGCCTAAGGTCACGCGGAGGCAAAGGTGGAAGATGAGTGAAGAACCGGCTGAAAACACCAAAGCCAGGATGCTGCGGTGTGAAGCTAGAAGTCATAGGTTTCCGGCCTGTCTCCTCAAACCAGTCCGTTGTTCCTGCTTTGCCCCAAGCCTCACCGTTCCGCCTTCTTCCAAAATTCGGACCCCAGTTTTGATCAAACCAGGAGAATGTTGGATCACAGCCATATTTGGTGCTAGTCGAAGTCGTTGCTTTCGCGAGCGACGATGCACCTCTAGAGATGTCTTGCACCAAGGGCTTCTCTAGACCTCTCAGTGCCTCAAATGCCTTTTGGACCTATCTGTGGTATTAGTAATCTAGCAACATTATACTATGCTTCATGATTCAGAACGCCAGGTTGAAAATGTCGATTAGGGAACCATTCTGGACACGCACCTCTTGGAACTTCTCAGTCGCTGACTCCTCATTCCCTTTATTTTTGTCTGGGTGGTGTTTAAGTGCAAGGCGTCGATAGGCAGCTTGCAGCTCTTCACTAGAAGCTCCGCGGGTTACCCCGAGGATGTCCCAATAGTCTGGCTTGTCTGAGATCATGGTGTAATAGTGCTATGACGATTTGATGCCTCGACTATCACGGTACAGAAAGACTTTTCGTGTTGCTCGATACCCTAGTGTGGGATGGTCACGTAGTTAGGTCTTGGAGATAAGGAGAAGTGTAGAAAATACAGAAACAGCTGCCTAGACACTAATTCCCATATATAGAAACCTAGGCAGAGCGACCAACGTTGCTCGAGGCGCAGAGCAGACAACTGGAAAGGGGAGATGAAAAATGTTTCACAGTTATCCAAACATGGCTTTGCTTTCCAATTGATGTCACGTCAGCCTAGAGTAAGCCGTGTCATTGCGTGGCACAGCATTTTCCCTCTCATCTCGCCTATGACATATGGTAAGCACGCGGACTGGAGAGACACGAATTATTTGCACGTGTCAACACGAAAACAACGCCAACGCCAAAGCGAGAATTATACCATGGATACGCCAAATTAGGCAAGACACGTCAAGATGCTGATTGGAGGTTGGCAGCTCTTGGCACTACACCAAATGTGGCATTGGGGGGTACAATTCTGCCTATTGGGGTGCACATCCACCTATCAGTATTCCAGGTCGCCCTGCACCAGATAGTAGGACCGGGGATTCAGCTGCACCTGTTCGCAGAATAAAGCAAAGTTAGGTCGGTCTCAGAGGTATAGCGGTGTCCGTTTCTTCTCATCATTCCCAAGAAATATGTTTTTCATATTAAGCTAGCCGGCCAACTGGAAAACAATTGTACGAGCGTGACTGCATTGCAATAACTGCACATGATTGTATATTACACGGATCTTGGGTCATCTAGTGGCCCTCACAGAGCATACCACTCTTTACTCCATTCGCCCATTGTTATTCTTGCTGTGCCCGGTGACTTACGTCAGAGCGCGTGTTGGTCCGCATGCCCCCTGACCAGGTCATTAGATGGCACACCGTCATCCAGCTTGCTTAAGCTTCCCACCATGCACAATAACAGAACCGGCAGGTGTCTCCAATCAGTCAAATACATACTGTATGTGGGCATGGGTACATAGCATAGCATCCGCCACCAGCCACTTTAGTAGGCTGTTCCATGGAATCCACTGTGAGGGGTATTGGGTCGGTATATTGTCCGCAGTTCACGATAGCGCAAAGCTTTAACTTCACAAGCTTGTTACATACCTCTCTACCTTCACTTTTTATGAAAATTTAAACAATTATTTAATAATTATACATTGAAAAAATTATTATTATTTTGCTTCCATGATTAACTTATAACATAGGGCTATTATAGCTAACACTTTCTTTAGATTTAACTTAAACATAACATATTTTTTCATTAAATACAGACTAGATAAATCGCTTTTGCTTGATATATGCAAGCACACAATTAAACAATTACATTTTGACCTGTTCCTCCATTTGCCTGATATGCTCGGTTGACTTTTACTATCACCTCCTCAACATTGTCATTCCAACTTAATAAAAACCGAGCAAACCAGGCTTTGATAGTCTCGCGCTGGATTTGGGTTTGTCGTTGTAGCTTTAGGTACTGTGCCAAATACTGGACAGCATCATCTAGGTCGTAAATTCGAGCGCTTTGAATACCGCCGCCGGCCAGTCTGTCAACTTTGCAGCAAAATGCATAGTTCCAAGGTGCGGCTAAGATTGTCAGGCCAGGTTGATGGAAAATAACTTCTTGTTGATTGAATGCTTCGTCCGTCAGTGTTGACCGCTGCTCCTGTGGCATAAAGAGTATCGTTCGGTTATTGAACCAATCTTCCTCGAGCGTCTTATCTCTCTTGAGAGACTCTCTTGCTCCCATGACTAGCAGTTCGAAGTCTTTAGGGGTGAGGCGGTTATTAAAGAAGTCAAGATCTTGTGTAGCTAGACGAGACCGTAGATGGATGGTATTAACTGCTCCACCAACAGCTACGACTGTTATATCTCCCCCTTTCTTTTTAACGTAGCTCGCCACATTGCCTAGGGCTGAAATAAGGATGTCGCGGGTAAGTTTTGGGATGAGGGGTTCATAGCCGGGTGTTTTTTGGGGGGGCAAGCTCTTGAAGTGCTTTAGCATCCCGCCGTCGTTGCCAGTTAGACCAACTCTGCCCCATAGCTGAAGTTTTAGGATCAGGGCGAATAAAATTAGATTGAAGTATTAAAAACAATAGCAGTTTTTAAGAACGGGACTCCCCTTGGGAGAAACGCTTTTATGGCTAAAGCACTTTAGGCTCACGACCCCAACCTACCAGTGCAAATAAAGACAAGTAAGGTTGCCTTGTTGGCTGCCTTGTAAAAGTACAACACCTATTCGGTCACTCTAGCTACAAACCACCCTTGGGTTTTCCTGCATGATGTCGGCACCCGCTATTCCCGATTTAATTTCGATTTCGTAGTTGGGATTGGATCTAATTAGAGCCTAACAAGGCTTGGCTTAATAGTTAGCTAGCCCGAGCGATTATGATCATGATCAGGCAATAGCCCCCACTCTCCAATCCGATTAAGAGGCGTCATAAAGCTGTCAAGAGCCAACAGCATAACGATATTTTGGCAGTCCTTCCACGGTTCTGTTATGGCTCTTGAACATTTCCTATGCAGGGTCGAGGCAGTTGTAAGCCCCCACTATGCGATGGATGCGCTAGGTGAGTAGGCACCTAGATAGCCATAATCTCGCATCAATTATTGATATTACTCTGCATACTAATGAGCCTTTAGGGAAGGTTGTACAGAGTGGCTTTTATTGCAGGCGACTAGAAAGCTAATGCCATGGTATGTGATAGCTAGGCTGATGCCTGGGGCATTCTGGGCAGAAGCGGGGATTTCAACTCACGTAACATTAGGTAGGTAATACGTACCGATCACAATACCAACCCAACCATACATACCTACTGTGGCAGGTGGAAGTGGCTGAGGAAAAAGAGTGGCACAGAAGAAAGGTAGGGACTAGTAAACCTAGGCTTAGCTTTCATGCATAAATATGATTAAACGACCAATTCGGCTAGTAGATGAAAGCCAGGTACCTACCAGCCGCGTTTTATTCAATCTAACGCGAGAAATTGTTTATCTTCTTCAAGACATACGTTGACTCCATCATTCTACACCTACTGCTAAGGCAACCTAGGTGCTAACTCGAGCTCCGTATCTACTTAGTAGCGAGATATGCTATCTTACATAATATTATCTTCATTAAGGCCATCCAAATACGTTTACTATGATGTATACGTTCATCTGGCGCATTCTTGATCATCTATTGCGACCTTTGAGGGATTGCTTTGTCCCGCCGCCTAAAATTCCTCCAACAGTCGGCTGGCTTCTAGAACATAGAGCGGTCCGAGCTGAAGAAACCGCGTTGACTCAAGGGCGCACGCCGAAAGGATCTCTCTATCGTATGTACGAGTACCTAGTTGTCGGCTTTACAATCGGCTTGAGATCGGAAATCGAATTTTTCTTCAATCAGCCCTCTTGGGCAGTATCAGCCATTCCCGACCCTGAGGACTCAGACCCTCAGAGGTACGCCATTCTATCAGTTCTACCGTACTACTTATGCAAGGCGTTCAACCGGTTAATTGAACGAGGCCTCCCACGGGGGAGTCCAGCTATTATTGCTGGAGATGAGATGGAGCGAGAACTACGTGCCCGACCAGTTGTGCTCGAGGAAGAGCCGGAATGGGCGTCTAAGGTGCCGTCACTAGCAAAGACATTGGTTATTCCCAGGCTCGGGGGTGAGGCGCCCGAAGAAGGATATATTAGCGAACGTTTCAGGTCTAAGAATATTCTAGTTGAGGAGCCCCATGTTTTATTTGTCTGAAATTACAACAATTCCACGCACAGGGCCGGGCAAACAACATTCAGTGCAACATGTTGGGGGAACACTCGTCAGCCCAACCGGATATCCATTATGTCGATAGGCGAAAATATGCGAAATCAATGCCGCGAATGCTCATATATAGACCTGGATAGGCTTCCGCCGCGCATCATCGCGTAATCCACCAACTAAAGAGGGATTGGCGAGCTGGCATGTGGCCAAAGCGGGAGGAGTGAAGAGTGAAAGGACAAAGGCCTTCAATGCACTTATTAAACCCCAAAAGCTCCCTCCACTTATGATAACTCGCTCATATGCTGCCTGAAATGAGTCAAATTGCAACCACTCATGCCCGTAGCCCTCGTGAACATGACCGAAGACATGGAGTGCCGGGTGAACACGCCACAATTCTCGTAGTAAATAGTCGCATCCTAAGGTCGTTAAATCGAGATGTGCCCGTGGTGGCCCGTGTGTGATGAGTATATCAATATCGTCGGGTATTGTATGTTTCCATACATCGTTCTCTCTTGAGTACTGAAATGCCCAATTACCGTGACGTGGAGATTTGGGGCTCCCATAGATCTTTATGCGACGTCCCTTGAGTGTGATAGTCGTGAAGTTATCCTGTAGGTATAGTATGCCACCCCATTCAATCTGTTGCCGTGATATGGCAGCTTCATCACTGTCGCCGTCCTTGCTGGAATCAAGTAGCAGATCATGATTGCCGGCGATTACGACCTTGAATTGATGGGGCTGGTTTCGAAGCCATGAGATGGTAGCTTGAAGCTCCCCAAGTGAGCCAGACTGTGTGAGATCACCAGCGTGAATGAGAATGTCTCCGGTTGGTATTGTGCATTGGCTATTGTGCGTATCGGAGATACACACAACGGACACTTCAGAGGAGGCATCCTGCCTCTTTTTGGCAAGACGCCGCCAGGAGTATAGCTTTTTCACAATGAAAATGCAGGGATTTTGCAGAAAGACCTGCCACGTAGAAGGGCGTGGTCGATGAATTAAGGCATCTAGCCCAGAGCCATGCTGTTTAAACATACTTCTTATGAGTTATGTTGATGCGGTGAGTAAAATACAGCTGATTAAACATAAAACAAGCCTGCTAGAAAGCCATGTGTCCTAATCAAGTACCTAATACGGGCAGCAGTGTATGCATTTACAAAGTAATTGTAGCCTTTAAATGCTTTCGTTTTTAGCGAATTAGCAGAGCTAGCAGTAGGTAGCTCTGTGGCACCAGGGTGGTAGGCAACAGCTCCATACAGCATGTAGGAGTGGGGCCACTGAACCTACTAGAAGTGACTTTCCACTAGTTAATTGGCTGTATAAGTACATAGGTTACCGGAATACTTTCCGACCCAACCATACCTAATTGAGCACCTTCTAAACAGCAATTACTACCAAGATGGGTTGTGACACTTGTTAAATAAAAGGCTTACGTAATAACCTAGATAGAAAAGGTTACCACAATAGGCTAGAACATATACTTTGGACATAAGTACTGCAAATTTTGCAAGGGAAGTGTCGAACAACAATGATTAACACAATACACCCACTGAAATACACTGGGATCGCTTTTTTGACAACACTGTTCAAGGTTCACTCATTCGTACTTCATTCGCTAGAAACGAAGGCATTTTGGAATGCCTATTAAATGAGGTTCATTTACGCATGCCAGGGCTTATATCACAACTTGCCGTCCTACAACCATTCGTTGGTTCGCTAGCATGCTAGGTCTTGGTCCGGTTATTCTATCTTTCGCTTCTATACAAACGTCACTAAATCCCCCGTCGATAGAACATTCGGCGCCACCCTGCACACTCGATACGTTTTGTTTGTTGTCTCTATATAAATATATTATTACAGAACTCAAGCGGAGTGTAGGCTACGCGGGCCCCCAAGGTTTTATGTAATCTAATATAACGGAACTAGCTAGGTAGTTAGAGCTTCCCTCCTAGTTCAGTAACAATAAGTTGTCTTTAGCATCACTGGGAGTACAAACTGTGATAGCTATGTTTCAGAAGTACTAAAGAGAGTTTATGGGTAAAGATGCGTACTCGGTTTAGATAACCAAATACACAACCGAGATCATCTCCGAGACACACGGTGATATTGTAACTTAAAACATCGGTTCATGCAAGAGCTAAAAACACCGCGGAATATGAGCCGTTATTCGAAATATAAAGTACTGTGTATAGTTTCATCTCTATGAGCATTGATCAATTCAAGAATAGGCTGTCACTGGTTCCTCTTGGCCCAAACAGCACCATGATGATATATATCGCTCCAAATTCGAGGGTCTGGTATCACGGGTCCTGTGCATCTCTAATCTTGCAGACCGTTCTTGGCAATCACAGGTTAATCGTTGCACGTTTGATGTCAACTGCCTACTTGGGTGAGGGGGCTCACTAGCACTGGGGTCAGCTACCCCATAGTAGGTAGGTAGTAAATAACTATCCTGGGCAAATGGTCAGTATGAATGTTTCGCACCGATGTCACATGCCCTGCCAGGCGACGCCATCTATGCAACCACCACTTCTCCCTAATACTCCCGGACTACTTATCAGACGCATCACTCACTCCCTTCAGCAGGATCCGTCCTTTCGCTATCGTGACCTATCCATACGATCATACTCTATCATAAAGATTAAGCTCCTTTTGATCATCTCTAGGGAACATGTTCCCTTTCATGATGCTACGTTGCACGTTTGTGGAGAGTAGCCAGTTTATAGCATAGCATCCGTTTCTGCTTGCACAGTTAGCAATACTATACGGAATATCACCTGCCATGTCAGTTACATACGCCTTGACATGTAGCAGGCGAATAAGCCGGGAAGTTCTGGTTGCTCGGGATGTGTGTCCTATAAAATCGCGCCCTGTGCCTATCTACATGATGCAGTTGTCGAGGCTGTTGTGTTGATTGAGTTCACCCACTACTGTCGTACCACTTTCTTGTTTGTAGTTCGAATTAATATGGCACGCCTCCTTGACGCAGGTTTCCTGCTACTACCTACTATGGTGTCCACACTATTCAGCGCGGTCCCAATCTCTGCTCAGGACACATGCGCCACAAAGGGCAAACCATCCGGTAAGGTTCTTCAAGGATATTGGGAGAACTGGGATGGAGCCGCAAATGGAGTCCATCCTCCGTTTGGCTGGACGCCGATCAATAATCCCGAGATCCAAGAACACGGGTACAACGTCATCCTAGCCGCATTCCCCGTCATTCTTCCGGACGGTACAGCGCTGTGGGAAGACGGTATGGACACAGGCGTGGTAGTCGGGACCCCTACTGAGATGTGTGAGGCTAAGGCTGCTGGCGCTGCGATTCTCCTATCCATTGGGGGTGCTACAGCAGCTATAGACCTCTCATCTAGCGCTGTTGCCGACAAGTTTATCTCAACCATCGTCCCGATTTTGAAGGAATACAACTTTGACGGCATTGATATTGATATCGAAACTGGTTTAGTCGGAAGCGGCAACATCGGCACACTGTCTACATCGCAGGAAAACCTAATTCGTATCATCGACGGTATTCTTGCAGAGATGCCTGATAACTTCGGCCTGACAATGGCACCTGAGACGGCATACGTGACGGGTGGCTCCGTCATATATGGATCTATATGGGGATCTTATCTGCCAATCATTAAGAAGTACGTCGACAACGGCCGCTTATGGTGGCTCAATATGCAATATTACAATGGCGATATGTACGGATGCTCCGGCGATTCCTATGCCGCTGGCACTGTCGATGGCTTTATCGCCCAAACCGATTGCTTGAACCAAGGGCTTGTCGTCCAGGGCACCACGATCAAACTCCCTTATGACATGCAAGTCCCTGGTCTACCCGCACAGGTAGGAGCAGGCGGTGGTTACATGACTCCTGACTTGGTTGGGCAAGCCTGGGATCACTACGCCGGGAAACTCAAGGGCTTAATGACGTGGTCGATTAACTGGGATGGTTCGAAAGACTGGACTTTTGGCGACAACTTGGTAGGGCGAATCCCGTAGGTCCGAGCCTTCATATAGCTTATGAATCACTACGGTTTATTCCCTAGGAACTCCAGTTTCACCTTTTCTCGCGTATCTATTTAGAGTATATCTTGTAAAGGGGTATACTTGTTATAAAAGGGTATACTTCATAGATTTCTAGTTGAGCTTCAAGGCGACAGCTTGTTTCTCGTCATGTTTAGTTAGAAGCATACTAGGTTTATGAATATTGTTATAATAAATAAAAGTCCTAGTTGTTAAGCTTTTAACTTAACTCGCATTTTAAAACATAACATAAAATCGGGTAGTAAACTTTTGTTAACTATAAATGATATTCGAATAAATCTTTTTCGTAAGTAATGCCGTGTTATGTTCGCTTCTTTTTTTAACTAAGCACCCACCTATTTAGTTTACTAAAGAACCACCCTAGATACTAAATTAGGCACTTTTTACGTAAAACGAGAAAACTAGCGACCTATACTACATAATGTTTTGTAGTACTTATCGCAAGCCAAACATACCGCGAGCAAACGTACAATCAAATGGTAGTGCATGTTCGAGATAGCAACAAGTAAGTAGCAGCAACTCGAGCATTCTATTCTGCATTATGTAGTTTTATGATCTAGGTAGTGTACTTATTCATGTAAATCAGAATCCGTTTTAGTGTATGCGCTATAAATACAATGGCCACACTATGACTAATAAGAACTAATGTGATAAGGCTCGGACCGCGGACCGGCATACAAACGCTCGGCATCAAGGTAGAAACCTTGAACCATATCCACGCGCGTCAAGAACGATAATTACGATTTAAGACTTCGCCTAGCATGCCTATATTTCTATATTTCTGTGAACAAGAAGGAATAATCTAAACGAGTGTAGGTGTCATTGACGATATACATATTTACAAGTGGCTCCCTCGAGTAACTTGTATTACAAACTATAATACCATTAAATCTTTTCTTAAACATGGAGATCTGCGAATCGCTATCCACCTTATCCACATACCTGGGTCCGGGTTACTACCTAAGTCTAGGCCCGTGGATACCGTTTACAAAGTAACTAGCCGCTAATTCACTTTCTCGACACCTAGAGGCCAAATATCGCCACACCAACTTATTCTGTGAATCCGTTAGTCTTTCGTATACTTGGCAGGCGAGGAGATATATATGACATTGCCGTCTCAGATCATGGAGCCATACAACTCGGAACCTCCTCGTGAGCTTGACGATCTCTCGCCGCCGACGAGTATGAACACCGGAATCACTAAGAGGAGAGGGACAGTCGAGCACGCAGACAGAAGCCTAGAAGGCCGTGCAACACTACCAAGCACACATCAGGAAAGGCCGAGGGTTCGATTCAGCAATCAAGAAAACCTTCTTGGAGAGGCTATAGGGGGACAAGGAGAACAGCAGACACAGGGGCCATTGGGAATGCGAAAACTACGGCCAGCCCTATCGAGGAGCCCCAATTCTTTCGATTCGGCCTCGGGCGATGTCCTCGATGAACATCTCAACCCGGAGAAGCTGGCATCTGTCGCTGCGAAACGGGCTCACGCTTCGGCGATCAGTTCCTGGCACAATTCTACATCTGGCAGAAAATGGTCTATGGATTCTGATGCCATGACAGATGCCAGCGAGTCTGAGGTCCCAATGGCGAATTCATACACTTCTTCCACCCAACTTCGTGGCGATACGCCTCTAGACAACTACAGCATAAAGCTTGAGGCCGAAGCCGAGGGGCTTCTTAAGGCCCACATCCAACCTATAGACAGTGCAGTACACGGCATTCCTAGTAAGTCGTTCAACTTCACAGTGCCATATCTTTTAAGATCACTATATGAGGGTCGTCAAAATACCTCATACTAAATTAGTTTGAACTATGGCGGAAGATCCAGCTTCTGAAAACAGTCCTTAACTCTATTCTAGTAGACAATCCCTCGGAGACGGAGCTAGACGCTGGGATGTTAGATGAGGATCATATTTCGTCAGGAAACACCAGAGGTGGTGTATTCTACCAGCTTCTTCAGGCCTATCGAAACCCGGTGTATGATCCTCTCTTCGACCAGCAGCTTAGGAAGAATGATACCCCAGAGTCGTCTGGCGCAGCCACTCCAACACGGAGGAAATGGTATGAGCATGAAAAGGAAGCACGCTCGCAAGACACTATCGCGGGGTTGGCTGCAGCATCCATAAGGTTAGCAAACCTAAGCGAAAGAACGGCCGCGGTGCCACATCCCTCCGAGATCCGAAAGCGACGCGGGCATAAAAGAACTACGAGTGGCAAAATCATGTCAATGATAGGGTTAGCTCGTGAGGAGAAAGCCAAGATTAAGATCCATGTGGCCGACATCCTTAAGCGTCAGAAATATATTTTGAAGATGTGCCGAGCACTAATGTTGTTCGGCGCGCCAACCCACCGGCTAGAGGAATATCTTGCCATGACAGCAAGGGTGCTGGAAATTGACAGCCAGTTTCTCTACATCCCCGACTGCATGATCATCTCATTCGACGATGTCTTAACACACACAACCGAAGTAAGAATCGTTCGCACCAGTCAGAGTGTGAACCTTAGTAAGCTCAAGGACGTCCATGACATCTATAAAGAAGTTTTACATGACATTATAAGCCTGGACGACGCCCTCTCCAGACTAGACCATGTGATCAAGGCTGAAGCCCTCTACCCCGTGTGGGTTTGCATTCTAATGTACGGGCTGGCGAGTGCCGCAGTGTCATGCTTCTTCAAGGCACGCCTCATCGACTTACCCATTATTTTCACCCTAGGCACGCTTCTAGGCTTCCTCCAGCTTGTCGTCGCCCCGAGGTCGAAAACATATAACACTGTCTTCGAAGTCAGCGCTGCGATTTTACTAAGCTTCCTAGCACGTGCCTTCGGAAGCATACGCAACGGGAACCTATTCTGCTTCTCGGCGATAACGCAAGGTTCTATCGCCCTAATTCTACCGGGGTGGCTTGTGCTGTCTTCGGCGTTGGAACTCCATTCCAAGGCAATGGTACCCGGCGCGATCCGACTTGTATATGCCATCATCTACTCGTTATTTCTAGTTTATGGTATTACCGTTGGGACTGCCCTATACGGCGCTATCGATTCGAATGCAGTCACAGAGACGACGTGTCAAAATCCATTGAATCATTACTGGAATTTCCTCTTTGTGCCTCTCTATATCTTCTTCGTCACGTTCACCGTCCAGGCGAAATGGACCCAAATGCCAGTCATGATCTTCATCGCCCTCGCAGGCTATACAGTCAATTTCTTCACTAGCCAGCGATTTGCTGCTAGCCCCTCCATCGCATATACGTTTGGCGCGTTCACCGTCGGGGTGTTAGCCAACTTGTACAGTCGAATTAGACACGGAGTCGCGGCAGCAGTTCTCCTTCCTGCGGTTTACGTTCAAGTTCCGGGCGGTCTCGCCTCAACGAACGCGATCACCAGTGGCTTGAGTGAGTATTTGTTGGGCTTATTTTCTTCTTCATTCGGCAAATCTTATAGCAGAAGCTCTCATCCTTTGGCCAATACAGTATCTGGAGGCTCCTGGAATCCTCATAAATCCGATAACTGACGCCGGGTGTTCTAGTCATCGCCACCAATCTTACAAGTTCGAACAGTACTTCAACATCATCCGATGTAAGTATTGAAGTGTCTTCTGTACACTATTCTCAATCTGAAGTTTTATCATATCAAATGTAGCAACTTCGATCTAGCGCCCGCGCATGGCTCTTAGCTTTTGGCTTTTTCTTTTCTATTTTTTCATACTGACATGATGATAGACTGATACGCAGATAAACGAATCGGTAAGCATATCTTTTTGTTTGTTTGTGTTATCTTTCCTTCTATACTTGTTTATATTAATCCGTTCTCGTCTAGATCTTTAATGTAGCGGCCAGCATGATTCAAATCGCCATCGGCATTACCGTCGGCTTGCTCATGTCTGCTCTAGTTGTATACCCTACGGGTAAACGGCGTAGTGGCCTATGGACTCTATAGACATACTATCCACCGCCGTGGAGTTTAGTCATGGTCAACAGCTGTTTTTATCGTAGGCTCTTGTGCGGGTACTTAGAGGTGGAAAGAGGTGTTTGGTATTTCTACTGGCATCTACGCAGTGGTCATGAACACCCATCTCCATACTATGGCAACTCCTAATACTCTGTTGCCTTGCAACAGACTCCTCAACACACTACTAGCCAGTCACCACGGCTCAAGCGTGGCTCTAATAGAAGCTAAGTGATTTTGTACCTCCTTTCCATCAAATTAGGCCCAAATGAAAGCGATCTTCAGCAAGCCTCTAAATCCCGATTTCCACTGCTCAATTAGATAGAAAACGCGGGCGGTTGGCATCGCCGTGTAGAAAGCCGCATATCACCACTGGATGATGTGGATCCAGGCAATAGATTGAGGGGGAAAGCGTGGGATCTCCGTTTTCGGGGTTCGGAGACTCACGCCATTTGACATAGAACACGACATATCGACAGAGATTACCCAAGTTCGCTACTGTCTAAAAATATACTATTAAGTGAGACTCTAACCTCGATATCCCAAGTTAAACCAGACTTGTTTTCTTGAAATTCGGCGTTCAACATCTAGGCGAAACTCATAGCCACCCAGCTGGCCACATTTGAACAAGATGGCGAAGCTCACGAACTACATTGCTTATGAGAGTCCGGAAACCAGTTTCAGCCAGATCGGGCATCTTGATATAGAAAAAAACACAATACAGCCACTGAGCTTCTTCTCTGGTACCCCGGTGAAAAATCTCTATCAAGTTATTGAAGCGGGGTCGCCAGATAAGTTGGTCGCCGCCGGGCCCCCAATTTCGGCAGACCGGGTCAAAATCCTGCCCATAATATCTGGTCGCGATGTGTTAGCTGTTGGAAAGAATTATATGGAACATGCGAAGGAGTTCAACAGCTCTGGTTTCGATAGTTCCGACAAGGTTGATCGCCCCAGTCACCCCGTCATCTTTACTAAGCGGGGGACTTCAATTATTGCGCATCGCGAAGATATCCTGCTGCACGAAGACTTCACCTCAACTGCTGACTATGAAGGCGAGATTGGCGTTATTCTTGGGAAATCCGGATTTCGTATCAAGGAGGAGGATGCGTGGGAATACGTCTGGGGCTACACCATCATAAACGATGTTACTGCTCGCGAGAGACAGCGAGATCATAAACAGTTTTTCATCGGAAAGTCGGCCGATACATACTGTCCCATTGTAGGTAATTCCGAGATGCGACTCGGCACATCTCCAGCACAAGCCCGCCATGTCGTGCCCGAAAATATATGGCTGCTAATATTATAATACTAAAGGGACCTATTGCAGTGCCGAAGGAGGACCTCCCGAAGACATTACGGGTCCAGACCTACGTAAACGGGGAGCTGCGACAGGATTCAACGACCGAAGACCTCATCTTCCCTATCCCCAAGCTCCTTGCGGTCATGTCCGCCGGTCAAACTCTTCAACCCGGGGATGTACTGGCTACTGGGACTCCCGCGGGCGTGGGAATAGGAAGGCAGCCTCCCGTTTTCTTGAAATCCGGCGATGAGATCTCCATTTCTGTTACAGGCCTTGGTACCCTAACAAATCAAATCGCCCAACCAAACCAGAGTAATATCAGCGTGTCTCGCATCAAGACAACTTCCGCGTTCGAACTAAATAACGCCAGTAAGACAGCCGGTGGCCGAGCCGGCCTGAGGATGGTGAACGGAAAGCCAATTTCATATCACAAGATCGGTTCTGGGAACGAAAACATCGTCTTTGCTCATGGGCTAGGGGGGACAAAGGACTATTGGACACCCCTGATTTCAACTCTATCCCTCGCACATTCAGCAACCCTCCATCTATATGACTTCGAAGGTCACGGTTTGAGTCCCACTCATCCACTCAGCCAGCTCAGCATTGAATCCCTAGCCGCCGACCTTGCGGGCATCTTTGAAACAGCAGGTATTTCTACTTCAGCACCTGCCACGCTCTTCGCTCACTCCATGAGCTGCTTGGTGGCTATTAAGTTCTCCCTAAACAACCCCGGCCTAGTGAAGAGGCTTGTTCTGCTCAATCCGCCACCGTCTCCTTTGCCTCAAGCCAGCGGTAGCCTTTTCCTTGCTCGCGCCGCCTTAGTACGAACAAAAGGTATGGTAGCTATCGTAGATGCAGCCGTAGATGCCAGCACATCGGATTTCTCGAAACGGAACAATCCCCTTGCCATCGCGGCCACTCGTCTGAGTCTTCTAGGACAGGATCCAGAGGCTTATGCAAAAGCTTGTCATGCCCTTTCTAGTGCAAGGACGCGTCTAGAAGTTGAGAAGTTAGCCGCCGAGACCTTCATCATTACTGGCAAGGAGGACAGATTCTCAACACCTTCTCTCTGTGAAGAATATAAGAACAGAATCAAGGGCTCACGCCTTTTAGAACTTGAAAATGTTGGACATTGGCTTGTCTTTGAAGATACTAGGGGCCTTGCTACAGCTATCAGGGGGATTATTTAATGAATTCCGAGGCTAACCGTATGGACCATCTACTTGGAAGCAGTTCTCAATGCCATTTGCATTCTAGGTATCCTACCGTCTTTTCGCCCAACCTTTTTACTCTATACGTTAAGCTGAACCATTTCAATTACTTCTTCATTGTTTTTAATGTGTTCTTTGCTCTTGCAATAGCATATGATAGAATTTAGGGAGCCGTAGCAGATAGACGATGCCGCTTGTCTCCTCGAGAATCCTCGTTTTGCGACCTACTTGAACAACTTGGCGAGCTAGCTACCCCTGCTCCGAGCCCCTGTAGAGTCCAACCACGTTGGAACCAACGACTCTTCGAAAAGTAAGACTCCGGCCAGGAATTGTACCGTACTCGTAAGTTTTAATAGGACTGGCTCTGACTGGAATGTAGGTATTAACATAACGATCTCAACGCCGCGAATAAAGGTGAACTCGACGACAAGCCTCGGAGTTAATGTGCTCTACGTTAGGTATAGAGAGAAAGCGTCTACGACTCTCCAATTACTGCCGCATCTATAGAATTTACTTAAGTAAAGCTAGCCTTACAGCAACGCCGTAGACTCAGCCTTAGCTCTACGACCGAATAGCGTACCACCCCCGTAAAGTAGTAACATGATACACACTCATATGATTAAATACTTATTTAAACCCAGAAGAATAGAATTACCAGGCGGTCAACATGAGTAGAAAAAAAATACATTTATAAAATACTATATATATACTTTAGGTGTCAAGTTGATCTTAGTTAACTTGAACTCGACTTCGAGTTCAACCCTAACTCTAATACTCCTTAGTGACACTAAACATAGGAGAACTAACCCCAATTGCCCCCAAGCCAAAGCCCAACCGCAACCGTTCTCAGCTAGACGGCCGATGCGGCAAAGGCCGAGGCCCAACAATTTGTCTCCTTCCGGCACCAATGCCGGCGGAGCCCCGATTCTGCGAGTCGCCGCCAGTATAGCCAGCCCATTGCGAGACGTCCCAACGTCCACCGATACCACCACCGATGCCTTCAACACCGTCGCCCGAGCGCACCGCCTGCGCCGTCTCCTGCTGCGCCTCTTCCCACTCGCGCTGCCGCTGCCGCTCTAGCTCCATCTCCCGTTCGAGGAGAGACTTGCTCGCCCACCCACCGGCCTTAGTCTTCGTCTGCGATTGTGTGCGACGTCTATCTTCGGCGTCGCGCTCCGCTGTGGCGTCCAGTTCGCGCGAGTATGACTGCTGGGGCGCCTGTGAAACGGGCGCTGGGTTGGAGGCTAGAAAGCGATCGGCGCGGTTGCTAGCGGCCTGCGGGTCTGGAAGTGGTCGCGGGAAAGGGGTAGGATCGTGACCAGCCGTGGCCTCAGGGACGGGAAGGGGTCTAGCCTCCCCGGCCCGCGGAGCCTCAGTGATAGAAGCGACGGATGGCGCTGCCTCGCCGGTCCGATGCGTCTTGACAGATGCCGCGGTAGGGTCCGGTAACGGACGCGGTGGTACCTGAGGTGCCGTCTCCTGCTGCCCTTGCGCTTGATGCTGGCTCCATTGTGTACGTAGATAATCCCTCTCGTCACGGGGCCTCCACGAGTCCTGCCGACTAGGCGGCCGCTCCGCTTTATTGGGCCGACTGCGAGAGCGCGTCCGGCTCTTAGACCGGTCCCGTCCCGGCGAGCGCTTTTGCCGCTCCTCCTCGTATTCGTGTTCCCTCTGACGTGCAAGCTCCAATTCCCTCAGTTGCTTGACATAGTGGCCATCCCCGGTCCTCTGAGATGCCAACGTCTGCTCGGCTCGGTATTGGCTGAGAAACTGACCACGCAAGCGGCCGTCATTCCGGTTGCGTGTTCGCTTTCGCTCTTCGGCTAGTCTGGCTTCGGCCTCCTCCTCCTCCTTCCTGCGTTTCTCTTCCACCACTTTCCACTGTCGCTCCTCTTCTTCCCATTTCAGTTTTTCTTCTTCTGTCTTACGCTTCTCCTCGGCCCGAAGCCGCCTTGTCTCTTCTTCCCATCGCTGCTCCTCGTCCAGCTGTGCACGTTTTTCGTCAGCGTCCAGTTCGGCCGCACGCCTACGTTTCTCTTCCTCCATCTGCAGCCTTTGTTGCTCTTCCTGTTCTTTTCGCTGACGCTCCTTTTCTGCCCGAGTGGGAACGCGAGGGCTAGCACTAGTAATCTGTCGTCGCCCGCCAAAGGCGATTCCAAGATTCCCCTGGCTGGCGCCACCCATGTAACCGTACTGGGCAATGTTCCATGCTGGATTGGTGACCCCCTCGTGGTCCTTCCTACTCCAGCTCGACACGGTCGGGGAGCCAGCTCGATCGCTAGTAGGGCTCCTCGTGGGGCTCCAGCGACCCGACGAATCGCCAGTTCTCGAAACTGCGAGGCCCGAGCGCGAGCCGTATGTGGGCGACGTGGCACTGACATTAGACACGCCTCGATTCCTCGGGGTGCTATATCCGGTCCCCTGCGGACTTAAGGGACCGCGGCTCTTGGGGCCTATAGGGGAAGAGAAAGCGGATGGATTGATGGTGTGAGCAGCGCGTGAGAAGGCACTAATGCACTGCAGGACCTGGGCGGGGTCCTTTTGCTCGTAAAGATCCACGGTGAGGAACATGTCGTGCTCTTGTAGGTTGAGAGGGGGCGATTGGCAGGCTCGGAGGAAGTGGGAGATGTTTTCCATCTGGACAAAAGGCATGGCGGACTGCTTGAACTTGACTCCGGGAGGCCCGACGGCCAGGTTGACGAGCCTATCAGATGTGGTGTTAATGGAAGCATTCCCAACAACCGGGCTCTCCATCCCGTCCCATCCCGTCCCGCCCCGTCTCGTCCAGTCTCGTGTTAGGCGCGGAGTATAGACGGCATAGACTTACTTGCAAAGCGCAACACCATCCTTAAGACCCTCGAGCAGGTCTGTTGAAGATAGGCTGGTGCCCAGGACACCTTCTATCCAAGATCGAGCCTCGGCTGCAGCGGCCGGGGTGTATTTCTCAAGACGTAGTTTTCGCAGGTCCTTGTCTAAGGAGGAGACCGACGCCATGGTGGCCGTATTATTTTACAAATATGTGTCGTGGCCAGGTATAGAGAGTAGGAGATGGAACGGTCGCTTCGGGCAAGAACTGGTATGAGGGACTAGGCAAGAGGGAAAGGAGTGGACGACGGTCGCATCGAGGTTTTATTGCGAGAGAGAAAAAACCAAGAGAAGAGATGGTGTCGTCGTAAGTCGGATGCCTTGTCTCTCTCTCTCTCTCTCCCTCCCGACGAAGAATGCAACGGAATACTGGAATTGCGCCCTAAGTGACCAGCGAAGCAAGACAGCTGTCTGGGCGGCGACAAGCAGCGGGCGGTGCGTATAGCGTGTTAGGTATTAGGTGTTAGATGTTGCGTGTTGCGTCACCGATCGGGGATGCTCTGTCTCGCTTTGTCTCGCGACCAGCCGACCGACCCAATATTTCTGCACAATGCTTTGTGCAACGACGTCCAAGTGTCAATTTGGGGAGATGATAGGGCCTCAGCTACCTAGGTAGGTATCATATGCGGTCAGGTAGTGTATGATTGGGAAAATACAGTTGTCAAAAGCCAACGGGCAGAACAAGATCTTGGGTTGTGGATTGTGGGGGAGGGAGATGGATGGTAGACTACCTAACCTACTTAGTACCTAACCTACCTACACAGGTAGGTAGGGATAGAGGCACAGAGTACCTAGTATATGCACCCCAACGTGTCAGTGCAGATGGCTAGGTACCTAATCTTGGGTACCTAGCTCCTAACTGTGGACTACCTACCTAGGTAGGTATGTGTAGGGAGATAGAGAGCGGGCGGTGACGTCCCATGTTTTCGTCAGTCAGTCAAGTATGGAGGGGCTATCTACATACCTACTTACATACTCCGTACTTATCTTTGGTATGCAGCATATAGGTGGCTGGTAATCCACGTACCTGAATGGTGGCTGGTGTAATGTCCAAATGCGGCTGTGCGAGGACTTGAGAGATGTCTGACGTAGGTATTCAGATAAGAGCTCTGCATACAAGTTGTACAGCTTAATATTTCCTCGATGAAAATAAAACCGCCTCATTCCGCGCGTGCAACGGGGTAGACCACGCCATGTCGTCAAAACCAATTGGCCCCCTCCACAAGGTTTGGCTTGTATGGAAATCCCTACGCCTACCGTGGCGGAAGCGGTTTTTCGTAGGTGAGTGAGAATCGCTCCAGACCCTCTTTCTCCTCCACCGACCAGGCAAAGCAGGCCCCTAACGCCCTACCCACCAACTGCCTAGGCCAGGACCCCTCGGGAAACACCTATTACGAGCTGCGACAGCCGCGCGGCGACGCACCCCAGAGCGGCCCCTACCGGCGGCTAGTACACTACCCGCGCTCGACACCCTACAGTGAAGTCCGCGTGCCACCCGCGTGGCACCAATGGCTACGCTATCAGCGCAGCGCACCACCTAGCATGGAGGAACAGGTCACCGAGCTGCAGCGCCAGGCGCGCATCAAGGTCCTCGCCGCCGAGGCCGACGCGCGATGGGCCGCGAAGCCGAGTCTGCTGGACATGCCCGCTTCTGCCACGATGTCGGGCGTAGATAGACATGCCCAAGCACTAGAGAGAGGACAAGAACAGGGACAGGAGCAGGCGCAGGCGCAAAACCGGGAGCAAGAGGGAAGGCCGCAACAGGCGCATCGAGAAAGAACCCACGAAGATGATATACCCAAGAAACAGGCGCGCGGTGGCCCCCAGGCGGAACCAGTACCGAGCAACAGCACCGATCCCTGGAAACGAGCGCAAAGGGGCGTGCCGGGCGAGACGTGGCAGCCCAAGGCATGGACACCAGCGCCGGCGAGGAAGCGGTAGAGAGCCAACTGCCCGTTTAAAACTCAGCCCTTCGCTCGGTCTGTCGGATCACGGCGATTATAGGATCAGGTAGACTATAACTTATCACGTATCACCGAAGCACTGGCAGTAGAACAGGACCATCCGCCCCTACAGCGGCAGAATCCTACATATATAACTGAATCTATATGTACATACAAAGCTTCACTGCCATTGGGCGTATAAAAAATACAACCGACAGCTCTAGGGTAGTCGAAAACATCAGATAAACCCAAGCCAGCCCGTGGTAAACCTATCTCAACGCCTGGGTATCTATCATTCCTAGTCCGTAGCACAGATCGTGACACACAACCCGCGTGCCCCTAATGCCGGGCCCTATCCACGGAGAACGCCAGTTCGATGCAAGTCTCGGAGAAAGGAGGCCCCTTTACTCCTTTGTTATACCAACACTCGGGATGTTAGTTTCTTTTTCATCTTCAACATGGTTGATGTGACCCGCATTTCATTATTGCAGTCATCATGAACATCGCGCAATTACAATCCTTCATCTTCATCCATCGGATCCTCGCCCCCAGCCTTCATGCTATCTTCGATAGCTGTCGCAAGCCATTCGAGCCTAGCATCCGACGCTTCGAGCGCGGCCCGCGCCTCCCGCTCATTCTCACTCGGCCCCTTCGTCCTACCGCGCGTCTTCTTCTTGTTTATCTTCTCCCACCGCGCCTCGATACCCTTCTGCACAGCATTCGTAAGGTCCTCACTAAAGCCCTCGTTCTCGTCATTTCCCCATACAATCATCACGAGATTCTCGAGCAGCAGCGACATCTTGACATGATCTTCAATCTCAATTGTGTTGGCCGGGTAGGGCAGAAAGCAGCGCTCGAGTATAGGGGGTGATACGCCCCCTTCTTCGAACCGGACACGGTCAACCTTGCGAGGACTCAACGCGCCAGGTGGCATGAAGAGGAAGAGGACGCCCTGTAACATCTCGATCTGCTGATCAGTCCGCATCGCCGAGGTCGAGTAGTTGATAAAGGACGAAAAAGCGGGGAGGGGTAGCTCCTTTATACGTTGCTCGAACTTTTGATAAAGGTTCGAGAAATCGATGGGTGAGGAGTCGCCCAGGCCGTAGCATAAGAAGGAAATCTAGTCAATCCATATCAGCTCGTCATCTCCGCACACACAAGGCCGAACCCCCGAGAAGCCTCACCAGGGAAAATAGCCGTTGCCGAAAAGCAATGGTTTCAATGTATGTTGCTTCAGAAGCCTCGGCCTCGGCCAGCTCTGCCTTGGTTCTGTGCTTCTGCGGCGTAGGGGGCTCCGAAGCTTGTGAAGAGTGCACAGACTCGTCGTCGAGATACCCTCCATATTCGCCCTTGTCGATATTCACCTTTTCTCGCTTTCGCTTGTTCGCAGTGCGCCGAGTCTTGCTCTTGTGCTCCCGGTGCCAGATTTCCTGGAACACCGAGGTCGAAGATGTGCTACCATCGGCAAACAAGGCCTTCATGATCCACATAACGACGTCGGTTGTGCGGCCAGATCGCTGGGTGATGTAACAAGCAAGAATGGAGCCCCGAAGAAGGGCCATGTCATCAGAACCGTTTTTCATATCTAATTCATGGCGCTGTCCGAGATCTTCTTCGAGGAGGTCCAACATAAAACCTAGCCACCTCGCCCACCATTGCCACCTTTCCGGGTGCAACACGCTGCAGTTGAAGGCCCAGCCCACGACACTAAAGAAGTCGCGACCGCGCTGCCAGACGCTATCATTCCCGTGGCGGGGAGATAGACGCACGAGACCACGCTCGTCAGCATCCAGATTCCCGTCGACTGCGCTGTGAGAGTCCAAATCCAGGTCAGACGTTGCGTGTGTGCCAAACAAAACGGCCTCTTTAAAGCAGGCATGAATGGGGCCGAGGACAGTAAGTAAGTCTCGTAGGTACACCAAAGACTGCAGGCTGATCTGGGGCCAATCGGGTTCCTTGGGTCGGGTGGTGAAGTCTGGGTGGACGATGATGGAGCACAGGAGGGCGATCTGGCTAGGAGGGGGGCAGTATACAGGTTCTTGGGGATCGTCGGCTCGGGTCGATAGGAGACCATCAAGGAGGGTGATGGCCTGTCGTGCTATATAAGTAGTGAGCACGTACTGTCTCGGCTCGTAATGTAAGGGGAGGCATAGATCAGGGTGGCAGATACACCGACAGACAGACAGACAGACAGACATACGTAGAGCCTCTTCTAGATATACGCGGCAATGCTCCTTCAACTCGGGCGGCAATCCCCTTTTCGGCCTGTATTGTCGTGGCAACGCGTCGGAGCGCGATCGGTATTCGCCACACGCGTCCTCGTTCTCGTCCTCGTCTTCAACTCGATTGTCATGTTCACTCTCAGTAACAACACTACTACTATGGTCGGCAAACGTCGAGTCTTGCACATGCGCGTCGTCCGCAGGGGGTCCGGTGGCCGTAGCAGTATCAAACGAGGCCGTGGTGTGCAAGGATGAGAGAGGCGACGACGTCGGGATCGGATCCGGATTTACATGGATCGATGTCGGTGTTGGCGTCGGCGTCGGCGTCGGTGTTGGTGTTGATGTCGGTGTCGATGTGCCACTGCGCGGCGGCATCTCGCGGTCCGAGGCGTTGGAGGTGGTTTGGGGATCGCGACGCGCCCACAAGTTCAGGGCGTTCCGGAAGATCTCCATCGGGTACCTACTTAATTGTTCTGTCCAAATGGGGGAGGGGGGGGGTTATTCAAGGAATCGACTACGAATAGATTAGTGCTATTTGCGGGGATGAAACACATACTACAGTACCTAAGGTAAGTAACTTAGGTACTTCCGAATGATCGCCTGAGGATCGGGTCGGGGCCACCGCGGGGAGCTCCTCCCGGCTTCTTAGCGTGAACTAGGTAGAATACCCGACTACACAGTACCTACCCAATGTACCTGGGAGCAGCCATGCTAAGTACCTACCTAGGTATGCTATACTACCCCACTTGCCTACATACAATGATGCCGAAGCTCTTACGTCGACGCCATCTACATGTAGTTCCGCTCGATTATGTTTTACAGTTGAAGCAAGTGGTACTTGGATAATTGCAAGTAGCCATTTACACACATCTAATATATGTGTAAGACCATCTACCTAGACAACGCTACCGACGAGTATTGATATTAGTTGTTAACAGTGACAGCGCTTCATTCATCAGAGACTTAACGCCTTACTCCCTACCCCTACAGCTCCCAAGAAGTGCCTTGAGCACGTAACCATAACCCACGAGAGCTCCCTTTCAACATTAGTTGTACCCAACAATACCTTCGGCAACGGGCTCCCCGCCCTGCTGTGTCCAGACAGATACTCTACGGCCGATGACACCGTCAACCCCAACCTCTAACTTCATAGGCCGTTCCAGCTCGGCCTCCATGGACCGCCTCGTCGGATCTTCCGAAGCCCCTACGGCCGGCGTCAGGGAGAACGTAGCCCACTACAGCACTCGTAGTTAGTTATCGTCATCTTCAGTGTCAGTTACGAGAGTCCCCCAAGTTTCAAGGCACAACTTTCGCTGGAAAAGAAAGTCTCTGCTCTAGAAATCGCTAAAATAGGGGGGGAAATAGTCCCGAGATATACTCACCGAAGGGCTAGTGGTGGCAGGCCTCGTCAAGTCGCCAGTCTCACTGTAAAGGGATCATTAGTACGAGCGGCAATCCCCAAAGTTACGATGTGGTGCATTTCCTTACTGTATCCTTACTAAACAAGGCTCCAAGGCGCCTAGACGTAGCCCACGCGATGAATCGGCCGTAAATATAGCATGGGTGGCCACCGAACTCCGCGTTTCTCGGTTATGGAAGACAAGTCGGCCGGCCATTGCTATGGTAGAGGCGCTGGTTCTAAACGGGGATGGGCTCAGAACAGCCAAGGCGCCCCCGAGAGAGTCTCTAGATGTGTGGTCTCCACACATGTTGTAAGTGTATAGTCCGACGTTCGTAAGATGTGTATATCGTCACGATCCTCGAGACTAGCCGCGTATCTAAGAATCCTGAGGGGAAAAGGTCGGAGGAAAGAGGGAGATATAGAGAGAGGGATGAAGAGAATCAGTCCAGATAGGAGACTGGCATACACGACCGCACAAGCACTAGGTGGTTTGTCGAATGAAGCAGATACACTGGGCCTCCACGTGTGGTCTCTTCTGGCTGGAAAGAAACGTCGCAAGGTGCCGAAAGGTCGTGAGGAAACCGAGCAACAGCAGGAGCACTAAGATGAGCAGCCGCAGAAGGATGGCTATTATATTGGTTTCGTTGAATCCAACGTCATGGGCGGCTCTAACCAATGACCGCCAACGATGAATCGCCGCTTGATGAACCCTGGGAAACCAATTAGGAAGCATGGAAGATGATAGTGTGGCGCTCAAGTGGTGTAAGTCGTGTTTAGGAGGGTTTGGAACGCGCCGTGAGCAAGTTTGCGCTGGTTACACCATCAAGGTCCACGAAAGAACCACAACGCTTACCTACCCCTAGGACCCACGTAATAGTGAGTAAAGTAAATATGGTGACGAGCCGTAATTACATATGTACATCTAGAGATACCAGGTAGGTAGTACTTATGTAGGATGATTTATCTTGGTTGAGGTAACGTCGAGAACCTTGATGGTACGTGGGAGAGGCAAATACCTACTCACTTATACCCACTCACTGACCTCTTACTTACCTCCTACCAAGCTACCACGCTAGTACCCCAAGCAAGAGGGAACCTTGAGAAACTCACTGAATTAGGTAGATAGAGGGAGGTACATACCTAATATTACAAATGGACAAGGACATGTGTATGTAGAGTACAATATAAGTAAGTAGGTAGGTACTGGAGGTAGGTATGTATTAAGTAGGTACTTAAAGGAAAAAGTAGGTAGTAGGTTATGTGAAAGGTGGGAGGTGGTGGGAAGGGGTATGTAAGATACCTGGTATTGACGGTCCACCATACCTATGTACTTGTAGGTAGATAGGAGGTAGGTAGGTAGGGTACCTAGGGTTTTATTTTTTTGGGACGTCTCCTCTCGGGCATCTACTCCTCTTTCTTCCTCATCCTGCCCCTCCTCCTCCTCCTCATCTTCGGGCTTTTCCTTCTCTCCCTTCGTCTGTTTAGATATTATTCCTCCTATACATACCCAACACACCACATATCACATACCACTTACCACTTTACCACTCGCCAACCAAGCCAATACCATTCATACATCAGTCAACCCTTCATAATGGCTCCCGTGACTTATAAGCTCCCCCCTCTACCCTACGCTTATGACGTAAGTGATGCTCAAATACAACGTTCTCGCCCATTCAATCGTCTAGTTTTTAGGCAGCAGTTGGTCGTGAACCCCGACAGACCATACCCTCACGTGGTCCTGTAGCCGCACCTGTACTCACGTCTTGCTTCCAGGCGCTGGAGCCAAGCATCTCCAAGCAAATCATGGAGCTCCACCACGACAAACACCATCAGACATACATCACAAACCTAAACAAGGCCCTCGAGGTCTCCGCCACCGCAACAGCCGAGGGCCGTCTCCAGGACGCCGCCGCTCAGCTGTCGGCCATCCGCTTCAACGGCGGCGGCCACATCAACCACTCGCTTTTTTGGGAGAACTTGTCACCCGCCTCGTCACCCGACGCCAAGCCGTCCGCCGCCCCAGAGCTACAGGCCGCCATCAATAGCACCTGGGGCAGCCTAGACAAGTTCAAGTCGACCTTCAACGCCGCACTACTGGGCATCCAGGGTAGCGGCTGGGGATGGCTCGTCAAGGAGGCCGGCACCGGTCAGCTACGCATTGTGACACTCGCTAACCAGGAGGCCGTTGTCGTCGGGGACACCCCGTTGTTCGGTGTAGATATGTGGGAACACGCCTATTATTTGCAGTATCTCAACGGCAAGGCCGCTTATGTCGACAACATCTGGAATGTCATTAACTGGAAGACAGCTGAGGCGCGATACGTCCAGACGCGAGATGATGCCTTCAAGGTGCTCAAGGCAAATATTTGATTTTGAGCCGAGACGAGCAGTACAGCCGATAGTAGCGCCTAGGATCTTGACATCATACGGTTGCTGTACAGCAGAGTTGGCTGTGACTACACAAATAAGAATGAGGACCATCTAACCTACCACACTCATGTCCCATCTTAGGTGACACTGTGGTGCTTCTTTTCTACCCATCCTCGGGAAATTTGTAGGGCAGCTAGGAGTAGGGAATGGTTAACGGCCGCTAGTCATATAAAAAAAAGCATACTACTCAGGAAGGACCAATTTCCCCAAGTGGTGTCAAAGTCTTTTTGGGTCGGGGCAGAAGTATGTAGAGCAAAAGACAACAGCTGACTCTAGAAAAGGTGAGAGGGCTTTCGCCATTAGTAATATTTATCATCAATCGTTCGCTAGATATGACAGGGACTTTCTACCAAGCGCATGCACTAAGCGGCATGCAGTAGTTGCCCAGATAGACAGACCGGCCGACCGCCCATTGTATCTCGATGGGACGGCAACAACTTTTCTTCGGGAAGCCTACAGCGTAAGTAAGTGGGTTGTAGGTGTATGTAGGAGTATAGATGTGTTTGCCAAAATAGAAAGAGGCCGCGTTCCATCTTGAAAAGACTCCAAGAACAAATAATCCAGACTCCCTTCTGACGAAAGAAACACGAATGCCTCCCGTCCAATTGCTTTCCTTTCATCTTGATATACATTAAATCTCCTATCTGTTTTTCTTTTCTGTTTCGTGTTTTTTTTTTCTTAGCCCCCCAACTTCGTCACTAGTCCATTAATTATGTTAAACAGAGAAAGCAGGCAGTGAGGCATTGGGTAATCGAGGATATTCATCCGGGTGCGGTATTTTCCCCCTCTCTCTACCAATTTAGACGGAACAAGGTAAGCGGATCAAGGAGGGGGCGGCGGCATGACTCCTTCGGGGGCCGAGGGCAACATGCTAATCTCGGACATAATGCCCTCATCTGCCGACATGCTGCTCATGATCTCCTCTTGTGTATATCCCTCCCAGAAGTGCGGGTTATTCTGCTGCGCTTTGCGGGAGCGGTAGATCTCCTGCGCGACGCCCTTGACCTGGCCGCCGGCAGTGGCAGCAGCACGCCAGACGCTAGAGAGCTTATTAAGGGCACCGATATTAAGGCGGATCTGCTGGCGCAGGTCCTCCTCGTCGTGGATGAAGTAGACGGCGGCCCACTTGCTGAGGTGGACGATGGAAGACAGCGTCAGCACGCATGTGAAGAAGTGCGTGTGGCTCGTGATGGGCACGTTGTACGTCACCATCTTGCTGATGGCGCACGCCGCCGTGATGATGTGCCGCGTGTGCAGGTTGAAGTTGTCTCCGCTCGCCACCGCCCGGTGTGGCGCGCACGCCGTCACCTCGCGCGTCGGCGACGAGTCCAGCTGCGAAAGCGGCTGATGAAGGATGATGGTGCAGCTATTCCGGTGTCGTTGTTTCAGCAGGGGTTTATAAGCAACCAGACGAGGGGAGGGAGTACTTTAGTGGATATTGTCATAAAAAAAGGGGGCGAGGAGAGGGGGGAGGGGCGTGTGTGTGTGGAGAAAGAGAGAGAGAGAGAGAGAATGGAGGCATATCAGAAACTCACGCGTTATTGATCATGTATGCCTGGAACATCATCTCGTCGAGCTGGCCATCCTTGTTCAGACAGTCCCGCTTGGTCTTGGGCACATGTAGTCTCCAATTCGACAGATACGACTCGACCTTGTCGACAATATCCTCGGGTGAGAAGCCGCTCGTTGGCATGCGCATCATACGACCAAGGTTGCGGATCGAGGCCACGCGGTAGGCAAACGATGAGAACTCGCGGTCTTCGCCTGTGAAGAGCTGGTCATCGAAGTCTTCCAGATACATGGGACGAGGGATTTTCTGCGAAAGGCGTTAGTTTTTCTGATTATTATTCTCCTATCAACTCAAGTCTTCGCGTCGAGAGCGATTCGCTGGCCAGACTGTCCACCTACCCCGGAGAGATACTCGTGTTCTTCGCAAGGAAGCCCCACGTCCGCCATGAAATCGTACAAGAGGAAGTTCGTCTGTCTGTGCACGCCAGCAATCATACCATCCACGACGAATAGATCCCACCACGTACGCCGCCAGCTTTCCTCGAGCCTGGGATTGCCGCACCCGTGTGTTGTGGCATATGGCCGGGTATAGAGCCCGAGTTCGATAGCTATCCGCTCCGCATCAGAGAGGATGTCTCTTGCCTTTTCGTTTTGGCGACACCCGTCAAGCCCGACAATGGCAATGACCATGGCTTGCACGAGGAAACCGTCTTGAGGTGTCTCGGGGGCATGGAGAAGCCGCATGGTCTCCTCAAAAAATGTCGCCCGGGACGGCCCAATCTCAATATAGAGCGACCCGACCCATCTCATGGCCGCCAGGAGATGTTCGATATTCCTTTCTTTCGCGATTTTCAAGAGCTCGGCCTTGGGGAGCACAGCTGGATGGCCAGGGTAGAAATAGAAGTAGAAGGCGTCCAGACATTGCTCTGGGATAGACCTCTGCGGCATTTGGTTGGCAGTGACAGGGACCATAGCACCATTGGCACCGTTCAGATACGGAGTTCGATATAATTGAAGCGTGTTGTTGATAGGCGTTGCTACGAAGGGTGACAGAGGGGAATCCGGCACGGTCCTCGTCGGATTGAACGTCGCCAACGTGGGTGGTAGAGGCGTGCTACCGACCTGAGCACCTAACAACATAGGGCAGCTCTCGCCGCCAGCCAAGGGCGGCGAATCGGAAGCATGTCGCTTATTGGGATTGGCCGCAGAGCCCTTTCTCGGGCCCTTGTAACCGCGACGAGAAGCTACGTAGATGCACTCCGAACTCGAAGTCAGGCAGCGCGAGCATGGACTAGAACCGTCGCATTTGAGATGTTTTGATCTCTTAAGCGATAAGGACGCAGTGTTAGCGCGACAATCTGGATTGGCTCATATAAATAAGAATGAGGGAAAGAATCAAGAAAAAAAGGCCTCATTGTCCAAATCATCAACTTACACATGCAAGACACGCGGCCGGAACAGTTTGAGTAGGTCCCCTCGCATCTGCACTCCCTGGTGGTGAGATGGTCGGCGCCGCTTGGGAGACGGCGGGCGCATACATCTCGGGCGACGAATGCGACGACGGGTCGGATACACTCTGCGAGTACGAATTCATAATACAAGGGCTATACCGCCTATAGGCAATCTTTTAATCCAATCTGGCGGCGGGACGCGTTTTGACCCGGCGGTCCGGGTATATGGGGACACGATCTTAGTGATCTCGGGTATCGAAGCACAAAATGTTGGATGGATGGATGGATGGAGGTTAGTGTGCTTGGGAAGGCGGAAAAAGAGGCGACTGTCACGAAATGGATTTCGGCTTGGGCTGAAGACGACCAACGCAGGGGGGTCTACAGTAGAGCCTCCCTCTCTCCTCTCTCTTTCTCTGTCTTGCTGGGTAACCTAGTCTCCAATCTCCATCCAGTGTCAACCAACCCAGACCCAGCTGTTCCGGTAGCAGTAGCGAAGTCCGGGGTAGCTGTTGGCTCTATCTAGGTATGCCTCTACCAACCTACTTAGCGAGCGCCTTGCACTTAAGATATCTCGAGAAATCAAAGACGAGGGACGACAAGACGGGCAAGTCGCGTACTTCGGGCTTAGCTTTACGCTGAAACGGAACTAACTACGGTACCATTTCTACACTAAGAAGTGTTAACGTCAACGTTTTTTTGTGGTGCCGCCCATGTGCCGATGGAGCCAGTCGAGAAGCAGTCAAGCGGGCTCGAGCAGGTCTCCAATGTCCCAAAACGCCTCAGGACTAGTCCATCTACTAAGTACTGTAGATAGTGCGCAGCACTCAGCTGTCCGATACAGTAACGCCCTCCTATTAAACTCTTCGTGCTAGTAACGGTGGCCAATCAAAATGACGAGAGACGCAGATCTCGGTTCAGTTGATGATAGGAGTCTCACAAATCGGTACCTATACTTATGTACAGTAGATAGATGGGGCGCGGAGACGGGATGGATCGATTACGCCCAGACTTAGCCCACGACTGGGCTGTTTGATTACCGAGGCAGAACCGAGGAGGACGATGAGAAGGATGACGATGCCGATGCTAATGGCGCCGGAGAGATTTACAGTACGACGCTATAATCCGAGGAAATCTCCGATGGAAGCGAGAGATGGTTGACTCAATTTTTAATTTTTCGTTCACCTCTTAATGCGATGCATCCATATCATCATCATCATCATCATCATCATTATATGCATGGCGAGCGAGGGGCTGGGACTAGGACAGGTTGGGGCAGGTTGGGGAGTTGGTGGACCAGGGGCTCCTCATCTGATCTCTGGGCATTGTTCATGTCATGATCGTAGCAACCATGTGCGACCGAGCCAATGCAGGGACTCCGAAACCACATATTAATAATAGGTTTGATAAGATAGATCTCGTCCAGTAAGCCGGGTCGTATGAATCGTCCGTTGCACGGCTACACATCATCAATTTGTCTACCTGACCTAAACCTACGGCAAGCTCCCAGTATACTGTCAAGAAGATCCGTTTCACCTTCGCAGAATCATGATAAAGAATGGAAAACCCCTCTCCAGCCCAATGTCAAGTGGTGGGTAGCTCGTGGTGACGTGACAGCGCCAGCACCAGTATCCACAGACGATCTAGCCTTTCTAGAATGCACAGAAACAGCGTTGCTTTTTCCAGACCGGAAAGCGTATAGAGGCTCTCGTCCAGTAGGTACTCCAAGACCTAGCCAAAAGCGCAGCCATGCAAAGGCCCAAGCCAACCAAGTCGACTCATCATTCTCAATCCGTCGGAGGTCGCAGCCGTGATAAGCATGTAGGCCGATGATGAATCGTCAGCGCAGATCGTGTAGTGACTGCGAAGAAGAGTGCCTCTATGTAGATACGTAGGTACATTGTAGCGAGAAGGACGACAAGCGACAAGTCGAACCCCTGGAGCGGATTGGCCAAGAGCTTCCATGACAGGCTCCCGCCCGATATATCCGCTCCTTGTTTGCATGGATAGGCCTGCCATAGACCCTAGCTTCTGAGTCAATTATCCCGGCCTCCCCAATTACATCCGTCCAGTGTGTGGTATAAGGGATGACCGCTCAGATTCCCTCGAGACCTAATCGTGGGGTGAGTCTCCTCCCACCCCCTAAGTAGTTGTAAGCACTTAATACTCAAAACGGGTTGGTACATAGAACGTGGCTGAACCCTGTACGTCGTCTAGTGAGCGAATGAAAATCGTACGGCCAGGGATTATTGCCAACACCCCAAACCGCTTCGAGTTTTCTCAGCTCCGATTCAGACAGAGCATGGATAAACATCGTCTTGGCAGGCAGCCTGCCTACCACCAATACCTAGACATTGTAGAGATTGAGGTCCTCGCAAACGAATACCTGGCTCAACTTAGGATACTACTCGACAGAGTTATCGGTCGTCCGAAACAACTAGCCATCCCGAATGCATCTTTCTTTGCTCCTTCTTTCTACCTTTCTTGACATAGTTTTTATATCGTGGAGTGTACATCCCGGTATATGATACGTCCTGTGTGTGTTCAGCTTAATGCAAGGGATAGGTCACTCTCCACTAGCAGTCCCTCTTAAGAGGTCGCCATCGCTCAAAAGTTTTTGGTACCTAGTGTCGTGTAGTGCAGTAAGCTACTTATGCGTATAAAAGGCACGCACTAGTTAAACATGGTAATATAAGACTTCGATCTAAACGGGCGGCCAAGCACGAGGTCAAGCATTCGGACCTACACAGACTTGTGAGTGACCTGTAAAGTAGTCAATGAGCCTCTTTAGATGAGAACGAGCGTCTCCATCGAGGCAATATGTAGTATAGTTATGAGCATCTAATCAGTCAAGCGAGCTATATTCAGAGCACTTAATTATAAAACAACAATTGCAAGTAAAGCTAGGAGGTAGAAGGCAAAACCGCGGCAAGGTATTGGTACAAGACCTTGCCCTCGCGCTAGATATGTTATTAAAACGGCTCGGGTAAGCAATCTGCACTCGGGAGATCTGGTCAGAGCCACCTTAGCACTTCCGGAGATTAACCATAGAGTCTGGACTTAAGGAAAAGCAACGTATGTTGTATGTGTAGGAAGAGACCTACATTGAGGCTTCAAGGAAGGTGAGAAAACTCCGTAAAACTATGAATAGGCTATTTATATAGAAAATCAAAGAATCCAACGCAATAGCACCTTGGTTAATCGATTTAACCCCCTCGTTGGATTGCCCGTACTGCGTTATTATCCAAGAAGTTATAAATAATATAATGTATGGTTAGGCCTGCAGTGTGGCTCAACATTAAGCAACAATACATACTTCGTGTCATAGACCGCCAGGCGTTCATACAGATCATTAGAAGACCGTATAGACCCTCGTATAGACGCCCATATAGACAAAGAAACCATTCCTTTACATAGCCAGTGGTGAGCAGCTAGGCTAACTAGAAGGCTTCGCGCAACAACAAGAGTCTTTCACCCACCTCAAGTACAGGGTCCCTGACACCTCGATTATATCAACTATAAGACTCATAGGCGCCCGTTCGCGGTAGTCGAAGGTCTGTGGTATTTATTAGCGAAATAGCCACCAGTCATTTACGTACTCTCCCATATAAAGTCCTAGCCTATCTAGAGAATAGATAGATAGCTGCCTGAGAGTGACATTGATGGCCAGGTCATCAGTCAACACAATGCGTTACATAGACTAGCCTATTCACCAAGGACAATAACTTACAAAGCTATGTACCGCTTAGTTGATATTTGTAGAAAGTAATTATGGCTTATAATTAACTTATATAGGAGAGTTGTACTAATATTATGCAATCTCCTTTCTTATGTTGCTTAAACAGTCTTTAGCAATAGGCCTGCGACAAATGTTAACCCGTTCTTTTATATATTAAATATATATATATATATATATATATATATTAATAAAAAGTAAATCGTGAACATGTTAATTATAAAATTGTATTAATAAACTAATAATATAAAAAGTAAATTATATAAATATAATTTATATTAACATAAGCTTTTTATAATTATAACACTTATAAAGTTATTTATTAAATAAATAAAAAGTTTGCTTTATTTTAATAATAAATTAATAATTTAATTAATATTATTATTATATAACATGTAACGAATATTTAAAGCTAATGATCTAATAAAAACTTATTTAAAATGAAAAGTTTACCTTGATTTAAATAACTCACCGAATAGAAACTCGGGGAAAATGTCATGACTATATGATAGCATACTTATAATGAGAAAAATGCCGGAACCTTAACAAATCTATTTGTAAAACTTCTAGAAAGGACGAGGAGCTTATGCTTCTAGTTTAAATCAACGAGTAACAACTCAACTTATTTTTAATTATCTATGGAAACAGTAATTAGAAGTTAACTAATATTTGCTAATAACATTGTATCGCGAACCATACCTTATATTACCAAGCCCGTTCTTTCGCTGCTCGGTGTTTGCTGGTGTGTGATTACGGTGCTGATGATTTCAGTAGTTTCTTTCATTTCTCTCCATGAGACATGAGATGAAAATTTGTCACCGCTTTTTTACTTGTAACGAAGGATGATATTGCTGCCCTCTTAGCTTCGGAGATAACAAATAGTTACAAAGTAAATATTTCTTAAAAGCATAATCAAAAGGCGGACTTGCCTAGCACAAATTATAAACTATCTAATTATTTAATTTGTAGAAGTTTGAGACGTTTATCCTACTTATATTTAAATACAGCATTTTGTTTGCAGGCCCGCGCCGCTATGCGGACGATCACTCTAACTCTTTAGGTGCGCCGTTTCTCTAGCCGCGGAAAATGTGAATATAGTTTATAGATCATCTTTGGATAGTGGTCATACAAAGCCTCCGACTTTCTATATGTTACAGACTGCCAGGTGTTCGTATAGCTGCCCATATAGATAACGAACCTATTCCTGTACACAGGCAACAACTGGTATCTAGGATATCTAGAAAGGCTTCGCACAACAACAAGAGTCTTTCACCTACTTTGAATACAGAGCCTCTAACATTATAGGCGAAGCTATTAACGCATTACATTTCAATTTCGTAAGTTTCTATTAAAGTTGTTAGCTAATCTAGTAATGAGTTTGAGCAGCGGGAAAACACCAAGGGAAAAGGGGATGCGGGGTACGAATGTAAGATTGGTTTGTCTATTGTGTTTTTGCTTAAACGGCATGTTATCTCAGTATGATAAGTTGAAATATTAACTCCTACGAGTTAACACAGTGAATCAAAATTTAGCATACAACTAGAGAGGTGTAATACTACTCGTACGAGTAATACAAGCGTAGGTTGGTGACACAAGAAATGGTAAATCGCCCGACCAAGTAGGTAAGGGACGTTTGTCCGGTACTGTAAGTGGTGATCTGCTCTGCCTAGTCTTATCAACGGTGACAATCAGGAGGCGTGGCAATAGCTCACTCAGCAGGTGGCAAATTATGGGTGGAAAATGGTGGAAAGACTGGGGAGTGAAGGTAGCGACAATCTCGTGTCAAGATCTTCATGTTCGGCATTGTGTAGCTGCGCCGCTTTCGAGTCCTAAAGGAACTAATATGCATCTACGTATCAATAATTAATAAGCTGACGGCGGCTCGATTAGCACTTGCGCACTGCAATTGGAGAATCGTCTGAGTAAGAAGATCATCTATGTAGACGGGTTGCTTTCGGCAAACTGTTTTCTTTGGAGCTCCAGAGCCTTAGACGGAAGCCTAGAACTTGGAACCGGTCGGGGTATTAGTCGGAGGGGCAAGACTTGGCGCCCTAGCGGTAAATGTGACAAGTTGGTCATCCCGGACACGGGTCGGAGTAGCACTGGTCGCGGAATCCCTAAGTACAGTACTGTGTGAACCGACTATTCGAGAATAAAGAGTTTGGTTTGTCTGATCAGAGGCCGGTCATGGTTGGTTGACAGTCTGTAGATAATAGGCGTAGAGATGCGAGGACACTCTGCGATCGTCTTTTAGGAGGGACTGGGGTGATCGGCTTAGTACCGTGCTACCGATCTACTACAGTATCTATCAGTGAGTAGGTATCTATCTATCCTTTACATATGCACGCCTTCGCCTTGGCAATGGTCGGCATCGGATAGCATATGCCCATTGTCAACATCACCAAGCCTCGCAGTTCATTGCCTGGTGTTTGTTTGTTTGTTTGTTTGTTTACTCGCTACAGGTTCGCCTTGTTGAATTGATATAGTGCTGCTGCCTACTTCAACGGGATCCAGTGGTCGTGGCGACTGTATTGACCTTGTGTTCTAACAAGGCAGATAGATGCATACCCTCGTGACATAGAGAACCAAGATAAGATGGTGGAGAACTACATACGCTATCATAAATAGGTATGTAGAAAAAGTCTGGGGTATGCCATGCTACTTGCAGTAGATTACCTTCTTGTCACCAGGTGCAGTATCTCCCCAATGGTCTCCTGATACGAATAACTATATTCTTATAGGTCTCATTGTACTACCTGGTGCGCGTCTTGATGCACCAAAGTCGTAGAGCCACGACATTAGCTGCCGCGCGTTTCACAGCTAGAGTACTTATTACTGCCAATGATAACGAGCTATGCGGTCTCCAAGATCCCTTAGCACTGGAGCCGACTTGTGGCGTCCCCTGATTGATTAGGTCAACTTCATGGATTCCTCACAGATAAAAGTGGCGGTTTAAGAAAATAGGGATCGAAGTGATTCGAAGCTATCTAAATGTCTCTCAAGTAAGGCTACATCTTACCGTACTATCTTTAGCTATGTACTTTGTAGATATCCGCAGCTGTACCGCGTGTTACGCTATCACGCCGGACAACCGGCACTTCCGTAGCTATAGGTGGTTATACGATGTATAGACGACAGCAAGGAGGCTCTAGGCAGGCAGGTGTCCCATAGAACGGGTACTTATTTGTTCACCTTTCGGCACATGCTCAAGCATCGAGAGAAGCTTCGCCGGGTTTTCCGGTCAAGTAGATGGAGGTGGGGGCCGAATAGGTACACGCGTAGACGGCTATTCAAACCTAGGTAGGGTATATGAAAGGGAACTTGAGAAAAATTGCGTGACCTGCTCTCGTATCATGTTGTTGTATCGTATTACCGATCCTGGTATCAACCTTAGGCGAACCAGCTTCCAATTCTACTCACGCATAGATACGCATATGTATATAGGCAGGTGAGATAGTTGACTTAACCCGTGATAACTTACAATACTTACACTTGGTTAGTTACTGTATGCCAACATTGAGAGATTCAAGACCAAAAATACCCATGCGTAAAAGCGCTGTTATTTGGTAGCGAGACGGCTAGGTATAGCAGCAGTATAGTATACCTACTGTATGTGGATAGGTGCAAGTACATAGTTAGATAGGTTGTAAGACACACCTCGCGGTAGGTGGCAAGACCTTGAAAAGGCCAGCCTCAGATAGAAAAGAAAAAGAGACATACTCCACTAATAATAGTCATTTAGTCTAATACCAGCAGTTGGGGTAAACCTTAGATTTGGGTCCTGTTTGTATCCACCTCCGGCATCGCTGTGGGCATACTACATACAGTACAAGGTAGCTCGGCCTACTTTAGTTTGTCTACGGTCTACCTAGTCCAGAAATCCGCTTGAAATTGCCTGAAAATGGATGCTGTCAAACTGACTCTTGTTCGCCTCATTCTGATTCTGGGGAATGCCCATGAAAAGAATAAGGTTCTGTATAATTCGTCGCTTGCTCCGAGACCATACCTTCTGATAGGACAATTCCCACAGAGCCACTTTTGCTTATGTTGCTGGAGGGAGGAGGTACATACTAGGTAAGGCTTAAGGTAGATAGGTAAACAAAGTGCATGGCTATGGCTGTTGAATGGTCCACGCATGCTCTTGCAGGCGCTCACTATGTCCTGTACCTGTGTGGTGCGGTGAGCGCCATCCTGCATGCCAATCCTGCATAACAGAACAGTATATATACACTACCCTAGGTAGATACCACCTTCATTACTATGGATGTACAAGTATAGGGTATACTGTGAGGCACGCTAGGTCGGTAGGGATAGGGACTTGCGCATTAGATGGTTGGACCCTTGCTGGACCCCTACTAGGACCCTAGCTAGGTACTAGATAGTATGCATTGTATGTAAGCAGGTATGTACAAAGTATGTCGACGAAAGCTCTGACATTCCCTCCGGCACAGACGCTAAACAGGCTCGATAGGCCTATGCTTGCCCCTGGACTGCCCGCCTTGAGCAATGACCGACATGGCGAGCCTCGTCCGCCTATCCAGCCCGCTTCCATTCCATTATTCCTACAGTTATCTTGCATGATTCGGACCCTGACTAGCCACTCATAGGAGAGGCCAGGATCCATCTGGTACTCGAAAACGGGGGTAGCTCCACCCAGCCGTCAGGGCGGAGGAGTCAGGTATGCGGTCAAGTATGAGCGGAACGGACCTCGATTGGCTCGCCATGACAGCCTCTCTTTTCCACGGGACCTACTGAGGGAGGTCCGCATTGCCTTTTCTCTTACCTATATATATATCATACGGTAAGTCGGCATGGCAGGTCAGCGGCTCTCGCATGTAACTAGTTTTCTGTGCGTTTATTTACTTCCCTCGTTCCTCTAGGTTCGAATTCTTCCACTTATATTCATATTTTTACATCCCACACCATACTCCTCGTACCCTCCCACTACTTATACATATACATATACCTATACCTATACATATACACATTCACTTCTGTAGATCTTCGTGGTTTGCCGTACATTTAAATCTGTTTGTGAGTGTTCATTGCCTGAATCCCATCCTCCTTTTGCGCTTAGTATGCCTTGGTGGCTTTTTGCGGTAGTGGTGGTGTCCTCAAGACTTGATACGGGCGGAATGGCTGATATATCGAATCAACTAGACTACATGTTCTTGAAAGTCGCTCGGTCGACTTGACTTTCTAAGATAGAAAATGGCCGAAGAGTCGTCTCCCTCGACTATGCGTCGTCCCTCCATCCAACGAGATCTCAGCAGATTCGGATACAGCTCCTCAAGCGATTCAGATGAGCCGCTGCGCAAAGCGAATACAACCACTACCGCCACCAACAATCAAAAGAAGAAAAAGAAGAGAAAGCCACCGCCACAGCAGAGTATCAATAGAATATGGAGACGATTTGCAAGCAAGAAGTACACAAAGGCGCTTTCCGTCTTACCCTTCGACCCGGTTCCCCTGCCGAGCACTCCTGAAGGGCCTAATGAGTTCCTTTCGGCTGGCTACGAGCGTGCTAGGGAGGAGTGTTCGCGTAGAGTCAAGAAGATCATTCAGGAGTGTAGGCGAGTTAATACACGCTATAGAGATCCCGGATTTGACCTGGTAGGTTCCCAAAGCTACCTTGCGTCTAGTACCTCGCGTCGTCATGCTAACACCTATGTCTAGGACTGGGATCTGAAGATGGGCAGGGGGAACTGCCTTAATTACTTAGGTTCCACCAAATTCGACATGTCCAATACTCGCTACAGCACCACAACGTCCGTCCCTAAAGCGGTAAAGCGCGTCCATGAGATCTTTGAGAAGCCTACGTTTCTTAAGGACATTGACGGCGCTGATATTAAGCAAGGCGGCCTTGGCGACTGCTGGTTCATCGCAAGTCTGAGTGCATTAGCAAATGTCGAAGGCGCAGTCAAGCGCGTATGTGTTGAGTATGATACTCGTAAGTTGAACGTGGCGTAGGCAGCTAGAGTTAAGCAATCAGGCTAATCATGGGTGTAGGCGTCGGCATTTATGGCTTCGTCTTTTATCGCGACGGCGAGTGGATCTACTCCATTGTCGACGACAAGCTCTACCTAACTTCTCCGAGTTGGGACTCTCCTAGCATGCAGCGAGACCTCATGAACCAGATTGATCGTGAAACCCCTGATAAAGACTACCGCAAGACATATCAGACTGGCTCTAAGGCGCTCTTTTTCGGGCAATGCAAGAACCAGAATGAGACTTGGGTCGCTCTGTTTGAAAAGGCGTACGCTAAGGCTCATGGTGATTTTGGTTCACTGGCTGGTGGTTGGATCGGAGAGGGACTGGAAGATCTCACCGGTGGTGTGACGACTGAGCTTTTAGCTTCCGACATCCTGGACCTAGACGAGTTCTGGGAGAATGAGGTGAGCAAGGTAAATCAAGAATTCCTCTTTGGTTGCTCTACTGGTCTCTTGGATGGCGGGTATGGCGATCGAAATGGTATTCGTGAGGGTCATGCATACGTTGTTATGGACGCCCGAACTCTGAAGACCGGCGAACGGCTGGTGAAACTCCGGTAAGACCACAACACCTATTCGTGTCGTCTTCTCTGCTAACAAACTGTAGAAATCCCTGGGGAAAGATCCGAAAGGGAATCTGGGAAGGCCCCTGGTCTGATGGGTCGAAGGAGTGGAATCAAGACGTCAAGGAGGAGCTTGGCCATCAGTTTGGCAATGATTCCGTCTTCTGGATAAGGTTCGAAGATATGGTAGAAAAATACCAGCACTTTGATAGAACTCGCCTCTTCCGGGATCCCGACTGGCAATGTTCTCAGCGCTGGATTGGTGTTGAGGTACCGTGGAAGCCACAGTGGAATGAGAAGTTTCACTTCAAGCTGACCAAGGAGTCTCCCCTCGTCCTTGTCCTCCAGCAGCTCGATAATCGGTACTACAAGGGCCTGCGCGGGCAGTACTCTTTTCGATTACATTTCCGCGTGCACGAGCAAGGTCGGCCTGGTAGCGAGGACTATGTTGTCAGGTCTCATGGCAATTATTTGATGAATCGATCGGTTTCAATTGAAATCCCCTCAATGGAACCTGGCAACTATTCGGTATTTCTCAGCGTTGTCGCCGAACGAGATACCGAGATGCCATCCATTGAGGACATTGTCAAGCGCGAATGCCGTAAACGAGAGGAGAATGAGAAGTTTGCCCAGGTTGGCTATGCCTACGACTTAGCGCATAGCAAGGGCGTCGCCCATTTAGAACACGTTTCTAGTCTGCGCAAAAATTCAGACCAGAAGAAGGCCAGCGCATCTCGTAGGGAGGAGCGCCGGAAAATGTGGGAGAAGCGCCACCTAAACCGGGAGATTACTAAAAGACAAACTAAGAAGAACCAAGAGAAGCGCGACCGGCGACGAGAGGCTGAAGCTGCAAAGAGAAAAGCGAAGGAGGAAGCTGAAGCAGTTGAGAAGAAAAAGAAGGAAGAGAAAGAGGCGGCCGAGCGTAAGAAAAAGGAGGAAGAGCAGCCAAAGGATGTTGCAGTCCAAACAGACGCGCCTGTGCGCGGCGAGGACAAGAGCAGCCAGACTGGGTCCGGCGAGCCCGAGTCTTCCAAGCAATCCGATGCTTCTAGCACTCAGCCAGCTTCGACTGAGAATGGGAAATCGGATTCTACGAAAGAGAGTGACGAGAATAAAAAAGACAAGGACGCTGTGCCTCCCGCCTCTAGCGACCCAACCCCTAAGCCGCCCCCGGCAGTTCAAGCTGTACCAAAGAAACCTGCAACGACTGCGCCGAATTACTCGTCGGATTGCGACTCATCCGACAGCCCCGTTGAAGAGTGGGAATTGCTGTACTCCTCTGACGATATGTCGAAGAAGCCTAGGCTAAATACACCAGCCCCCGTGGCGACGACGACAACGGAAACGGTAGAGAGCGACGGAGAATCCGCCCTCCCCGACCCGTGGAATGCCATTTGCATCGTCGGATTCCGAGTCTACTCAAAAGACGAAGATGTTGATCTACGCGTTGTCATTGAAGGCGGAGACCTTGCTGAGGGTGGTATGGGCGAAAAAGGCGCCGCTGATATCGACAATGCTCAGATGAATGCCGGTGGTGAGCGTGAAAAAGTGAAGGAGTCAGATAAAGTCACGGATGAATTTGAGATTGTTGATGGCGCCGCCATCAAGCAGCAGAAGATGGTGATCGACGAGGAGAAGAAAGATGACGGCAAGCAAGGCGAAGCCGAGAAAAAGGTCGAGGATGCGCAGGATAAGGACGCTGTGGATGACGGCAATGTGGCCGACACGGAATGCGACGATGACGACGACGGTGACGATGATGATGATGATGATGGTAACGACGGCGAGGATGGCGAAGATGCAGTGGATGCTGCAAAGTCAGATGTTACCGACTCGACGGATTCGACACCCATTAATACTCCAGATTCCACGGATTGTAGTCCACAGTCCAGATAACTTACGTTTTGTTTATTCTTGCACGTCGCGCTACGATCTTATTATATTCTATTACGATACCACACTTCTTTCTCAGTTAGATACTTATGTTATGACAGGATTCTCCCCAGTTTATCCGCGTGACGGTTTCAACATATAGCATGGGAGGGGCGGTAGAGCGTGCGTTGGTTTCATATTGTATACGCAGAGTACAAGACTGTCACGTAAAAGCCTTTCAATCTACTTAAAGATACTTCTCATTTGTCTCATATCTTCTCTTCTCTGAGAGCCTGTGATTGCCCGTCGCTGTGATAGGTCGAGATTCTAGACAACCCGTGCCTCTGTTCTACTAAATTCGTATACTCTTATTACGGATCATCTACCTAGTCGTGAAAGGCGTCTTCAGGGGTATCCGAGGGAAGTATCTGTGCCCTGCGCTTCTCCATCCGTCGTCTCCAGGGTTGATATATAACCACCGACCCTACGCCTGCTAAGACGAAGACGCCCACAATACTAGCACCGACAATTTCGAAATGGTCCCCTATAGCACTAAGTCCATCCCAGAATTTTCCTTTGGGTTCTGCAACGTTTTGCACCAGGGACAAGATCTGAATGACGCCAATGAAAGCAGACACAATCACGGTGATTGCAGTAAGCACGATGGAGTAGTATAGGATGGCTACCTTATCTCGCGCAAATGCCTTTGAAGTATATAGCGTCATCATAAGAGCACCGTCCGATGTGTCTACTAGACACATGCCAGCTAGTGCTTGGTCAGAAGGTTACATCGCCTACGCGGTCGAATATAGGGAGTGCCTGTCTCTAACTTACCTGTGAACAGCAGAGGAAAGATCAGGATGATCCAGAGGCTCGTTCCCTGTGCACCTTGCACACTAGCAATACCCAAAACGGCAACTTCCGAACTGGTATCGAATCCAAGCCCAAATAGGACCCCAAGGGGGTACATCTTCCACGGCCGGTCGATGATCCGGAAGAACTTACGCAGCACGTTGGTGAGGAACCCGGGGCTGTCAAGTTGTAGATCCCGAACGGCCTGTTCATCGTTCCGGGCCTCGATCTCACCGTCCCCGGCGCTGTGCGGGTCGGGTTCTCGGAGCACCGTTCGTAACCGACTGACAAGGCGATACAACACCCATCCATTCCCCAAGCAGAGAATGACTAGGACAGCTGCGCTGACACTCGTGCCGATGATGCCCCCAACGTACTGGAACTTATCAAAGCGTTCGCGTAGCGCCCCGGCCGTCGCCGCAACCACAATACACGTGATGATGACAATAGTAGAGTGCCCGAGACTGAAAAACGTGCCTACGGTCACAGGCCGCTGCCCCGATGCGATCAGTCGCCGTGTCATGAGGTCGATTGCGGCAATGTGGTCCGCATCTAGCGCATGCCGCAACCCTAATGTATACGAGAGCACAGCAGCACCGACTAACGCCGGATTAAAGTGTAGCACAACAGCTACGGCGGCCCAGACGATGGCATTGACGATTAGTAAGAGTAGTATGATATATATAACCGGGGCAGGGAGGCCTTTGAGGCGCTGGGGTAGAGCTGGAAGGCGACAGAATCGTGACCGAGGCATCGTGACGTGAATCCTGCTTGGAAAGATAGAGAGTGAGGGGAATAATTGTTTGTGGTGGACTACACAAGTTAAGTGCTGAGTTTAGGGAATGAGTAAAGTGCCATGTATGTGTAAGAGGCAGGCATATGCATCTCCTACTAGGTATCTAGCTAGATTGCAGCAATTCTACACAGTAGTGATATAATCTCTAACCGAATCGGAGGAGAGCCCGAAGGAAAAGGATATTTGAACTCGTGATTTTGAATACAGCTCTGAAGCCCCTCTACTCTTTTTTTTTTTTATTTTTTTTTTTTACCTCTTTATACTGTGACTCCTCTCACTTACATCTTGGCTTTCTTAGCCCCTCTTGTAAGTGCCCCTCATATCGTGCTCGCACGTGCATTGTATCCCCCACTAAACCCACCCAGATAAGGCTTAGAGCTCGAGTTAGAAACGTAGTAGTGATAAGACAAAACGCGAATCGATTTTCTCGAATGCTAATTCGTGGATAAGGGGGTGGAGATGTCAATATCGTTGCTAATGCCGAGTATCATGTTGGTCCATCACGTTTGTGACCTACTTGTTTGAAATCCTTACCTCATTTGTTTTATTACGATTTTCTAGGTAGACCATTTGTAAGACAGAGCAGGGTAATGTATTAGTGAATATACTTACTATTATGGCCCGAGGCCGATGGATCGTGTTTGGCTAGGTAATTAGGTTGTATTAACACCGTATTTCAAGTGAGGGTGCTCGGTTTTCATTTTACGCCCCGAGAAATGCTCGGCGTCACATCACTAATCTTATAGTTATATATAAGCAATCATAAAAGTCAAGCCAAATTTACGTGGTTAATCAAGAAGTATTTTCATCTCATCGGTAGAGCTATGGTTTATAAGAATACATCATCAACTTTATCCTGCGAGTCTATCTCCCGTCTCACGCCGCTCTTCATTTCCATACTTATCTTTAACATGCCCACAAGTTCAAAAACAACACAGGGCGTAAGTATCTTCATAAGAATCGTATATAAGGTCTTAAAAGTTAAGCACGTCGAAACCAAAACCTCATCGCGGGTCTCACTTTCAGCTCACTCTAATAAACCAGAAAGGAGGATAGAGTAGTAAGGTTTGGTGTTAGAACCAAGCTGACCAGCACGATCAACTCCATCTCCCGTTCATATATATTTGAAAGCGTGCCCTACGCCTCTAATATCCTTTATTTTCATATCACGACTCTTCCATCATAGGACCGAATCTGGATCTGAATTGATCATCAGACGTATCTGGTTATTCGCAGAACCAAGTCTCTTGTTATGCAGTATTCGGTTTGTTGTCAGCGAGGCCTCTCTGGTCCGTCTACTTGTCTAATATGCTTTTATTGAACTGCCGAGGACCAGCTGACAGTACCGAGTGTAAAAGCGGATGAAGAAAATAGTAGAAACAAGGCCATGCTCATAGGGATATACGTAGCTAATTGGCTACGGATAAACTACCCCAGGTTTCCCAAACTACTGGAGCCGATACAACCCCAGAGGATGACTGCGTGCGTACAGCGCTATTTAAAGATACGTCATCACACCATGTTCGTGATATATTAATATGAGACCTTGTATTATGGTACTTGGGTATATTCCTCTGTCTGGATAAAAATGCTTCCGCTCCAGGGGCTTTTTTGGACTGCCAAGCACAACATCGTTTACCAGCTTCGTTTCGAGCCTGATGAATGGGTACCCAATATCATTCATTCCGGCGCTTTGTTCCGTTCCGAAAGTATGTCGTATGTCAAGACAATCAATGCCTCTCGGCAGTACCAGGTCCCAGAGGTAACATAAGAGCCGTAACGCCAGGCGTGGCATTCCTGGTTTGCCTAGGAGGAAGTGCACGACTTGGCTATCCTTCTTTCAAGATGCCAAGAATCACGCGAATCGCGATGTTGTGCCTTAGCCTGTTTCTTCTTGCTACTGCTGTTTATGGTGATGCTGTATCTGATCTCTGGAACAAGGGAAAACCAGCACTAGACGCACAGTTAGCTAAGTCGCAAACATGCACCAAGGACAAACTACAAGTCCGGCGAGAGTGGTAAGCTTTCCCACCAAGTTTCACTAAGGAGACGATCCTCACCTATCTCAGGGGCGACTTGACTGCTGCCGATAAAAAAGCTTATATCCAGGCAGTCTTATGTGTTACTAGCAGCCCTTCAAAGCTGGACCCTACAAAATATCCCGGCGCCAAAACTCGCTACGATGACTTCGTCGCCGTCCACATTAACCAGACCATGTCTATTCATGGCACCGTTCGTCGCATCATTTTCTAAAGTACACAACCTAGATCGCTAATCTTTAACAGGGAAACTTTCTATCATGGCATCGTTTTTATACCTGGGCTTATGAACAGGTGCTTAGGAATGAGTGCGGGTATAACGGGACACAGCCTGTAAGTAAACAGACTCGGCGTTTACGATGGTGTACTTTGTTGACGATTGAGCGCTTTAGTATTGGGATTGGGGGAGATGGTCTGCGAGCCCCGAGACCTCGCCCATATTCGATGGTAGTGACACCAGTATGAGTGGCAATGGCGAGAAGGTTGCTCATCAATCATTCATGGCGCCTGCTGGCAATGGTGGCGGGTGTATTATGTCGGGCCCTTTCAAGAAGTATGTCCTGCTAGCTCCCGCTCTCTCCTTTAACTAGGACTAACATTTCGTAGTATGACAGTAAATCTTGGGTAAGCAAATGGGTAGGCCTAAAGGTTAAAGCCGGGAAGAAGTGCTGATAGAAATCACGTACATAGTCCAATAAGCCCAGCTATCACGCCTGCGCCGCCGAGAAATCCTCGAAGCGATGGGTTCGGCTATAATCCGCGGTGCCTGCGGCGAGACATTTCGAACTACCTATCTTCGCGATACACGCGTACACAAGATATCGCGAGTCTAATAAACAGCAGCACAAATATCGCGACGTTCCAGAATACTATGCAAATGGCAGGCGCTTCGATGGGTGTCCATTCAGCTGGACACTTCACAATTGCCGGCGACCCGGCCGGGGACTTCTATGTCTCGCCTGGCGATCCAGCGTTCTGTAAGCCGGACCCGCGTAGTGCCCCGTAGGCCAATACAGGGCATTTCATCGCTAATAGCTGCCTATAGACTTGCATCATGCGATGATCGATCGAACATGGACCATATGGCAAGCACAGGATCTCCAGAATCGTCTGCAGGTCATAGCTGTGAGTCCTTTTAAAAGCTAATTCCTCGAAGCATCATCTGACTTATGCATAGGGTGGCCGATCTATGATGGGTATAGGAGGAGCAGCGGCTTCTCTTGCCGACGAGGTGAATCTATACTCGGTTGCGGACAGGACATGGAAGATTAGCGAGCTCGTTAGCATCACGGATGGGCCATTCTGCTACACGTACGCTTAAGCCATGGTAGCCTATACACGTTTCTTTCCCAATGCCAGTGTGAAAATACACTAGGTAGGCGCTACTACAGAATTAATAGCCAAGAATAGACTTTTTTGCAGCTAGTGCTCTCTATCATCTTTAATTGCGCATCTAGTCTAACGTCTTCAGAATGACCTTCAGCATTTCTATGCATTTCTCTTCCTCTAGTCGCTGTGCTACTAATTGAAGATTGATGGGCATTCCATGAATGGCGCCAGCCTTGTCTATCGAAGGGTCAGCAAGCTTGGCATGGTAGTTAAGGGGATTAAACGGATGCGTACATTCACTTCGGATCACCTCATCTACATCGGATAGAGGCTCGGGCGCATCGTCTTTCATTACATCAATAGTTTGGTCAACTGTAATCCCGGTTGGGAACGCTAGAGCGGCGTAATCTAGAACGTTATAGACACCGGTGTAGCCGACTGAAAGCGATCATTAGCAAGGCGTTCCATGGAAGAATAGTGACGTTGGTACGAAATAGAAACCAACCGTGTCTGAATTTCCCATGCTCAACGGTGGCAAAAGGAGTGGCCGGGCACAGGATGGCATCAATACCAGCCTTTTTCCACCGGTCCAGATACCGTTTCTGGAAATCTGAACGTTCTAGATGAAGCTGCCAGTATTCGAAGCCACCGAGCTCGCGTGCCTGTCCATAAGCCTCCATTTCCGGCCTCAATGGCTCGCCGGTCCTCTCTAGCTCGCGATGAACCGACTTGCCACCATCGGCCAAAAACATACGACCCAGCAGCTGTGTGCCCTTGTCATGCTCGTCCGGCGACCAATCAATAATCTCGTGGCCGGCGGCCTTTAGTTTCTCGACAGTCTGTTTCAAAGCCCTCGTTACGGGGGGTGTAGGCAATACCATACCATCATGCCACATGACCGCGATCTTGAGTTTCGGGGGCAAATTGACACTGCGCCAGGGGATGGGGAGGCAGCGGGGATCTCCGTGCCAGGGCTCTGAATCTACGACCGTCTTGCTGTAGTACTCCAAATCGGCCAGGGTGCGCGTCATCGGGCCGTTAACCGACATCACGGCCTCTTGGCCAGGCAATCCCGAGCGGCACCCCAACGTGGGGAAGCGGCCGGCCGAGGGACGGAGAGTAAAGATGCCGGTGCAGGCGGCTGGGATGCGCAACGAACCTCCAATGTCCGTCCCAACACCCCACGGGCTACCCTTGAATGCGATTAACGCCGACTCGCCACCCGAGCTGCCTCCGCTTGTGAGTTTGCGGTTGAGCGGATTGACAGTCCGGCCGAATGTGTTGTTGACGCTCTCGGCGATCATCATGGCGGTCGGTACATTTGTCTTCACATAGGCGACGGCCCCGGCCTTGAGTAGGATATTAACAAGTTCAGACTCCTCCTGGGCGGGGTCTCCCACATGTGAGGTGAAGCCGACTGTTGAGTCCAAGCCCCGTAGCTTGAAGTTATCCTTTAGTGAGATAGGGAGTCCATGGAGGGGACCAACAGGTCCCAATCCCTGAGCTAGACGTTCATCCAGGGCTTTTGCTGTTTCAATAGCCCGGTCAAAGCATGTCTCTGAAAGACAATTGGTCTGAATATACGTATTAGCTCTATAATTTGACGCGCAAATACTATTCACGGGGTTCATACGAGCTGATGTGCAGCGGCTGCCCTCTTACAGAAAGCCCGTGTAACTGTCTCCGACTTGAGATCGCCGCTGGCTAACCTTGGAAGCAATTCTAGAGGCGTTGAGTTTGTAATATCTAGCTCTTCCCGTGTGAACCACCCCGAGCTTTCCGGGAAGCCCGTGACATCGTCCTGGCTGTCTGGAGGGACTAGATGGCTGGGGATGCGCCATTCCTCGGGAATTGAGTTCAGTAAATCTTGGCGCTTTTTGGCTGCCACTGTCTCCCAAGTTCCCGCCATTTTCGCTTCACGAGAGCCTTAATGATTAGGTAGTAAGTTTGAGATAGATAATTACACTGGTGTGAGAGCCATAACATAACACGTGTATCATATATATATGATACGAATATTCATGGAACAGGATAGGTTCGGATCCGATACGGTGATACCCGTCCTTTGTCGACCGGTTCCCCGCAAGTTCACACTTATAAGCTACGCCTCTTTGAGAGACGGCATCCTCCGCCGGGATCGGTGGTTTTAGATATTATCAGCTCACAGGAATCGTCAGCTCCGTTATCTTAAATGATATCTTCAACCCCCAGTATAATCGTTCCTGTGATACCCTAAATTTGTTCCTGTGATGCCCAAAATATTGGGGCTCACGATCTGAATCGCGTTCTATTTGCCGGTTGCGGAGATAACTTCCTACACACAGGGCGTCTTACTCTCAACTTTTCGGTTACAGAACGGGGTCTATTCTGTTATAGTGTGTATGCATGACCACCTGACGGAGTTACTTGTATAGGCATTCTGATGCGGCTAATACGGAGGATGTTCGGTGTTCCTGGGTTTCTTGAGTGCTAATGCACACTATGAGTTCTAGAGACATTCCATGTCTCCTTCAGGCCCCATGGTCAAGTCGGACAAACCTCATACGCGACGATGGATACGAATAGCATGCCATTGGAAAATGATCAACTGCCAGTCATAGACATGAGAATATTCAAAAGGCTATTTCGTAAGCCTCTAGATAGTAGCTGTGTCTAAGAAGTAAGCTAGACACCACCTATCCTACGTCGAGGAATATTTTCTTAGCGGACGGACAATATTATGGATGACGTAGACTACCCGCCAAACCATTGGGGCTTGGTAATATCGTACCTAGAATAAGATACCGAAGATAATATATCGGATGATTATACTACTTGGTATAAGTGATTCTAGACACGAAGATGGGTGGAGTGAGTAAACAGCAGCTCTACCCCATCTGTTTTTGGGTCCAGCTCCCTGTAGGTAGATACTTAGTGTAGGATTATCGACGGAGATAGCTAGGCTGCCCAGCATCTGTATCTCCATATACTTAAAATTGGAGGTAACATTCACGTCCAATCTCCAAATTGTCGGGAACGAGATCTACTTTCACTGCTACCTGCTTGTAACTAGGTCCTTTCGCTCTCCGGTCGAGCAATTGTGTCGCATCGGCTGCCGCGAAAGGGAGAAAAGAAGAAAAAGATCTTTGGGTTCAAGGTTCTCAACCTATGCCAAGGAAGTATATTAGCGATGCTAGTCCCCTGAAGGCCATAGCTTTCGGCGGTTCTATTTCCCACCCCCACAAAGCCTAGGTAGAATAAGCCCTTGTACCTTGTCTGGCTACGTTTGTCCTTTGATAAACTCAACCTACTGTACGGAGAGCTTCTTTATCGCTACTACGCTACTACGGTAGGTATAGTAGATAGCTTATCTTTCAACCTGCCTCATCCTCTCAATTCGATTGTCCGAATTACGGCTAGCGAGCGAGTTGGAGAAAGATGTTATATTGAGGACTGACATCCTGTCGAAAATGTATAAACCGGCGTGATATTTCTCCTCTGAAATATCACAATCCTGCCGATCTGTCTCTCTAGACAACCACACAGAGCCCGTATAAGGCATCGTGTCGTAACCATGGCGTTCAAAGCAAGATTGCACGAATACTTCCACACCGAGTATCAGCCCGGTGAGAAGAAACTCGTCCGAAAGATAGATTTTTTTATCTTGACATTTTGCTGTCTAAGTTATTTCACAAACTATGTGAGTACTGAGTTCTCCCGACAGACCAAGTCGAGGCCATAGGCCCTCCCCTTCTTCTATGTAGACTTATAGCCCGATGATAAATAACCCCATGAAAGAGGCAATATCTATTTGCTGACTACGAACAATAGCTTGATCGCTCCAACCTAAACAATGCCTACGTCTCAGGCATGAAGGAGGAGCTAGGCTTCGTCGGTAACCAGCTGAACCAGATCCAATCGGCCTTCACGGCGGGTTACGTCGTGGGCCAGATCCCAGCCAATCTGTCGCTGCATTTCGTGCGGCCGCGCATCTTCTTCCCGTCGTGCATGATCGTATGGGCGGGTCTAACAATGGTCACCGCGTCGGTGCACAACCCTCAGAGCATCGCGGCCATCCGCTTCTTCCAGGGCATCGCCGAGGCTACGACCTTTGTCGGCACTCACTACATCCTGGGTTCTTGGTACACGGAGCGCGAGCTCGGCAAGCGTTCCGGCATTTTCACTGCCTCTGGGCTCGCCGGCACACTAATCGGCGGATACATTCAGTCGGGTATCCAAACTACGCTACACCAGAAGCACGGGCTAAGCGGCTGGAGGTGGTTATTCATGTAAGGATATTTCTCATTATTTCCTGCTCCGGACAAGGGGTCCCTGGTCACCACACAAACTTATGTTCCCTATAAACCAAGCCGCAGGACTTCAAAGCCCCTATTTGCTGCGTACCCCTGAAACTAGCAGATTATAAATATTAACACCCCATCAGCATCGACGGGCTCATCACCATCCCCGTCGCCATCTACGGCTTCGTCTTCTTCCCAGACACGCCCGCGCGAACTAAAGCCTTCTACCTGACCGAAAGCGAGAAAGCACTAGCCGTATCGCGCGTACCACCCGTTGAAGACCGCACGCCATGGTCCTGGCGATTCTTCCGGCGGACCGCGACGTCCAAGTTCTTCTGGGGGTTTATGATCCTATGGATCATTGCTGGCGAGACCGAGTCCTTCGGGACCAATGCCTTGCTCTCTCTCTACATGAAGAGCCACCCAACCTACAAGTACAACGTCGTGCAGCTGAACAACTATCCCACAGGCGTCCCGGCTGCGGGTATCGTGTCAACACTCTTTTGGGCGACACTAACTGATTTCCTGAACGGCAAGCGGTACCTCGTCGGCTACTTCATCGGCATCACAGGCATCGTGACGTCGGCCCTAATCCTCGGTGCTTCGCACTACGAGGACCCGGCTGTAGCAACCCCTATCGTCTTTGGCGCCTACTACTGGGCCGGCGCTGTCTATGCGTGCCAGGCGACCTTCTTTGCCTGGGCGAACGACGCCCTACGCTACGAAGAACACATGTTTCGCGCTATTGTACTCGCTGGCATGAATTTAGGTAGTAATGTGATTAATGCGTGGTGGTCCATCGTATTCTATGGGGCTTCGATGGCGCCTTGGTTTACGGTATGTCATCAACTAAGAACAAACAGACACACTAGATGAATATTTTCGTGCGAAAGTGATCTAGATCCTGTCTCTATTCCCCTTTTGTCCTATTCTTTCCCCTCTTTCTTTTTAGCGGTTATTCAGAGACGCGACTAGAAGCTAACATCTTAACAGAGAGGTATGTGGGCTATGATCGCCGTGTCCATCGCCCTGGTTTTCTGGACCGGAGGACTCTCGTATTTCACCGCCCGCCACCAAAAGATGCGAAAAGAGGAGCTTAACATAGAAACCCATCAAGTTCAAGGCAAGGAAGACCTAGCCTAAACTTGCTAGACACGGGTGCCATTCTAGATAACAGACACGCGCTTAGCGGCTGGACGTGAATCGAATGATATATATTGAGGGAAAAGTCTATGTATACACATGCGGCTGAAGTATGACTAGCCAGCCTTTTAAGAGTTAAAAAAACATCCAGGCAAAAGAAGAACGCTAGAACCCCCGTTACAGATCGTAACACAACCAACCTATATCCGACCGGACAAAATGTGAATTGTTTGACTAGACTCCCAGAATATCATCGCTTTTCCCTCCTTCACAAAACTGGACAGCAATAGCTTAAAATCAAGTCATAATAGAACGTATATACCCGAAGCCATATCCAAAACGAGCAAATGGTATACTCCGTGCGTGTTCTCACATTATAGTCGCTAGGAATTCAGAAATAATAGTGTTGTCCAGACTGTCCAGGGCCCGCCCGGGGCACGAAGTCAAAACTCATATCCGCAGCGTTGTAGAACGGGTCAGGCGATTCTATAAGCGTTAACACGGGCGTCGAGGCGACGGCACATGGCGACTCACCCCAAAAGATCGAATCGTACAGCTCCATTGGGGCGAGCGTCGATGGATCAATCTGACTTAGGTCCGGAAGGCCCACCGGCGTAGCCATGTGCGGTTGGTATGTCATGGGACTAACGGGGGGCATTAGTGGCGGAGAGCATAGCGTTGTGGGCATGGTGTCTGACTTTGGGTACTCTTGGAGGGGATTGCTATTTTGCAACTCGGTCATAGCCAATGCAGCATCTTGATGCCTATTGCTGTTATTATATCCAGGCGGGCGAGTCTGAGAATTTGACATTTGGGGATTCGGGGCTGTGGAAAAATTGACCGGTGTTCGCGTCCCCGATGCGCTCTCACTCTTCATTCCGGACACGCCGTGAAGAGTACCGTAATCGTAAATATTTCGTAGTGCGGCAAGAGCTCTTGAGAGGGGTCCGGAGAGCTCGATGTCCTTGTCCGTCTTCCGAATGTGGTCAGGAGAAGGACTATCCTGTTCCTTAGCCGTTGCTGCCGATAGGGCTGCTATCAGGTCTCCATGTAACTGTCTGACCTCACGATCCTGTTTCGTTTCGTTTAAGATGCCAAGAAGTACGGCGGATGAGAGACCGTGGTAAGTGAACGCCCAGCTGCGAGTTGGTATAGGTGATAACTGATGCATCGCCAAGAACATGCGCACTGTCTCTGTGAGATTGGCCTTGCACATTTCGGACAACTTCTTCTGCTCGGCGGGATTTAACCTAGAATAATCGCGACGGAGTGCAGGTCGGCAGCAGACTGACACGACAAAGGAAGTGTGTAGGCGAGTAGCATAATGTTGTAGTTTATCGATGACAGATTTGCAAGCTTCTTTGCTCCGAAGCTGTGGATACACCATGGTCCTGAGGGATTCAACGGCCTCGACATTATCCATGATCATCTGGAATGTGTACTCTGCCGTAGCATCGGGGTTGAGACGTTTCGAAATCAGCTCGCACAGATGGTACATCATCTCGATATACGATAAGCCTTCGACCGCAGCATTCGGCGCTATAGGGATCGGACAGCACGGAATATTTGTCATGTTCGGGCTACGCTTTGTGATGAGTCGTAGTATAGGAAGCCAGATTGTCACGTAGAACTTACCGGTCGAAAGATAATGACGTTAGAGTATCGTGCCATTGGCATGTCCACCTGCAAAGATGTTAGACGAGTAAGAAAGAGAACCTATCTGCTGAGCTATACCATAATTTGCGACGAACAAAGGATTTCAAAGACGTCTCGTTTGGATTCGTATCATCTTGTGTTATAGTCCTATGAAGGCCGAGAGATTGTGCTAGGCGGCATGTCATTCCGATTATAGCCCACGAGGCTTCAGCTTTCATGTCATTGAGAAGCACAAAACCTGTTAGAAGCAAAGCCTGAATGGAGTCAAGGTTCGGGCTTCGATATAATTAGAGATGTACCTTTCCAAGTAGAGGGACTAAGCTCACCGGAGTAAGAAGTTCCCCATCCTCAAGAAATGAAACGATATCTGGACATATTTCTGAGAGTCGCGTGTTCTTATGTGATAGGGCGAATCACGGTACTGTGAGCCAACGGCCATGACGGCGAACAGAATCGCCAGCCATGAGGCCGAAACAGGTCGGCCGGGCTTATTCGTATCTCTGGAGCTTTTGGCCCTCTCTTCGAGATAAATGATGATACGAGATTCAAGATCATCGATATCCGCGACGAAGCTCCAAAAGGGGTGCGCAATGTCCTTGTAAGCATTAAATAGGCTGTCCTCACCAAGTCAGCTTCTACTAGACGGCTAAGCTGGGTTCCACCCGAAGAAATTGGATACATACATCATAACCTCACGATCTGGCGGAAGCTCGGAGAAGATGTCCTGCATCATCATATCGAGGTGCTTCGCAGACATGAGAGGAAAGGGGGCAGAGGTGTCGAGCCCAAAGATGGGACGCATATCACGACGAATATCGACGCCATCCTTGGTCTCAATTGGCGAGGGCTGATCCCTCAGAAGGGCGGGAATGCTATTCTGGCCAACATAACGGTTCAACTCGTTGTTGGATTCGGTTTGGTCTAGAAGAAGAAAAGCGGATCAGACCAAAGAAGGCGTTTACCAGTTCGCATAGATGCATACCAATTGCCTGCCGCCAGCCGTCGGGTTGCCGGTCCCCTTCTTGGGCGTTGTCAGAACCCGCGTCTGGGGAATGAGCCCGCTTTTTGCCCAGATTACTCCCCGCGGAGATGGATGTTTGTTTGGAGGCACTCGAACGATTAGGCTTATAGCTGCATAATTGCGGGTGCTCCCTCTTGATGCAATTCTCGCAGGGTAGATCGTTGGTACATTTCACTTTACGTTGTCGGCAAGGCCAACAAGCGGTTCCTTAAGACGGTGTAAGCAGCTGAATGGAATATTCTTTCCGCATTGACATGGTCCCATTCGACTGCATATCAGATCCAGGCAGGACATCTAGAACCACACCATGACCCAAGAAAGGGGAAAAAACTAAAATAAAAATAAAAACACATCACGATAAGGAGAAGGCTTCTAGAAAGCTAATTATGGGGCTGCCTCTGTAGGATTAAAGCGCCATGATTGGGCGATGTTCACGTACCGTATCTCACTTTCCGATGAGAATGAATTATATGACTGGCTTGCTCGGGGGTGAGGTCCTCGACGGGAACTTGGTTGATATCTTGTTCCAACATGACTAATAACCAAACAACAATGCCCGGCCCCGCCTTGCGAGCACCGAGCACACAAAGGAGTAGCTTGGCAACGGCGATGCGTTTTCTTGGCGGCGAAGAGGCTCACGGCAAAGACGATGCCGGGCTGTGGCGGCGGCGACAGCACCAGTACCAGCAGTAGCACCAACAGTAGTACCAACAGCAGTGGCGGCACCAGCAGTTACACACACGCACGCACAGCAGCAGCAGTAGTGGCAGCAGCAGCAGCAATTGAGCAAGAGACGCCCAGCCGGAAAAGGAAAAGGGTGCTCTGCACAGTCGGTACCTCTACCGTAAAAGCGGGTTCGATGAGATGGCAGAACGCCGAAGCACCGAAGAGGACACCCGAAGAATGCCTGACGACGCAGGCAGCCCTTTGGATGGGCAGCGGCGATAAGAGAGGCAAGGCAAGGCTTAGCGGGCAACTGGCCACTATGCCTTGGCGGGCGAATAAGCGAAGAGAGAGCGAAGCAAGGAAAGGGAGTTTGAGCTGAGGGCGGGGAAAACGGTCGAGTTAGCGAAGATCCCGAAGACGCCGAGATTCGCGAGGGCGAGGGATTGCGCCTTGCTGATAACAGGTTCTGCTATACGTGTATCTAGTTCTAGTCGCAGGAACGGAGAAGGAGAGGCAGAGGCTGTTGGGGGACAGACGAATTGGTTACCAGATGAATAACCGATGCCCGGTTTTTGCGAGACACCACAGTCGGCGAGAGGTAGGTAGGTATGTTGGTGGTAGGTATAGAATTGACCCGTCCGTACCTATCATACATACATATCTTAGGTAGGTAACTCGATAGGCGGATAGGCGGTGATACCCACGTTAAGCCCCCCCCTCTCCCAAGCCTCCACGTCCCCAACTTATCAATCATCTTATGTAATTGGGTAGGTGAGTGGATAGGAGGGGAGGTGTGGAGGTGTGGACGACCTAGTCGAGAACGAGTAATACTACCTAACCTACATCATACATTAGGTAGGTACATGTAGATATAGTAGATACTTACTCAAGTAAATCAGGAAATGTAGACTAGGTAGGGAGGTAGTAGATAGAATACAGCATACTGTAGGCGAGTTGGAGGGTATGAGATCACCTGCACACTTTACCTATGTAGGTACCTATAGGTAGGTATTGTAGTCTAGACCAAAAGCAGAATTAGCTAATATTGGCGACAGGGACAAAGTGCTCAGTATCTCTCACCGAGTCCGCTATAAATATGCACCTCGATACCCCCTGGCTCGAAGATATATCTATCTTCCTATTTGTAGTTGTTGTTACATTTTGCTTAAGTAATAACATGAGGTCAAATACATAATGTGGTAAGTATTCTCATTTACTTACTAACTAAGTAGGTAACCTATGTTTCTACAATATAGGTCGAGGTTAAGAGGGGGTATGCATATAGGTAGGTTGGGTATTAGGAAGCACAAATATTGAAACAGGGTGTGTAGTGCTGCCAGGTATCTCAAGGTGACCCGGTGCAACCTCCTAACAGGCCCCGGAGCCAGAGCTGAAAACCCCCGGCCGTGCAATCAACGCTCCCCGAACATTTGGAACTGGTATCCCGAGAGTGCCTCGCGTAACACCAACTCTGCCTCACTCAACCTCCTTGCTTCCTTGCATCTCCCGAGGCCCTGTCTGTCTGCCCTTGCCTACCTAGTGCACTGGACCGAGCTCCTCTCTCTGCTCTCTCACCCTCTCTCTCGTCTAATCTCAGCCTACAGGCTCTCCCTACGTGTCGCCTGCCCAGCTCATGTCGGACCCTCACTTCAATGTTCTGTGTTAGGTATACCCACCTATCCTAGTATTTTATCTATTTACCTCTACTTCCAATATGTACTTAGCTTATTACTCTTCCCATCCATCCCCCCTCCTCCTCTGCCCCCTCCCCCTCCCCCGCCGCCCACATCCACATCCACATCCACATCCACATCCACATCCACATCCACATCCACATCCACATCCACATCCACATCCACATCCACATCCACATCCACATCCACATCCACATCCACATCCACATCCACATCCACATCCACATCCACATCCACATCCACATCCACAACCAGCCAAACAAACGCCTGCTCACGCACACACGATACCACATTTTGCGCCAATATTGCACCAATGCTACCTCGCACTACCTGCCTCCCCAACGCCTCCTCTCATTTACTGATCCCCCTCTGAGCTTTTCCCTGTCGGTTTCGTCTGGCATGCTTTGGCCCCTCTGCACTAATAGCGAACCTACATTACATAGGTACTCCACCGTCACCACGGCTCGGTCCGTTGAATCTGGGAAATTAGCGTTTGTAGTGTGTGCATAGTGTAGAGACATCTAGCCCCATCGCCCATCGCCATCCACACTCACATCCAATCCACATCTACATCCACATACACGCCCAATCCGCTCTCGTGGCTCTCGCTCTCCCGTGCTTCACCGCTCTCCTGCGTGTCTTAAAACTGTACCCTACGTACTGTACTGTACATGCTAGTGAGCGGGATTACCAGGCTATTGCCGACCTCACGCTGACGAATATCCTGACCCCTGGTCCGTTCTGCTGCTGCTGCCGCTGCTATTGCTCCATCCCGTAGCCCACGACCGGTCTGAGTCATCCCCGCGTCCTTGGCTTCCTCCCCATTGGTGCACCGAACGCCAGGTAGTTGGTCTGTCCCGGCTGTTATATGGAGTCCACGCGCCGGAGCCATACCTCAAACCAGAGGCATGGGTACAGGCCTGCTTCAAGCCCCGAGTCCAGCCCGGAGCAGCTTCCGGTTACAAGCCTGCCGGCCACCCCGAGAAAGGACGGCGGCGGCGGGCACGATGACAGCCAATTTGCTATTTGGTTCTTAGAGTTCTCTAATCTCTACAATCTAAACCTACGCAGGCCAAATCCTAGCTTCCTCGTTGAGCCGGCCGGAGTCTCGTCTTATTACGACGACTCGTCCTTTTACAGCCGTCTGAGGACTCAGTATCACCGAGGCAATGCCAATATCATTCTTAAACTCTTTGAGAATGATGCCCGTGAGATCCACTCCAAATGGGTCAAGAAACCCAACGGGGCGCCGGATGTTACGCCCTCCGTAACTAGCCTGCCTCGCGCGTCGACCGAACCAGAGCGCACTAGCCTGCTAAACTGTCTGGCAGAGATCCTGGACTTTCTTAGCCGGAGTGAGCGGCCTCGCCGCTCGGTTGTTGATGAGCCTCTATCACCGAGCGCCTCGCGGCATGCCAAACGCCCGTCGCCAGATGAAGAGTGTCGCCAGCCCCCAAAATCAAAGCGTAGTAAAGGTGCTACAACCCCTCTGAGGCCCCCTAGCGCCCTCTCTCGTCTCGATAGTGGCGAAGTAAGAGCATCGACCCCTGTGCCGGAACCAACTGCACCCCTTGTAGTACGCGATGCGCCGTATAGCCAGCAACACGGCACTAATGAGTTTCCTTCCACGGTGAGTACAAGCAGGTCATCATTCGCGCCTAGCGTCTTCAGTGAAGCCGAGGGCCGTTCCGCATTTCCAGCCACCCAGGAGACCGAGATCAGTGTCGTAGCAGAAAGTTCACAGCAGAGGTGGAAGCCATCATCATCACGCCCCGTGGTGGATTCCTCTGCTCCATCTTCGAGCACGGAACGTACACCTAAGGCTTCGTTTAACGGGCAAAACGGACTTCAGCAGGATATTACAGAAAGTATGCTAGACAATCTCCTAGATGAGGAACGAGCAAACGTCTCGCACACAGCGACTCTTCCTAGTTCAAAGCATCTTGATCAGAAGGAGTTTGACCATCCCGTTGCTCCTATAGATAATATATCGCCTAGGAAGCTCTATGATACAAATAGTATTGATGACACATCTTTCAAGAAACGGCTTCAGGCCGTCTGGCGTAAGTGAAGCGTACATATTCTCCTAGTTCTGGCTAATTCTCGTTAGCGGCCTTGCCTGAACATCTTCAACGTGCTCCTTTAGCCGTACGTTGGGAAATAATGCGTGTAGCTCTGCACTGTGGGGCACGTATGGAAGAACTGCCCATTCAATACGACCCTACTTTGAACGACCAGGCTAAGTTATGGGACGGCCTTCGGAGCCTCCCTGTTTTTCAAGGCAAAAGTCTTCCAGAGAAGTCGAAGCCCGAAGCCTGGAATGCGGCCATGAGTGGTCATTTTCGTTCAGCAGATCAAGTTGTCATCCTATGCGTGTCTTTAACACTGAATCCAGCCAAAGCGGGACCTCTGTTCAAACTCACCCTCCAGCCTCTAAGACTAGATCTACCTCATAGACTCGATCGCCGCTTTGGATCCGACCGCTTCCTTGAGCTAATAATACCTTCTCCCCATATAAAAGATGTAAAGATTCTCAGCAAAGGCAATGAATCTGCCATTGTAGACGCTATCCACAACTGGTTAGTTGAAGGTCCTCACGTTTTGCTAGGTCGAGCCTGGAGATCGTTTTGCACAAAACAAGCGACTCCGAAGAAAATCCATAAGGATGACACTTTAAGGCCCGAAACCGTAACAATACTACAAGAGCGGATATATTTCTTCGCTGAGAATGGAAACGATTTTGTTCATACAGAACTCATACAATCCGTGTCGCCTAAGGGCGAATCGAGTAATTCGCACACGAAAATGAAACGCGAGCAGCTCATAGATTGGCTTTTGCAAATTCAACGAAGCAAAAAGAATCAGAAACAGTCGGTGTATAAGCTCTTCTCGCGGATAGCTCTAGGTAAGCTCATTCCGTACTTCTCGATAACTGAGCCCTAGTAGTAACGATACACAGGACTTAGCCGCACTCATCCGACGATAATACTTCAGCCCCATCAGATCCGTCATCGTGATCAAGACATAGAGTCCCCAACTAAGAAGGTAATGAATGACGGGATAGCTCGCATGTCAACTGCACTTGCACGACAGATTCGCGACGTCATGGGCCTCGACGACATCCCAGCCGGCTACCAAGGCCGTTTTGGTAGCGCAAAGGGTTTTTGGATTCGAGACGCTGAGGACATCAGCGACGAGGTCTGGATCGAGACATTTCCCTCTCAGCGAAAATGGGAATGCGATTATGAGGAAGAGGATCATCGAACTTTCGAAGTACGCAACGCGTCGAAGGATCTCAAATCTGCGAGCTTAAATCTCCAATTACTTCCCATCCTTGAGGATAGAGCCATTAACCCAATGGCTATGAAGGAACAGGTGGGGAAATTTATGAAAGACAGCCTTTTATCAGAAATAGAGGCTCAGAAGGAAGCCATGAAGGATCCTGCACATTTTAAACTATGGGTACATGAAAACGCTGCTCCACAGCGCCGCCAAGACCGCGTTCGACTTGGTCGTATACCGTGGGCATGTGGTCTTCCCGTTAGTAGAGAAGACCAGATGGAGCTCCTTTTATCACAAGGCTTCGATCCGAAGAAACTCGAGTTCCTACGAAAGATTGCGTTCGGTTTACGGAAAGACAAATGCGAAGAGTTACAGACTCGGCTCAACGTCAAGGTGGGACGATCCACGTACGCGTACATGGTTGTTGATTTTAGTGGCGTGTTAAAAGAGGATGAGGTTCATCTGGGCTTTTCTTCCAAATTCACAGACGAGCAATCCGGTTTCTCGGAAACATTTCTACATGGTATAGACGTTCTTGTCGCGCGGACGCCGGCGCATTATCCAAGCGACATTCAACGCGTCAAAGCCGTGTTCAAGCCAGAGCTCGGTTTGCTGAAAAACGTCATCATCTTCTCCACCAAGGGCAACATCCCCTTGGCGGACAAGCTTTCAGGCGGCGATTATGATGGTGATATAGCCTGGGTTTGTTGGGAGCCCAGTATCGTCAATAACTTCGCCAATGCCCCGCTTCCCGATGTGCCTGACCTATTTGGTAGCGGTGTATTGAGTAAAGTATCTGGGAGCTATGAGCATCTGTCTCAATCGAGCGGGCTGAAAGATGTCACGACGGAATTCATGGACAGAGCATTTCGCTTCAACATGGAGCCGAGTCTCCTTGGCACTTGCACGAACTATAAGGAGAAACTGTGCTACTCGAGGAACTCTGTCCAAGATGAGTACGCTATATTTATGAGCACTCTTATCAGTAATTTGGTCGATCGTGCCAAACAAGGCATCGTGTTTTCGGAACAGGATTGGGACCGGCAGCGACGACTTCTCAATGCCAAGCAAGGAGACAGCCGGCGGGCGAGTAAACGGCTCGACCCATTGCAACCCCAGTACAAAAATAACGGCTGGGGTGGGCCTGGAGATCCCAGCCATATCATCGACTATGTAAAATTTGTTGTAGGCAAGCCGACAGTGGAGCGTGAGTTGGAGAAACTCAACCGATATCTGGGGCAAGCGGAGCACTTTGACAAGGACCTAGTCAGATTCTTTGAATTTTTCGAAAAGCTCAAGCGGCCGTACGAGCTCCGGAAGAAGGATGAAGAGGCAGGCAAGTTTAAAAAAAGTACGTGGGAGACGGTGCTGGACGAGCTGAAGAAGAACATAGATAAGGTGGCTGCGGAGTGGAGCGACTCTCGCGACGACTTTGAGATTAAGCGCGAGAATACCTACGACAAGTGGTGCAATATTAGGCCCACGGACAAGGTAGCTTCCAGGACGGTGCAGTCTCTCTGTGAGACGACGCTAAGAGACGTCGGTCTGTCGCAATGGGACCTCCTTAAAGCGTCTTACTGCTTTAAGTTATATTTTAAACGGAATCCAGCTTTCCCCTGGTATATAGCTGGCTATCAGCTAGCCTATCTGAAAAGTATTGCGGTTAGTCGAGGACGAAATGCACCACCAATCCTCTTGACTCCAGAGATGTACGCTGGCACGCGTCCCGATGGCAAATTCGTGCGCGCTGTGGCGGCACTACACGATGGCCGACGTTTTGAGCAGATGGGCGACGAGGCAGAAGGCGCTGAGAGCTTCAGCGATGAAGATGTGTAGGATATTTATGTCTTTAGGGCTGGATAGCTGTCATGGAGTGTCTATGAACGCGTTTCACAGAACATTCCCGTGACCCCAGTAACTACTGTAGAGGGGTGTATGTCAGGACCCCGTCGGTTTCAAAATAAGTACTTGTATAGATTAATAGCCAGGGTTAGAGCGAGTTACTTAGATGATTGTTTGCGCTTGAATCTTTCCCTCTGATACCCGCTTTGGTATGAGATTCCGCGATGACGGAGTAAACGAGCGAGGCTGGAATTAGAAATGGTCAGATAGAGCGTCCTGTACACTATATAGCCCATATCTAGAGTTTTACTTTCTTCTCACATAGGCCTTTTTGAGAGTCAAGGTGACCTTTCGAGACAAGACAGTAGAGGTAGGGGCAATAAGGCGCAGAGTTTAGAACCGTTATGGAACCCAGGTCGCCGCGACATGAGCGGATGGGGGTGCTGGCAATGCTACCACATTTCGGCGCATCGGCGCACGAGCGCGTACTGCATAGGCTGGGCCGGTGGGCAGGCGGCACGCTGCTTCATCCCGCGTGTAGTAGCGGCGATCCGATTTCGACAAAGACGCCGCTAGAGTGCGGTGCGGACGCGGACATCGACGCGCTGCAGGACCGCCGCGAGACGCCTATCATAGCAGCCATCACGGCGCTCTCATACGACCGGGCGACGGGGATAGAGTTCAAGATTCTGACCGATATCCTGCTCGCCCATTCAGGTAGGAACAGTTTCTTACGCCTGAGCACGCGTGCCGAGATTCGTGAGGTTGATGCCGGTCACGAGTATAGTCGTGTCGAGGAGGAGGACGATGACGACGGGTGGTTATTAGATTGATCGCCAGGCACAAGATGCTCGGCCCATCTCCCATCCCTCGAGCTACTGTGTCTCAGAAACCACCAGAATACGAGAAAGCCGCCAGCATGTCAATACCAACGTTAACACCAACACCGCAAACCATCGACCATCTATTTGTCCCATCTATCTCGTCAACATCGCATCGTGTCCATCATCCATCATCCATCAGGGAAACGAATGTCTCAGTTATAAGTGCCATCGAAGCTATACTCCAAATGCAACATAGCCTTTCCACAACCCTCATTGGCTAGGATGACTTCCCTAAATACGAGTTCACACAGGTAGCACCGTGACGATCTGTCAGTCAGGTCAGTCCGGTCAGGCAATTATATCAAATCATGTTGGTTGGTTAATAGTATATACATAGGTAGTTTGGGTCCACGCAGCTCGTCGGAATACGAATGCCAAGAAATGCGGGCATGGCATACGCATACATAATACTACTTACTTAGTATTTATATGCGTATGTATGCGTCAGTATAGGTATTTGATGGTTATTTAGGTACCTGGGTTACTTGGAGAAAACTTAGAGGCTGAAATGCAGGAATGAATACTTACATAACACCGACATAAAATACCTCAAGGGAGGATAGAAGAAAATACAAAGTAAAAATAGAAATGAAAATAACGAACACACAAAACTCAGCCACGTGTGTGACGTAGTAGATAGATACTTCTTACTTAGCTCCTGTAGGTCTGTTTGCTCCGGCGCTCCAACCAACAGCGACAATAACAACAACAATACCTACCCCATCACAAGCCAGCCTGTTAGTCTAGATAGGTAGCCTAGTAAATGCGCTATCTAAATCCTAGATATATTTCCCAGCCTACCTATATATCATGATAGTGAAGATCTAGGCTCGGGAAAGATCAACATGGGTGTTTACGTACGTATCATCGAACACATCTCCCCGGGCATTAGTAGATTGGAATTATGACCTCGACAGCAGTCAGTTCTGGACCGTGCAGTGGCTGCCCCGTCCATTTCCATTTCCATCCCCCCCAACCCCCATCAGAAACCCCATTTCCCGAGAAACCATCGCGGGTCCCTCGTAATCTGATCTGCCGCTTCCGTGCCCAAGATTGTCCCTTTGTCTTTCCCCCTTTGGGCATCCAAGTATTCCAGATATCTCGATCGTAGAGTCAAAATGAGCTAGAGAGCTACTGTTACGCACATCGCGCCTAGTCGCCCTCGCATCTGCAACGTCATGCTGGTATATGCTTTCCCGGTATGCCTGTCTACCTAGATAGACCTGCGATATGTGCGCATAGCTAGATCTACCGTTGGTAAGCAAAGCAAGGGGAAAGTGGAAAGTGATACATAAAACTACCCAATCGACCAGTTAGGTGTGTGAAAGGACGGTCTACATCGTCGTTTCCTCCTTGCCTTGACCAAGTTTATCTTCTATAAATAAAGATCTGTGAGCCACACCCATTTACCCATTGATCCACGAAAATATAAACAGACAACTTATTCCACACTCGTTCTCATCGCCCGTTATTGATATCGCCACACATTACCTCTGTACCATTCCTACTCCTGTTAATCCCATCAATCCAGCAACGGTTGAACTCACACTCGCTTCTTCTCTCTAATCCGAAATTGTATAAAACAAAGTCAACAATGTATCTGCTCTCAACTCTTGCAGCCACCCTTCTGCTAGGTCTAGCCATGTCGGTGCCCACAGCACAGAGGATATACTTCAAATGCGACTCGTCGCAGGCATCCGGGTTCTCGCCAAAATGCTGTACAGATATCAACGGACAAGTTGGCATAAACTGTAAGATATATGACTGACTCTCATTTTCAATTTGCTTCTCCTATAGCAGAATGGCGGGGTTGATATAAAAAAAGCATATCAAAATGTATCATAAACAAGCACGCAAGCAATAATTCTCACGCATGAATCACAGGCATCGGAGCGCACATTATGGGCGCGACAAACCCCATCTACGAGTGCAACTTGTTCGTATACAACATCACAGGATGCTGCCAGACCACAGTAAGCCCCTCTCTCTCTCTCGCCCCATCCCATTGCACAAGTGAAACGTTCGCAAGCGTAGAGATTGTCGAGCCAGCATGTTCTTTCTAACCCCCTCGGCAGGGCTATAAGAACCCATACACGAACAACACGCTCGATCTCTGCGCCACGACTACCGATCCCATCTAAGGGGAAGCGAGGTAGAAGGTCACGAAGAGTTTGAAATTCAGTAAGATGAGAAGCTACCGCTAGACGGTACCTCTCTCCAACGATGACGATGAAATGAATAAATACGTAAATAACAATACGGTGGGAGAGCCGAGTCTTGCAGCGAGCCACACACCACACACCACGAGGCTGCGTTGTATCCTGATAATCGACAACATAATTAGATATTACGTAGGCGGGGGATTTGTTTAATTAGAGGCATGGGCACACACCACAACGCTGTAGCCAGGAGCTTACGAATTGAAAAGAGTAAAAGCTAGCACTATCGAATGCTGACCCTAAGCAAACACTTTCAATGGCCCGTGTTAAATCTTTACTTGTCGATACTTGCTTGTGAATGACCATCTAATATTAGTGAACGTAAGAACTGTTTTCAATATAGACAATTATAGAAAGAAGACAAGCAAGCACAGAGGGCATCAGGGTAACAGCATCTCTGGTATACGCAGTGGGAGTTAAGTGAAGGTTACTTGAGGGGCAAAGGGGGCCGCGGTTATCACGATGAGCACACGCATCATCATCGTTATGGCATTGCGACAAATTCAGTGCTATCAGCAGACTATTATGCAACTCCGTCAACCCAAAACGCCCTATAATAAATGAAAAAGCTATGCATGGACCCTAACCCACGACCCGTTCTCGCGCCCTAGAAAGCGACCATATACAGATGAGAGGAGAAAAGATGAGAAACTGAATTTAAACCCATCAAGCCTCTGAACTAAGAATCATACCAGCAAATGAGCCCTGCCAACCGCCCTCGCCCAACTTCGTGATGGGCGCTTCGACAGCAATAGGTGCCCAGACGAGGGACTCGCCATTAACGCCAAGCACAGCCAAGAACTCGATCTCGTCCCGAGAGACGGCCTTCGCCTCCACCATCGGATCTATCACATTCACCTCTTTGATACTGGCAAACGTCCTCTCGCCACGACCGACAATACTCAGATCGATCCACTTCCGGAGAGGCACGGTGGTGTTGAGCCTGTAGTAATTCCCCGCCGTGAAGAGAGTGAGGTTCGGCGTGAGCATGAGTGTCGAGTCCGAGCCCGAGATGATGGTGACATCGGGTTTTTCCAACTTGCTGATGAACAGCCTGAGCGTGAGCGCATAGTCCCTCCCTTTCGAGAGCAGCGGCGTCCCGATGGAACAATCCGAGGTGATGAGGATGGTGTGGTTGGGCATGATGAGGGGGCAGTTCGTCATTGCGTCGGCGTCGTTGCCGGACAAATCCGAAATCACCATATCGACAGACGTTGGGCCCTTGCGCACGGGCGTCCAGGAATCTACGCCGTACTGTACTATGATGCTCGTCTTAGATGGCTGACGTCGCTCGATGAAGAAGTCCGGGACATTGTCAAGCAGGACAGGAAAAGACGCCATGAACTCCTCCGTCAGGAGGTTCCCGCCCCATTGCTTGTCCGCCAGCGCGGGAATGCCCTCGCGCCACGCATAGTATGCCTCGCTGTACGTGGTGGCGTTGGGGCCATAGTCGTTCCAGAGCGGCGCGATGGAGCCGAGCACGGCGCCGTTGGACCGCGACGGGTTGTTCGTCGCGTTGTTGGTGTCGAAGATGTTGGGCTGCCAGCGCCCGCCTGTCTCTGGGTCGCCGTGGAACGTCTTGGCGATGTTGACTTTCTGTGGGTAGCTTCCCGACCACTTGTTGACGACGTAGAAGGTGTCGTCTGAGTTGACGACTGAGTAGTTGTTCTGGATGTAGTCGAAGAGCGGGTTGTCTTCGAAATACTCCCCTAGGGTCATCTTGTTAGTCGCGATCCACGCCGATGTAGCAGAAGCGATGTATTAAGAAGAAGTCAGACGTGAGCTTACAATGCTGGATAGAAACATTTGTGTTAATATTGTTGTAATTCGGCTTGGGCGGGAATGTGCCCCAGATACGAACATCCCTGGAGCCGTTCTTCCTTATAAAATCGGCCATTTCGTTGACAAACCGGTTGTACTCACTGACTTCACCGGTGTACTCGTCGGCGCCGAGATGCACGACCTTGGACCCGAACCAGCCGAGAAACTCGCCCCAGATGGTCTTCATCGTCGGGATGGTATCTGGGTGCGAGATATTCAAGAGCGACAAGTCGGTGCTGAGCCCCAGCTCGGGCTTCCACTGCACGATAGGCAATGCATGACCCGGCGCTTCGATCTCGGGGATGACGGTGATGCCGCGCGCCCTACATGATAGCTCTATCGTCTCCCAGTCGTCTCTCGAGTACGACTCATTTTGGAACTTGACTAGGCCTTTGACGGCGTCCGAACCCGAAAACAGCCGGAAGCGTGCATACAGACTCAGAGACTGGTCTCGCGAGTAGCGCTTGACGTTGTTGTAAAGGTTATCACTAAGATGCAGTTGGAGAGTGTTCTGTTTGAAGAAGCTCATATAACTGCACAGGTCGCTGATAAACTACATTCACGGCATTGATATCAGCAATTACGAACCCCATCATGTCCACAATAATATCCCCCAACATCCCCCAACATCTCCTTCTTGGCTCTCTCTCTATGAGGAGAAAGGGGAGCGGGGGAGGGGAGAAGAGAGAAGAAAGAAAGAAGAAAGAGAGGAGACGTGGAAATCGGCTTACTTGACTCGGATAGTAATGGCGACCAACATCAAGCATCATTCCCCGTATCTTCCACCCGGGAACATCTACCGATTCCCCAATAGGTAAATTCCCGCCGGAGAGGAGAGACATTTGTATAAGCGACCGAGTACCCCACCACACGCCCCGCGGAGACGAACCACGGATGACGATTCCCTCCGCTGTGATCTCCAAGGAGTAGCCCTCGGGCGACGGTTCGCCGTTGGCATATTTCCACGGCGCATTTTCCTCGATGGTGAGGAATATGGTATGAGGCTTGGGCGTCGTAGCCTCGAGTTCATCGATGTTTTCAAACCCCCAGATCTGGAAGAAATCGGAAAGGAAGACGCCGGCAAATTCGCGCAGCGTTCGTGGATTCAGATTGTCTCCAGCCGTATCTGTCCAGCCCGTGTATGCCGAGTCGATTGTTACCGACTTGAGATGGGAGACCGAGTAGGTCCCGCCATTCTCGGTGGCATTGAAGGGAATCGTGGGTATGCCTATTACTCTATCTCCTACGATCACAGTTGAGTACGCCGAAGCTAGTAGTTATTCATCTGTCAGTTACCCTCCGAGGTAATGCTAATTAGAAATGATGAACGAGTGAAATGGATTACACTCACTGTAGAGAGTGGCGAGTGTACATAGGCGCGCGAGAGAGAGGAAGGCCATGATATATACCAGTATACCTAGGCTCTACCTATGTAATTTCGTTTCTATAAGTCTAGTCGATAACGAGACGGTTTTCATTCTTCATCACCATTTACAAGCAATAAGTAAATACCACAGCATCGTATAATAGAGGACATCATAGATTTAGGATCTACATGCGTGTCCCGCCCCGACTTATATACCATCCCTTTGCATGCCATTTAGAGTACGTGAATTAATATATATCACGTAGTACCGAGATAAGAATGCAAAACCCCCTAGCTCGCACTAACAGTTTGGTTGGCTATAGTTACAGCATAACTGGTTTCCACCAATCCGCCTCTTTACCTAGACCTCGAGATGCCCAATAAAATCGGTCGAGCTGCATCGTTGATATGAATTTGGTAGGTGATCGTGGTCTATCTGCAAAACCTTCTTGGCAGCCAAATAAAACAGTACGACCGCATGTGCAGCGTCCCTAGGTAGGCTACTTAAATCGTATTTTAACCGATTTAATTCAATCAAGGAATCGAAAAATATTAAGATCGATATCGACAGTAAGACTCGAAAGTCCGTAGGTATGCATCTGTCTTCCTATGTAGTATTTGTCTGAACGTTTTGAATTCTTAAATTTAATCAAAACGAGAATAGTCCAATATCTTTGATTCGCTTGTACCTTGAGGTAATACATACCTAGCTGGCTCACTCAATGGTAGCCCGTCAGTGATGATGAGCCAGGTCCTTCGGAAACGTCCCCACGCCCGCCTTTAGCGTGCATACAGTACTGTATAGACCTAGGTGCAGCCTAGGTGTTTTATCGATAAAGGTGGACATTGGTGTGGGTAGCTTGGAAACGGAGGGGTAGGTGGGGTCATGATGTTTAATTTTCCTGGAGTAAATTTACAGGTGAGGTGCCGATGAATCATATATATTCATAGTCACTCATACAGTTCAGTCATACTCTAGAGGCGATTGTGACTCGACAACTCAAACGCCACCGCTGTCTCCTCGCAACACAGTCGTACTCTTCTGTGCAACCTGCATAGCTATATATTCTACAGGACAAGCAGCCCATCAATTCTCTTGCAGTCAAAGTCGGAACACATCCTATAAACAGCTGCTTCCAAACAAAATAAGACCTAAAAGATAGATAACTAGGCGCCGACGATAGTCGCATTATTCCAACCAAACTACCGAATCACCAAACCAGCCCAGTCATATCTATACCACATCACACTTACCGTCCGTACAACGAACGACCTACGCCATGGAGTCGACCACGTCTCCTGCGGCCCCCCACGAACCGCCCCATGTCTACACAAATAACAACGGCTATGATGCCTCTGTAGTACAAGAGATACCACGTACCCTCGCCACAGCTGGTTCAGATTTAGGACCTGGCGCCGAGCCAGATGATTCCGACCTCGACGACATTTTCGACGATGACGACGACGAGGGCCTCGGCCCCGATGGCGAGCCCGATCTTTCGCGCAACTACAACCGACAGAAACCTCTCCATTCGAACCAGCAGAAACCTTCCGCCAACACAATCCATAGCATCGATGACCAGATATCGGCCTTGTCGAAGCATGCCTCTAAGATCCGCCTCGACGACGTCAAGAACGACCAGACGAGGGACAAGGACAAGGCCGATCGCGCTACAAGCGAGCAGGTTTTAGACCAGCGCACCCGCATGATTCTCTACCAGATGATCAATCGTGGCGTCATCAGCGAGGTGCACGGCGCTATCAGCACCGGCAAGGAAGCTAACGTTTATGGCGCCGTCGCCTTAGCCGACGACTTCTCCAAGATCCACCGCGCCGTCAAGGTCTACAAGACGGCCATCCTAAGCTTCAAGGACCGCGAGCGATACATCACGGGAGAGCACCGTTTTAAAGCCGGCGCCGACAAGGGCAACAACCGCAAGATGGTCAAGCTGTGGGCCGAGAAAGAGTTCCGAAACCTGCGCCGAATCCACTCCGCCGGCATTGCCTGTCCCGAGCCCATCCAGCTCAAGCTACACGTGCTCGTCATGGGCTTCTTGGGCGACAGGAGGGGCTGGGCCTACCCGCGCCTGCGCGACGCCAATATTCCTGCAGATGAGGCTGAACAGATATGGAGCGCTTTATACATTCAGTTACTAGGCATTATGCGGCGTCTATACCAGGTCTGCAAGCTAGTCCATGCCGACCTGAGCGAGTACAACATTCTATATCACAATAAGCAACTTTATATCATAGATGTGTCTCAGAGTGTGGAACACGATCATCCAAGGTCTCTCGAGTTCTTGCGTATGGATATTAAAAACACAGGCGATTTCTTCCGGAGACAGGGAGTCGACACGCTGGCTGATCGCGTTGTCTTCGATTTTATCATTGCACCTGGAGGTCCGGTAGAGGAGCCGGGTTTGAACGAATCCATCGAACAACTTTATGCGTCACGAGCCGAATCGGCAACCGACGACAAGGCCGTAGCCGAACAGGAAGTGGCCAACGAAGTCTTCAGACAGCAGTACATCCCCCAGACCCTCGAACAAGTTTACGACATCGAAAAGGATGCCGAGACGATCGGACACGGTGAGGGCGACAAGTTAGTGTACCGAAATCTATTAGCCGACCAAGTCGTCCTCCCCAAGACGGCAGATGAACACGTTTCAGAAGGAGATGAATCAGATGAGGGCGCAGCCCTCGATAGTCAGGCAGAGAGCGATGAAGAAAGCGACGATGAAAGTAAATTCTCGAAGGGCCCACCTAGGGGAAAGCGTTTTGAGGATAAGGAGGAGAAGAAGGTCAGTGCTGAAATGAACCCCGATCCAACACCCCCATCTTTCCAAGAATTCGTTCCCCACCCTCATTTCATTTCTCTCCTTTCACACTCGGAAAATTGTAGCTAACCAGTCAAACAGCAACGGAAACAAGCGACTAAGGAAGCTAAGAGCGAGAAACGGAAGGAAAAGATGCCAAAACATCTAAAGAAACGCTTAGTAGCTACGACATCTAGAAAAAAGAAATAGATTTGAGGCACCTATGTAGGCGACACTCACTAACGATTCCCGTCACGCAATTTGAACTCACATGTGCCATTCTTACTTACTCAACCTACGCGCGATTCAATCAGCTACAAGACAAACGTCGGACATTTGTCAGATAGAATAAAACAGCCTAAAGGCTTGTCAACTACATGCGAGACAAACTCAACGAGGGCATCTAGATGTTGCGCATTATTGCAGTACTAGGTCTGCATGTTTGAAATTCATTTTGCATGATGGTGATGGCAAACAATCGGATGACGAAAGCTAAATGACGTGGCTACTAAACCTTCCCTCCGTGTTTTCGCCCTCTGTGGTGATAACCGTGGCGAAGGCTTAGGCGAGTTGCGCTCCGAATCTACTCTTGATGGGTAGCATGAGGATCAAAGAGAGCACTGACGATTGTGTCCACTTCCATTACATGATAGCTATATCAAAAAGGCAATATTAAAGCAATTCAATATTCGCTCCAGGTGTACATACACTGCCGACATTTGATAGAAAACAATATTGTTAGTCTACAGTAGTTTAGCACGAAATCTAACCGCCGAGCACCATTCTCTTCTAGATTGTCCCTTTCCACTACGTCTTGCTACATTGGAACCTTTTGCATTTCGTCACATAGCCCTAAATATGATGAACCTAACGGACGTCTCGATCCCGAGTGATATCGCCAAAGTAAAGACTAAGTTGATGTTTACAACATGATGACGGTCTTATGTAATTCGCTATCCTTTCTTTTCTGCTTTTCCCTATCTAGCTACCAAGTTTGATCCCACTTCATCTACTCCATCTACACCAGGAAAAGATAGTCGGCAACTAACTCAACAAAGAAATTACGAGGCGTTCTGTCTGCAGCCGAGGCCTTGCCGTTGTGGGAAGTAGATCCCCCAACAAGTGCCCGGTACCCCGCTTGATCAGATGGGGATCGCCAGCCTCAACTTTCCCACTGACGAATCGTAGATAGAGGGTGAGTGATCTCGAAGTGGCTGTCTGTCTCATAATGTCCGCAAAGAACGCTACGACTCCCGCTCACTTCCTCCGCAAGCACCACCACCCTCGCCACCGTACGCGCGCATGCCAGCGCCATGAAAACCGAGATCGTCGCCGCCGAGACGGGATACGTGGGCAGCCTTTTTACGTCTCTGGAGTCTTAATTTGCCATTTTTGGAAAGATCTTAGCTCTGGAGACATGTTGCGGGAGTCTGTTTTGGGAGTCTGTTTCTTATTAAGTCTCAGACAGTATTTAGGTTTAAATCGCTGCTGTTTTACTAAGTTTTAAACAGTGTTTAGGTCTAAATTACTATAAACTTTTTATTTATATGTATGTTTTATAAAGCGCAAACAAAAGCTTAAATAATATTTAAAATTTTTTACTGTTTAGTATTATTCTCTCCCTAGTATACAGCCTTGCGTTTAAAAACTTTAATTAAGTTAAAGTCGTTTTAAAAAAAAACTAGGCCCTTTTTTATATTAGAAAAGCCTTTTTTTATACTAAGCTTTTTTTTTACCTATATGCTTAGCTTATATATATAATTTATTATTTTATTAACAAAATATTTAAAATTTAACTAATATTTTAATTAATTTATACTAAAACTATATATTAATTAAATTTAATAATAGCATATATATATTGCTTTTTTAACTTTTGTTACTTTATTTATAAAAAGTTTTAAAATATTATATTTTACTAACTAATATATTTTATTAAAAACTGCTTTTAAATTAAACAAAACAATAATTTTACAAAAATATTTAGTTATAAACTAAAACGTATTAAGTTTTATAAATATAAGCTTTATATATATAAATATTATATTACTACTATTTTTTTATTTAAAAAAATCAGCTTTTATAAAAAAAAATAACTATTTAGCAGCCTGCTTACTTACTTTAAATAATTTAATAGCTTTATTAAATTTTATATTTTTAATAAATATTAGCACTAATAGCTTGCTTACTAAAAATTTATATAGGCTAATTACTACTTAAACAGCAGCTATTTTTTTGTTAGTTAGCTTGCAGTAAATAATATTATTAAAGCTGCTAATATTAATTGTTTATATATTAAAAGTTTTTTAAATACTTTGCTAGCTTTTAGCCTTAAATATAATCTAATAATATATTTAAATATTAAATAGCACTATAGTAAAAAAATAGCTAAAGTTATAACGTGCTATTTAATTTTACAGCATATTAAAAAAATTATACAATTTTAAGCAAACTAAGTACTAAAACTGCAAACTAGCTACGCTAAATAAAATAAGCAATTTAACTACTTTTATTTTTTTATTTTTAATTTTATACTTTTTTATTATAATATTATAGTATATTTTATTATAAAACTTGTTTACTTATTGCTTAAAAATATTATATTTACTTTTTTATAGTTTTTTATTTAACGCTAAATTTTATAAGTAAAATATTTATATTTAAAAATTTTTAATACTATTTTAATATTATGCTACTTTTTAAAATATTTTTATAATTATTTTAGTTAAATTTTTTGCTTAATTTAATATATTAATAATTTTTTTAACAAACAAAAAGCATACTTTGCTATTTTTTAATATGCTTATAATTTTAAAAAAAGTAAGGGTTGTTATTTTAGCAGCCTAAATATTTTAGGTTTAAAAAGTTTTTGTTTAAGAAGTTTTTATTTAAAAAGTTTAAGTTTAAAAAGTTTAAGTTTAAAAAGTTTAAATTTAAAAAGTTTATGTTTAAAAAGTTTTCGTTTAAAAAGTTTAAGTTTAAAAAGTTTTTATTTAAAAGGTTTGCGTTTAAAAAATATTTTAAGTTTTAAATATTAAATATTTTTTTTAGCTTTTAAATATTAAACGTTTTTAGCTTTTAAGTGTTAACTTTTAGTTTTAATAAGTTGTTTTTAATAATAGAATAAATATAAATATACTTTTGCTAAAACATATAAACTAAAAAACCCTTATATTATTAAAAGTAATATATTTGTTTTAAAATAAACTAAACTAAAAAAATAATAAAAAAGCATATATAAATATAAATAAGTATATTTTTTTAATTTTATTTTATATGCTTAAAATTAAAAAACTTATAAGCTGCTTAGCTTGCAAAATCTTTTAATAAAAATTATAGTTAAAAATATATAAGTATTTAAAATATATTTTATGTTTACAACTAAAAGCAAACGCTAAAAAACATATAATAAGCTAAAAAGCAGCTAAAGTAATAATTCTATATTTTGTTGCTAGGTTTACCTAATAAAACAAAACAGGTAATCTAACTAAAAGTTAGCTAGATTATATAAGAAAAATTTAGCTAAAAATTTCTTTTAGCCTTAATTTCAGCTAAAAATTTACTACCTATAAATAATATACACTTTTTTCTTTTAACTTTTCTAACTTTTTTTTTATGTGAAATCTTTAGATAGCTAAAAAAATAATATAGGTTAGGCTTTTAAAGCACGCTTAAAATTAACTTTAAGTTGTTTTACTAATACAAGCAAAAGCTAGCCTTTATGTTTTGCTAAAACTACTTAAGTATTATAAAAATAATATAAACCGCTAAAAAAAACTTACAAAATATTATAAACACTAAAAAATATATATTTTTAGCTTAAAATAGGCCTGCTAATAGCAAGCATAAGCTACAATCTATTTTTTTATAAAAAAAAAAGTTTTTTTTTTTTTAAGCTTTTATATAGCATAGTTTTAAAGCTTTAAATTAATATAGCTAAAAGCAAAATAATACTTTTTTACTAATATTACTTATACTTTTTTTAAATAGTTTAAATAATTAAATAGCTTAATAATAAAGCTAATTAATATTAAACAAAAAAAGTTTATATAAAAATTTTTAAAAGCTATTTTTTCGAAAGTATTAAAAATATTATTAATAAATTATATAATTAACTTTTAATTTAAAAGCTTTTTTCCTTTTTTAAAGTAAGCACTTTAACGTATAAAAAAAATAAATCTTAAAAATTAATAAATAAAAACCTTAATATAAAAGGTAATATTAGTAAATATATTAGCAGTATAAAGGTTAGTTTAAACTTAAGAACAAGGGTTAATTTGAACTTAAAAAAAAGGGCTAGCTATAAGGGCATTAGTTTAAACTCAAGGACAGGGGTCAGTCTAGACTTAAAAAAAAAGGCTAGCCATAAAAACATTAGTCTAAACTTAAAAACAAAGGTTAGTTTAAACTTAAAAAAAAAGGCTAGCTATAAAAGCATTAATTTAAACTTAAAAAAAACTAGTTTAAACATAAAAAAAAAACTAAATTTAAACTTAAAAACTAAAAATTTAAAAGTAAAGTAAGCTTTAAACTTAGTAAAAAAAATTAGTTTAAATTTACTAAACTTTAAGATTAGTTTAAATTTATAAAAAATTAACTATAAAAATATTAATTTAACTTTATAAAAAACTAGCTATAAAAATATTAGTTTAAACTTAAAAAATAAAATAAAAACAATATTTATATATAAATATACTTTTAAAAAAAAAAAAAATAGCATTAGTAAGCTTTTTTATTAGTAAGTACTTTAAAAGCTTTTAGTATAGCTTTTAAAAAAACAACATAAGCAGCTTTAAAAATATATATATATTATTATAAAGCGTTTTTTTTATATAAGTACTATTAATAGTAGCCTAAGTATTTTTTTTATATAATATTATTTAGGCCTAGTAAAATTCTAGCTTTTTTTAAAGCTTTTTTATTATTAAGCCTAATTTTAAAATATTAAAGTTATTTATACTTAAAAATAACAAAAAGCTTAAAAGCAAACCTATAAAAATATAAGCGTTTTAGTTTAAAAGCATATTTATAATAGTTTACAAGCTTAAAATAAATAAGCTTTTAGTAACTAGTATTGCTAGCTTTACTAGCTTTATAACAAAAGCTGTTTTTTTTTATAATTTAAAGCTTAAACAAAGAAAAAAAATATTTTAGTATAGTTAGCTTTAAATTATATAACTTAATATAACAGCTTTATTATTTTTTTATTAATTGGTTTTATGCTATTTAAGTTTGCTTAAACCTAATATTTAAAAATAGCTTTAATAAAGTTAACTTTAGTTAAAGCATTATTAACCTTCTAGCTTATATTATTTAAATAACTTTGCAAAGTAGCTATATAACAGTTGTTATTTGTTATATTAAAAGCAGCTAAATTTATTATATTAGCTTAAAAATAATATAAAACTTACAACTTATATATAATATGCTTTGTTTTAAAAACTTTTACTATTTTTTTTTTAGTTAACAAGCTTTTTGCGCTGTTTTTTAGTTTAATTTATGCCTGGTTTTTTTTTAAAAAATTTTTAAGAATAAATTTAACTAAAGCTATTATTTTAACAAATATATTTTAATAAATGTTTAAAAAATATAAAAGGTTTAATAAATATAAAAGGTCTAAAAAATATAAAAAGTTTACGCTAATAAGTAGTAGGTAGTTATATTATATTTTTAGTTAAAAGTATAATAGTTAATTAAAATAGAAAAAAAAAAGCAAAAAAAAGCAAATAACAAAAGGGTAGCTTATATAATAACTTTTATATATATATATTTATAAATATATTTTAAATACTTGTATACTATTTTATTTTTATTTATATATTTATATAGCTAATATACTATATACTAAAATAGCTATATATATAATATAGCACCTAAATATTGCAATATTTTTTAATATTTTATAAAAGTTTTTTGTTTTTTAAGGGTATATAAGCTTATTTTTAAATAGCTATACATATTAAACAACTATATATATTAAATAGCTATATATATTAAGCAAAAACTATTTTATAACGCTAAATAAAAAGCCTAAAAATTACAAAGTTATATATATTTTTATATACTATTAGCGTTTAACTTTTTATGCTATATTTAATATGCTATATAAAATATTTACTAGCTTTTAGCTGTTTGTGCTAATTTTTTAAAAATTTAATTTATTTTTAAGCAAAGTTTTTTTTGCTACAAAAGTTTTTATTTGCTTGTTATACCTAGCTTATACTATAGTAACATTTTTATATATACTAAACATATAATTTATTATAACGCAAGCTAAAAACCAAATAGCTATATTGTTATTATTAATAGCTTAGTTTTAAAGCTTTATTTAAAACTATTAAATTATATTACTAAGCTATAAATAGCTATTAAATATAAATTTAATAAAATAATAAATATAGTTTTTAAAAATTAAAACTTACAAAATATAAATAAATTTGCTAACTATAAGCTTTATAGTTTTTAGCCTAAAGTTAATTTTTTATAGAAATATAACAATTTTATTATTAAAGCTTATAAAAATTAATAAAAACAGCTTATTTAAAATAAAGCTTATTAGCTTACTTTTTAGCTTTAATATTTAGTTTGTAGCTATTAACTTAAAAATATTAGTATATTTAAACTTAAGCTAAATTTAGCAAATAATATAATAGCAAATATTTTTTTTATACTATATTTTAAACAACTAATTAGTTTTATTTATAATTATATATATAGCAGCAGCTTTTTTATATTAAACATTAAAAAAACACTAAAAATAGCTTTAACTAATATTTAAAATATATTAAATAATTTTTGCTATTTTTTAATAATTATTTTTAATATAAAAAGATATATAATTTAAAGCAATTATGCAAGCCGTTTATAAAACGCTTGCAAAAAAAGCTAGATTGTTATAAAAAAAAAAAACTAAATTATTATTATAAAAAAAGCTAAAAAATAAAATGTTTAAATGCAGCTTTTTATTTACTATAAAGTTTAATATTATTTAATATATTAAATTAATAAATAAATATATTTATATAGCTATATAATAAACAATTATATAAATACTAAAAAAAAGCAGCAAAGCTTTAAATAACTATATATTGCAAAACCAGATTGTTAATTATATAAATGCTTTAATTATAAAGTTTAATACTAGTGCTATAGCTAAAGCTAGTATTATAACTAAAACAGTATTTTATTTTGCTTAGCTAGCTTAAAATTTATTATTTTATATTTAAAGTTTATATAACTTTTTTTTTATTTTTTTTTGCTTGTGCTAGCTTGCTATAGTTTTAAACAATATATTAAAAATTATATTTGCGTTTAACATTTTTAGTTTATTAAAAATACTAAATAAATATTTTAAAAAAATATAATAAACAAAATATAAAAAGCAAAAAAAACAAAAAAAAAATTTATATATAGTACTATTATTTGTTATTAAAATAATTTAATATTTATTATATATTAAAATAGCATTTACTAAATTATAACTTTTACAAATATGTTTTTATAGCTATTAGTTTGCAACTTATTATTAAAAGCTTATGCAGAATTATAATTTAGCCTTTAATAAAAAAAGCAAATATAGCATTTATAGCTATTTAAAAATTTAATATAGTATATATATTCTATAGTGTTTATACGTTTTTGCTGCAGCTGATACTAAATAGCCTATTTTGCCCCTGCTTTTAACCTGGTTTTTTATGCAAACTAAAGGTTTAATACTTGTTCTTTTTTATGCAGCATTTAATTATATATATTTTTAAGCTAAAAAAATCTTAAAATAGCAATTATACTATTTAGCAGGCTTAAATCTGCTATTAACATATTATTTATTATAAAGCAAAAATATATAGTATAATAAGCTTTATAAATTTTTGCTATAAAAACTTTATACTACAATTTAAAGTATAAGTATAAATTTGCTTTTAAGTTTTAAACTAATAAAGCAATATTATTATAAATGCAATAAAAATAAACCTTTATTATAAAATGTACTATGTTAGCAAAAGCTACAGTAAGTATACTAAAATTAAATATTTACTTTTAAAAATTAGCTACTACAAATAAAAAAAAATAAATAAAACTATAATAATAACTAAAATAATAATTATTAGTATAAAAAATAAATATATTATAATAACTAATAAAATAATATAAATAATATTATTATAAAATAAAAATAATGCTTTTACTAAAATAACAATAAAAAGCTTATATTTAAATTATATAAATAATTTATATTTTTAAAAGTATTTTAATTAAACTAGTAATAAAATTATATAATATAGTTTTAAAACTAAATTAAAAGCTTTTTTTATAAAATTATAAAACTAAATTAAAAGTTTTTTTTAATTTAATATAATATATATATAAAAGCTACTTTATTTTTTAAAATTATTATTCTATTGTTTTATAACTAAACTAATAACAAAATTATATACTATAATTTTAAAACTAAGTTAAAAGTTTTTTTTAATTTAGTATAATATATATATAAAAATTATTTTATTTTTTAAAACTATTATTTTATTGTTTTATAACTAAACTAGTAACAAAATTATATAATATAGTTTTAAAACTAAGTTAAAAGTTTTTTTTAATTTAATATAATATATATATAAAAGCTACTTTATTTTTTAAAGTTATTATTTTATTATTTTATAACTAAACTAATAATAAAATTATATAATATAAATATAGTTTTAAAACTAAGTTAAAAGTTTTTTTTAATTTAGTATAATATATATATAAAAGCTACTTTATTTTTTAAAGCTATTATTTTATTATTTTATATTTTTTATAATGCTTATAACATTTAAATATTAAGTTAATTTTTTTAACTTTTTATTTTTAGCAGCATTTTATATAAACTGCTACCGATAATACTAGCTATAAATATTAAGCATATATTTAGTAGTATAATATTTTAACTATTTAACTTACTTTAAGCTTTAGCTTTTAATAAGCAAGTTTTATACTTATAACTAGCTAAATTACTATTAATTTAGCTTTTTTTATTTTTTAACTATTATAAATTTTTAAAAAAGTAGATTTAATTTTAAATAGTAGCTTTAAATTAACTATTTTTATTCTGCAGTATAAATAAAAACAAAAGTTAACTGCTTGCAAAAATAAATATTATAGGTTAAAAAATATATAATATTTTTATAACTGCTTTAAACGTTTTTTTACTTTTGTTGCTATTTTAATATAACTAAATTTAAGCTTTTATTTAATTAGGCTATACTATTTTATATTTGTTTTGCGCTATTTTAGCTTTAACTATTTTTATTTTAATAAGCTAGTTTAGCTTAAAATAAAAGCTATTATTTACTTTAGTAGCAACTATACAGCAATATTTATTATTATAGCTTAAGCTATATATTTAAAATAATAGCTAGTTTATAAGCTATATTTTAATAAACTGCATTTAAGCTTTAGTAAAAACTAGCTAAGCTGATTTTTTAATTTTGCATTTTAAGCTAAACTAAATTTTAGTAGTAACTAAAGCAAAAGGCTGTTTATATACTACTTGTAGTGCTGCTTATTAGTTTTAGCGCAGTAATAGAGCAAAAGCTTACTTATATTAAAGGGGTTAAAAAGATATATTATTATGGTAAAGTTTAGTAGCAAGGCTTAATAGCAGGGTTTTTTAGTAAGGTTTTTTAGCAGGGTTTTTTAGCAATGTTAAGCTTTAAATAGGAATTTAAAAAGCAGGCTGCTTAGCGGCTAAAATAGATGCTTATAGAAAATAAAGAATAAAAAAGCTAAACAATTACCAAAAAAAAAAACAAGCAATTGTTTTGCTTGTATAAACTATTTTATTTATGTTTAATAGCAATAATACAAACATTTTAAATTAATAATATTTTAAATATTTTATAAAATATAGTTTATATTTTTATATATATAAATATTTAAAACCGCTTAGTATTAAATAATATAGTTTTTATAATAATAATATAATTTATTAAGTAATATTTAGCTAGCTAAGCTAAACAATATTATAAACAAGCTATAAAGCTATTTTAGCTAGCTAAACTAAAATATTTTATAACTTGCTTATAATTTTTCTGCTATATTATAATAACTATAAAATACTATTTTTTAAAACTTTTTACTTTATTTTTTTTTAGCTTTAGCTTGTTTAATTTTTTAAAAACTAAAGTAATAGTTTTATATTAATATATTAATTTTTTAAAAACTAAAATAGTTTTATGCTAGCATTATATTAATATATTAAACATTTAAACAGCTAATAAAGTTTTGCGTATATACTTAAAAGTTTATAAGTATTATTTTGTTTTATGTTATATAAAAATAACAGTTATTAAACTTATAGCTTAAAAAGTTATAAAACCAAGCAGCAAAATAAAGTAAATTAATATATTAAAAACTTTTTAAATTATATAATATATTAGTTAATTAAGCTATATATATTTAAACCAAAAAGGCGGCTAATATTTATTATGCTTATTTTAGTGTTTATTTTTTTTTTATAAGCTTATAAAATAAAAAAATAAAAAATAAAAAGTAAATAATAAAGTAGTACTAAAATATAAGTTTTATTTTATTTATAGTAAAATAGCATTTGTTTAGCTAATATAAGTAATTTTTATTATTAAAAATAAAAAGATACTATATTGCAATCTATTATTTGGGCTTTTAACTAGTAGTATAGCAATAGTATAAATTTAAATAAATAATATGTTTTTATATGCTTATGCTTAATTTATTTTTTTGTATAGCATAGTAATAAAACATAAGCCACAGATTTTATACTAGTATAAAATAGCTATAATAATAGTTTTTTTATAATTTAACCCTAAAGCTTTTTTATATACTGCTATTTTAAAGCATAAAACATATTAGTTATAAAACATATTAATAACAAGCTAAAAAAGCTAAAAACAAAAAAGTCTAAATAACGCTTGTATTATAAGTTTTAAGTAAATAGTTATTATTACTTTTTTATATTATTTAAAATAGCTAGTAAAACATGTTTAGTTTATTTTTGTTTTTAAAATAAAAATTAAAAGCATTTATATTATTTAATATGTTTTATATTTTATAATAATAAACAAAAAAAAAAACATAATAAAATAGTAGTAAATATTAGCCGTTTTTTATAACATAGCTTTTTTTTTAAGCATATAACTATTTTTATTTATTGTATATTTTATTTTTTACTTTTAACTACTAAAATAAATATATAAATTTAAAAGCACCGTAAGCCAAACTGCTAATATATATGTAGTACAATAATTAAAAGCACTTTTTATAGCCTAAAGTTTAAAAAAGCAGCTAACTTGCTACAGTACATTTAAAAATAATATAAATAAAACAAGCGCAGTAAAGCATTAATATTTGTTATTTAAGTATAGCTACTAGCTTTAGCTTTTAAAAGCTATACTAATAAAACTTAGTTGTTAAGCGTAGTAGCAGTTAACGCTAGTATTTTTTTTGCTGTATTTTTACTTCTGTTAATATTTAAAATACTAAAAATATTTACAATTTATACAATAATACTACTAATACTATTAGCGCTTTTTTTAGACCTAAAATAAATGTTCTATAAAAAGGATATATATAATACAAACTATTTAAAAGTTAAAAGACTTTTAAGGTGCGCTTACTTTTAAAATATTATATTAGTATATAATATAGTTATTTTTAAAAAATATTTAAGCTAAATTAAAAGCATTTAGTAGCTATTTTAGGCCGGCAAAAACCATTTAAAAAGCTATATATTTTGGCTAATAATATTATAAAAGCTAGACACTTTTTACTTAAGTATATATGTTATTTAGCTTAAAAATTAGCAGGCGTTTGAGCTAAAAGCGCTTGCTAGTTTACTAAAGTTTAAAAACTGCTTTTTTGTTAGCTTTAGCTATATAGTAAGTATTTATTACTTTTGCTAGGATTAACGCTAATTTAGCTTATAAATATATAAGTATAATAATTATATAACTATTTTAGCTTGCGTAATTATATAGTTTAAAAACTGGCTGCAAACTAAAGCCTAGCTTAACATTTTTTTTAAATTTAGCTTATACTAGCAATAAAACAGCTTATATAAGTGCTATAATTTGTTTTATATAAATCTGTTTTATTTTATATATAAGCTAGCTTTATATAATATTTACTGCTAAAAATACTAAAAGCAGGCATTATTTTTATAGACTTATAGCAAAAATATTTTATTAAAATGTTATTTTTATAATTTACTATGTTTAATATAAGTAAGCTGTTGTTTTTTGCTTTTTTTATTATTGTTAAGCCTTGCTAATATTAGCTATATAATATATTTTGCTTACTATGTTTAAAGCATATATTATTTAAGTGTTTATTTTTAAACAGGCATATAGGTTTTTTTAGGCGCTTTTTGCTTGGTTTTTATAGCACTAGTATTTAATATTTAAAAATAAGCTTTTTTTATTACTAAAGGCTATTTAAGCAAAACTTTTTAATTTAGTTATACAAAAGCAAAACGGTTCTTATTATTTAACGCTTATTTGTTAGCTATATAGCTATATAAAAAGCTTTAGCAAAATTATTAGCCTATAAAGTTATATTTAAGTAAAATATACTAATTATAGTAAAGCAGAAAAAATAAAAAAAGTATAGCAAACCGCTGTATTATAAAAATTATATTTAAAAATAACTTGCAGTAATAAATCTGATTTTATTATAGCTAAGCTAGTAAACATTTTGTAAAGTAGTTTTTTATAAAGGGTTATTAAAGCTTAGTTTAAATAGCTAAGTACTTTATTGTTATAGGACATTTTTCTTGCAAAATTTGTAGTACTTATGTTTAAAGTATATATTTTAGCCTAATTTAGTAACTTTTTTTATTTTAAGTTGTATTATATAATTTTGTTACTTTTTTAAAAAAACTAATATTTTTTTAAACTTTTTGGCAGCCCTAAAAAATAACTAAAAAATCTAAAAAATAATGCTTATAGCAAATTAAACTTTAGTTTATATATTTTTATTTTTTTTTTATTTTTTTATAGTTAAACTAATTTATTACTAAATAAACGTAAGCTATTATAGCTTATAAAGCTAGAAATAGTAGTATATAAGCATAAAAATAGCAGCAAAATATTTTTTTTAGCAGGCGGTATAAATATATGCTAATTTTTTTAGGTAATTTTTATTGCAGTTTTAAACAAATTAGGTTAAATTTAGTTAATTTAGCTTTTTTTTTAGCTTTAATAGCCCTTAAAAATCTTACTAGCCCTTTATTTTTATTTTTATTATTTTTAGGTCCGCAGCCCTAACTAAACTCTAGAGTTATTTTTATAAGGTATAAAGAGAGTTAAAGAGGTTATGGGCCTAGAATATGTATATTTGCTAACTATTCCTATTCCTGGTAGGTGAATTTAGTGGTAGGTAAATTTGGTAGTAGGTAAATTTAGTGATAGGTGAATTTGGTGGTGGGTAAATTTGGTGATGGATAAATTTAGTGGTAGATAAGTTCAAGAAAAAATACTGCGCAAAAATAAAAAAAGTAATATAAAACAAAATTAAACACTTCTTTTTGCTTTTATAGAATAAAATAAGTTTACTTTACTACTATTGTGCTAAACATAGTAAGAAATAGTACAAGTACAATTATATACCAACTGAGAACAAGGCAAGTGTTAACCTACTTTTTTAAAAATAGCAAATAGTTACTAGTTTTAGTAATATAACTTTTAAAGTATAAATTATACTAAAAATAAAATATAGTTTTAACTTAGCAGTACTATGTAACTTTTCTAAAAAATATATAAATTAAAATTTTCCCCTGTTCTGTTACCTTGTTTAAAGCAAAAGAACTAAACCTATTAGAACACCCAAAACTAGGACCAAAACTAGAACCCACTAGAAAAAACCTATTAAAACTTTTTTTTTTTTTTTTACCTAACTTTAAAAAAAACTAAGCTAACTTTAATATATATTAAATATTTATTAATAACTAAAATGCATATAATTAAAATATATATATAAATAAAGCATAAATACTACTTTAACCTTATATATAAAAAATAACTTTATAAAAAGTAATAAAACTTTTAAAATATTAAACGGTTTAAAATTTTTAAAAATAGTTGCTTATAAATAAGTACTTAAAAATAAGCTTAGCTTTTATCGCTAACTAATAATAAACACTTTTTAAAGGTTAACTACCTAGTTAAATAAAATTAGTACAGAGGCCTAGCTTTTACTATCTTTTTGCTAGTTTAATTAATTAATCTAATTTAATTTAATCTATTAGTGCTAATTTTTATCCAATTTGCTAATTTTATCCAATTTGCCTAATTCCATTCAATTTACCCAATTTAATCCAATCTGCCTAATAGGCCTAGCTTTTACTATTTTTTTGCTAGTTAATTAATTAATTAACTAAATGCTATTTGCCAATCTATTTATTTATTTATTAATTTATTTAATTTTATTTTATTTATTTAATTTATTTAATTTATTTAATTTATTTATTTGCTAATTTTATTTTATTTATTTAAATTTATTTTTATTCTGCTAATTTATTTTTATTTTGCTAATTTTATTTATTTAGCCTAATTTAATTTATTAATTTATTAGCTTTAGTAGTTATAAAAATTATATATGTTTTATTTTATTAAAAGGCTTAATAAAATTGTTTGCTAGATTATTTTCTAACTTTATATATATTTTAATAAAAGCAAATAAAAGCAAAGAAAAGTATAAGCTAAATAGTTATTATTGTTAACTACTATTAGTTTTAAATATAACAACTTTAATAGTTTTCTATATATATTTTTATTTTTTTTAAAAAATATATTTTTTTTTTTTTAAATATATATTTATAGCATTTTTTATAATAGCTATAGTTTTTATATTAATATTTTTAATTAAATACTTATTGCATTTATTTTAAATAATATCGATTAAACTTGCTTTTTTACGGCAAACCTAGCTTTATTAGCATTATTATTTTTATTATTGCTTTTTTTTAAGTTATAGTTATTATTGTTATTACTATTATTTTAGCTTTAAGGCAAATAAGTAAATTTTAAAACAAAAAACCATTTTTATTTAATTAGCAAAAGCTATAAAAAATATACAAATTGTTTTACCTACTTTTAAATACTACTGCATAAAGCCTGTAGCTATTTTAATATATTTAAATGTACTAAACTTTTTAATATGCTTTAATACTTTTTTTTTATTTATATTTTAATGCTTAAAAATGTTTACTAACTTTTTTTTAATTTGTAAGTATTAATTAAAGTGTTTGCTAAATACAATAAGCGCTATAAAAATAGCAAAATAGACCAGTTTATAATAATATAGTTTTAGCTAGTTTGTATGCTTTATTAACCCTAGAGTTTTAAGAAAAAAAATAATAATATAAAATAAAGGCCTAAAGGGTAACTTAAAAACCTTTTGTATAAATCTCATAGTGTAAAGGTGAGATGTATATAATAAGTAAGGTGTATATAATAAGTAAGGTGTGTGTTATAAGCAAAGTGTATATAGTTTTATATAGGTAATAGTTGTAATATAAAATGTTTTTTTCCTTTTGTAGGTTAAGTAGGTTATAGTTATGTTTAAGCCGTATTTTTTTATGCTTTAGTATTTTTTAGGCAATAAACTATAGTATTTTCTAGCAGCAGATATATGCCTTGGTATTTTTTAGCAATAGATATATGCTTTAGTATTTTCTAGGCAATAGACTATAGCATTTTTTAGCAACAAATATATGCTTTGGTATTTTTTAGCAACAAATATATGCTTTGGTATTTTTTAGGCAATAAACTATGGCATTTTTTAGCAATAAATATATGCTTTAGTATTTTCTAACAACAGATATATGCTTTAGGTAACATATTTTTTAGAAATATATATTCTGCCTTTAATTTCTACCCTTTCATCTCCTTTATCTCCTCTCAGTTATACTATAGTATTGTCTTTACTACCAGTCATTCTAAGATATTCCTTAGGAACACTTCCACCTTTTTATCTCCCTTATCTCCTCTCAGTTATACTACAGTATTGTCTTCACCACCAGTCATTCTAAGATATTCTTTAGGAACATCCATTTTGCCTCTCTAATTTCCACCTCCTTCACCTCCTCCATCTCCTCCCAGTTGCGCTACAATATTGTTTTCCCCACTAGCCATTCTTGCTATATCGATACAACTTAACAATATGTGGACTAGGTCCGCTACCAGCAATTATAATATCGACAATCATAATATTAACAATTATAATGTCGACAATTATAATATTAAGGTGTAGAACTTAGAAAAGTTCGAATATAAAGCGTAAGATAAGAAGTATAATACCGACTATAGTTGGTATAATAATTTAGGGGCTTTAGACTTTAGCCTTAATAAGCTACTTAATGCTATTAATAAGGAGCCATCCGATATTGTTGATAATAGACTACTTAATATTGTTAATAAAAAGCCCTTTAATACTGTTAATAAAAAGCCTATTAACACCCGTACAAAAAAGCCGATCTAAAAAAAAAGCAACTAGATATAAAATAACTAAAGCTATATACAAGTAGCAAAAAAAAAAAACAACTTAAACTTAATATATACAATTTAAAAACTTTATAAAAGTTTAAAATTTTGTTTATTTAAAATAACTTATTAAAAAATATTTTATAAATACTAAAATAACTTTAAAAAACTTAGCTTATTATTTTATGCTAAAAAAAAAAAAAGCTAACAATATATTAAAAAATTATTAAAATATTTACTAGTTTTTTTTAATTAAAATAAAAATTAAAACTAGTTAATAATGTTTTATAATTAAATAAAGCTTTTGCTATAAATTAATTTTAGTTTTTTTTTTTTTTTTTTTTAAAGTAAAATATAACTATATAAACTTTTTTTTTAATAATAGTAGTTTTATTATAGCAAATTATATAAAAAATAACTTATTTTTAAGTTTTTTTTATATAAACTTTACAAAACAATATATAGCTTTAATTGTTTTAGCTTTATTAAAACAATAATTATATATTTAATATAATTAGCACAATTTTAAAGCTAAAAAACTTAAGCTAAAATAGCTTTTTTATATTTTAATAAACTATATAATAATTTATATATTTTATAGTATAAATATTTTAATATATATAAAATAATTTAGCAAGTTTTAATAAATTATTAATAATAATAATATATAGTTTTAAAAACTTTTTAAAATACTATAAACTAATATTTAGTTAAGCTTTATTAAAAAATTTTTATTATAATAAAAGTTATAATTTTTAAATTAATTTTAAAGTTAAATATTTTAGCTTTATAAAAAATTTTTTAAATAAAAATATTGCTAATTTAATTATTGCTTATATAATAAATTATATAGCATTTTACTTTAAATTGTTTAAAATTATAATATTAATTAAGCTAAGTTTAATATATATTTAATAATTTTATTAGTTAATAATTATAAAAAAAAAATTTTTTATTTATTTTATAAATAAAGTATTTTTTTTACTTAACTAATATTTTAAAATTATAATACTACTTTTAGTTAAGCAAAAAATTAAATTAAAATACTAAAGTAATATAATTAAGCTATAATAATACTAAATATTAATAAAAAAAATCTAATGCTTAAATAGTTTTTATACAAAATTATATATTAATAATATTTTAAACTATAATAGCTAAAAGCTATAAATTTAATAAACTTAAATAAATTATATTTTAAAATTAGCTTTAATTTAATAGGTTTTTTTTTAGTTTTTTTTATTAACTATTTAATAAAGCTAACTATTAAAAAATATTTTTAATATAATATTGCAATAAAAACAAAATACTAAAATACTGCTAATAATAAAAATTTTAATTATATTTTTAATTAAAATCAAAAGTATTTAATTATATAGTTTACTATTATAATAAACAATTATAAGCAAAATAAATATAATTTTAACATTATATAAAACATAAGTATAATTATTTAGTTAATTTTATAAAATAGTATATTTGCTGCCCCCTATAATATAATAAATAATAAAATCTAAAGTGTTAAGTTATAACTAAAAAAAGTTAAATACCTACTACAGCAGTTTAAGTATAGCACTTTGCTGCTAATTAAGCTGTAGATCAATAGGTAAGTATACCCCAAGGCTAGTTTTTTCCTATTTTATAGGGTTTTAGTTCTAAATAATACTTAATATAACAATAACTAACTGCAAGTTTTTTAGTAAAACGCATAATTTTTTATGCCCAGTTTATAATTTGCTTTAGCTATTAGTAAATTTATATATACGTTATATAATTAATAGCTACTATTTAAACATAACGTTTAACTATAGGTTATATTTAAAAAAGTTTTTTTTAAGCAAAACCTATTGCTTTTATAAAAAGTATAAATATTTTAAAAATATTAAAGCATATAACCGTAATATTAAAAATTATTAAAATAAGCTTATATGTTTTTATAAAAATTGCAATTAATATAATAGCTATTTTTTTAGTATATAAAAGCTTAAGCAACATATATAAGCTATATATTTTAAAAAAAAACCGTTTGCTTATACCGAATACAATACTGCTTTTTTAAAAAAAAATAATTTTAAAAAATATATATAGGCTATATACCTTAAAAAAAAACCGTTTGCTTATACTAAATGCAATACTGTTTTTTTAAAAAAAAATAATTTTAAAAAACATATATAAACTATATATTTTAAAAAAAAACCGTTTGCCTATACTAAATATAATACTGCTTTTTTAAAAAAAAGTTATTTTAAACAATATATACAAACTGTATACTTTAGAATAAAACTTTTTAGGTATAATACTAATAGATGCAAAGCTGCTTTTGCGTAAAAAGTTAATTTTAAAACGTATATACAGGCTATATACCTTAGAAAAAAACCGTTTGCCTATACTAAATGCAATACTGCTTTTTTAAAAAAGAGTAATTTTAAGCAGCATATACAAGCTATACACCTTAAAAAAAAACCCTTTATCTATAATACTAATAGATATAAAGCTGCTTTTGCGCAAAAGTATAATTTCGAGTGGCATAAATGGACTGTACATAACCCGGCTAAACAGCATAAGCTAAATATAGATGTTCCAAAGTCGTATATAGGGGAGTTAGACTCGGACTTAAAGTTTTTGACTCACAAACAGCTATCTTTAACTAGCTCTGCAAACCTAACGCTAATTTTGCCTACCCTTAGCACGCTATTTATATTAATTTTGCCCAGCTTTGGCATATCACTGCCTTATTGTATACGCAATTTGGTTAATAAAGCTAAGTAGCAAAAAAGCAACAAAATTAAGCAAATTAGCTTATACTAGGACTTAAGATCTACTTTAGCTATAAAAGCTTTTCTATACGCAATATTTCAGCAGCATTAAACTTCTAGCGAAGGCCTTCTATATAGTGTACGTTCTATAATTCAGTCTTTAGAAAAACAATTCCCAGGCAAAAATATACCTATTCCAAGGCAGGAAGCATTAAAGGTTGCAACACAAAGCATTACAAACACCAACAAGTTTACTCCTGCGGTATTACAGTCCGGTCTCCAGACCTGGGCAGACCAGAAAGCCCTAGCAATTAGGTATCAAGTCGGTGTTATCTACCAAAAAAAAGATGGTACGAATGAAGCGTGGCTACAAGAGGACCAAGGCCAAGGGGGCCAAGGGGACCAAGGCCAAGGGGACCAAGACCACCAAGACCAAGGAGACCAAGGAGACCAAGGAGACGCAGTCCAAGACGCAGGCCAAGACGCAGGCCAAGGCCGAGGGGACCAAGTCCAAGATGCAGTCCAAGGGGACCAAGACCACCAAGACCAAGGAGACCAAAGAGACCAAGGAGACCAAGGAGACGCAGGCCAAGACGCAGGCCAACAAGAGGTTGTTGTTTGGGTTTACCTGAGAAGGTCTCAGGAATATGGGTATTATGAAGCAATTGCGAGACCGGACGTCGATTAGGTAGCTTTATTTTGAGACCGGCTTTTTATGTGTTTCGCAGGGCGAAAACAAAGGGCCTAGATAATAAGAATTGAGACACAACTGATTAAAACAACTGAATTAAGACACAACTAGCCTTAAGACACAACTAGGAATGTCTAATATGTATATCTTTGTATGTAAAACAGACTCCTAAAACAAACTCCTGCAACAGACTCCTAAAACAGGTCTTTAGAGCTAAGATCTTTCTAAAATAGGAAATTGTTGACTCCAGAGGTTAAGGTGACCCCTGAGCAGGAGGCGAAACTCCGACAGCTGTGGGGGCTGCTATTGGACGCGTTCAAATTCGATGCTGCCGAGGTTGCGGCGGCTCCTCCGCAAGATCCAGGAGCAGCTGCAGCCGCTCCTGGATCGCGGGGGTGGCGGGGAGAGGGGAGGGACGGAGCACCAGCATCAGCACCAGCGCCAGCGCCAGCGCCGTCGAATCACCAAGTGGACGTGGGCCAGCGTTCCGTGAACCAGACCCTCGCCTCCCAACTACGGCAGACGTGGCTGAGCATGCTGAAGCAGGAGAACCCGGACGCGCTTTTGCTGCGGTTCCTGCGAGCGCGGAAATGGGACGTGGCGCAGGCATCCGCCATGCTCGTTAACGCGCTCGTGTGGCGGTATACACAGGCGCGCGTGGACGATGACATTCTCCCAAGGGGCGAGCCGTGGTGCGCGCAGAAGGAGAGGAACGGGGTGGGCGGCGAGAGGAAGGACAGCGGTGAGTTCTTGGCGCAGTTCCGGACAGGTAAGGTCTATCTCCGCGGCGTGGACCGTCGTGGGCGCCCGGTCGGGTATATTCACCTCGCGATGCACAAGCCGGGGGCGCAGAGCCAGGCAACACTGGAAAAGCTGGTTGTGCAGACGATTGAGACGGCACGTTGCTTGTTCATCGCCCCGCCGAACGAGGCGTTTTGCCTCGTTCTCGACTTGACAGACTTCGCCTTGTCGAATATGGTACGGCTCATATTTCCATAGATGTTGGTCGATACAATGAGCTCCATCACTTACCGGTATCTATCATGTTAGGAATGGCAGCCTGCGAGGTACATCATCCAGGCCTTCGAGGCTAACTACCCCGAATGTCTGGGGTCGCTATTGTTTTACAATGCGCCGTGGATTTTCTCCGGTGTGTGACTCGTCCATTTCAAACTCACTCACAATCTAGGTATCAACGACTAAAACAGGTGGAAAAAATAACAGGAGTATGGAGAATTCTCCGAGGCCTTCTTGACCCCGTAGTTGCCTCCAAAGTCGACTTTACGCGCAACCTCGATGAACTGGAGAAGTACATCCCCAGGGAAAACATTATACGCAAGCTCGGTGGGGGAGACAACTGGGGCTACACGTACCAAGAACCAAGCGACGACGAAGATGCCTACATAGCTCGGAGCGGCGAGCGCGAGAAGATCCAGGCCGAGCGCCAAGAGATAGCCGGGCGGTTTCTGGCAGCGACACAGACGTGGATAAAACATAAAGTTGCCGGTGAGCACAAAGAGGCGATAGCCCAAGAGCATACCCGCCGCGCCGAGATAGAGGCGCTGAGGACGAATTACTGGAGGCTCGACCCGTATGTTCGGTCGCGCACATACCTAGATAGGGCCGGCATTATTGGACCAGGCGGTACAATCGAGTTTTATCCTGATAGGAAAGTAGCCGCGAGGATACTAGTGGAAGATGGGAAGAGAGTGAGGGATGGTGCCTCGGGAGAGATGGACGTAGTAGTCTATCAAGAGATTGAGGTGGCTAGCTAGTTGATGATCAACAACAGCCAGACAGACAGATAGCCACGACGTGGGCAGCTAACACGGCGAAACTCGTATCTACCGCTGTGAGAATTTATGATGTATTTTGATCATAGATACTCTCGGCCTCTTTAGATACTCCCTACACAGCACCAGCATAGTCAGCATAGTCTGCATAGCACGGCCATCACCCATTTATTTAGTCCGTTTTTGCATCTAATACGATCCACGCCCGATGTTTCTCTGGAGACCGTATCCAATGTGAGTAGATCAGAACTGTGCCCACGCATACTTCAGGCCCTCCCAAATCTCGATCCCACTAGGCAAGATCTGCTCTGGGGGCAGCACAAACCCGTACTGCGTGTCCCTGAGCTCGATGCCCCAACCGAACTGCGCCTTGCCGACATCCGTTAAATAATCTCTGCCGTTCCCGCTCGATTGATACAAGACCACTACGGCGAAATTTGAGGTCAGTAATCAGTATCATTCATAAATCCTTGTTTTTGAAGGAAGGCAACGCTACTTTCTCCTCGCTTGCTTCCCACCCAGAAAAATAGCGGAAAGCCGAAAGAAACTCACAACACCCTGGCCCATAGTCAAAAGTGGTATTATACGGCTTCGCAATCGCCTCCGAAATGCCCTTAGCCAGGGCCGTCTGCTCATCCAGATTCGCCGGGAACTCGGTGCAGGTGTATCCGTATGAGAGTAGGATGACCTGGGCATAGCTATGCCAGTCCACGTAGAGCTTAATACCATGCAGGTCGCGCAGTTTCTCCGCGTAGGCGGCGAGCGCGGCCGTCTCGGGGGTGTCGTGTGGCGCGAAACCGCTGAAGGTCTCGGAGCTGGGGTTCGGCGATGACCCGTCACCGCCCCAGCCGACAAGCCAGTTACGATTAATATCAGTACCTATGGCCGTCACATTCGAGCGTGTCTGTCGGTTTTTACGCCAGAGGCGGTTCGTAGTTTGTGTGTAGACGAAGCCTGGGGATTATTGGTTAGGGTGGGTTAAGTAGAATCAGGTCAGTTTATACAGCTTCATGGAACCATGGGCTTTCCACCTATCTTAAATATTGAATACAAAAACACAGTGGGTGGGTAAGAAGAGAGTAAGGCTACTTTTGAATACTCACCATCCGGATTCACGACGGGCAAGACGTAAAAATCATAGTTATCCAAGACCTTCTGCACCAATGTATCGTTCTTATATCCCGTGACGATCTGGTAGAGGATATACTCGACAACCTATATAGACGGGCGGAAACAACGAGATTAGCTTAGCAACTTAGGCATGATAATCCCAGTCTAGTTCTAAGCAACGCACAAAATACGGACGGACTACTCACCATAGAAGTAATCCACTCTCTGGCATGCACATTCCCATTGAAGAAGATAGCTGGCTTCGAGTCCTTACCGCTCGCCCCCCAGAGATGGATACCCTGGATCGGGCGCCCCTCAAACGAATTACCAGCAACTATGAGCTCCGAGTTATTTGGGAACGCAGCTTGCAACTCGGCCCAATAGTCCACATGGTCCGTGTAGGGATGGTACGCGTTGAACCATTCCAGGCCAGGCAGGGCACTTATACCCACGCCCTTCCCCTTCCCCTTCCCCTTCTGTCGACTGGCACTGACAGCAACACTACCACCCGCACTCTCGGCGGCAAAGTCGGCACCGAGATCATAGCTCAGCACAGTAACACCACTTCCTCTTGCTGCCTCAAAAGTTGTGATATCACGCGGTGCCACCGCGAGGTCCACAGTCCAAACGCCATCCGCGCGGTGCCGGCGCTGGAGCTCGATGCCAGTTAGCGTGTGGAGGGAAGTGTCGACATCGGCCGTGCTGGGAAACGAAACGCGGTAGACTCGGTAGCCGTCGTAGCTGACTTTGTTCGCCGACCTGTCGACGATGGGGGTCGTCGCCGCCGGGGTCGCCGCGAGGGCGAAGGCGAGGAGGTGAGAGAAGGAAGGGAGCTTCATCTCCTCTTCTATTACTCTCGTTGCGTTGTAATCCACGAGTAACTTCACAAGAAGGTGATCAAAACAGCAGGCAAAGAGAAGATTCACCCCTCTGATTCTCACTATTTAAGTAGACAGGCAATCATCAAAATCTCAACTCCCAGGCCTTTCTTTCATTTTATAGCCATCGCCACAGCTCCGGCAGTATACCCTCCCTCTGCCCCCTCCCTATCCATCCATGCAAGCAGGTACCGATCTCCGGCCTCAGTTGGGTGGTGGACGAATGGCGAATGTGACGCAGCGCCATTCCGCCATCGAGCGTCGTTTCTTGGCTCCTTCCCGAAACTGCAGTTCGACGAGCACCCCGTCTGCATCTTCTCTCGCGATAGATGGCTGGGTAGATGATGATGTGACGGCCTTGCAGGATATCGACATTTTGCGTCGTTTATCGTCGTTATTATTACTAGTGTTCCTACTCTTGTTGATTCTTGTTAATTAGTATTTCTTGTCATCGCATTGAACTGTTGGGGATTACCCTCATTATCTAGGCACTGGACTGACTGATTTGATTTGTCACCTTGATATCGACCGTGGTTCCTTATCCGGGCTATACGTAAATCTTGAGACTGTTAGTATCTTAGTACCCCCGGTTAAACATACAATATTATGATTAGTCTGTCATGGCCTCATATATGCCACGCCGCACTGCTTGCCTATATTTATTCGAAAGTCGCTTATGCATTCGAACACGAAATGTCATCTCAATTCACATCCACCTTCACAATGGAAAGACGTAGCTAGATGTTTAGCCTATCCCAGTCTATCCAGTCAGTCTATATAGTGCAACCTAGTTAGTCGAGCCCGGTTCTAATAATTGTATACTACTATGAGTATAGTAAAGCAACCAAAAACGCTGGTGTCAATGGTCTCGCCCAGTCACCTAATTATGGGAAGCAGACACCCACTTCCGCTTCTTAAAAGTTATAAAACGTCTAGATTAGATCTAGTCCTGTACCCTCTAGTCTATGTCTACAAATCTAGAAATAAGGCAAGGTTAATCATGACTTGACCTACACCAACTTCTAACAATTTGAATCCGTCTCGTTATTCTTCTTTCCGGGAAAGATGGACGGATAAACTAGACAGTATAAAACGCTAGTAGCAAATGGTATTTCGTATCATCGTGGTTGTTGTCACTTTTATCATTATTGTTGTCGCTGTTGTCGCTGTTGCCCTTGTGCCACGTGTTGCACTGCTGCCTCGGTGATTTCGGGGACGATATCCTTTGCCTCGGTAGCGAATAGCCTCATGCTTTCCCTATCCTCATCATAGCCGAGTTCTTTGTGTTTATCGTCATGCATATCTATGTCCAGATGCCTTCTCCAATTTGTAGGTATTTCTTCATCCTCAAGGGCCTGCAGCTCTTCCTCTAGACTCCTCCCCTGAAAAGCCCCCTGCTCCTGCTCCTCGAATTCGCGCCAGGCGTCGTCGAATTTCCCAAATTCTTCTCTTTCCCGCTCTAGACATTCTCTAGCCCGAAGTGCCGTCCACTCGAGCCGGGATAGCGGCGAGGGCTCGATGGGATCGCCAGTGATGATATCCGTGGCGAGGGGGTCGTTGAAAGTCACGTTCCTCTCAAAGACGATGTCGCACTCACTCTCGTCGTCTTCGTCCTCGTCATCTTCGTAACACGCCCCCTCATTTCTATCGTCGGTATAATAATAATCACCATTATCATAATGATTGCCACCGTCGTTTGGATAATTCCTACTACTATCGAATTGATGATGGCGCTGTTGCGCTTGACTATGGGTGTTCCGATACCGCCGCCTAGGTTTCTTTAAAATGCTCACTAAAATGAACTTATCGTCCTCGTCGTCTTCATCGTCCGAGTCCGAGTCCGACTCGCACGTTGACGCGGCTGTCGAGTACAGTGAAGAGATGGAGGAGCTCCGCGACAGGGGGTATGACTCAGAGGACTCGGCCGAAAACGACGGCGACGGCGACGACTTTGTAGCATGCGAGTGAGGATGAGCATGTGTCTGTGTAAAAGAAACCGATGCACTTCCGTCTCTCTGTCTTTGTGTATTCGCGTCAAACGCGTTGCCCCAACACATCAGCAGCCTCGATGCTGCTGTGCAGATATCGGCATCCGCCATGGTGTGAGTGGTGGTGGTGGTGGTGGTGGTTGTGTGTGGTGTGGTGTGGTGTGGTGTGGTGCAGTGTATAGTGTGCTTGGTGTAGTGTGCATGCACACACTGTAGGTATTGTACCCCTCCAAAACCTCGCAGCGATCCGATCCGGTGCGGACTGTAGGTATCTATCTACTTGAATACCTGGATAGTAGATCGAAGCTGGCGGTACGTTTTTTGGTGGCGTGCGTGCGTAAAATCGTGGTAGATTGGCAGAGAGCACGATTATTTAGATGCGCGTGTCAATGAACTGGCCGTCAAGGGAGACAGCGATAACTTAGGATATGAATAGAGTGAGTTGGGAATGTGTTTGTGACGCATCAATGAAACTGTTTCGGTTCTCTGTTCTTTCGCTTTCGCCGTATCTGACGTAATAATTCTCTCGAAACAGGAACCCCGTCGCTCGCTCGCAGCGGGGTGCATACACATGAAGATGTGCCCTTTTCCGGAAGGTCGGGACGATCGGGATGGGTCGGTAGCGTTGGTTAGGTAGTGCTGGTAGGCTGGGTGGGTGGTACCTAAGACCTAATCGATGTGCGATGTGCTATTATGTAGGTAGGTACGCTGTGGGTAGGTGGTCGGTAGGTAGGCAGGCTGATATATATAGGTATAGAGCCACAGGAAAGACGCTATAGATGAGCTCTAATAGGCAAACGTGAGTGTCTCCTAATAGACAAACTATAATTCAGATGTCGGAATGACAGAATGCAAGTCTGTCGCTTGTCTCGTGGGCAGATAGGTTAAAAGTATAATGGGTACGAGGTTTGATACGAAGATGCGCAGGTTAGAGTTTAGGTACGTACCTAGAGTATTAAAAAAAAAGGTTAGGTAGACTGAACTGTAAAAAAAGTAGAAGGGAGGGAGGGTTCAAGGAAGAGTGGTGTTGGCGAGATTACCGACATACGTGCCTACCTAATGTCCCTAACACAATCTGTGTATCTGTGTCAGTACCTGAATCGAAATAAGCTGCGAACTGAGTCTTAGGCTTCGACGCATCCGAGTCGCAATAGCATTCATTATTGGCGCCCTATTCTTATGCCCCTCGCCCCCGCCATACGCTTCCTTTTTCCATTTCCTAGTAGACAAAGGCAGTGTAGCTAAGGCGGGGTTTCTTGTTCGGCACCTAAAGAACAAATGCCGCTGCGCAACTACGTACCTGATGTATTGATCCACCTTCATGTACAAATGAGCTAAGTACAGGTAGACGTTGTTCGGTACAGCAGATACCGAAGAGTAGGTATCTTAGGTATCCCCGGTACTTACACACTTCTTCCCATATGCGCTATATTTCAGCCTTATAGTCAGGGACATTAGGTACATAGATACATACCTAATGACCCCCTAGGATGACCAACAATACAGCGACTTGTCGAGTGCCCCTGATAAGTACACGCAGCACCAGTAAACGGGATGGACCAAAGTATTAGGATGTATAGAAAGAGGTAGGTAGGTAGGACTATTCATATATATTCAGACTACTCGCTAGCTGAAGTACCTATGTAAAGCCCTAACCGTTGGATTAGCAGCCTACATCTAGCCATATGCTAAACACACGCCAATTGCGGCATTAAGATCCATTATTCAATTATATACAGAATGTTCCCCCGCGTCCCATATCGCTCCTACATACACGGGGCTCTCTGGCTACGGGGTGCCCCGATGGGCATCCGCACCGAGCTGAGGTGGGTGTATAGAATCACCAAGTCGCGAGACTCTCTTCCATTGTACTGAGCTTCCCTCCTCAACTCTACACGAGATTAGCGTGCTATCACACAGAGTGACTCAAAAGAGGTACCCGCTAGAGGGTAATCAAGAAAGAAGAAAAAATTACATGCTGTCAAGCAGATAAGGCCAGTCAATTCAAACAGACTGGGACGTCTTGCGAGTTTATCACCCTGTACAAAACAATGGTAGTGGCGAAGTGCCTATGCGTAATATTGGGTAATACAAATGAGAAGGCGGCGTGGCCGTCGCGACGACATTTTTAGTAAGAAAGCCGTGTTAGGGGGTATCTGTCATGAGTTGAGGGGAGGACCATAAAGCGGTCCTAGTCATAAAAAGCCCGGGCGCCGGCTTAGTTTTTGCCGGCTGTGTGGGTTTGGTGTGCCTCTTGAAGAGCTATTGATTGGGTTAGTTCTGTGTCGACAAAATGGAACGTCTCGTCCAAGACTTACTGCGCAAGATATTTTGTTGTTCTGCACGATCACCGCAGGCGATCTGTAACGATGACCCCTCTAGAAAGTCCAACAAGACGCTATTCGGCAATTCCTGGACCTCAACATCGGGGATATAAGGTTTGCGGAAGTCACCAAGGTGAAACCGCTTAGTTCCAGCACTGTCTTTCCCCTTCTTTACACCACCCTGGATCGTGCTGAGCATAAGGAAGCCTTGTGCGTCAAGGCACATACTGCGACGCTTCCAAAGGAGGTTATCGGGGAACTGGACATTGACGTCACCCATAAACGCTACAATCGTGGGCGACATCACTTGCTGTTGTGCGAGGATGGCCGCCTTCTCGAGCTGGTCCGTGTCCTCTTCTGTCACCGTGGGCGAGATGCTTGCGCTACCACTCTTGCGAGCCCCGCCAAACGAGTTAGAGAGTCGGCGCATAAACCGGGACGTGCGGTTCTTCGATTTCTTATCGCTCAAAGACTTGTCGTCCTCGGTAGAGCCATTGTCACTGATACGAGATGAAGATCTCGTCGCTCCTGACATAGAGGCATTGTCGCCCTCGTGGTTGAAGGATGACCGACGGCTAGAGGTAGATAGACGTCTTACGAAGCTGGTAGAAGTTTGATGAGCTGAGGGTGGGCGGCTGGGGGATTTGAGGGGCGTGGCTCTAGGAGACGTGGCTGCGAGGTTCTCAGTCGACCTGTTGCTCAGAGGCGTATGCTCTTTGATGAAATTTTTCATGAGACTGAGAGACGATCGCCGCCTAGCCTGCTTGTCGGCAATTTCAGAGACAAACTGTGGTTTTTCTTGCACCTGCGAAACGCTGGTCTTTGGGCGTTCAACAACTGGGGGCCGCTCGGAGAGAGGTTGGGGTTTCGCAGATTGCGCCCTGTGCACATCTACTAACAACGTGGATTGTCGGAACTCGGCAGGCGCCGCATCGCCCAACTTCCTGGACGCGTTTGTCAAGGCGGCAAAGGGTGAGGTCGCACCGCGAATAATACGCGCCGTGACTTGAATGGACTCGGGCCGTCCGCGAGGTGCGTTCTGGCCCTCGAACATTGTCAATCTGCTAGCTACGGAGCCGGATCTCTCCCGCATCGAACTAGCCGCCTCGGGTGTCGTTTCCCGCGAACTCTCAGTCGCAGGGCCGGGGTTTGTGATCGTGTTCGCACGATCTACTACCGAGGGTGACTTGGATGGGTCCTTTGTGCCTTGCTTCCGGACGGTAAAGAAGGTAGAAGAAGGTGTCGTGGGTCTCGGGCGATCTTCGTTTGGATTACCAGACAGTGCCTCTAAAGCCTTGATACGCTGTGAGATACTTGACCCTACGTTGCTCTTCTTGGATTGTATGCTCGCGTTGGATGGATTGCGAGTGAGAGTATTCAGAAATGCAGCACTACTTGATACACTCCTAGGAGCATTACCCTGGGACACATCCATGGGCATGAGAAGAGAGCCACGCATAGGGTTGGATGCAGCGCGAGGGACGCGCGCGTCTTTTCTCGGCGGGCTACTTGAATTGGGGAAAACAGGAGTAATGGGTGACTTAGAGACGGTAATCGGTTTGGCTTCTTGCACAGTAGCGGTTTGCAGTTCATCCATCAAGGCATCATCGTCCAAAGGATCCGAATGCTCGGATTGGAACGTGCCTTTGGCCGGTAGATCAGTACAGATCGGCTCGACTATAGATTTTTGTTTAGGAGGTTTCTGCGGAGAAGGTAAGAGAATTTCGGGCCTAGTCTTTAAGGGTACTTCTGGCTTCGGCGGTTCGTATTTAGCGGCAGAAAGTGTGCGAACGGGTTCATTCAAGATAGGTAGAGAAGGCTCTGTTGGAATAGCAACAGGTTTTCTAGAAAATCTTGATTTGAGATCTGGTGCCGTCGGTGATATTGGTGAAGTGGGAGACTTAGCCTCGCTGGAAGCAAATTTAGACTGAGGGATCCCTAGTTGGACCTTGGAGGTATTGTGGTTATCCTCAATACTAACGACCGTTTGGTCACAAACTTGAGGCAGAGCAATGTTAGGTGTGAGCTTCTCGGTTTCTTGTTGATTAGAGGGTGGCTCATGGGTCAAGGCCGCATCAGGCCTCTTGTGATCGTATAAAGTTGGTTTGGTGTCAGCGTCGGGAGGGAGGTCGTCGGATTCCATGAATTTTCTAATCATGGATCCTAAAGATTGCGAATTGTTTATATCGCTCACTGGAATCTGGCCAAATTCCTCGGGGTCTTTCGTCAACTTGTCACTTGAGACATCGGTGCTTATTGTTTTAGACTGTGACGTATCCACCGGGTCTGTTAGGTTGTCTTTGTGGACGTGTGAGAGTGTTCTTTGTAATCTTGTCTCTTTTGCAATGTCCAAATCTTCTACTACATCCTCTTGGGTCTCATCCGTATCATGCGCTGGTTCTTTGGGGGCTTGTATCGTCTCATCCGTCAAATCAGATAAGGAAGACGCCTTCGTAGAGTCACCAATACATGTGGATGAAGCAGCACCGGGAGAAGAAGGATGTGAATCTAAGGCAACATCCCTGGAGTGCGCATCGAGCGTCATTGTCGTAGAAGTTGGCGACCCAGCAGCGGCATTGACGTTTATAGTGCTAGGAGCACTATAGCCAGCCTGGATGGTGAGCGACGTCTTGGACTCTATATTAGGTACCGGTTCGGCGACGCTGTCCATAGGCTGTTTAGATCTTGTTGGCGATGAGAGCTCCGACTTAGCATCCTGCATCTTCTTCTCCCTAAGTCTCATAGCTTTCATCAAACGAGCCTTCTCAGGTGTTAATTTGCCTTCTCGTGCTGGCGCCATCGAGTGTGTCGTTGACTTGATGGAAGCTCCGGAACTTGTGGCAGGCCGTGGGGGAAGTTGGCCGTCCTTTGATTGAGGCCGTAACTCAGGTGCTGGTACAGTCGCTGGAAGTACGTAGGCTGGCTGTTCATTCTGTCCCTGCTCTTTCGACTTGTCCTTTCTTGACCCTTTGAAGAATTTGAGCCCAGCAGGAAGCGCCGCGATAGGCCGGAAATTTTCTGCGGTCGAGGGTCTCTTGTGGGCATCCATCGATGGTCGTGGACCGAGCTTGACCTTTTTCCCTTGGTAATAAGATGCTGAACTATATACCTCGGGGCGGGCTGACTGCGAAGACAAGCGACGCCCAAATTCAGATCTAGTAGGAGATACTGGTACGTCGGCTCCAGTGAAATCGGGAACGTTCTTTGTGGAAGCAAATGCTGTTTCAGTCGGGTTTGTTATTTGTTGGCGGTCTAGAACAACTGGTGGCTCAGGTGATGAAGGCGAAGCACGAGAGTCTGAGTAAAGTGACGAGGTTGGCCGTCCGTCTTCCTTAACAACCGACTGTCGCTTTCTCTCCCTCTCCTCCTCCTCTTCTTCCTCGGCAATCTCGTTCAGTCTTCGCCGACGTAACGAGCTTGATGACGAGGACGAAGACCCAGAAGCGGCATGGAGAGAACATGCTGCGGAAAGCTTGCTATCCTTCAAGTCCTTCGCATCGCTGATCTCAAAGATGGTATTATGGGCGAACTGGTCGCAGATGGCATTGAAATGGACTGCGGCGCGAGCTAGAACAAGCAGATACATGCCCTGTTAGCTAATTCCCCCCAGAACCACGGCTACACTATGCGATGGGAAAAGTGGCGTGGCTTATGTTGCCCAATACCAATCTCACGTACCTTGAAGGAGCCTTGAGCAGTCCTCGGGAATATATTTTATGATGACACTCCTCCGCCTGTACCTCAAGAAACCGTAGAGGGGAGACGACTCCTCGTACCTTGCAATGGCGCTGCGGATGTCTGTAATGCCGCCATTGCCCGTGCCGAGGATGTCAATCTCATCGCGACTCGCGTACTTGAGGAGGAACCTATGACGAGGAAAGCACGTCAGCATATACAGGGTGATGCCGAGATAGGGGGTAGCCCGTTGTTGGAAGAAATGCGGCTAAAGGGAGTCAAGCGAGAAGAACCCGAGCTATTGTCCCGCCCATCTACACTTTATCCTACTATATACACCAGACCCGGTATCCGGAACAGCGAGATAGTATTACGGGCAAGGGGAAAGAAACTAGAAACAAGAAACGGGATGAAGCGAAGATCGGGGGAGATCCCTTACCATCCACCGGGTTCACCAATGGCGGCGTCATGGGCCTCCTTGACCTTGACGTCGTCAAGGCCATTTAACGACATGCTGGAAAGGGGAGACGGCTCTCGTCCGCGCGGTCGCGGGAGGGCCTTCGCAGCAGGAACAAAGCTAGTTAAGCCACCACGATGGATTATAGGCTGAGTATGTGAAGTCGGATTCAACAGGATTCAGGATTCGCAGGGCAAGCCAGGCAACAGAGGGCTTCTAGGGAGTGTCGAGAGAGTTAACGAAATAGTTTGCGATCCAGATACAGAGGCAGCGATTCAGGGGTCCGAAGTTGATGGGCGACATTTGGGGCCGGCACGATAGACGTGCTATAGCAATGGATGCGCGGTCACAGCCGGCAACATGGACCCATGGATAGATATACAGTATCCAGACGGCTGGCTAGGTGACGTGGAGTTGGTTCAATTGGGATTCGGGACGCAATGGGTGGTTTACTTTGTCGGGACCATCTGTCTCTCTGTCTATCTATCTGTCCGGAGGGAAACTGGGTGGTGGCAATAGTGAGTACGTAGGTAGGTTAGTAAGGTAAGAGACAACTACCTACTGTTGGGTATTGTAGGTAATCTAGGTAATCTAGGTGTCGCAGCCGAAACAAAAAAAGGCGGGATCTTGATGGATGAGTGAGAGGGCGGGCCGGGGTCGTGTCTGGCTACGGAACACACCTGTGACTGGACCAACTATGGATAGGGGTAGGAACACTATAGGGGTTTGGTAAGGTCCAGGCAGGTAAGTAGCCAGGTACCTAGCCTAGCGCCGTGGAGGTAGCCAGATGTAGGTAGCGTAGCAATATTGCCCTTGTTATTGGATGCTGTGGAGAACCTAGGTATCGTGGGTGGTTGCGTGGGTGGAAGTTCGGGAAGCACCAACGGTTCTTCTTAGATTTACTCTATCCACTTTGCGTTAGACTACTAGTCTCTAGACGGCTACTCATTTTGAAGATCATCTGCTCAAGTGCAGGGTGCCTTACAGTGCAGGTGTAGATAATAGATGCATCTACATACCTACCGCTAAGTTTCTGCGCTAAGGTACCTAGGTACAAACCTACACATACTGTACATCTTCATACCTACCTGTACCTTAGGTAGTTTTAACCTTACTAACCTCTGCCAATGTGAAAAGAAGCACGTTGTGAAGTTGTTCAAGATATCTCAAGATAGAAATATACACAATAAAAAAAGAGAAAGAAAAAGAAAGAAAGAAAGAAGAAGAAGAAAAACCAAGACCAGTTCAAATGGATGTCTCAGGATAGCTGGAGAGAAATTACGTCAAAGTGCCCACGCCAGAAGAAATTATACCTGAACAAAGCAGTCCTTAATTTTCCAGCTCCTGTTCAAGGACTCAGACACACGGACCCAGAAACCCGCCAGACACCACGGCGGAAACTGCAATGTAACCCACGTTGCATTGTTGAGAACACAGCATTGGCAGTACCGATTGGTGCAAATCTACTATGGTTGCGTGTGAATGGCTGATGGTTGACGGTAGATAAGTATCATGATCTTACATACATATACATACAACATATGTAAGTACATACCTGAGGTTACGAATTCTGTATGAAGAGAATACAGAATCTACCCAGCCCTCTTGAGTAAGATGAACAGTATTTATCTGAGACACTCTTTGATCACTACTCTCTTACGCATATTGTGAGCACCCATAACTTTATGCGCACTCCCATGATTACGTGCAAAACAATAGACAGGACTGCCTACATATGGGAAACAGATATACTTAAATCCGCATAAATGCATGTGTAAATGGTAGGTAGTTGAATCTTAACGTCGGTCAAGTGACCTGCTGTACACCCGGAGAAATGTACCAAGTAGATATAAATGTAGATGTAGATGTATGCACACCAAAAAACAGCTTTCTGCGACAAGCCTCCCACGCGGCTCCCTCACCTAACTACCTAATGTATATACTATGACCCTGACACGGATGACCGAAACCTTAAACTTAGGTACCGACCGGCTTACTTACCTACATCCAAGTAGGTACCCAACTTGGTATTCTATTTTAAACTAAAACATCTATGTATGAAAGAGACAATAATGCGTGAAGTAGATACCACACATGAATTGATCTCATTCCGTGCACCCCCTAATGTTATATGTGTATATATATACGTATATGTGAGGTAGTCACGTGTGAAAATGCTCTCCAAAATGAGTGTACCCTGTATCTCGATTGTGACAATGTGGTATCTAAGTACCTACTGGTAGACGCAAAAGCACATGAACCCAACCATCCCATCCCAAATCACCCAAATCACCTAAATCACCTAAATCACCCAAACCAAAGAAGCACGCGCCGTATTTTTTTTTCTGAGCACCCCTCTAAACCTATCAAACCTTCCCCCCTCCCTCCTTAAGATCCCATCTTAGTTTCATCCCCGGCGCTTTGACCTCTGCTCCCCGCACTTCCTCCGACTTCTAGACTGATCTTAGCTCCCCTCACTTACGAACATTGCCGCCGCTGGCTTGAAACAGAGCCGTGTCACAAAAAAGACTTGGTTTATATATGTGTCTGCATGTGAGTGGGAGAAGGGAACAAGATATGGCTTTTGTGATTGCTTGTACATATGCTTTATCACGTTGATTTTTACTTTTATAGGATGCTGTTTTTATTTATTCTAGATGCATTACACGAGTTACGGAACCAGAGCCATAGGAAAAAAGAAATTAATAACTATAAATTTGTTAAAAAGCATAATAATTCATATTTTTAAAAAGTAGGGGAAATAGAACTATGTCATAAAAATGACTAAGTTTCTATATGTCTCTCTATGTTTATAAAACAAGAATAAAGCATAACTTGTAATACGTTTAAACACCATATTTATATGTATGGCGCAACTTTCAAAATTAGAGCACTATAGAAAAGAAAGTTCAGCATGTCACCAATGCCAACATATGTATATATATATCTATGTGTGTGCGTGTATAAGAGCCAAAGCAACCAAATCTACGAGTAGAGCAAATAACACAGCAAATACAAACATAGAACCCGGGCAAACTGACCGACTACTTTTTTGTAGGCCCCCCGTTTTCTATGCCTTACTATCATCCTCCATCTCCCAAGCTTCACCTCTCAATCCTCTAGGTAAGTGCCCATGTTCCACCAGGATTACCGGAGCGAGCTAATAGTTGGGTCAAGTTGAGTTGTAAGGCCGTAGTAAAACGTAGAATAAATAGACGAACAATGATGCCAAGTGCACTCGAAGCCAAAGACTTAGAAGGAGAAACAAAATGAACAGGAAAATCAAGAATAACTAAAATAATCCCAAACCCCATCCTAAACCCACCCAAGCTTGTTTATCGTTGCCAGTTTGGTTTGGCTTAACTTGACCGGTTCCATTCATCCATCCCATCCAGTCCATCATCTACTCGTAACAAACGCATGCCAATCGTCATGATCTAAAGAGAGCCGGATCTACGCCCAGGCTATGATATCCGTTCCGAATCCGTCTTGACAGCCGCAGCCGCAGCCGCATCCTTGTCCACGACGCCCTCAGCGCTAACTTCAGGCGCGTCAACCTCTACCACCACCTCCTCCTCCTCAGCAGTAGAAGCAGGCTCCTCCTCGACCGACTCTTTGATAACGGTAGGTGTAAATGTGTCACCGTCGTCAATGGGGGTAGGGTCGCGTCCCCGGCCACTATTGCTTGCCGATACGCCTACAGCCGGTGTATCTCCCTCGGCAATCTTCTGCTTGGTTGAGCTCACGATCTTTTCTGCTTCACTCACTTTGCCACTTTCGCCCGCACTATCCCCTTCCACGCCGATGGGTCGGTCCTTGTTGTTCTGGTCGAGCAGGGCGGCCTTGTCAAATCGGATAATCATACATGATAGATTGTCTGTGCTAAAACGAGCCAGGGCATGGTCGACTAGAAGTTTAGAGGCGGCCACGGCATCGTGTTGGTCGCGGATCAGATCGACTGCATCTTGGTCCGTACAAACATCCCAAAGCTTGAAGGTTTCATGTTAGCCATTGTTGAAAGCGAGTAACAAAAGGGGGAGGGGGAAGGAGAGAAAGAAAAAGGCAGATCACACTCACCCCATCACAAGCAATAATGATAAATTCATCTACTTCAGGTTGGATGACTGTCTCGGTAGTGTAGGGATGACCAGTAACCAGATACTTTATGTAGGAATCCCCAAGAGCTCTTGTCACAGCCAAGACCCCGTTGACTCGGTTGTTGAGTATCAAGCCTCCAGCATTGGCTATACGCTTTCCCTCATTCTCATCGCTTCCTTTGTGATCGTAGGAAAGGCGCAAAGCCTTGCCAGCTCGGCACAGAACAATGCGTGCATCACCCACATTGGCCGTGTAGAGGACACGCTGGCGTGTCGCGATACCTTTTAATCTTGCGTGAGTTGACTCTGGGATGGCTATGGTATTGCCGTTGTCCTCAGACTTACTGTCCTTGGGCTTGGATGTATCGGATGTCTTGGACGCCACTGCGGCAGCCGGGGCAATTGCCTGGGAACCGATGGCAGAGCTCGAACTAGGAACTCTGTCCTCCCATCGCAGAACGGCAATGGCCGCAGTACATCCACTGTTTTTAAGGGGCAGTTTTTCCAGCTGCGCGTCCACACTGGTAAAGGTCTGATCGAGCAGTTCCGGTATAGGCGCATTTGGGTTGCGGCGAATGATATCTTCAAGGACAAGATGAAGCTTCTTGCCACACCAGTCGGCGGCAAAAGTACCGGCATGTCCGTCGAAAATGGCAAAGTAACCGTTATCGGTCTCGATCATGTCCTGGGTCGGTTGGTCCGAGCCCTGGGTATCACCGTCCTCGGTCGAGCTTTTGGGGTTGGCATTCTTGTCCGTAGACTCTCCGGCCAGGAGGGGGGCAGGCGTGGGTAAGAAGTTGTATAGAAAGGCATGGGTATCTTCCATGGTGCGGCGACACTTTTTATTTCTATCCTCCCACACACCGACACGGAACGTAGATCTGGGGCCAGGGAGCGACTCGCCTGCCGAGTTGTTGTGCTGGCCTTGTGGCACAGCGAGCGCTTGGTCCTGTTTTCCCAGCTTCTGTAGAGGGGTGCGTGCGGTTGAGTCGCTGTTGGACCGACTAGCCGGGAAGTTGAGAGAATTCCTTGCGGTGGCTAACAAGTTGCTTGCCCTGCTTCCCATGCTTGCCTTGTTTCCCGTGTTTCTCATGCCTCCCACGTCGCCCGTACTTCTGCGCTTCTTCTCGGCGGCACCATTGTCCGAGTTATGCCGGCCGGAAGGGCTCCCATGCCCGCTGCGCTTCTCACCACTGGTGGCCTGGTCGGGAAGTTTGGGGACGCCATCAGGCGACGGCGAGGGGGTCTTGGAGTCGGCAGTGGGGGATTCGGGTTTCGTGGTAGCATCCGCAGCCGGGGGATGGTCGGATTTGGCGGTCGCGGAATTGGAGCCGCCACCAAACATCCTATTCAGCAGGCCTCCTTGATAGGAGAGACCGCGTCGTTTACTTCCTGCCAGATTTTCGGAAATGAGGCGGAATAGCGGAGACGAGAGTCGCGCAGAGGTCTGATCGTAGGACGCAAAGATATCGTCAAGGGCTAGGGGGATACTCGAACGTATCAGATATTTACGAGACGGAACGAGAGGTAGGATAAGATAAGACAGGTAGAACAGATATGATCAGAAATGACAGGTAATGGATAGGGGAATGTTGGTAGGTGTATGTTCAGACTTTGGTAACGTCGTGCGGGGAGCCGTGATTGCGGAACGGATTCCGATGCTTGCTTGTCTATTTAGACAGCAATGAGACTAGGTAGTCATAAAGTCAGCCCTAAGAAATGTCTTTAAAGGCAAGAAAGCAAGCAAGCAGGCGGAAAAACAACAACAAAAATAAACAAAGGCATAAACAAGCGGGCTAGAAAAAGACTGCCGAACAAAGGACGACAAGGAAAATGTGTAGGCAAGCGCGCACAATAGGTAAGTAGGGGTAGTAGGTAGGTATGCAGTGAAAGCACAGAGGATGAAAGGGCTTGCAAGCTCTCTTTACCAGACAGGATAGGTAAGTCGGTCGTTTGGTTGGTTGGTTGGTTGGTTGGCTGGCTGGTTGCTATATATCTACGATTTGCTTGATTTGGGTGACGTAGGTGAAGGGAATGGGGAATGACGACAGGGCAAGGCTGGCTGACTGGCTGTGGTGTTATCCGTTAGGTAGGTAGATGGAATAGGCGCGAATCGCAAATAGGTACGTACGACAAGAGGTAGGGTAGTGAAGACAGCAGACTAGAGCTGCATGCGAAGAAGGCCAGGCAATGAATGGAACAATGATGTGACAGGCTGAATCCTCTCCCTACAAGCAAATAAAACTTACCGAATGAGAGGATCGACGTCATGCAATAGAAGCTTGCGGACTGGACTGCATACATGTGCGTTTAGTGGAAGAAACCCAAAAGGTATACGGTACAGAAATCGTAGGCGAAGAAAGAGTTTCACGGGAAAGGCTGGCCGTATCCCTGAGCTCGGGATCAATGGTGTTGATACTTACGGATAGATGGATGTGTCGTTGTATAAGAAGAACGTACAGTGGTAGTAGGAACCAAACAGAAACATGGATAGATGGAGATGGAGATGATAAATCGTGGGGTTGAATGAGAGATACCCGCCTTAGGTACCTACCTCCTACATGTGTAAGTACCTTAGCTACTATGTTAGTAGTCCAGGTAGGTAGGTTAGGTACCTAGTCAAACGCTTTAGGTAATTACATAGCACTTAGCAGCCAGTAGAAGCGCTAGGTACATCGGTGACCACTAGTAAGAGGTACATATGTAGGTAGGTATGATGATGGTGGGGTGACATTCTAGGCGCATTACAGTGCCTCACAAAGTGGCATTCCCCTTGTCACCCGTGTTCGGGACGCCTGTTGGTCACCGTAAACGCCCGTAACCACGTGCATGCACGTAGGTAGCACACCCGGACAGATACCTACCTCTCATATGAATGTGTACAGGCAGTGCTGTAAGACATCTACAGCAGCTGGTAGTGTAAGGGGAAGGGCTCAATATCTAAGTAGTTATTTATGTCTAAAACCCCTTTTCCTGGCACTGGGGTTCGTCCAACCTGCTACACGAATAAAGTACATGTAGGTAGACAGCCGGACTAGCAAGTCGTACCAAAGATACTAATAATAGAAATCCCAATGTTTCTCAATATACATCTATCTACCTACCTAGTATCTATCTTCCTACTATACCTCGGAGGAGTTCATTCTTCGAAGTTAAATTTACCTACTGTACAACAAAGTCTCATGACTACGATAGATCCGTCATGCAACCCAAGCCAGGGGTTTACGACTTACCATAACGTTCGACTCTCTCTGATTAGGTGGTGCGCTTATTAAGTCGAAGCCCGACTCTGCGGCTGACAGCACGTGGCTTGTCTGGGATACCGAAGTTCCCCGTGCCTTAACCTCGACCACGGCCATGGAATCGTTATTAGTCGTTTTATTAGCATAGGTAGCAAATCGTGTCTACCTAGCACGCTAGGTAAAGTGTGGTTCTTTATCCCCGTCCGTGCGCCGGAAATCTTGTAAGTAGGTACATACATATGTAGTCATTTTGATAAGGGGTTCTGTTTGGTGCTCGAGGTGACTAGGGGGAAGACGCCAAGATGCTAACCCAGTTACCCCATATTGTTCATCTGGAAAATCTATTCTCCCCCAGAGCAGCGGTTGGTCATCGTACATCACCTCTATCATTTGTCATACTTGTCTTGCTTAGACAGGCAGGCTTGAACTTAAAGTCCGAAGGTTGTGATATCAAACATGCATAAGTATGCCCATCAGTATATACTGCATCATGAGCACAGCATGTGAACTGTTTACCTATCTAGCACCTACACCTACCTGTCTATCTCTAATTCCGTGACGCACCGTTACAACGAACCTGCAAGAGAAAAAGAGCAATCGTCCGCATCTGCTTCATTATACAAACACCCAATACCCCTCCAGACGCAGACTAAACAAAACAAAGGAAGATAAAAAACTAAACCGTAGTCATGTCTGAAACCTTCTCCCGTGCATTCCCCAACAAGCCCAGGCCCCTCCTTAGCTACGGCCTCCCCTTCGCGACCTCGCTGCTCAAGCACGTGGACACTACGTTCCACGCTACAAAGGTGTACGTGGTCTGCTCCGGGTCTCTAGCCCGGAACACGCAGCACCTCGAGCATCTCAAGCAACAGTTAGGCTACAGGCTGGCGGGGACCCGCGTGGGCATGCGCTCGCACTCGCTATGGTCTGAGATTCTTGAAGTCGTTGCTGATGTGAAGTCCTACGATGCTGACTGCATCGTGACACTGGGGGCTGGGAGCCTCACTGACGCTGCCAAATTGATATCATACGTAGGTAGAGTATAAAAAAAAACCCAGTCCTATACCCACTGGAAGCATGGCACATGGGATAAGAAATGGCGAGGCGGTTAGACATAATAGATCTTCAGTTTCCCCATCTATAAGCCTAGCTAACGTGTTCCGCGTGCGCCGCGGTATAGGCCGTCGCTAATTCTGTCTCGACACCCGACGAGCTAGGATCTCTATGTGCCGATATCGCTCCTGAACGCCGTAATATAATTAAGCCTTCCGTGATCCCTGTCATCTCCATCCCTACTACCCTTTCCGGCGGGGAATACTCCTCGTTCGCAGGCGCAACCAACGATGCCGACGGCCGGAAATATTCCTTCTCCGGCCCGCTAATCGCCGGCCCAGCGCTAGTCATCTTGGACCCAGAGCTTGCGACGACAACGCCAGACAGCGTGTGGCTGAGTACAGGTGTCCGGGCGCTCGACCATTGCGTGGAGACGCTGTGTGCGCTGCAAAGCAACGAGAGCGCTGACGAGGCGGCCAGGCTAGGCCTCAAGAAGCTGGTTCCAGGCTTGTTGAAATGTAAGGAGAATTCCTCGGACGTCGCCGCCCGCCTGGAATGTTTCCTAGGCAGCCGAGATGCTATGGTGGCGGCGGCTTCCGGCGTACCGATGGGTGCGAGCCACGGCATCGGACACCAGCTGGGCCCTGCCGGCGTGGGGCACGGCGAAACAAGCTGTATTCTAAACCCCGCTGTGTGCAAGTACAATTACGCAAAGAAAGCAAACGTGGCGAGACAAGATGCGGTAGCCAAAATCCTATGGCAAGACGTTCAGGCTGTCACGGTTTTCGAGGAGAGGGGCTTGAAAATAGAATCGGCAGATCTCGGTGATCTTATGGATGCTATTATTCGCGCGCTAGATATGCCGCGGACGTTGGAAGAGTTTGGAATCCGGGAGGATAAGCTCGAGGGGATTGCAGAGCATAGTTTGCAAGATAGATGGGTGAAGACCAACCCAGCACACCTAGACAAGGAGGGCGTACTCGAGATCTTGAGAATGGTGCTTCAATGATGCGTCAATGGCTGGCATCGGTTGTGTAGGTAGACATAGAAATGGCGGAGGTAGAAAATAAAGGTTTGCGGGCGTCGAGAATGGACAAAAGCGGGGGCTAATACCCAGGTATCATTATGCCCTCACGTCCTCAATGATAAAATCCCATTCAAAGCCACTCCAAAAAAACAAATAGCTTTATCATGGGCGGGATACTGTAGCCGCGCATTACGACGAGCATTCACTTTCTCAGACTGTCAAGGCGAGCTTGCAGATCATCATCCGCAGAATCACCGCCTCCGCTAGAGCCACCAATTGCCTGAGCTACCCTAGCCTCAGGAACATGTTCGGATTGAAGACCTGTGGGTGTCTCTCCGAACTGCATAGTACGGTTAGAATTCGTCCCGCCGGAAAGGAGTTTACCGGGCTACTCACGGCTTGGTTGAGGTCGACGCCAATCTCCTCGAGCACCCGCTCTACAACTTCGTCACCCTCTTCATCTATGCCGACATCCATGGCATCGTCGATGGCGTCGTCCATCATCTCCTGTCTCTGCTCCATGATGTCGTTCTCGCGCTCGAACTCCATGGCGATGCGCTGCAGGGCGGGCAGGTTCATGGTCCGGTTCATGCTTCCGAGGGCCACGGTGGCGCCTTTCATGGCCTGCATCATCTGCTCATTTGTCCGATGGGTCTATAAGCAGCCTACGTTAGCCACGTAGGGCATTGGGGACGAGTGCTCGTTGGCATACCTGGAGTCGCAGGGATATCTTTTGTAGGTTACTCTTGAGTCCGTAGAACTTCTCAATGTACCTATATAGTACGAACAGGAGTCGGTTAGCTAAAGCCTACGATGCTCTCCTTCGTATCAAGTATGTGTAGCGTATGTATCGGTGTATGTATCAATGCTACTAACCTTCTCGTCCGCACCAGGTCCTTCGCTTGGATTTTGGCAGCACCCATCTGACCCTTCTGGGCACTCTGCTTGATCTGGGTGACGAGCTGCTTCTCCTGCCTCTCCAGCTTGACTTTCTGCTGGTCGATCTCGCGTATCGCCTTATCGAGGAGGCGTTGGTTCTTGCGTAGACGCTCGGCCGGCGTCATGCGTTTGCCGAAAGCCCATTCTAAGATCTGCCGCACCAGTCAGAGTCAGCAGCCTGCGTTGTTGGAAGTGTAGCCCGAGTGATTGAGCATCTTCATTCTCACATTCATTGTTGCTCTCAAGACGGAACGGTTCAATTAGGCTGGCTAATCTAGCTGGGAAGAGACGACCTGGTGTGGGATGTAGGTATGATAAGTAGGCGTTTCGGAATGCGGGAGCCTAGCTGGATACCTAGGTAGTTTGTGGATTGTGTCTGCTGTCCTGACTTGTTGATGTGTCTCTCAGGCCTAGACTAGGTAGCTACCTGGTAAAGGTTGATCGGCGGTTACAAGCAGAAAGATAAGATAGAGGAGTTCCAAGGCTGCTGCTGCTTTAAGTAAGTACCTACCTGGGATTATGTACATGACGACGTCAGGAGCATGTGGTTGTTGTAGGTCTGCTTGTGTAGGCTCATAGTAAGTTTAATAACAAAATACTGTATTTACCTGGTGCTATGAGCCCTAGAATTGCTAACTACCTACCTATTTGACAAAGTACTTCGCACCTACAGTGACTAGCTTTACAGTGTGTATACGTACACCTAGCTACTAACTACCCATAAGGTTGTGGGTAATGCCAACGCTCTTCTCCGTGATGACATAACCAATTGCTGTACGCTGGTCCTATCACCTATCAGTAGGTAGGTACAGAATAGGTAATGTTGCCGCGCGGGCGGGTATTCTGTATGCCACCAAAATACCTATACCTATCATGTCACTGTCCACTGTCGTATTTTTCTCGAACCACCCGCCACCTCCAACGCTCTCCATAACTCCATAACTACCACCACGATAACATAAACATAACCACCTAAGCCAGACATTCCCTAGATAGTCTACGTCACCGCCCCTACGACGCCGGCTGTTGGAAGACATCCTTTCTTCCTTTCTTTCATGGATCCCGACGTCTGACGATTGCCGCCATCGCCATGAGCCAGGAATACTTCCCCCCCATGCCCAACGGCAAGTCCCCTGCCCGAGCGGTGAGAGACGATGGCGACGACCCGACGAACGATGGGTTCCGCGGCCCTTCCACCCCCGGCGCGGGATCAGTAAATGGAACCGGGGGGCGACCGGCATATGCCACGGTCGGCAGTGGCTCGACCTCGCACCATGCCGCGAGACTGCAATCTCTGCTCGATCGGGACTCGGGATACGGCGGAAGCATGGCCGGCGACGAACCCGGCTCGTCCAAGCTGCCCTTCGGGTCTCCTCGAACCGACCCAAGCCTCAACGGAGACTCGATACTGGCACGCCAATCTGGGAATCCCGAGACCGACCAGCGAAACCAGGCCACCGCCATTTCACAGCTGTGGTACAATCGGCAACGAGTTGCTCTGGGCCGCTCCATCGACCGGGTTGTCGACCTTCTCCAAGGCCTTCAGGAGACAAACGCCACCTGGCCTGCCATCTACCCTTCTGTCCAGCGCGCCGACGTGCCCGCATCATCCGATCGATCCGCCCCGGCCCCCGGCTTGCACCGCACATTCACCACCGTCGCCGAACCCGCACACCCGCCCCGGCCCCCACGCCGGTCCATGACGGGCTTTTCCGATGGCGATTCCGCCGAGTCTAGCAAGGACGCCGAAAACAAAGCCGCCGCCGAAGCCCCGCGCCTCATCACGCCCCAGATCGCACAAGAGTTTTCTATTCTCAAGCTCGACCTAAAGCTAGGCGCCCTGAACCAGTCCGAGCTCGTCCACTCGTTGGAAAAGAGTTCCGTCGCGTCGTTGCTGGATGGCAAGATACGCACGAGCATAAGGCACCTAATTTCACTACGCGAACGTATCGACGACACTTCCAGTAAGGTTCTTGTCACCGGAGATCTGAACGCTGGCAAATCCACCTTCTGCAACGCCCTGCTTCGACGCAAGGTGCTACCCGAAGACCAACAGCCCTGCACCAGTATTTTCTGCGAGGTCCTGGATGCTCGGGAGAACGGAGGCCTAGAAGAAGTTCACGCAGTGCACAAGGATGCCGTCTATAACCGACACGACGAATCCACGTACGACGTGTTCCCGCTCTCCAAGCTTGAACAGATCGTGCTCGACAACTCCACCTACATGCAGTGCAAGGTTTACGTTAAGGACATTCGCTCCGTGGACGAATCGTTGCTGAACAATGGCGTGGTAGACATTGCGCTGATCGATGCTCCCGGCCTCAACTCCGACACCACCAAGACTACGGCTATCTTTGCTCGGCAAGAAGAGATTGACGTCGTTGTCTTCGTTGTCTCTGCAGCCAACCACTTTACTCAATCTGCTAAGGAATTCATCTGGGCTGCAGCGGCCGAGAAGGCTTACATCTTCATGGTCGTCAACGGCTTCGATATGATTCGCGACAAAGAACGATGCCAAAAACTGATTCTAGACCAGGTCTATGGCCTGAGTCCTCGAACATACAAGGAATCCTCAGAATTAGTACATTTCGTGTCGAGCAATGCCATACCAATGGGACGCTCGCCCCCAGGCGGTCCTAGCGGAGGTGGCAGTGGCAGCTCTAGTGGAGGCGGAGGGGATGAGCCGAACGATGACCCCAAAGGCAAAGGGAAGGAGAAGGAGAAGCTGGAAGACTTCCAGGCACTGGAGCAGTCTTTAAGACGCTTCGTTCTGGAGAAACGAGCACGATCCAAGCTCACTCCTGCTAAGACGTATCTCATGAATATCCTCAATGATGTTCATACTCTTGCCACTGTTAACGCCGAGGTCGCGCAAACCGAGATAGACCGCGTGACTAAAGATTTGGAAGAGATCGAGCCGCAGCTCGAATCTTCTAGGAAGGCTAAATCGGAGGTCGGTGATCAGATTGACCAAACCATCGAGGTCACCTGCAAGGAGATATATGATCACGCAAGAGATACCCTGAACTCGGCAATCGCCCATGCCGGTGACAGCACTCTAGGCGTACCGTATCCGGGTTTGTTTGGGGTGTTCGATTTCGCCGATGACCTCAAGGAAGCTATGCTGAATGAGATCTCGACTGCCGTTACAACTTGTGAGGAGCATGCTCGCTATCAGACGGTCAGCGGGGTGAATACTATCAAACAACTTGGTATTCTTCATCTTGGCAACGAATATCATGACCTGAGCTTCCGTCCCGACGTTATGTTCCGAAGGCGACGAGACCTCTTAGCCAAGGAGATCGACCTCCCTACCGAGCTTTGGGATCTCGTCGATTGGTCGACCCTTATGCAACGCCAGGAGAAGGTGGCTGGTACTGGTATGGCTCTAACTCTAGCCACCGCTGTAGGCGGGCGCCTTGTTGGTGGATCTAGTTGGGTAGACCATGCACTGAGCGCCGCAAAGATTGTTGGAAATGACAATCTCAGGAAGCTGATTGTCCCAGCTATTGCCCTTGCAGGTAAGTTCCATATTCTAGGAATTCTTCTATTGCCTTCGCTAACCAGTTGCTATATAGTTGTTTCTGCCGCAGCATACGTTTTGCAACAGATTCCACAGTCTTTACCTCACCGCCTGTCGGTCAAGCTTTCCGCACAGCTAGAATCCATGGACTACGTGCATGCAAACAGTACACGTATAGCTAGTTCTGTGCGCAAGGTCCTACGGTTTCCCGCGGACAATCTCCGCGTCGGCTTAACACGCTCGGTTGAACAACTGGGCTCACGCAGAGACGAGACATTGAAAACACGCACGGAAAGTGAGGTAGCCTTCAAATACTTCAGCAATCTCGTCCGTAACAGCGCGCACCAACGGACTCTAGTCGCAGACGTAGATCTAGACGCACATCCCCAGGGGGCAACGATAGCATAAGTATCTCTTACAGTCGAACGATGAATTGAAATGAGGGACGTTGGGCATTGGGTGGCGTTTTGCACAAAATACGTTCTGTTACAGCTCCTATAATACCACTCTGTTCACTTTGTCGTTATCTCGTTTTCTCGTTTTCCCCCACTCCAAAATGCCCTAGCTACGAACGTTTGAATGTTTTCTTTCCTTCTTTTTTTTTTCCTTACGAGAAACTCGGGAAAGACAAAAAACATAGAACTGAAGGTCAATCAATGATGAAGAGGTTAGGACCTAGACTACTCCTTTCATCGCATTTGTGCATACAGTCTCCCCTCGCACATAGTTGTACGTACGTTACGTAATGCCAGGAAACGCGAAATATACATGCTTGATGAAGTATTCAGATTCTCCAGGGCCTGATACCCTACGTGCGTTTCGATGCATCTCATTATTTTATGTTTTGTCCCTTAGATATATATACATATCCATATTCTTCCTTTGCTGCACTTCAGAGGAAAAGTGAAACTTGCCTGTGCTAATTGCGTCGACTGAGAATTGTTTCGTGATCTTATCTTGGACAAGTCTTCAATCCCATGCGGATTTTAGGGGAAATGTCTTTCAACCCCAACCAATCAAGGACCTAGGAGCAGCATGCCATTGCCCTGTTTGGTAATCCTAAAAGTACAGTCTATTCAATCCAAAATAATGACGAAGCAGAGCAATGGCTCGTATTTTTACTGCTTTCTACGCACACCCACCCAGTAGTCATGACATCACCACCCGTAGGCCAACAACGGCTCTCGTCATTCCTGTGCAACATGTTCTTTGTTGAGTCCGGGCCGTTTACTCCTAGGTAGCACGTCCGGAAGCTTAGAGCTACCGCCGTATGACATGCCACGATCTGGTATTGCCTTGTTTACGTGCTAGGACTGACGTATGTCCCGCCATGTTGACCATTAAGCATGAAGTGTGGCGCATAGGTAGGTATAAGGGCTATGGGATGTATATCTAGAAAGGGGTATATATGTAGATGAGAACCGTTCTTCCACAAATACCCGGTATCTATTATTAACGACATACGAATTAACGTACTTACTTACTCCCTCCACCTCTACTGCAATATTGTCATCTAATCAAATTACGAACACATAGGATCAACACAGCATCCAAAAAGAGGTTCCCAAGAATACGCAAATAATTCAAGCTTCTCGAAGCCCAATATTGGACACTTACAAACCAAGAATCGAGACGTCTAGAAACACAGGTGGCGAAAATGGGCATAGCATCCGGAACTACACACTTCTTCGAGTCGATCGGGGAGACGATCGCGGGCATATTTGCGGCCATCTTCAGCATGATCGAGTTCGTGTTCAGCAGCATCGCAGGCGTGTTTAAAATGGCTGTGAACTTCGTAGAGGGCACGCTAGGATTCGCGTTTGGTGAGTTCCCACTTCCGTCTCTTCTCCCGCCTCCATCTGCTTATGCCTATGCCCTCTTTGCGTTTCCTTGTCTACCAAATTTTTATCTCTTTAGTAATGACTGGCTAATCGTGGGCCCAAACCTAGACAACTTCTTCGTCCTCGGGACCTTCGCGGCTGCTGTGCTGGGATATATGCTCTACGTGCAGCGCAGCGGTACGGCATCCTCAAACCGGAAAGTCAAGAATTAGGTAGTTTCCCAACCGACTGTATCTTTGCTACCAATTGTCTTTTTACAATCTACGCAATCTTTGTGGGACTTAGTGGGTAATTTGGAGTATTATCGTACTGGAATGGAATTGGAACAATATACCTAAGCAAGGATATGGCGCCTGTATTTATGTTGTCATAAGACTATAAGATGTCATTCACATACATACTTATGCACTAAGAGCACCGAGAAAAGGTAGTGACATCTATAAATGCGTTGCATACCTAGGTAAGGGGTAACAAAGGCATTCCATACGCAACCTAACTTCGTATTCGCCTATAGTCAAGTCATTCTAGTAAACCATGCCTTCTAGCAATACTCATAAAATAAACAGCTTGCGTCGTAACCCAATACAACCCTCTCGCACAGTCTACCCAACTCCCTAAACCAGCAAAAACTAACACAGTCGTCTGTCTGTTCATTCATTTGATACATTCCCACACTTTGAACAAACCCTCCCCCTCGCCCACCCAACCTCCTTCCCCCGTCGTCGTCCCGGCATCGCTAGACTAGCTAGACGGGTCTCACCCGGTTGATCCGCCGCATAGAGATCGAGAAACTCCTTGGATTGTGCGGGGGGCGTCTTGGTCTTCACGATGCGCTGCCAGACGGCCGCGAGGGGCGAGGGGCGGCGTTGCGGTGGTGTCTGTGGTCTCTCGTCCTTCGGTAGCAGTCCGCCATCCCCCCGCTCCATCGGCATCCGTTCGTAGCTCTCGCAGCTGGTTTCGCTCTCGCCGCCCGAGACAGTCTTGTCCCACGCCACGCTCTTCCCTTTTCCTTTTTCTTCTAACGTCGGCTTCGTATTTATACTAGTCTTAATTCCCCCCCTATTGTTTGTGGCTGCGTTCGCAGTACCAGCACGAATATCAACGCTCGTAGTAACATCCTTATGTCCTTCATCCGTTACTCCATACAGACCCGTAAGTCGAGATGAAGGCCGCCGCAGCGGCTCGTTCGCCACGGCCGAAGGGCGCTTATACGGCGGCGGGGACGCGGAGGCGAGAAAGCGGGAGTCAGCCGGGGACAAGGAGCGATGGGGGCTCCCCGTGCTCTCCGCGCTACCGAGGAACTGCGAATGCAACGACTCAGACGATGTCCGTCGTTGGAGGCCTCGATGCTGGTGCTGTGGCGGTGAAAGCGATGGGGGCGGCGACGTTATGAGAGACTTAGTAGTTGAGGGGAAACGCGGACCAACCAGTTCCAGTTCCGTTTCCGTCCCCGTCCGCTCTTCACGCCCCTGCACCTCATCCACCCTCGAGAGCGGAGGCGACATCTCCCGCGTCACAAACGCCGCAGCAGGCGGGAAATGAACATCGAGGATAGATCTCGGCCTCGCGTCGTCGCGACAGTTCTGCCCAGGGAGTAGGTGCATCCACTCTGGTAGGGGTTTGGCAGGGCATGGCCTGAAAGCGGGCGCGTTGAGGGGATCGAGGATGGAGACGTAGACCGAGGAGTCGAGGGGCACGAGGCATTCGAGCTCCGCGAATCGAGGATCCTTCGATCGTCGATAATGCAACTTGGCAATCGTTTCCTCATCACCGTCTCCTGTGTCGTCTTCATCATTGTTTTTCGTAGTGACGGCGAGAGGGGGATCGGACGGCTCGGGCATGTCCATGGAACTGTCGCCGCCGAGCTGGTTCAGCTTTGTCAGGGGTGTCAACAAAGCATTCTTCTTCTTCATCGATGCCATCCATCTCTGCCGGCTCAGGCCGCCATCAGCGACATCGATTCTGCCGAGAGCCTTTTCAAGCAGAGTGTCCTTGTTATCATTTTCACAGGCCACAGCACAGTGGACGCACATGGGAATGTCAAGAATCTGCTTCCCTGTGCTCGTCCCCAAACGCCCAGTATAGTCACCATCCCCATCCTCAGACTCATCAAACAATTCCTTAACCCTAGGCGCCGTCACAACGCGCCGGCACCCACAGAACAAGCAGCCGTAGCATGCACGATGCCAGAAGCACCAGCCAAGACTAACGCATTCGTCGGCGCGGCAGACAACCTCGCCGCACACCTAGCAGATGGCGAGGTCCATGATGGCGCGGAAACACGCCTCGCAGGTTAGCCGGGCCGAGGGGCCTAGGACGAACGGGCGGCCGTGGGGGACCATGTGCCAGCAGAAGGTACATGTGAAGGGCTGTGGCGGGACCGGGGACATCGTGGGAGTGACCAAATGAATTATAAATAAGGTCGGTTGGTCCGGTTGGTAGGTAAATAGGCGCTTCCGGTAGCAGGATGTAAAGTAGAAGTAGGTGAGTGAAGGAAAGTATAGAAAGCTAGGCCAGGGAAGAATGCCGATATACCTAGGTATGTTTAGGACTGATAGACAGATGAATAGAGGTAGAAGGGAATTAATTGCCCCCAAGGAAAGTAGAGACCTCACTCTACCGTCTAGAAAGGGAATCCTTACTCCTGATATATCATATTATTGATATAAGATTACTAACTGGGTCGGTAGTTAGATATTGGCAGCTCATACGTGTAGGTTTGTACCTTCGTTAGCCAGCTACGAACACGCTGTTTACTAACGGAAGCTCCTTCGCCGCTCCTCGTATTAATTATGACTGACCGAGACGTACCTATATCTTGTAGTATCCATGCCAAATCTAGCACTCACAACCAATAAGCTGAGATCCCACAACGAAGTAGCAACTTCTATCCAACAACGGCCTAACTGGATAGGTGCGAGGCTAATCTCAGGAATCCAAACGTGGTGGGGGACCAGACGAACGAGGGTCCCAACCGGAATATACATAGGCGAATAGAGACCGGTGCCAGAACGACCGGGTCCCGGAATCGTCCATCATGTTCACCTAATCTTAGTCGTACCTAATCTAGACCAAGTTTGACTGAAAATGCCTTAATAAATAGCATAACCATAAGCACAGAAACAGATCACATCAGATCAGACCGAATGAATTTGAACAATCTAGATTACTGCCAAGAGCAGAATTCGTAATAATACACAAGACCGTTCATAGCTCGGTCTCAACTGGACCAGACTACTAAGCTCGAGGCTTACATTCGTCTTTCATCTCAGTCATGCCACCAAACGCCCCGTGCCGTACAAGCAAACGCCATCATATCATCCGCCCTAGACCCCCCGACCGTGAAACAAGGAAATTCTTTTTTTTATTCATACAAGGCCATGTCCCCGAACCATAGCCTCCCTAGTGACGAGGAACGAGGCAACCGTAGCAGCTATTGAAGCCAGTTACCACAACGTCGAGGTTTCGGGCCCAATGTTGGAACTTCTGGAAACAAGCCGCCAAATCTTGCAGGAGAACGCAACCCCTGTCAAACTTTTCTCGAAACAAATATGCGAGCCACTCCATCTAGAGTAAGCAATCAGGCCGTGGCCAGCATCATGACGGCATAAAACGTGAAAGTCGTATTCCATAAACGATTCCAAACGATTCCATAACGCAGAAAGTCAATCCTGAACAAAGTATCCACACCATGGCTTTTGGCGAGGCATGAGCCGCCACGACTACTTGCGGATTTTGGGTTGAGCGAGCATATGGAGTCGGCTGAGACTCAGGCCGGCCTTCTTCTTCTGGGGACTAGGTGTCTGGGGCGTGGAGCCAGCCATCTTCTTGGAAGGGGATAGCTGACTCATAAGTTTAGGGGCCACCACGGCATATCCTTCGGCGGCTGGCGGGTTCTTGCGCAGCTTCTTCATACCCCGCTTGGAACCTTCGTCAATGTCGTCCTCCTCCGAACTGGCCCTATGGCGTTTCTTGTTGGTCATTCCATGGGGGATGCCTTCGTGAATAAGCGGGTCCTTGTTTTCCTTATTTAGCGACATCTCCGAAGTACGGGGGAAGCTGCCGGGCATCTGGGTAGAAGGGCCCGTGGATTTACGAACTTGTCTAAGACTGGCCTGGCCAGCAGCCGATCCGAATCCCTTCGACGGGCTATTCTCGAAGCGGATGGTATGGTCGCTGCGGAACGTGAAGGTGCTGGGAACCGATTCAGGCTGAGGCTCGGGCGCATCTCCATCGACCACATAAGCCGAGAGATCCGGGTATGTAACTTCGCCCGCGGTAGATTCCTGGCTAACGGCTGCCTTGCCTCCCGCCACAAATCGGGGGGCTGCTAGTTTGGGAAGTGGCTTGGATCGTGGGATACTGGACTTGATTGGTGAAGGAGACTCTTGCGCCATGGCGGCTTGCTTGGTGTCTGGTGTGAATTCGACATGGCGATTCTGCCTTCGTCCTGGGGTTGTGAGAGGCACGGTGGGAAACATCCTCTCCGTCAAGCCGGCCCGACTGGGCGTCTTAATACCGGAAGCGGCGGGCTGGGGGATGGCGGACTTGGGTTTGGATCCACTCGCTTGTCGTTTCAGGATCGACTTGATTCTACCAAATCGACCGGGTGTCTCGACCTGAGTGGGAACACTAGTGCTTTCGGAAGTCAAGTTGCCTATCGCAGGCCACTTCAAGCCTCCGAAGCCCTTCTTGCTAGGTGATCGAGCCAAGAGCGCGAGATCTGTCTTGCTAGGGGATCTGAGCAGGGATCGCTCGACTTTAGCGGAGAAGCTGTTGACTCGGTGAAAGTCTGGCTGGCTGGGCGAATGGACCAAACTGATCGTAGAAGTCTTAGCAGAATTCGAGCGAGCCAACGACGACTTGGTCGGCGTCATGAGATTGCCAAGAGTGCGCGAACGAGGGATGCCGCTACGTAGAGAATCGTTGCCGCTGCTCTTGGGACGAGGGATGGAAGTACCATCTCGAGACACAGGACGAAGAGTGGAGGCATCATCCTCCATACGTTGGCGGAGACGCTTCGAGGGATGTTCGGGCGCCTCGTGTCTCTTCTCCACCGATTTTGCCAGTGGACGGGGAGGAACGGTCTTGGAGCGTGCCGAGTCGGGGTCGTCGAGATTGGCCTTGGACTGGCTCCGCTTGATGCCTTGTTTGAGGGGCGTGATTGGGTTGGGAAGACGAGCAGCCTTGACTGGCGTGAAGCGGCCGGGAGCAGCACGGAATGAGGAGGCATGTCCCTCAATAGAGTCCATCTTCTTAAACTCAGCCATATGGACGGCACTGAAGCGGCCCGAGATTCCCTTGGCGGCAGCAATCTTGCGGCGCTCTCCCGACTCTCGTCGCTGGGCCCGCTCCAGGTCCCGCTCTTCGGCGAGTTGAGCCTTAATTCTGGCGGCATCTTCGCGGAGCGAATCCATCATCTTGCGGGCCTCGGGACCGAGCTCTTTGTCGGTGCCGGGTCTCGCATAGCGGAATGTGAACTCAGAAGAGGGAACGGGGGTCTTGGAGGGCGTGCTCTGGAGCATGGTCTGCATGGGAGTCTTGTTATAGTCAATGTCGGTGAAGCCATTCCGAAGGCCGGACGAAGGAGGATTGATGGCATGGTGCACTTTGCTGGGATGCATCTCGGAGACGGCAAGCTTGAGGGGCGCCGCGGTGGAGGGCGTTTTGGGGCCAGGCAAGGGTGAGGACATAGTGCTGTCAGCAGTGCGAAAAGACGAGCTGTTAGAGGTCTCCATAGTCTCGTTCATCTCGTCCATCTCGTTCATCTCCAAGGTCTCGCTGGTTTCGACAACGGATGTCAATTGCTGAGGAGCGGGGGAGTCTTTACTTCTCTATTTTTATTTTCCCCAACGAGGGAGCGTGTCAGCGTGTGTGTGCGTGTGTGCGTGTGTGCGTGCGTGAGTGCGTACGTGGGCGTAGACAATGAATGGTAGTAGGTAGGCTCGGAGCATGGATCCAAACGTGGACAAGATGCAGTGAATGAGATGCGCGCATATGTTTGCATTGTTTACGTACCTTGGAAGAAGCAGACGCAATGCGCGCCGAACGGCGGCATCGAGGCGACATGGTAGCTAAGTAGCGGTGTCAAATTCTGCAATGGAGCAGCAGCTGTAGTTTGTAGTTGTAGTAGTTCTAGTGTCAGAGATTGGGTGTCGTCAAGTGGGTAAAGATAGGGAAGCCGTCGTTATTTGATCAGTCAATTAAGAACTAAACAAGGGCTTGCGAAGGTGGGATGTGTGTGGAATGCTAGATGCCTTCAAGGCTTAAGAGAGACGATATAGAACAGAAATAGCGAAAGTCTGGGGGAAGTGGAATGTGATGTCACGGGTAAACACGCGACGTCAGCTGGTTCGATGAGTCCAGTACAGTATGGACAAAGTAGAAGGTAGATAGATACCTAAGATATTAGGGCTCAAGTGGCTCAGGTGTGATTTTTTTAGTCAACAAAAGTGGGTGAAGCCCGGGATGGTTTCTGGGGAGACGACCCAAAAGGAAACAAAACAATAGAGCATGGCAGTGGAACATGGCCCGTGCGTGGGAGATAGGTGCCGTATGTGCTGTATCTGGCAGAAATCTGGGTCCTTGTCTGGGCTCACCGCCCCGCTTATCACCCATGAGCTCTTAAATCGTTTGGATCAACAGTCCCACATTTAGTGTCATTGTGTACTTATGAAGTTAGGCAAGGTCTTAAGTAAGTCTAGGCCTATCTAAGCTATCTAAGCAGGTACCTACAGTTCTAGATAGTAAGTACCTACCTATCTAGGTATTTACTCACCAACTTAGGCACACATATTGTAGGTAAATAGGAATCTATAATAAGAGATAAATGACCTATCATGGGATTGATGACCATTGATGGTCTTTGCTAAGCGGGAGATCTATCATTCTTAGGTGTATGACCCGAATCCCGCTGTCTCGGTAACTCAAGTTTGCTTTAATACTGCTTTTCTCACCGCACAATGCTGGTCCGGCCTTTAGGGGTGTTTACGGCTTCCCTCTCTTCTTTCTATCTTTCTTTTTTCCGGTTGCTTTTACTTTGGTGGTTACCAGATGCCATAAGAAATATGATAGGTAAGTTGGAATTTACCCGGTACACTAGTGCATAACTCGGTCATCTACAGTCAAGTCCAATATAGAAGTCAGCATATGAGTCAAAGTAAACGCCAAGTGCTTGCTACGTACCTACCTATGTATGCTGTAGAAGTGCAGAATTTGATCTGAATTAATCAGCAATCCTAGGTACGCAGATAAGAGGACCTAGGTAGAGAAAATGGTGCTTTGATACATACAGGCCACTAATGCCCTCGACGCTCGTTACCCGATTAGATCGTAGGGTAGCTGAATTGGCCAATGAGCTTACAACTTCACGGCCAGTATCAAGATTACACATACCCCAACATACCCCATCACGCCCTTTGGACGTCATTCAAGCGCAACCAGGGTTCGACTAGTGGGTATGTAGAAACGTTACCGTAGTACCTTGTCGAAGTCGTCATTCTTTGAGCTATCAAGACACTGCACATATCTCTAGGCATTCAACGCAAATCTAGATTATGGCAAAATGGAAGAGAAAAAGTATATAAGAAGCTTGAAATGCCCACGATCCGCTGCAGATTGAAACCAACCATCACTCATCACTCATCGGAACCGACACGGCCATTGATTGACTAATTGTATCCGAGACTGGTTATTCGCTTATGCATCACAGCATACAACCCACATGTGCAGGCATCCATACCTATCTGCATCTAGGTAACTACTGAGTTAAAATATACTCATCTATATATATATATACATATATACATTTACCTAAAATTATCTCACGAGTTGACCACCTCTTAAAATGGCCGACATAAAGCCATATAGAATCGAGGTCAACGAGTCGCAGCTGAAAGACCTCAAGGCGAGACTCGCACTCGCAAAATTCCCCGATGAACTGGACGGTGCAGCCTGGGATATGGGGGCACCCCTCGCTGATGTCAAACGATTGGCAAAGTACTGGGAGCAGTCTCACGACTGGAAGAAGGCCGAAAATGAACTGAACGAACTGCCCAATTTTGTCACGGATATCCAATGTGACGGCTTTGAGCCACTCGCCATCCACTTTGTTCATATCCGCAGCAAGGTCAAGGGCGCCATCCCGCTCCTCTGGATTCACGGCTGGCCGGGACATTTCTACGAAGGTGTCAAGCTCATGAAGCCCCTCACCGAAGGCGGCGATGGCATCCAACATCCAGCCTTTGATCTCGTGGCCCCGTCACTACCCAATTTCGGCTTCTCTGAGGGTCCCCGGACGCGGGGTTTTACACTGGCCCAATACGCCGAGACCCTGAATAAGTTGATGTTGAAACTCGGGTATAAAGAATACGTTACGCAGGGAGGTATGTTGACGTAAATGCGCCCCGAGCCGATATCTTCTTTCTAACACCTACTCTAGGCGATTGGGGTACCCATATCAGCCGTACACTCGGACATTTGTTCCCCCAACATGTCAAAGCAACGCACCTGAATATGGACTCCGGGAATCCACCTGAGTTCTTTACGAACCCGCTCTTGGCAATCCAGCATGCTGTGCTTCCGTACAGCAAGCGTGAGCGCGAGGGACGGAAGCGGTCAAAGTGGTTCGAGCAGGAGGGTCGGGGGTACAACCACGAGCAATCGACAAAGCCGCAAACCCTAGGCTACGGGCTAGCAGACAGTCCTGTAGCCCTGTTAGCCTGGGTCTACGAAAAGCTGCACGACTGGACAGACAGCTATCCGTGGACCGACGACGAGGTCTGCACCTGGGTCAGCATCTACTGGTTTTCAACCGCCGGGCCCGCAGCAAGCGCTCGCATCTACTACGAGAGGCAGCACGCCTCAACCCCGAACCGACCAAACAATAGTCTACCCCAGCCAGACATATGGAAGTACTCGCCCGGTGTCAAGCTCGGGTATAGCCATTTCCCCATGGACCTGGTTGTCCTACCAAGTACTTGGATTCGCACTTTAGGTGATCTTGTTTTTGAGCGGTCTCACAAGGATGGCGGGCATTTCGCGTCGTGGGAGCGGCCGGATGAAATTATACAGGACCTCCGGGATATGTTTGGGAAAGGGGGAGGCGCTTTTGGCTGTGTCAAGGGCGCGACAGGCTATTCGCAATGAGCATCGTGCTTCATTGGTTCTAGGTAGCCTCTATCCTCACCTTCTTGTTGCATTCAGATGCTATAAACATACCCTTCAAAGCAATTATCGAACCCTATATACCAGTTCCAATCGATTCTGAATCGAGCGTACTAGCTACCATAAATCCTTTTTGCATCAAACTACTACAGACATGTTGTAGAGCAACTCCAGCCTAGTGCCCCTCATGGTTGAGTAAAGATGTTTAGATAAATTAATAACAGCACAAATGATGCCCTCCCCAGCCCACAGCCGCTGTAAGATGGATGGTCGCTGGGCTCATAGCGAAACTATCCTCTCACCGAAGCAATCGTAGATAGAGCTTACAACTATGCTGTTAGAGCGTTGCTTACAGTAAACAAGTAAGTTAAAAAGAATTAGCAAAACTCCTGTGGGTGGTCAAGGAAGAATTAATAGTTGCCTGACTCGTAGGGTAAACGATATTTATCCCTCCTCAGGTAGTAGGAAACACGAAACCCAAGGGATTAGGCGAGGTGTCTGCCATAGTCATAGCAGCTAGTTATACGATAGCCCGTCTAAGCACGCAATCCCCATCCTCTAGGCTCGCCAAGATACGTCTCATACCACTTCTGACTCCGTTCCCCGCGAGTAGAAGGTCCTGGTGAGTCGCCAGAGACGTAGAAGTTCTTAGGATCTAGGATGGGAATGGCGCGGCAATTTTGAGAACTAGTCTAGTTGGAGAGTTGAGGTGTTTGAAGTATGTCAGGGATTTTACCCCAGAGTGAAGATAGGAAGCATTTGAGGGTAACAACTGGGTCGATGTATAGAGGTAGGGCTCAATATTATTGATGCTTGGGCTTTCCTAATCGCTAGGGGAGGATTTATCTCTATATAATAGAACTCATTGATATAATTACCCCGTGGGTCTTAGAAGCGACCCTCCTGCTACTCTCTAGTGATTTTATTCACTGACCAAGTGTTCTTCATTTCTGCTTTTTCCTATGCCATTTGGTACCGGGGAAGGTAGATATAAATACCGAAGCATAGGCCGGTGTACGAATCGCCTGCCTTCTTGCTCCGATATATTAACAGCTAGTCGTTAATACCTGTCTATATTTCGGTTAGCTTTCCTTCATGCCTACTTAATACCGCCACTCTGTGTTATTTCTCCCGTATACAAACATGAGGATGGTTTACAATTATTCTCGAGAATATTGCAGCCAGTATTCGACTAAGTATGAAGGTTTGATGATAATCCATACTCTCAGATTGTAATCACCCTCGCAATCATCACTGCTGCCCGTAAAGACAGAAGAATCGAATAATAAAATGCTGTGACCTAAGCTTAAACAGCTGTGTGAATTCGGGGCTATTTGTTTAGGGACTGTCACAAGCCTTACGATACGGATGACGATGTATAGGTAGGTCATGAATACTTGTTGACGCACGAAGATCCCTAACTACCACCTCAAGGCAAGCGATATCTATATACAAAAAGGTCTCTTTGTCTTGCACCTTCAGGGGCAGACGTATGTGGCTACAGGTACCCTGGGCCCTACTCAGTCTGGGTCGTGACAGTATCTTACCTGCTACTCGCTTGGCGTCAAATCATTCGATTCTTAAATCTAAATGAAAACGCCTAAAAATTGATATCAGTGCCACCTTGCTTACACCAGAGCGACCGCGTATGTTTTTATCATATATATTGATACGGTGCGGGCAGTCTGGTCAGGGGGTCGGATTGATTAGCTAAGGTGGATTTAAGCCAAAATTCGTTGATTTTTCATATAAATAGCCTACCCTTAGATCAAGATTATAGTCGCTAGGCTGCACACCACGGGCGGTGCTACGCTCTTTTTCCTTACGTTTTGACTTCATTTCTTTTGTGAAATCTCTAGAAGGTTAAGATAGCGCTAGCTAGGCCTCTAAAGTACAGCTTGATAACCCGAGCCGTTTCAATATCCAAGCTATGATCCGTCCATGAGCCTTGAGCCTTGAGTCAAAGTGGGAGGTCTATCAACACCACGCCCTATACATTTTAAGCTTTGCAGTCGTTGGATCTGCCCTTCGGTGACTGCGTAGAAACTATCAATTTTCAACCCGCTAGAAATAAAATAGAATAGGAAAAGATTACGCAGGTCAGATCATATATAGTAGCACTCTTTCGTAACTTCAATAATCTAGAGATTTACGGATATTTAGTCGCTAATTTATCCTAGAGGCAGCGATCATGCCCAGGGATACGGTATTAGGAGGCAGAGGTAGGATTGAAAGTGGATGCTGAATATATGGGGCTATTTAATCATAACACTTCTATTAACAAATTATAGCATCAGTGGTTTAGTGGTAAAATCCATCGTTGCCATCGATGGGCCCCGTGTTCGATTCACGGCTGATGCAATAGGTTTATTTTTTCTCTCTTTTTGTTGAGACTTGCAGCACCATCCACATCAACAGAAAGTGAAGATGGGGGGGAAAAGGAATGAACGGTTAACACGTAATTCTCTAATCTATGTCCATCGATTTTTTAATCAAACACGATCCTCGTTATACAAATTCAACCCATCTGAATGAGGCTACATACGTACCGCATAGCTAGAAACAGTGATAAATAAGTACTGAGATGGGACTGACTGTATTGTATATAGTTTACTGCCTAGTTTTATTCTCCTGTTTTTATTCCCGCAAATATTTCCGCTGTAACTGTTAGATATCCAAGTAACATTTGCTGGAGAATCGTGATGTTTACGAGCAGACGAGGCGATATGTCACGTCTTTTCACATAGGAAAAGGCAACAGTGCGATGCTTGGTCCATGAGTCAATCTAGACGAAGTTGTCTTTGTATAATACGTATTATCTTGAGAACGGTTTCAACTGTCACTTGTAATTAAGTGTTGAGGTATCTATACCAAGGTAAAATAATAGCATCATCTATATCACCCACCTAGTTCTCATATCATGCATACTCCTTGTTTCGAAACAAGTTAGTAGCACACCCTACGGAGTATATGCTGCAGAATCAAGGGGCCGAAGGGCACAAATCGGAATCTTGCGGGCTGACCGCTTCCTGGGACTTTCACGGGACCGCGCGACCTAGTTGTCGGGACGCCCCATGACAGTAGTCGGAGATAGGCATAAGAGAAGCCGGGGCGAGCCGAGGGCTAAGGGAGATAGTGAAGCTGATGGTCTCGCATTAATTCCACGATGGAGGGGTGTGATAAGGACGATATTATGGACGAATGAGGAGTGATAGGAGCCCTCCCTGTAGGTGTCTTCGTGCCTTAGCTTTTTGCCTTAGACAACAGCTATTTTACAGAGACACCGAGGCCGGTCGATTAGTGTATCCCGTATGCCATATAGTTGTTGAATGTCTAGTCATCTAATACTATTGAATGTTGTGAGATTTGGAATACCGCATGGCGCCGTGTTGCGATATTGAGTTGTTAGGCTGGAAATTACTGATACCGATGACAACTATCGGATATTTCAGTGTGGACAGGGCTGCCTGGAAGTAATCAGGCAAGAGGCTTGCTAATTGATCCATGCTACGCCACAAGAATGAGGGTAATCATGCGCTGGTTACCTTCGAGTATTTACGTAGGATTGACCTTTGGATAGACGCCTATTGCTTGCTAGTCATCCATGTGTGACCTCCCGTGAGCGCAACATGGTGCCGAATTCCGTCTCTCGTCCGTCTCTAGCGTCCCGGGTTCCGTGTAAGATGACAAGGTGGTTATCCCGCCGACGATCCGTCGCCACGGGGCTGAGGACGGGTGCATGCCATTGAATCGATGAGACATCACAAGGCTATAGTAGTAGTAGTAGTAGTGGTAGTATTAGTAGGACAGTGGGGTGCTGTCAGAAAATCGCCTTGCTAATACACACCCTCAGCTCATAACCTCCTAGGGTGCGCATTTGGACGCCTCGTGAGCTTGGCAAAGAGCATAGCTGAAACAAGGCGGGAGCTGGTGAGGGGATTTAAAAGGATTCTGGTGGCGCTAGAAGCTTTCTAGAAGGTGGTGGCATACTATATGCAGTAAGGTGTCGTTTACCCCGGAGGAAGCCATGTATGTATGTACCTACGTAGGCACTTAGGTAGTGTATGTATGTCCATGCATGATGCACCGCATGAAGGAATGGACGGTACCTACTGTAGTGTGGTAACCAAAAGTAACGATTTCGAAGATGTCAGATTCGATGGCATTTGATGGTGATGGGGATGAGGCCGGGATGACGTACCTTTGTAAGCAATCCATGCTCACGTGTGCCGTACCAAGTACGCTACGGTACCTACCGGCGACAAGTACAGGCACTAAGGAGGAGCTGACCTGCGCTCCGTCCAGGCGTCCGTCAAGGTGTCCGTACAGTGCTGTACAGCAGGTAATCGTATACGGTATCCCCACATTCCTCTTTTGGATATTAAAACACCATAACTGGCCAATGGCGGACGTAGCAGATTTTAGCGTCCTGGAGGCATGCAGGGCGATGTAACCGGCTCATGCAATGGGTCATGCAACGCGCTAGGGTGCAACGAAGCAGAGGAGCTGTTTCGATGCTGATTTGCTCGCCTAGACTTCCCCTGATCGGTAACCTTCTAGAAGCGCCAATGGGCCAAACTGTCGGGGAGGAGAGGACCCTGTGTCACTCTGTCCCTGGTCTCCCTGCGTGCTGTTCCCACGCTTAGGTACCTACGGCAGGTAACTCTGTATGGCACACTACCTACGATTCTGCGTCTCTCTCTACCTCTTGACTGTCGACTGTGCCGTACAATACAGAATAATACCTCCTCGGAGATGTAAAAACTGAAAACGGCCTATTGTCAACTCAGTCCTGCCGCATCCTTGGCAACGCTAGGAGCTCACTCATCTCGGCATACAAGACTTCTTATATGCACACTCCGTCATTCCTCGACGCTCATCACCACCCTACCAGAGCTCTACCATACCGGCGTAGAATGAATGGTTGCGGTAATCGGAGGCTGCCGAGTTGCTTGGCTGAGTCGAGCCAATACACTGGAGTTGCAAGTGTGTACTCAACAACGCAGATGATATACGGCGTGTTATCATATACAGCATAACCCAGCGACATGACTGAAAGCCTCCAAGCACCGCCGACGGAGCGTCGTCGTCGTCTTACGGTGGGTGGGGATGACCTGCTTGCTAGATCCTGGATCTCCGTTTAAGGTCGCGGTTTAAGGTCAGCACTTGAATACCCACACTGGCGGGATGCTCTGTGTTACAGTAGTGTCGGGGCGGGATGACCTCGAAAAAAAATTCTCCGAATTGAAAATTTCTGGAGCGGCGAGTTTCGGAGACTTGCCTCCTCAGGAATGTGTGATGTGCGATTCATGCTAGAGGACCCTGACGGCTCTTGGGTGGGAGAGAAAAAACAAGTCCGCTTTCGGCGAGCATCTTGCCATCGACAACGGAGACGCCGACCACATTTAAACCCTGCTACGACTAATCGGTAGCGTGCGTGACGAACTCCCAAGCAACTAATAACTGCAGCACCTATGTAGACTGCCCGGCATACCAACAACACCTGATATCTCCTGCGTCTTGCTTCTCAATACTGCTCTCTTCCTTAGGCGACAACAGACAACCCCTCGTCATAATGCGCAATGGGGCCTAGATCGCCTTCATACGACATCACCAGCATAGAAACTAGCGAGGTTGGTCCAATGCGCCATGATGGCTGCGACATGGCTGCAAGCCACAATTACCAGAAATCCCACCCGGCTCATGCCATTCTCTCCCGGCGAAAATCGTATTACACGTGTACCATAGGTGTCGGGTCTTCATTTTGATATTTTCATGTCCGGATGAAGGCGGTTTGTTTCCACCTCCCGTCTTAACCTGCATATTAGCTTTGTCACATTACCTGGCTTACTCTGTGCTTTTTACCGCCCGGACGCGTGCGCATTCACTTATACCTGATGTAGACGGCTCGTAAGAATTGACTAGAAAGCGAAAAAAAAGTGTCCTCCAATGAGGTGGTTAATGTTTTTTTTCTCCTTGTTGAGTGGGCGTAGGTAGTCGTTATTGATACCATGGCAGCGGAGGGCAATCTCGAAAGGCAATCAGATGTCATGTTGCCAAGGATTGGCGCATGAAGCCGCCAAGGATTTGATTGCCTGGCTTTTTTTCCCTTTCCGAATGTGTGTCGAGCGGATCAGCTAGCTGAGGATATCTAGCCTTTTGAGATTCAACGTCCTCTTTACATACTTGGAATTGGGAGCCCACCTAGAGCAGCCACCTTTGGTAGCTGCAGTGAAGCCCCTGCTTGTTTAGATCTACTAAGTATGTATGCTGTATTTCCTACCTTATTTCTACCCCGGCGCCGTACAAGGCAATCCCTACTCGAAGTATCAACGTGGATTTTTTTATTCGATGGTCCTATTCCATAACAATAACAACAACAACAATAACATTAATAATAAAAACAGTTAACAATCTTATATTTATTTATAATATGTGCTTAAATACGCAGTATAGTATGCGGCAAGTGCTTGTCAACACAAGTCCTAAATATAGCCTACAGTGGCTTCACTCCAGCTACGAAAGGCGGCTGCTCTAGGTGGATATGAGAGATATATTAAACTAAACTAGTCACCTAGCTCGTGACCGTTTTTGTAGCAAGCCCGATCGCCGGCGTAGTGGGTGAAATTCCATCTCCCATAGTAGCTGGAGATATGTCTCAAATTCGAATGCCCCGTTACCTATTTGATGCTAGATAATTCCTCCTGTGACGACTACCATACAGCGCCTATAGACCCTGTAATGCTGCATATGAACCTGCGGTGACGACTAGCAGTACGACTCAATATCTACCAACAAGTCTTTCCTGACTGGTTAGCCGCCGCCGAACGACACATATGAGCCCACAATCGAAAGCCCACGACCCATTGTTTCCACTGTTCGGTGGATGTGTTTACTGGTGTTTTACTGCGTTTAGCTCACTGTACTAGGGCAGAACTAGGGGAGAAATTTGGGGCTTGGCCTGCCCGGTTTCCGCTGCCTACCTGGTCTCTCTAGCGTCTTAGGTAGTCGCCTAGTTTAGTGTGGTGATCTTTTGGTGAGTGGAGTCTGAAAATGGAAATATTTCCTCAACCCCCGCATATCGACAGCCAGGCAGGCAGTGAGTACAGCTGTACAGCATATTCATGTTTCTGTCTGAACTATATGCGTATGTAGGTACGTGTAAGTGGTAGGACTACCTACCCATGCGTCCATGCTCCGTAGCATAGGTACTTAATTATGCGGACTTACACACCTACCGACATGTGGTACATGCTGCTGTGGTTACATCCTCGGAATACCCTAGGTCGCACCTAAAATATCACTTACATACAAGCCCGCTAACTACACCTTCTTTCTCCCGAACATGCAAATTTGTTGAAATTGTTCATGGCTGTTACACAGGACCAAGAACGACCACATAAGGCTAACTGTATCCAGAGCTGTGCGTAGGCAGAGAAATATCAAATTGCAGAAGATCGACAGAAATAGTACAGTGGGAGAACAAGAACAAGCGGAGAGTGAAGCAGCCAGGTCCGGGAGCTAGAAGGATAGTAGAAGAACGACAATAGACCGGGTCGACTTAAAACGAAACGACCCGAACAAGATCTGGCATCGCCCTTCAACCGGACTTTCGTTAGCGGCGAATTGCGTGCCTCGTTTCTCCCATGAATGAGGGGCAACGTCGAGCAAGGTAGCAAGGTTTGTGTGGTGTAAGTCAGTGTGAGAGGCAAGAGGTACAGTACTTCGGCGGTACGGCGTACAAAAACGGAGGGAGACGACCGGTTTGGGTACGTACTACTCGTACTGAACCGTACGCTACTCTATTCTGGTCTTGGCGGCAAATTGGTAGGTAGGCAAGGTAGGTAGGATGATGTACGGTATTTTCTATATACAGTACCGTATGTGTACAGATGCTGATGTAGTCTGTACATACCTCGCGCACCTCACGTACCTCGCTCATGCCCTCAGAACACACTTTAGGTAGTCTACCTCTCAAACGGAAAGCCACCTGGGCTGTCGTTGTTTTCTTGCTTGCTGGGCACGGAGGCGAGCTAACGAGCTCATGAGCAACGACACAACGGGCAAAGGTCGCCTTGTCCACGTCCACACATCCCATCCACACACGCAACATCCACACATCCACAACCCATAGTCCATGGACAGTCCACAATCCACATCCACATCCACATCCACATCCACTTACAAGAGGTACATCCATCCATCCATCCATACATAACATCCATACATACATCCACCTATATCCACGTCCACGACCGGCTGGCGGACTGGCTAGTTGGCTGGCTGGTGGTTTATTTCAATTACATAAAACCTTGCTGCGCATTTCCTCGACTCTTACTTCACCTAAACTTGACATTGCCAGTCACCCCCCCCTCTCTTATCATTTGTCTCTCGACACCGTCTTGTCCATTGAAGTTTGGAGATTATACTCTGGATCGCCCTTATCTCCTCCCACCCAGAGCGTCTGTGTCTCTCTCTGTGCTCCCGAGCCTCTTACATAACAGAGCCCACGCTACTGGATCCCGGTTCCCCGGATTATGTAGAGTGTTAGCGTTGTTCCTGCTGCACCCACGCGCTTCACTTACCGCTACCTACCGAACGACATCTGTGTTGTCACTATTGTTGCTGCTAACTCCTGCTGCTCTCTGCTACCTTGCCTACAACTAACTGCCTTGTCTCCCCTGAACCCTGATATTGAAGCCCACTATTGTCCGCTCCCTTATCTCTCTCCATATTGTCGTCGGATGTGTGAGCGTCACACGTAGCTAAGCAGCTAGACGCGCACATAGATTACATACACGAAGCTTGTACGCACGCAGTTTGGGGGTAGGTAGTCGAAACTACGCCAGGGCCAACGGTACCACCGACAGTTGTTACTCGTTCCACAAGAAGCTAGGCAGCAGGCATCCGCATAACTTGCTCTGCCGATTTCTGTATCGACTCCTTGCGTCGACGCGGCTGTACACCTTTTCTCCACTGAGAGGCGTTTGCCGGTAAATCGGCAATCGTCTCCTACCGGTATTGTCATGTCAGAAAAGATGTCCATTGACAAGGAAGATCACTGTCAAGAAAATTCGGAAGAATCCGTGGCTTCCACTCCCGAGAATGGCGCAGAGCCCACACCAGCTCCGCAAGACACCCAACCGGTGAAGCGGAAGGGTGGCCGAAAACCTGTACGTGAATTTCTGTTGTATAACCCCGAGGGTGGGAGAGGGGAGCATAGGGAAAGCTTGATTTCACGGCAATTGGTCATTCTCTCACGGTTACACGGGTGGCCGAGTAGTAGGGACGGAGACACAAGTTGGACAAGAGATAATGAACGAACTTGTCTGCAACAATGCTAATATGGTCTGAAAGATATATGCAACCTCTGAAGAGCGTAAGCAGAGGAACCGTCAAGCACAAGCTGCCTTTAGAGAGAGGCGTACCGAATATATCAAACAGCTCGAGGATACTATTCGGGTTCACGAATCGAATCTAACCAACTTACAAACAGCCCACCGCAATGCTGCAGAGGAGTGTTTGATGTTGCGATACAAGAACTCTCTTCTAGAGCGCATCCTTCTGGAAAAAGGTATAGTACCATGCTTGCTAAGCTAACCGCCTGCCACTAACTACGACTTGAACAGGCATTGATGTTCAAGCTGAGCTTCAGGCTAAAACTGGGAGTCCCAATCTTGGTCCCACGCACATGCCCCAGAACATGATGCAACCGCCGCCTATCCAGCGGGCCATTCTTAATAGACACCACAACTCGCGTCGGCCGGCATCAAGCATAGCGCCGAAACTAGAGCCTGGAGTCGCCTCAGTACCGGCACAGCTCAACATACAGCCATCGGTAGCTTCGCCAAAGACGCGGCCGGCACCCCCCTCGCACGCGGCCTCACCAACTAATCCGACACCACCATACAGTGGGCACATGGCAGCAGCCTCACCAACCACTGCAACTTCTGACCATGGGAATATTCGGACAGTAATGCCTCCACCTATGAAGCAACCCATGCCACCAATAGCTGGGATATTACCTGGTCCCCGTCAACAACTGATGCAGCAGCAGCAGCAGCAGCAGCAGCAGCATATTCATCAGCAGCATCATCAGGCCACGTCTGGCCCTAGACCGCCATCCATCTATCCGACTTCGTCATTCCAAAACCATTTCCAGCAGCTCGGCAAGTTAGCCCGTTTTTTCGTTAGCATAGAACTTTGTCGTCCTAGGGTTAACTCGTGAGTACAGAACAGGAGTACGATGCAACAAACGATATGATGGACGAAGCCGAGACAGAGACGACGCCTCAAAACCCTTATGCCGCTGGTTATTCAGCCCCTCAACCCACCATGCCTATGCACCCACCAGCAGGCGCCCCAGCGGGACAGCCATCGACGAGCGCTCCGGATCATGCTGGCCAGACGCAGGGCCAGAACTATCCGAGCATGACTCAACTACTCGATCCTGCGTTGGACTGGGACCCATTCGGTCTAAGCGCTTCTATGGCGTTTCCAACTCAATTCTCCTTCGATACGAGCAACATGAGGTGATGCAGCCTGGTTGTGAATAAATCGAATATTGGGTAACAGTCGCGTGGCTGTTTTCGATTTGGCGTGAAGAGAGGAGGCCACTAAAATTTACCCTCAGCTGGCAGATTAATGACGGGTGGAGAATTATCCAAGCGCAGAGAAGGAAGCATAGAAAAATAGGTAGGGGAACGATACATATTTCTCAAAACTCACTACTTGGGAGGCAAGCAGTGAGATACTGATACCCTAGGCTGGCGGTCAGGCTAGACTGTCCATCCATGTTATCTACGTTTTAAGCTCAGGCGGCAAGCATTGGGGCGCTCCGGATAGGGCGCACCGGAGGAAAGGGTTCACTATTCGATACGATACCCATCGGCTGACCCGATTAACTTTTCTACTACATTTCACCGGCTAGGCCGGGTAGAATTTACGATACGATTTATCTGGACTGGACGCAATTTGAACGGCATCTATGCGGAATTTCATGGCTATCAGCCAGCGGGCAGAGAAAAAAAGCAATTAGCCATCACGTAAAAGGAGTTATGGGACGAATCCGAAAAGTTTATTATTCATATTCAATTTCTTTTATCCTTGTTTCACCAACAAGCAACCAGCACAAGCGCCAGCGAAAGCAGGAGCAATACCGTTTGCGTATCTTTGCCCTGCTTACGCTTTCTATATATGAACAACACAACACCGTGTGGTTGTTTGTTTATTCTTGTTCATATTATTATATATTGACTCATTCGCGAAGAAAAAAGATACCTATACACAGGCTCTGGGGAATTGGATCGGGTGGATGGACGAATGAATGTATTTGGTGTGGCGGTCCATCTCTATTTATTCGATTGTGTTCTAGGTATCGGTCAAAATACTATTATGCCAGAACGAAATGATGGACATGGTTTTTGCTGGCAAAGTTTATCTCATTATTTGGTCTCTTGCTGAGATTTCTTTCCTTAATTTCTTTTACCTTTTTTTTTTTTTTTTTTTTTTTTTTTTTTTTTTCGTTCTGTTGGCTTACTGATTTCTGTAAGAGGGCCTTCTTTTCTGTTTACTATTATATCCATTATAGCACTGTGATTGGTATGGATCCATAAGAGAGACGACGGCTGTTTTGTGGGGAGGAGGCAGATTTTGTTTTTCTGGATGCTATTACACTGTATATAACGACTATTACGACGATGTATGAGGCTGGTTGGCGTGATCTCGTTATATACCTAACCTACCTTAGCTTACCTCTCTAGCTTAGTTTAGAATAGTATGAATAGTAGTACTAGGTAAAATTCTCGATCCTTTGAAGTATGTCTCAAGTAGTTTCTGTTTTGTATGCTGTAATACAGCTTTACACGCTCTTTAGAACAAACATGTTTTATCGCCGCAGAGGAAGTAGGGCATGTCGACCGGACTTTATACCTTTCGACTACCTCCTCCTGATAGTAGAATATATAACCTAAGGATCGATACTGTTTATACCTATAGTGCCTAATTTAGACACGCTCGTGCCCCCTGGACGGCACCGTGAATGAATATAGAATCTGCCAAGGCAACTACGGCTACACATGGGACCTGGCGGGAACAGACCATGCTAGATCTAGTTGGAGACGCAATACGTGCATACGTTAGTGTGCCCAGATACGCTAGTCTAATGTATGTAGTGAGGGTAGAGAGGTAGTTTATACTCTAGGCGTACCTCAGCTACTTAGCCTGAAGGATCCCTTTCAGATCCCGTCCAGAGCCCGAGTACCGGGGTCGCTGGTGCGACGCAGCGCAGGCCAGTGAGCGTGCCTTATGCCTAAGTACTCTGCTACTGATCGATCTGGCTAGGCTAGGGACACTTTCTGGCGTCTTTCCAGCGTGTGTACGAAGTCCGCGTCCGTCATCCGAAGTCGGGGGTTTGTTTCTTACACGGACGGATTGTTGGGAGTTTTGTGTTGGTTGTACGTTGGGTTTACATGGTAAGCCATAGTCCCTAGAATAGAGTTCGGAGACACGATACAAATAGGTATACGATGCTACTATATAATTGGCCATAGACGAAGAAATAGACCGGGCATCTGGGTAGGTAGCTATGGTAGCTCTTCACGTATAAATGGCTACATGGCTGTGGTGCAATTAGAGGCATGGATGCAAAAGCAAGGGGGAATTGTTTATTCCACTACAGGTACTACAACACTAAGTCTACCAGCCGGGTGTTTCCGCGCGCATAGACGCGGTACCATGGTATGCGAACATCTGTTACATGAGGCCTGCATAGGAGTTAGGAAGAGGGATGGTTGGAATGTAAGGGTCACCACTACATCCCATCTACAGCATATGCTGCTGAAACCTCCCTTCCTCTCCCTTACCTCCCGTGTGGTGCGTGCTAGGGAATGAAATGGCATGTGCCGTGATCCGGTAGGCAGCCGACCAACCAGGTTCCAACTAGCCTAGCTTAAGCTTATAGCTTATAGCTCGGCCTCCCTCCCTAGGTGACCTAACGTGCGTACGTAGTCTCTCACTCGGTGTCGCTTCGCCTCGGTCTGACTTAGCTACCTACCTATGTAAGAGGACCCCTCACCTGACTCATCTCACCTCATTACAGCGTGCTCTCCGTCTTAGTTCTACCTATCACTATGGTGAAGTAGTCTTGTCTCGCACCTTATGGTATGTAGGCCTTAGTGTACGTTGTTACGGGCAGACCAAACGTCTAGATGTAGATGTAAATGGTCACGCGGCTTGCGGTTTTTTCGTCTCTATCCAAGGTCATCCTAGGGAGCTGGCAATGTGATGTCAATGTGATGCGCGACCGTCGTCCCCGATGGTTGTCTCGTGCTGTGAACCTTGCTGTCGACGTGAGTTTGTTGTCGTCGTTTGTATGGGTTTCCCCGGTAGGGCCCTGTTACTAGTCTCCGAATTGGCCGCTGCTTTCTCTCCCCTATTTCCCTGGCTTTCGTCTTTTCATTTCCTAATTGGTGGCGACTCCTCGTTCTTGATTGCGTGGGCCGGTCCGTTCAATGTGCCCGGCGCGGAGAAATAGGTGTAGGCAATTAACGTGTTAAAAGAAGGCCTGAAGCGTGACCTGACTGGGAAGTAGCTAATGCGGCGCATGGGAAATGCGTCTACTGAACACGCCTAGGCAGGTACTGTACAGCAATAATATAGCGTGGCGCTACGAGGTAGTGTTAGTTAGTAGGGTCAGCCCAGGCGGCCAGACGCGAAAAGGTCGACTCGGTTACGGTGCCCTTAAAAGAGAATGAAGCATTCCTCTCTTCCTCTACCATGGCATGCTGCTCGAGTAACAGTAATAATAATCATAATGGTTGCCTCTGATCTGGTTACTGTTCCGATGAAGGGGTTGACAGTGAAGTAGGGGCGTGGACCAATGTATTTTCTTGCATCTCCTCGGAACCAATGCCAAAAACCGTTTTAGCAGGGGGGTTGAAAAACCGTTTTCTCCACCTTGTCGGCCGGCTCTATGTCAACTTGACTTCGCGTTCCCTAAAATTTCCCTTTTCGCGTCTTGTTCCCTCCTACAGCGTAGTAGGGAAGCGTACCCGGTCTCCCATCCTGGGTCCTGCAGCTGTGGTTGGTGGTTACCTGCTCAATCGAGATGGTCCGCGGTCGGGGAGAGCATGACGAGATCGGGCAAGACGGGTGGATGCGGGACCCCTTTCGACCAAAGCGAGACCATACTACACATTACACACCACACCGAACTGGACTGGATTGGACTGGACCATAAACTTTGGCCACACAGGGAAGATCGACCTAGCCTGGGATATTGTATTGTCGACGGAAAGGCTAAATAAATGTTAGTGTCGTCGTAATGTCCTCTCCCCCCCCTCTCCCCCTACTGTCAGTTGCGTTGTAGGGCCGTAAGAGCCGTAGAGTTAGGTGGTTCGTTGGTCGGCTGGCTGGCTGGCTGGAAGCTGATGCATGCTGGAAGCTCTGAGTTGGTACGCATTCTAGATACTAAGTAGGTACTTAGGTAGTGCGGGGGAGTCATTCATCTCGCTGTTGACCGGCGGGGTTCATATAGGTAGGTAGTTACGCATGTAGGTACTGCAGAGTACATCTGGACCAGATCATCGTACAAGGGTAGGCGGGTACAGTACAGTTCATGCTGCGTGCAGAATACCGTAAAGTAGCAGATGGACGTTTAATAAGACAAGCTTGGGAGCCTACTGGGTAGGCACAGGCAGGCAGGCAGGTACTTGGTGCTGCGAAGGAACCTATTCGGCTTGGCACAGGCGGTCGCAGCATAGAATGCATTCTAGACCGGGCATCGTCATTCATGGTCGTGTGTCGGTCCGTTTGACTTGCTCGCCGTCTCACCACCACTCCACACCGTATGAACCTTCGTCTCTCTGCAACGCCGTCTCTGCAAGTGAGAGGGGTCGACCAGTGGTCTGATCACATGAACCAGCTTCACGATGGGTCACGATGAAAACGAGTACCTAGATGGGCACTCAGTTGTCTGATTTGGCGCTGGTCTGGTGTGATGGTAGAATGACGATGGTCGTGTCCCTCTTGCTAGTGCCTTGGTGCCCACACCGACTGTTTGGTCGATTGAAACGGCAAGACACGCCAAGCTGTACAGACCATGTAGCTTGAGTACCAATGTAAGTATGTATGTGGTGTCAACTAACCATCTACCGCTTGGTAGGTAGGTAGGCAGATGAGTAAATAGATAGATACCTAGATAGATAGATAGGTTGGAAAGCGGAGGCGGAGACGGAGGCAGCCATAGGTACGGTACGGTACGGTACGGAGGAGAACTGAGCCCCCCGTGACAATCTCACTCGGGATTATACCGGGCTTTGCTTCGCTCCTAGGATTAGATCAAATGAAAAAACGCTTCTACCTATCTACTACACCAGAGCACTAGCTTTGGGTTGGCAGAATGAGGTATATGTTTGCTGTATATCGAGTAAAAAAAGAAAATAGGTATGGTCCATGGCTCATGGTTGTTTTGATATACTGATCCTTGTCTCTCTTCCATTCCTAACATGAGGAACTAGATAGGACTGGATAGAGAGAGAGAGAGAGGCATGCATATATACCTACATATACACATACACATACTAGTATATATGGACGGTATAAATATTTCCGGATCGAAGAAAAGTTTCTGTTATCTTCGCAGAACGACCAGGGAATTGAAAAAAAGAGGCTGGCTGCCGAGTATTTGTACCTGGGCGTCCTTATCTCTGGTTCCGTGGCCCCCCGACTGCTTGCTAACATTGCTCATTAGGTGATCAGAGATAAGGAATACTCATTATCAACAAAAATCAAATCGAAATGCCTCGGTGTAAAGCAAGACGTCACATCACCCCACGAGCTGGGTAATCCATTACATACGGGATAGGTATCTATATTCTGTTTTTTTCTTCTTCTTCCCTCTCGCCTCTCTCCTGCTTCTTTCTCCATGGTGGTGCCTTACATGCGCAGATATCGATGTCTGATCTGCGATAAGCCCCCTGGCTGACGTCCATGCCTACAAGCTGTAGGTACATCTGTATTGTATACAATATACTACCAGTACGTCACCGCTGCGATCGATATCTGTGTACGGAGAGATAATGTCCATGACGGGCGAATCGTGTCATCCCTGGCTGGCACTCTCCCGTTGCTTGCATGGGATGATGCTATGCAGGTCATCAATGGTTCCTGCATGTCGGTCAAGAGAGCCGGATAAGAGAGCGTGCCCCCCACGGCACCGCGTTTGAACCCATCGTATTTATACGTGCAGGTAGGTATGTGGGAATCTCCAAAATATTTATGTAGTACATTGGGTGAAGTATACTAAGAGGTATGCATAGAAGTAATCTGCTCCCATCATGCTGTTACTACTAATAACCGTAGCTCGTTATATTAAGTAACCAAATATCTATCTATGCGTACGTTCATGCTTTTACATATCTCACTAATGTTTATTTATCCTTACCCCGTGTGAGTATCGCGAGGATGAAATACTACAGTTTTAATATATAATCTTTTTTTCTCTTTGCTTTACGCGAGAGCGTCCTGTTTTATAATGTTACTTTAGGGCGCTTTCTGCAATTATTTATTTTAATTTACGCATAAATAATTAAGGAGGCCAGCAGGCTATGAAGTATGGAATCAAGTTCTCGTGGGGTAGATTTATTAGCACAACGAAATGGGACAAGTATCTTCCATAGGTACTTAGCATCCTCATTAACAGTTAGGACAGAGTTAGGGGTTGAGAATGACATCACAACCAAAGTTACCTAGTATACGCCGAGAGAGTTCCGTGGCATGGTTACGAATATTAAGATTAAAAATAAAGCTATTATTTGTTCATATCGTAGGATCCTCGCATTTATTATATTCTACCCTAAAGGCCTTCAGAAGTTGGGGTTGAGCAGATATAGATAACGTGTGAATTCATGTAAAGATGCATTATAGAGTTTAAGAACATAGTTTCGTAGTTGCATGGCCGTGAGCTATGTAGCCTCTACCTAATCCACCTACGTAGGTATATCTCCGTTATACAGATTATACTTTCTTACATACCTAATGTAGAGCCTCTTTCTATTATCATGAGAGGCTCTGGGAGAGTTTAAAGATCGATTACCTCGGAGAGTAGAATGAAAGATGAGGAATCGGCTAATAGAATTCAAGTAGATAGATGAAGGTGCGATGATAGGCAGAATCTTGTCCATTAGACAGTACCTAGTAGGTATTCTGTATTTATTGTATGCGTACGCATAATTGCATCATTTGACGATTGCCGAATTTCCAAGGTGCGAAGCCCTTTGCCCTATCTCTCAAGCTTATCGGCAAATGCCCCGCTCGAAGTTGCTGAGTCAGCAGCGCACTAACTAACAAGCTCTGAAAAATTGAAATGCTATGGGACAAATCAAAACCCCACAAAGCTGGTACCTAGGTAGGTATCTGCAAAGCTATACCTAGCAGTTGAGGTAGGTTAGGTACCTCCTAAGGTAGACGCTTAAGGTAGGGGACCTGGTACATGTAGGTAGGCTAGGTACGGGTAGGTAGTAGGCATAGCAGGGTAGGCCTGGGCAGTTACTTACCTACCTTAGGTAGCAGATCTCGGCACTGCCAAAACATTTTCCGATTCCGCCTAAGCGACGGTGCTAGCACTGGGCAACTGAATACCTACCTACTGCAGGGAAGCAAGCAGAAGGTTCGTGCGCAAAACTGGCGAAACTAGCAAAAAAAGGTGGGAAGCTAGAGCAAACTCTCACGCACACACACACAGACTTGGAACCCACCCGCCTCCTCCTCGCCTTGAACAACAACACACACACACACACACACACACACACACACATTCACACCATCCACACGAGGCGCAGGACGAACCCCTCAACGACGAATTTTTTTTCTCCCTTGTCGTCTTCTTCTCCGGGATATGACCTCGTAGGCCGTATCCTCTCCTCATCTCAACTTTGCATCGCCACGTCCTGCTTGACTGAGGTCCGTACAGCTACGCCTTGCTGAAAGGCGAATAAATTGGCGACATCATGTCGGTCGCCTCAAAGGTGTGTTTATGTCTTCGTTTATTTTTGGGTTTTATTTCTATTCCTGTTTTATTCTTTCGTTTTCGTCTTTCCACTTTCCACTCCCACCTTTCTGTGTTTAGCAGCTATTACCCCCCAACCTCTCTTTGTTTTATCTGTTCGGTCTCTTGCTTGCCAGAGAAGCACCAACAACCAGCAGCATCACATAGAGACGAATAACCACAACGCTCTCTGGCATGGCAGTAGTTGGCCGTGACCTAACACAGAGTCAATTGGTCACTTGATGGACGTCGGCTTGAGCTAACATGATATCATCAGAACCTCTTCGCCCTCCTCGGTATGTCGATCCCTAAGACAATCACAACTAGATAAAAGACTATTTTTCTATTCCAACACTTTATTGCCTGCCTGCCGACTCGGCTGTCTGCTTGTCCATTGATTTGACACCAACATCCACTAACGCGAATAACCCCATCCGCTTAGGCAATGACGAGGAGGATGAGAAACCGTCTGGCCCTGTGAAGACGGTCGACAAGACCCTCCCGCGCACCACTAAGCGCAATGTCGAACCCCAGGCCCCTACTAAGCCTGCCGGCACCACTAGCACCCGCCGGCCTGGCCCTGGCGGCAATGAGGGAGGTACGTTACCCCTCACCTAGTCTTCAACACCCTGATACCGGTGAGATGGCCTGACTAATACGGCTTTAATTATCTAGCTTTCCGCGATCGCAACGCTGGCAGCAGCGCCAACCAGCGCAGGACAACCGATGAGGCTCCTCGGGGCAGCCGAGGTGGTGGCCGTGGCGCCCGCGACCGAGGAGGTAAGCGACATGTTTGATGCCATCATGAAGCACACGGTCTGACAGTCAACTTTAGGTCGTGGTGGCCGTTTCTCACGAGATCGTGATGACAGGCATTCTAAGGGTCTTCCCACGTAAGATGACATTTTCCGAACCAGACAGTGCCGCCGTTCTAACTCGTAACCAGTGGCGGATCAGAGAAACAGGCCGCTCAGTCTTGGGGTGCTACCGAGGGCGGTGCCGAAGCCAAGGACGAGCAAGTTGGAGAGGAGATCGCTCAGAGTGAGCTAAAGGAGGCTACCGCCGAGGACGCCGAGGAACCCGCGACTCCCGCCGAACCTGAGGACAAACATGTCTCTTACTCCGACTACCTCGCCCAGCAGGCTGAGAAGAAGCTCGCTCTTGGCGACAATCTCGAAATCCGCAAACCTAACGAGGGCAGCAAAGTCGACAAGAAGTGGGCCAATGCCAAGGCCCTGACCAAGGACGAGGGTGACGACTTCATCGCCGCTACCGGCCTCAAGACCAAGCGTGAGCGCGAGCGCAAGGCTAAGCAGCTCGTTGAGATCGATAACCGTTTCGTCGAATCTGAGCGTCCTCGTGGCGGACGCGGCGGTGGTCGTGGCGGTGCTGGCCGTGGCGCTGGTCGCGGCGAGGGCCGTGGACGCGGCGAGGGTCGTGGCCGTGGCGGTCGAGGTGATTTCCGTGGTGACTTCCGCGGTGGCCGTCCCGCTGGTCCAAGTGCCTCGATCAACACGAGCGACGAGAGTGCGTTCCCTAGCCTAGGCGCTTAGATGCTGTTTCATGATCAATAAGAGGCTCTATGGGACTTGATCTTCATAGCGCATGACGAAGGTTATGGTTCCGTCAGCACAAGGCTCCCAGCGCCCACCCCCTTTTCGTAAACAGCCCACCAGTCTGGTTATTAGGTCCATCAGCCCAGGCCATTCTAGCTACGAGCTCTGAGAATTCTTTTCTCTCTAGAGCAACACTTTTCCCGAATCAAAAAAAGTTACTTTCATATCCGAGCATAGGGGTGCAAAATGGTTGGTTGCTTTGCTTGGACGTGAGGTAAATGACGGCAGCCATCTTTATTGACACTGTACTGGTAGAATTCTGGCATGCCTCGACTGCTAATTCTTGTTCTACCTGGCTCTCTTCGTGCTCATCGTGACATGTGCCTCTTTGTTGCTGCGGCTGATACCCCTGAGCCTAACACTAGACGTGGTCACCCCACCCGTTATCGTTGATCTTTGTCCCCAACAAGGGAATTGTTTTCTGCGTGCCTAAACATATCCTTTATCATACACGTTCATAGGCATTGTTCCCTTGAAGGATTCCCGATGGAGTCACCCCAAATTTATAGGTATGGGATAGTTAAGTACGGGGCTACTCAGCAGCACCGGACTCTCGTCTGAGATGCCAATATTTGGTAATTGAATGAACTCATCGCTAAAACTCCATTGACTGTTTCTTATGTACACTGCTAGAACATTTATTCCGCCCTCTTTCACTAGTGTCATTCCCTACTTGTCCACGCAGCCTGTATCAGGTACCACAATGCCCTCTTCATCTTCATCATCCAACAAGCCCATTCTCTCTGCCACAGTTCCACTTCACGCCACCAATGGCTGGGTTATCAATCGAGCGCGTGAGCTCATTGAGTATGACAAATACGGTGCCATTACGAAGTGGATCGACGAGGCGAGCGACGAGGCGAGCGACGAAGAGAATGGAAAGAAACCCAGCACAGCTACAGCCTTCAACTATACCGTTGAAGCAAACCCTAATTCGAGCGCCGTGGGGGTATTAAAAGGCCATCCTGCGGGCGAACTCGAAGATTATGATCCTGATTGTCGTATTCTATCACAGAAGACTATGGTCGAGGCTCTTGAAGCCATGGCGGCGAAGACGGATGCATTCTATAGCGATGATGATGATGATGATGATGATAGCGATGATGAGGTCTCGTTTTTCACGTCACCAGAGCGTATAGATGATAACGTCCCATCCGCGTCGTCGCTGTCTTACTACCAGTCCATCGTGAACGGCTCCCTTTCAAGTGAACCCTTGTTGAACGAATACAAGCAGCCAAACTTCACAGTAGATGTAGAGGCGGAGGCTGTAGCCGACTCGGTAGAAGATGCAGCAGACTTGGTTTTGGGTCGAATTAGTCCGCCCTATGCTTTCCCGCCACCAACGCCGCTACCGCTGTCATTAGGCACGAGAGTGATGTTAGGGATAGAAATAGGGGCAAGCTCATCACGTGTAGCGGACGAAGATCAAATGAGCGTAGGTACCTCGCAAACAGTTGTGCGTCACAGCGTGCCAGAGCCCGCGCCGAAGCCTTCTAAATTGTCCAAGCTATCCACATTATTTAGAACACCCTCATCCTCCTTCCTCACAGTCCCTCGTCCTATACATACCAGGGTGCAAACACAAAAGGGTAAGTTAGGTCGAAAGGAGAAGGATATCAGTACGTATGGGTATCCGTTCACCTATGAGCATCCGTCTGTGTACCCCGAGATTGAACGAGGCGCTTCACCAATCCCGAGGATGCGTCCCGTCCATTCGCATACACGTCGTACATCTGCATCTTCCTCACTGCTTTCCCGGGTCCTCTCACGGGGAAACTCGAGTTCGTCCCACCAAACCCGCAAGAGCAATAGCTCAAGTTGTGCCTCTCAAGCCCCTTCCACATCCGCATCTACACCCACACTCGCTAGGCTCTCTTCATCGGCTTCGAGTTCCCGTCGTGGGAAAACGCCAGCTTCACCGGAGAGAGAGAGAGAGATCCTCAGTCCTGTCCCCCGGCGAGTAGGGCGCCTGTTTTCTCGGCTCCAGGTCTCGCCGTTTAGGCGGGGTCAGGCTGGGATAGAGAGCCCAGGTGAGAGGGCTAAGGGGGGTGTATATGTTGAGGGGCATGGTGGGAGAAAAGAAATTTGATGAATAATTAGAAGAGGCCAATGTGCTGAGAGACAGATTGATAATTAGACTAGAGAGATTGTGTAAGTAAACAAAAAGTAGACATCATGAAAAGATTATAGAGATAAAAATACAGATAGAAGATTGAATCATCGTTAGTTGTGCTAGCTTAGTAGCGGTTAACTTTTTATGATATCTGACTAAAATACTATTTATATAGCATGTAGTTATATATATTTCACTTGAAGGCCACTTTGTTTCTTCTACTTTCTATACGATATTTCGTTTCCGGTCTTTACCATGAATATCTATATGTTTTCTTTTTCATTAATAGACTAAAGCTTTTCCACTTTGGAGTTGATTAGTTATACCTTTTGGCGAGGTACATGTTTAGTAGCACCTTTGACTTTTCGCCCTGTCCTCATTGTTTTTTTTTTCGATTTTTTATAAAAAAAGCTCCCAAATTAAAAAAGTAGTACTATTGAAGTAGTTTTTGAGAAATAATCTTACTGGCCACTGTCCGGTATATTTATCATTTATATACATTCAGGGTTCCCAACCTTGACAATGTTTTACATTTGTTAGTATTGCAGTATATTATTGCAATTTTGCTCCGTGGCGTATTGGTAGCCGTGGTCGACTGTGGATATTTTACGTCAAATAAGTTAATAGCAGAAGAACTTTCATGTTAGCTAGATTCTTGAACCACGTTCCATCTATAGCTACACTACTTGTAGGCCTTTTTTGTGGACTCTATGTTATGGTTTACCCTTTCCCGAATGACAAAGCTTTACTAAGCTACCACATCGCTTTAATTAAGCAAACTTTACAGCAAAACTTGTTACCGGTCAATATATTTAACTATAATTCAATATTTAAAGAGTTGGTTCTGGTTAAACACTAACTGACTGTATGGAGTAAATCTTGGTTAACAATGTCTGTATAACTCATATAGGGCGATAATAATAATCGTGGGAGAGAATTAGCCGAGGTCAATCGGGGAGTGCGGGCGCCGATGTGACGCCTTTGTGAACCGACGATCATGTAACACACTTCTCCCCCGCCTCCCAAGAACTCTGTGTATGTCCTAGAATGGACATCTAGTTTACGTTGAGAGTAAGTGCAGTTTTCTCGCATATAGCAACCTTAATTTTAACGAGGTTGAGGCTGATAGAATAATCACAAATTATTTCAGTGGCTTCTTATATGATAAACTAGCTAAATACCATTCAAGATTTGTAATTTGTTAGAGCTCATGGCCTTATTGTGAAGCATCGTCGCATTCTGCGGTGAGTATTGCGTCGCTAGAGTTCGGGGCTGGCTATGCTGACCATTCTGACAACAATACAAATGTATTTCATTAAAGCCGAGTGTAAGACGAACATATTGCGTCTTTGCCCATCGTCTTACGCACTTGTGATTTATGTCCGAACTATGTCGCCACTTGGTCTTAGGTGTATCTTTTACATGAACAGTCATAACACTAATGACATAACATCTTGGCGATACATAGATTGACTTGATAGCGGATGCTGTAATTTGATTCGAGACCAAAAATGATAGAGGGCTTGGAATATAACCGTACATGATGTACTTAGTGGACTCTTAGCGAGATCTTAGTGAGATGAATTATACTTGATTTTTACTTGAAACCTACTAATATAGACAAATCAAGCAGTCAATCGCTATTGGCGTTTTTACATTGCCCTCTATGAGAATTATCCAAATTCATTCCTTAATAAGCAGTAGGTACCTAGATTAGAATTGGTTGGGATTGTGGAGGGATCGTCACTGAAATACACTGGGCATGCTGTGAGTCCCACAGTAAGAATTATGGCGTCACCTCGCTGAAGAAGTTTACCAGGGGCGAAACTGTGAAGACACGGATTATGTGATAGGTAATGGTGGAGCGCTCTACCAACCGTCTTACCTGCATGTGTGGATGCTTATTTAGGCCTCCATCCTTAGCCAAGGGGTGATAAAATAGTTGTTTCGCAAGGATGTAGTTACTAGACCACGGGATGAACGGGTCTGTAATGCACAGTCCTTTCGTGCCCATGGATAGGAGACTTTTGGACGTCGTGGTTAGAGTTTTCGCTGTATAGAAAATTTACAAGCTAAAAAGTCGAGGGGGCAAACGCGAATCGTACGTGGATTGATTGCTATTCTAATCACGGGATCTGAGCCACAGTAGCTCTTAAGATGTTGATATAATAGAATTCTATTTCAAATCCATGGACTACGTGTTACGATTAACTACCCCTATCACATAGGTGTTTATTAGAAGGTGTTATTACTATCAACCGTATCCTACAAAGTGGCAAGATAATATCGTTGAGGTTATCCTCGGTGTAAGGAGCCACAAAAATGTAGACCCCTGAAAATGGAAACCTGCTCATCACATAACTAAGAACCAATGAAAAGGGAAATATTCTGATGAACATGAATTACAGGTGGTCTAGATCTCACGTACATATAGGCCACGTAAGCCGGATGGTCTCTTTAGATACCTGACGGATTTAGCGAGGTATTTCTTGAAACCGTCAGTAATTTGCGTACTACCTCGGAATCAACTTGCCTATTCCAAACATCGCCTGTCCGATACTTAACCCATTAGAGTGTAGAGCTCGGTAGATGCCAACTCAAATCGGAACAGAAACACCTATTAATGCATGGGGAACGTTCCTGCTGGCATTAGGATATGGTGTTTTGGCGTAGATAGTACGGCCTCGACATATAGGGATTTATCTGGGTACTGTTCAGCACAACAACGTTAACGTTCCCAATCCCTCGGGTCGTGTAGAAATTATGTTGTTGAATTGATAATAAAGCGTGTACCATTAAAGAAGTGAGCGTCCGGCAGATATTTGAGCAGTATTATAGATCTAATATAGGTTCAATACGGATAGGATCGGCGACCTTGGGTACCTAGATAGTGGCGAGTTTGTGTATAATACCGGGCTATGTGTAGGTAGGTGCCGAATGCGGATTATAACTATTTCAATACAGGTCCTAGTTACTAAAAAAGCACCCAGATAGGAAGAATAATGAATATTACAAAGTTGATTATAATAATCAGGTAACACTTACACTTGAGTAAACTAAAGATTTCGTTAGAAAGTCCTAGGGTAATCGAATAATTGAATTGAGAAGTTGACTGAAATCGCAATTCGGGCTTCTCTCTCGCCCAATATCCGTACAAGCTGTGAGTCATATCCATATCTCCTGGACATCGTAATCATTGACCGTGGGTGTGTGCTAGGGTTTATATTTATTTCCAAACGCTGATGGCTATCATCCCATCGTATCCTTTCATGAATCGAAAATACCACCTTGACATTTTGATATGTAGCCTGACAGGTCTTTAACCATTGTGGCATGCATTAACCAGCGGCTTGACGTAACAACCTCTTCAAGTTGTTGGACCAAGTGCTTTAATTTCATCATACGAATTCTTAGCAAGCTTGCCAATACGTGCAGCTTGTCTTCGTCATCAACTCTCCACTCGCCTAAGCCCAAGTCCAAGCCTTGACTATCAAAATTGGTGATGCGATTTGGACTTGTATCTAATACTCGCTGAGAATGTTGATTATCCTGTTTCTGGAACATGACTTGCTCTGCTAGCGAATAGGAGCTAGCTGTTGAGCTCGGGAAAAAAGGTAATCGTGGATTGGGTGACTGAGTAAAATCGTGGCTCCGTTGGTTGTCCACGACAGCCTTCACCCTCAAGATGCTACCGAGCAGTTTCTCGCATATATTCATTATTATCACGGCATCATAGGATTGGAACCTGCATGCTTTGCACTGGAGTCTCGCTCTGCAACTTTCTAGCACCTCCTTTTGGCATGTCAACATCTCGTCAATCCCAAGCAATAAAGGTGAAGCGTTGGCGGCGTTGGAAGCTCGTGGTGCCCAGACTAGACAGACCTCTACGGCCTCAAAAGCCTGGAGTATGTCATGAGAGGAGTAACAATTGGTAGGGTCCAGATCGGATCTAGTGACTTGCTCGGTGTTGACCTGGCTTAATACTGACGGCGCCCTGCGTGGTGTAGGTTTGGGACCATCCATCGGAAAGTTGAGAAGGGGCTCATGAAGAAAATCATGAAAAGAGGAAAAGGTAGGATGGATGCTGCTTATTGACGTGCTACTTGGCGAACTGAAGGGACCGTGTAGCAGAGAGGTAGATGTATCGTGTAAAAAGTTAGATTCGATGTGACTAAAGTCGTAGGCTGTCGTATTGCCATCAAATATAGTAGAGCTGACCCTAGGCTCAGCTTCAGAAAACCCATCCGACATGGGTACAACTGGAGTATTGCTAAAGGATGTAATAGCAATGGATTGTTGCCCTGTGGCTGTGGCGGGAGGTGTCAACATGGAGACTGATAATGTTGATGACGATGCTATTGTTGTTGTTGATGATGTTGTTGATGCCGATGTCGATGCTAAGGAACTGGCGTAAGAGCACTTGACCCCCTTGTCACGGCATCGCTGGCAGCCGTTTTTATCACCAGTACATCTCACCTAGATGAGGTCAGCGACAACGTTTTGTCTTGTGGCGTAGGTGTCTTTTCTAGTGCTATACCTTCTTCTCTCGACACCGAAGACAGGCTAGTCGCACAAACTGGGCCTGATCTCTTTTTTCAAACGGAGGGCTCGTAGACTCTAGAATATACGTCCCGTCCCGCTGGTTTGCCTGCCGCAATACCTGGAACATCACGAATTTGGGCTTGAGGGGGCTGCGAGGCCAGCTGAATAGAATTTATAGTATATTAGGCACTACGAGAGAAGTAGAACGTGTAACAAAAATTATTTGCAAATTCTTTCGAGTTATTATACCTCGGCCTCTCGGCTTCTTGATGGCTCTAAGATTGTACCTTGGGAATCTTGAGATCTCAGTCGCGCATAGGTAAGGTTTCACTTTTGTCACCCTAGGCTTAATTGATTAATTGATTAATTGATTATGTTTAACGCTATAAAATAGTGCTATAAAGCAGCACTTTAAGCTTTTAAAAAAGCATTAAGCATAGCATGCTATGCTGCTATTTAACTAGTTATATAATAGGTTTATAAATACTATATTTTTATTTTAAAAGCTTGCTATTTTATAACTATATATTTATTTTTTTTAAAACTGCTATATTTTATATATTTATTAGTTTTTAAAAATAAAATATAAAACTTTTTTAGTAATAAAAATTATATAAGCTAAAAATTTATAAGCTATTAATAAACATATAAATATATATGTTTTTTTTTTTTTTTTTTTGCAATAAATATTACTAAGTTATAATAAATACTATAATAAAAAAAAAATTAAGTTTTTTAGTTAGCTTATTATTTTAATAGCAGCTAATAATTATTATAAAAAAATAAGCTAAATAAATAAAATATTATATTTAATATTTAATATTAATAAATAAAAAATAAAAAACTTTTATAATTTATTTTATTTTAAATTTTATATACTTATATTTTTATATATAAACTAAAAAATTTTTTTTAAAATATTAAATATTATTTAGTTATATAATATATTAAAAAAAATATAAAAAAAAAAAAAAAACTATAGTAATATTATAAAATATAAATATATTTTTTTTATTAAGTTTTAAAAAATATAAACTTTATTATTAGCAAAAAACTTAAATAGTTTTTTTTAAATATTTAATAAAAAATTTTAGGCTATTTTTTATATTATTTAACAAAAAGTAAATAAAAAGCTAATAATTATAAAATATAAAAAATATAGTTTAAAGTGCTAAAAATATTATATAGCTAAATATTATATAAAAATTAATTGTTATAAAAACTATAGCAATTAAATAAACTATTATAACTTAAGCTTTTATATTAAAGTTTTTAAATATATTAACTATTTAAAAGTTTAATAATATTTTTAATTGCTATATTTTTTATTTATTTTTATTATAAAATTTAAACTTAAATTAAAATAATATTTTATTATAAAAGTAATAAAGCTACTTTTTACTAAAAAAAAAATATATTTTATTATAATATTTAATTATAATATAAAATTTTAAAAACTTTAAAAAGTTTTAAACTAGCTAAATAAAATATACTTTTTAGTTTATTATTATATTAAATTTTTTTTAGTAAAATTTTATTAGCTAGCTATTTTTGCTTTATTTTAATTTGTTTATTTTAAGTTATAGCTTTAAAAGTATTAGCTAGTTTGCTATATATTTTAATAATTTTTTGCAATAAATTATATAAGTTTAAATTTTAATAAAATAGTTATATTAAGCTTTTATTTTATTATAATAATAATATAACTTAATATTAATATATTTAAATTTATAATAATATTAATTAAAACTTTTATGTTTTAAAAAGTTTATTAATAGCTTATTTAATATACTTTTAAAAAGTTTAAATTATTTTAAGCATTTTTTAAATTAATAGCTAATTTTAATATAAGTATGTTTTATTAATTATTTAATACTTATATTTTTTTTTTTTATTTTTTTTTAGCAGGTTATTATTTTATTAGCTTTTTATTTAAGCTTATATTTTTTGTTTAATAATTAATTTTATTTTTATAATAGCTTTTATAAGCATATTAGCTTTTTTATTATTTTAAATATTTATATAATTTAATAACTATTTAAATTATGTTTTATGTTTATTTATTAGCTTATAAATTTATATAAAAGCTTTTTAAAAAGTTTTAAATATATTTTTATAAATATATTAAATTGCTATAGTATTATTAATATATATTATAATTTTTAAAATAAAAAATAGTTTTATAGCTTTTTAAAAGCTTTTAAATATATTAATATTTTTTGCGTTAAAAATAATATTATAAAAGCTTATAGCTTTTTTATTTTTAGCTATTTTATTAGTACTTTTATAAACTATAAAATTATAGCTTAAGTTTTTTTTAATTTTTAAGCTATTAAAAAATATTATAATATTAAATATTAATTAGTTATTAAACTATTATTTAAATATTTTTATTATATTTTTTTTTGTTTACTTTTTAGTAAAGTTTTTTATATAGTTTAAAAAATATTTAAGCTTATATAGTATTATTTGTTTTACTTTAAAAAGTAATAAAACTATTAGTTAAAAGTTTAAATAAGCTTTTTAAAACTTTTTAGTTTTTTTTTTTCGGCTAATTTTTTATAAATTTATTTTATTAACTAATAAATAATTTTTAAAAACTATAATTATTTATTATATAAACTAAAATTTTATATTATTAAAAATAATTTAAGCTATAAAAAGTTTGCTATTTATAAACAATATAATAATAGTTAAACTTTAAGTTTTATTGCTACCTAAAATAGTACATAAAAAAAAAACTATATTATAAAAAGCTTTATAGTATATTTATAAGCTATATATAATAAAAACTACCTAAACTTAAGCCTTTTTTAAGTTTTTAAAAAAAATAGTAAGTGCTAATTGCTTTATTATAGCACTTTATATAAAAAACAAATAATTAAAAGTGTTTTTTTGCGCTTTGTAAGTTAACTAACATACTAATATTTTGCTAGCTATTAGCAGCTTATATTTTTGCGTTTAGCAGCCTATTTATAGCTATATTATACTTAGCAAAGCAATTAGCAAAGCAATAAAATAGCTAATATATAATAATTTAGTTGTTAGCAGCTATATATTTTGTTAAAAAGCTATACTAATAGCTACTTAGCAGCTATTTGTAGCTACTAGTATACAGTAATTAGTAATCGGTTATATAAGCAAAAAAACTTAGCTATATATAGCTTATATATAGCTTGCTTTTTTACTTTTATATAGAAAAGTTATTGCTTATTTTTTTGTTTGCTTGCTAAGCTTTAACTTAGCTATTTGGTTGTAGTTTATTTACTTGCCTAAGTGGACTATTTATAAACAATATAATGTTTAGCTAAATTTTTTAAATTAAAAAAACTTTTTTAGCAGCTTTAATTAGCGCTTATTATATAAGTTTTATATAGCTATTTAAATAAGTATTTATTTTGCTAAATTTTTTTAGCGCTTTATATTTTGCTAGTTTTTTTTTACTTTTATACTATATTTTATAGCTATATAATAAAAAAAAAAAAAACTATTATTTTAACTGTTTTTTATAGTGTTATTATAAAAAAGCTTTAATTTATTACTATAAATATTTTAATATAATTTAAAATTTTTATAATAATTATTATATATTTTTTTATATATTATTTAAAGCTTAGCTTTTTATTAAATTAAACGTTAAATTAATATAATGTTAACTTAAATTTTTAAACAATTTATTTAGCTATTGTTTTAGTTTTTTTAATATTTTTAAATAAAATAAAAGTAATTATTTTTTATAAAATAACTATTTTAAAATTATTTATTTTTTTTTTATAAATAAAATAAATTATTTTTATTTTTTTTAATATAAAAAAAATTTTATTAGCTTTATTATATTTTAAAACTTTATTAACTTTTTAGCTTATAAATATAGCTATTTTTTTTAAAGTATTATTTATTTTTAAAATTTTTAAATTATTAGTATAATTTTATTAGCTAAAGTTTATATTAATTATTTTTATTATATATAATATATAAAATATAAAAAACTAAAAAAACTTTTATAATATATTATACTTTTGTTTTTTAACGTTTATAATTTTTTTTTTTAGTTTTATTTATATATTTTTTTTAACTAAAAAATTATTTATAAGTTTAATTGCTATAAAAAACTACTTTTATAAAATTATTTGCTTTAAAAACTTTTATTTAAATAAAACATTAAAAGTTTTTTATATATTTATAATAATTAATATTATTTTTTTTTTATAACTAACGCTATTTTTATTTTATAAGTTAAGCTTATAACTAAATTTATAATAAAATATATAAAAAAAGCTTTAATATATTATAAGCTAAAAAGTTTTATTTTTAGTTTAACTTATGTTATTTGTTTTATTATTAATTTTTTATAGCTTTTTTTAATATAAAAAAATAATATAATAAATTTAAAAAACTAGTATATAAAAAAATTAGTTTTTTTTATTTTAAAAATTATTATTACTTAAACAGTTTTTTAAGTTTTAAAAAAATATTTTAAAATTAATATTTTTTTTTTATTATTTAGCAATATTTTTTTATATGTTATTAGCTAGCTTTAGTTATTTTAGCTATAATTTTGTTTTTATTTAATAATATTAACTTTATATTATATATAAATCGATAAATTTTTTTTATAATAATAATAGTTTTTTAAAACAAGTGTTTTATTTTTTTAAATAATTTTTTTTTTAAATTGTTTGCTATATTAAACTAGCATAATATATTATTATATAAATGTTTAGTTTTTTTTTAGCTTTTTTTTTTAGTTTATTAGTTTTTATATTTTTTAAAAAAAATATTTTAAGCTTAATACTTAGTTTATATTATTTTATTAAGCTATAAAAGTTTTAATTATTATTAATTTTATTAATTTTTTTTTTAATATTTTTTTTTTAGTTTTTTATACTATTATTAAAAAGGCTTTTTTTTTTATTATAACTTTTTTTAAGTTTTATTTTTTTATATTTTTTAGTTTTTTTAAGCTTTATTATATTTTTTAAACTTTAATATATTTTAATATTTATTAAAAAGCTAATTTGCTTAATATTTTTTATTTTTTTTTAACTATTTTAATAATATTTATTAATATTATTACTAATATTTTTATTATTTATTTTATTTTATTTTTACTAATAGCTATTATAATATTTAATAATATAAATATTATTATATTTACTAAGTTTACTAATTAGCTTAATAGTTTATTTTTAATTTTTTATTAGTTTTATTTAAATTTAAGCTTTATTTTTTTGTTTAAAAATTATATTTTTTATAAAAAATAGTTTAACTTTAAAATATAGCTTTTATTTAAATAAGCTTTTAAAAAAAAATATTTAAAAAAAATAAATTTATAATATAGCTATTTTTAAAAATAGCTTTACTAAGTTTTTTTATAAAATATATATTTATTTAAGCTAACTAAGCTAAAAGTTAGTATTTTTTATTATAAAAAATAATATTTAGTTTTTAATTTAAATATTTAATATTTATATTGTTTATTATAAAATAATAATATAAAAGCTTTAATAAACAAATATAATTAAATATTTTATTATTTATTATAACCGTTAAACTTTATATTTATATAACAATAAAATCTTTTAGTATTTAATAAAGGTATGTTTTTATAATAAAGTATTGCAAAACAATTTACTAAGTAATAATATTATAAAAGCATAAATAGTTATAAAGCATAGCTTTTATTTTAAAAATTTTAAATAAGCTTAAATTAATAAGTAAAATAAAAAAAAACTAGTTATATAAAAAACTTTATTATTATATATAATATTTTTTTTTTTTATAAATATAACTTTATTAAAAGTTTTTTTGTTTAATTATATGTTTGTTTGTTTTATTTATTTAGCTTATTATTACAAGTTATATAAGCTTTATAAATATAAGCTTGTTATATTTGTTAGTTTTAATTTTATAAGCTTTATAAGTGCTTATTTTATATATAATATATATATATCTTTTTAACTAAAATATAATTTTTTATATGTTTTATTTTAATTTAGCTGTTTTTAGCTTTTTTAACTAGCTTTTTTATAGTTAGTTTATAATATTATTTTTTTTTTTTAAGTTTATTGTTTTTAATAAATAACATTTTTTATTATTTTTAATTTTTAGTAAATAATATATTTTTTTTTATTTTTTATTTATTGTTTTTTTTTTTTTTTTTTTTTTTTGCAATATGTTTAACTATATGCTATATATTTGCTTATAATAGCGTTATAATGTTATAGCTTATACTAGTTTAATTGTTTGCTTAAGTTTTAATATGCTTTTTTTTTGTTTTTATTATTAAATTTAAAGTTTTTTTTATTATATTTTAGCTAGCTTTAAAAAATATTAATTTTATATAAAAGCATATTGTTTTTATAATATTTTTAGTTTAACTTTTTAAAAATATAATTGTTTAATAGCTAAAAAAAATAAGCTAAATAAAGCTAAAAAAAAAGCTTATAAGCAGCTTTATATTTTTACTAATTGTTTGTTTTATTTAAGTAAACAAAAAAATTTTTTAAAAAAATATAGCATTAAAATAATTTGCTATAATATTAAAAGTATTAAAACAATAAAAAAGCTTGTTTATTTAAAAAAAAAGCAAAATTAACTAATAAATAAACAAAGCTGTTTATTTTTTATTGCTAATTTTTAGTTTAATTAGTTTATGCTAGGTTTTTTTTTTGCTTTAATAAATAACTTTGCTTTTTTAGCTTTAGTTAGTTTAAATATTGTTAATAAAAATGCTTTATTTTTTATACAACGTTTTGCAAATATTTTTTAAGTTTTTATATATTTTTTAAATATTTATATTTTTTTTATTTTACTAAATATTTTATTAAAGTTTTATTTTAACGTATATTTAATATTTTTTTAACTTTATATTTATTAATATTTAGTTTTACTTTTAATTTTGTTTTTAGCATAATGCTATTTAGTGTTTTTTTAAGTAATAATATATAAAAAACTAAATATATTTTTATTTTTTTTAGTAGTAAAAATTTATAGTTAATTATTAAAATTATTTTGCTAATTTTAAATAGTTTAATTTGTTTATAGTTAAATTTTTTGCTTAGTTTTTTTGTTTTAATATTTTATTATAAAAAATAAACTTTATTTTTTTTTTTTAAAATTAGCTTTAATAATTTTTAGTTATTTTAGTAATTTTTTATTTTATATTATAAAAATTGCAGTTTTTGTTATAGTTTTTTTTGCAGTTTTATAATATTTTTTGTTTTTATAACTGTTTTAAGTACTATAGTATTGCTATATAATATTTTTTTGTTTAAGTTAAATTTATAATTTGCTTTAAATAATAATATACTTATTATTTTATTATTTAATATATTATAAGCATATTTTACTATTAATAATAACTTTATTTAATTATTTTATTTTTTGTTTATATGATGGTTAATCTTCGGGTTTATTGCTGCCTAAAGCGGTACGTAGGAAGGAAACTATATTACAGGGAGCCCTAACGGCACATTTACAGGCTGTATATAGTGAAAACCACCTAAACCTAGGCCTCCTTCAGGTCCTCCAGGGGGGGTGGTAAGGTCCGATTGCCCTGTTGCAGCCCTGTATTTTGTACAGACAGGTGGTTGGAGGGGTCCTTTTTGCGCCCTGCATGTTGGATGACGCGCCAATTCATGCCAGCTGTCGGCGGCCCGTATTTCCGCGTTGGCGGCCCGTTTGCGTCAGTGTCGCGCCCGGCGAGGTGATTGGCGGGGCGGTAAAGTGGCCGAATACAGTAAGTCGGTTGTTGGCAGCTGCGCATACTGCCAAGAGCTGTACCAATGGCCGTTGGCAGCTGTTTGCAGCTGCTAGTACACGGTGGTAGGGTATACGGTAACAGGGTCGGAAATAACGGGAGGGGGGGGTGGTGAGCCACAGGTGGCTTGTGTGGCTTGCCCCCTCTCGCGGCAGGGGGGGGTCGTCCCCCACCATCCTAGCCTGCGTGCCAAGCCAGGCTTAGCTATTTGGTTGCAGTTTAACCACTTGCCCAGGTGGTTATTTTTTGTTTATATAATATTATAAATATTGTTTTAATGTTTAATTTAATTTTTTTTTTTAACTGTTTGTTTTTAAATAATATATTATTAATATGCTATGTTTTATTTTTAAAGCTTTTATAAATAACTAATAATACTTAAATATTATAGTATATTTTTAGTTAGTAATAATTTTTTTTAAATATTTATATTTGCTAAAAACATATTAATTAATTATATAGGCTAGTTTTTTTGCTAATATAGCTTTTTTATATAATATAAATAGTTTATACTTAGTTAATTTATTTATAATAACTAAAATAAAATTATACACTATTTTTATTACTAGTTTTTTAAATATTAATAGTTTAATAATAAAATTAAAAATAATTGTTTTTTATGTTTTATTTAATATTTTTATTAGCTAAAATAGTTTATATAGTTTATACTTTATAACTTTAGCTTTTTTGCACTTATTATATTTTTATAGCACTTTTTTTACAATTTTTTATGCTTTAAAAAAATTGTATGTTTTTTTTAGTTATATAAGTATTTTAAATTATTTTTAATATTTTAATAATATATTTTTATATATTTTTTTAACTAATTTTTTTTATAATTTTAATAATATATATTTTTTTTTATTATATGCTTTTTGTTTTACTAAAACAATTTTAGCTATTTGTTATATTTAGTTGTTAGTATTAATATTTATTATAGTAAATATATATACTTTATTGTTTTTTTTCTATAGTAAAACTTAGCTTTTTTTTATATTTTTTTTTAAGTAATCGTTTTTTTTACTAAAAATATTTGCTTTTATATTTTTTTTTTTTTTAATATAGTAAATTTTAAAATAAAACTATAATAAAAACTTTGCTTATTTAATTTATTATTTATTAAAAACTTTTATAGTTATAAATATAATAAAGTTTTTATAGTTTAAAAATATTTTAACTAATTTTTTTATTTTAATTAAGTAATATTTTTACTATTTAAATGTTTTTACTATTATTATTAGTTTTTTATTATAGATTTAATAGTTTATTTTAAGTTTTAAAAACTTTTTTAAAAAAAAAACTACTAAGTGCAGTTTTTTGTTTTTATTTTTTTAGCTTAGTTGTTTGTTTATTGCTTTATTACTAGCGTTAACTTTAATTTTATAATTTTTATTTAAGTTTAATAACTATAGCACTAGGTTTTTTAATATTAACTATTTAATTTTATTAAATAAAGCTTATTTTTTACGTTTTTATTAAAATTTTTTTATATTTTTTATTAAGTTTATAAATATTATTATATGTTTGCCGAATTTTATAATTAATAGTTTTATATAGTTAGTAAATCTAATAAACAATTAAACGTTTTTTATATTTTTTAGTATTAGCTAATTTTTAACTGCTTTTATTTTAAATTTTTAAATGCGCATTTATTTTAGTATAATAGTAAATTTTAAAAAATCTACTTTTTGTTTATAAAATTTACTTTTTTTTAAATAAACTTTTAATTTTATGTTTTTAAATACTTTAAAAACTTTTTGTATATATTTTTTATGTTTTTTAATTGTTTTTAAATAAATTAAAATATTATTTAAGTATACTATTATAAACTAATTAATAAATTTTTATAGTACGTTTATAATTATAGCCTAAAAACTTGCAAATATATTAATAAGCTTAAAAAGTATTATTAAATACTTATATAGCTTATATAACATTTTAAAAGCTGTTTTTTATTTGTTACTTTTTATAATTTTAATTTAATAGTAAACTTTTAATAAATCTAGCATAGTAAACTATTTTACTTTATATAACCTATTTTTAAAGTTATTAATTTTAAATAAAAGTTTTTTTATTTTTTTATATAATTAAATTAAAATACTAATAATCTATATATAGTTTTTATTTAAGTTTTTTATTTTTTTTTAGCTTTTTAAACATTTATAGCAATAATAATCTTGCTAATAAAACTAACTTACGTATAAATCTTTTATATATATTTTTATTTAAATAATTTTTTAGTTTTTAGATTTGTTTTTTATTTATTTAATATAGTAAAAAATATTATAATATTTTTTTATTTATTAAAAAAATATAATGTTTATATTAGTTATACTTTAATAGCTTTATATTGTTATTTTTATTATTAAATAAATTATTAAACTTTTAGTATTTTTTAAAAATTTTTTTATAATATTTTAGCTTTAATATTTTTACAATTATTTTTATATAAAATATTTTTTTAAGCTTGCATATTAGTTTATTATATGCTTTAATAGTAACTAAGTTTTTTTTTAGTATTTTTTATTAAAGTTTTCCTGTTTTTTAATTTATTGTAAAATTATTTTTTTATAGTTAAAATATTTTTAAAACAATATTATATTGTTTTATATTAGTAATATTTAATATAAGCTTTTTATTATAATTTTTAATATAAAAAAATATTTTTTTTGTTTTTTTTTCTATTTTACTATTTTAGTAATTTATAAAGCTTTTATTAACTGTTATTAAATTGTAAAGTTTTTTTTTTATTTACTATAGTATTTTTATTATATTAATTGTTTATAATAAAATAAAGTTTTTTTATGCTTTAATATTTATTATAGTTTAAAGCTTTATATTTTAATATTATATTTTTAGTATAATATAAACTATAGTTTTAATTTTTATATTATTTAATAACTTTATTACGTTTAAAGTTAGTTGCTTGGTTTTTATAACTGCTTATTATTATTTTTTAATTTTTAAACAGCTTAGCATTTATTTTACTTTTTTATATATATAACTAAGTTAGCTTTAACTAGCTTTTTATTAACTATTTATATAATTATAAATATTGTTGCTTTTTTATTAGTTATATTTAATTTGTTTTATAATACTTTTTATTTTTTAAACGTTAATTTTTTTTGCTTTGTTTGCTATTTTTGCTATTGTTTTTATTTTAATATTTTTGCTTTTTTTTTTATATATATTATATATAAGTTTATAGTATACTTATTAGTGTTTTTTTTTTTTAATAGTATATTTTTTAAAATATTTTAAATTCTATTTAAATATTGCAAATTTTTGTAAGTTTTTGTAAATAATTATTAACCGTTTTTTATATATATAAAAATTACTTATTAATTATTTATTGTTTTATTATAAAAACTATATGTTTTTTATTTTTGCTTTTATATATATTATATATTAGTATACTATATATAACACTTAAGCTAACTTTATATATAACTTATTGTTAATATATACTACTATATAGTTTTTATATATTATAATACTATTATAATAGTAACTTTTATATATAAATTTTACTGCTGTTTTAAGTTTGTTTTATATATTGGTTTTTTTTTTATTAATAAATTATGTTTTTTATACTTTTATATTTTTTAAATTTGTTTTTTAATAATATAGTTTAACATAGCAAGTAAAGTTTTTTTGTTAGTTTTATAAATTTGTTTTTTTTTATGTTTATAGTTTTTTATAGTTTTTGCAGCAGTATATTTTTTTTAAATAGATTTTTATACTAATTGTTTTAATTATTTTTTATATGTTTAGTAGTTATACTATTTATAATAGTATAATTTATTTTATTTAAAATATTTTTTGCTTTTTAGCTAATTTTTATATGTTTTTTTAAAGTTTATTTTGTTAATTTGTTTATTAGTTTTTTTTATTTTAATAATTATAATATTAACTTATATTTTTAAGTTTTTTTGTTTAGTTACTTTAAATACTTTGTTGTTTTTTATAACTACTGCTTATTATTTAAGTTTTTTTAGTTTTTTATAGTATAATACTATATGTTTTATTTAGTTATAATTATAGCACTTAATTTTACTAAAATTTTATTATTTTTTGTTTATAGTATTAAGTTTTATAAGTTTTACATATATTTTTAATATAGTTAATTATATTATTTTTTTTTTACTTATATTTAAAATAGTAATTTGTTGCTTTTTTTGCTTTTATAAGCATTATTTATATTATTTATTATTAATTTTAATTATAAACATTATATATTTATTAAAATTGTTAGGTTTTTTTATACAATAAATTTTATTTTTAATTTTTTTTTTAAGTTTATAATAAAATATAATTATTATAATATTTTTATTATTTTATAAAGTTTTAAATAATGTTTGCTTAAACAATACTACATACTTTGCTATTAATTTTTTTTGTTTTATAGCTAATAGTTTTTTTTTAGCTTGTTATTTTTTTTTTAAATTTTTAAACATATTTTTAAGCTACTTTTTAAACTTTTTAAAGTTGTTAAAAATTAGTTTATTTTAATTTTTTAAGTATTTTTACATTTTAGGCTTCTATTATTCTAAAACATTTTTTTTAAAAAATTTTCCTGCAATTATAACTTTTTGTTATTTTTTTATAATTATATAGTTATTTAAGTAAGCTTATATTTATATAAAATATGCTTATACCTACTTTAGGTTTTTATTAAATTATACTAGTTTGTTTAGTTTATAATATAATAATAATATATTTATAATTTGTTTTATTAGTTATTAATTTTTGCTTTTTAGCTTAGTTAATTTTTAGCATATTTAATTTAACTATTAAACAATTATATTTAGTATTAATATTAAAGTTATAAACATAATTTTTTATTGCTTAGTAAATTAATTATAATACTAAATAAAACTTATTAAAATATTATAATTATTAAACTTTATATTTATATAATAATAAAATTTTTTAGTATTTAATAAAAGTATATTTTTATAATAAAATATTATAAAACAATTTATTAAGCAATAATATTATAAAAGTATAAATAATTATAAAGTATAGCTTTTATTTTAAAAACTTTAAATAAGCTTAAATTAATAAATAAAATAAAAAAAAACTAGCTATATAAAAAACTTTATTATTATATATAATATTTTTTTTTTTTATAAATATAACTTTATTAAAAGTTTTTTTATTTAATTATACGTTTGTTTGTTTTGCTTGTTTGGCTTATTGCTATAAGTTATATAAGCTTTATAAAGGTAAGTTTATTATGTTTATTAGTTTTAATTTTATAAGCTTTACAAGTGTTTATTTTGTATACAATATATATATATTTTTTTAACCGAAATATAACTTTTTATATGTTTTATTTTAACTTAGCTATTTTTAGCCTTTTTAACTAGCCTTTTTATAGTTAGTTTATAACATTATTAAATAATATTTTATAATAATTAAATATTATATAGTTATTAATATTTAGCTATAATAAATTTTTTAAATATATTAATTATTATAATATAGTTTTAATTTTTACTTTTTTATAAATATAAATTATAACTTTAAATTAATTTTTATTTTTATTTTAATAGTTTAATAAAACATAAAAAATATATTTATAATAGTTTTAATAGTTAAACTTTAGGTTTATTATTGCTTAAAGCAATATATAAAAAAAAAAACTATATTATAAAAAGCTTTAATAGTATATTTATAAAGCTATATATAATAAAAACTATTTAAACTTAAGCTTTTTTTAAGTTTTTTAAAAAAAGTAGTAAAATTTAATTGCTTTATTATAGCGCTTTATATAAAAAATAAATAGTTAAAAAGTTTTTTTTATGCTTTATATATTAAATAATATATTAATTTATGCTAGCTATTAGCAGCTTATATTTTTGCGTTAGCAGCTTGTTTATATTAGTATTACGCTTAGCAAAGCAATTAGTAAAGCAATAAAGTAGCCAAATATAATAAGTTAGTTATTAGCAGCTATATATATTACTAAAAGCTATATTAATAGCTGTTAGTAGCTATTTATAGCTATTAATATATAGTTATTAAAAATTAGTTATATAAAAAAAAATTAAGCTATATATAGCTTATATATAGCTTGCTTTTTTTTTTATACAAAAAAATTATTGCTTATTTTTTTGTTTGCTTGCTAAACTTTAGCTTAACTATTTAGTTGCAGTTTATTTATTAGCCTAAGTAAAATATTTATAATAGTTTTAAATATAAATTATAATAAATATTAAAACTTAAAATTTTTATATAAATATAATATTTATATTTTTTTTTTAACATTTTTATAAAAAAATAATATAAACTAGTTAAGCTTTTTATATATTATAAACTTTAATATATAAACTTTTTAATAGTTTAGCTTAGCAATAAAACTATTAGTGCTTTTTTAAATTATTATTTATTTATATTTTTAAAATAAAATATTAAATATTGTTTAGCTATTTTTTAAAAAGTAAAAATATTAAATGTTTTATTTTTTTTAAAATATAATATTTATAAAAGTTATAATAATATTATTAGTTTTTGTTTAGTTAGCTAACTATTTATTTTTATTTTTAAAGCTTAAGCTATTATTAACTGCTTTAATTATATTTTATATTTTTTTTATATTTTTTTTTATTTTATTGTTAATTTTTATATTAGCTTTTTTATTTATTATTATTAGCTTTTTTAAGTTTAAATTTAAAAAAATAAAAAGTTTTAAAGCTTTAAAAATAAATAAAAATTTATTGCTTAAAAAAAGTTATTTTTATTTTTTAAGTTTTATTAATTATATTATATATAAAAAAGCTTTATAACTTTTGCTATTATTTAAATTAATAGCTAAAATATTTTTTATTATAAAATTAAGTTTATTAATTTTAATATATTTAATATTATTATTTTGTTTAATTTTTTATAGTTATTTTTTATTTAAAGCTATTATTTATTTATTTATTTTTATAAGTTTTATTAAGCACTAAAAATAATTTATAAAAAAAAGTTTATAATAATTAATATATTTAAAAGCTTTAATATAAAAGCTTAAATTATAATAGTTTATTTAATTATTATAGTTTTTATAATAATTAATTTTTATATAATATTTAGCTATATAATATTTTTAATATTTTAAATTATATTTTTTATATTTTATAATTATTAGCTTTTTATTTACTTTTTATATTAAATAGCTTATAAAAAATAGCTTAAAATTTTTTATTAAATTTTTAAAAAAAATTATTTAAATTTGCTTATTAGTAATAAAGTTTATACTTTTTAAAAAAAAATATATATTAACTAAAATTTTTTTTATTTATATTTTTGCTTTATTTTTAATTTATTATAGTATAATATTATTTAGTTTTTTTATTAAATAATTAAAAAATAAAATAAATATATAATTAATAATATAAATAAATTATATTTTTAATAGTTTAATTTTATTTTTATTTAATATTTAAAAAATTAAAAATTTTAATTTATTTAATATTAGCTTATTTTTAACTTTAAGTTTTATTGTTTTAATTAACTAGCTAGTTTTAATATATTATAAGTTAAATATTTTGTTTGCTTTTAAGTTTAGTTTTTTAATTAAAGCAATTTAAGCTATAAATAAAAATAGCTTATATTATAATTTGTTTTTTAAAATTTTTTATGTTTAAAAAAATAAATTAAGCTTTAAAAAAATTAAATATAACAATTAAGTTTAAATTGTTTAATTTTTATTTTAGCATTAAATTTGCTATTTTTTAAGTTGTTTTAATATAAATTATAAATTAGTTATTTTTAGCTTTTTTTTTAGTAGCTTTTAAATTAATAGCTAGCTAAACAGCAAAATTTAAATAACTATTTTTATTAGTTTAAGCTTTATTATTAATAAAATAAATAAACTAAAAATAAAAATATATAGCTATAGTTTTACTAATATAAATAAATATTATTATATTAAAATATTATTTTATTTTTTTTGCTAATTTTTAAGCAAGCTTATATTAAAAGCTTTAATTAGTTTTATTAAAAAAATAAATAAAACTATTAAAAATAATAACTAATTTTATAAAAACTTTTTTTTAAATTTTTATGTTTTATTTAGCTTTAGCAAAATAATTTATAATTAAATTTTATAGCAAAAATTTTTTTTTAATAGCTTTTTTTTTTATAAATATTTTTAGTAATATTAAAATACTATTAATTTTAACTTTTTTATATTATAAATTATTAGCAATAAGTATAAAAAGCTTTATTTATTTAGTATATTAAAAATTTAATATAATAAAAAGTTATTATAGTATAAAAAGCTTTGCTATTAGTACGTTTTAGTATGCTAACTGCAAATTTTAGTGTTTTGTAAAAATTAGTTAATTTTAGGTCGGTGTTAGTATTTTTGGTGCAACGTACGCTTGGGTACTAATAGTTCCAAGCGCACGGACAATAAATAGAAGGAAAGGTGTTGTCACCCTAGGCCTTGCATCGGCTGACTAATATCACGATCTGTGTTCAAGCACAACAGATCTACGTGCAGATAGGAGTGTATTCTGGCTAGCTACAATGCTCAATGCTGCCTTGAGAATTTATTTCTCCGCACTATGGAAGACGAAGGCAGAGGGTAGGGGCATGTAACACCCCTAACGAGCAAGCGGGTGAGAGCGGGAGCGGCAGTCCCCTTGGGTATAACTTTTATACAGTAACCGTAGCGTACTACTTCTCTACAGGCGTTTTTTGCCTGCTTAGTAATTAGCGTTGTAGTGTAGCACAGAAGATAAGCTCTTGGCTTATAGACCTGAGTCATCCGGGTTTGGAATCGGGCATTAACTGAATGCTGTAATTGGGGGTTAGGTAAGCTCAAGTATTGGCTCGCTCGCAAATTATTGCGGTGATTTAGAGATAAGTCTTTCTCAGCACCAGTGGATCTATTTACAGGGGATTGCAGATTTCGGTGTTTATATCAGCAGGTATGGTGTACCTAATCTCATGGTTGACACTAGAGCGCTAAGGTTATGTGGAGCGTAAGTGCATGTTTCGCTAAGTACGGGGATGTATGGGAAGGAGAACAGGTTTGATGTCTATAGCTGAAATATAAAAATAATTATGTACTAATTTAGAAAGCCCAAAGCCCAACCCAACTTCTATTTCTTCCTCCACTAGGGCTTTTGGACTCTTGGCATTGGGTTGTGTTTTCAAAGCCTAACGGTCACCGTTAACTCTAATTATATGTACCCGATGCACATATCATCTGGTATTGACTGTTAGTTTTGCTAGTCCGAATAACCCCAAGTTCACAGCGAAAGGACAACGCCTGTATCCCGCTGGGAATGGGACGATGCATCCTAAAGATAAAATGCCGGTCCATGTAATACTTGGAATGACTTAAAGCGAACTTACAATTCGGGAATGACTTCCAGATGAATTTATATATCAGAGAGGCGCTGGCTTGTATTTGCTGCGTTGGCCAATGTGCTTCAGGAACTAGACAGCCACAAGTGATGCAATATTATGTAGTTTAGAGCCATTGCAGAGCTTAGAAACGACGCCAAGGCAGGAGGTATTTTAAAATGCAAATCGCTCTTCGTGATGATATCGGTAATAGAGTAAGCGCTTGCCATACTTCGGATCCGGCCAACACTAGAACTACTATGTGAATCGGGAAGGTTTCCGGTCCCAGCCAGATATTTTGGATTTACGACGAGAACATTCGAATGGTTGCGGACAATGTTGAACATGCTGTTCTTGTACTAAAGACGCAATCGGTGTCAGCTCCCAAGTTTTATAGTGTCTCAAGCGCAACTACCTGGGTAAATGGCTGACATACCTTGTTGTATCCTTCATAAAGAACCTTTCTCACATTAAAGGAATAGGTCAGCCGAGCTAGCCACTCGAAGTTGAGCAGGCCATATTTGCCAACGATGGGGGCCTCTACATGATAGAGGTACTTTATAGCGGAACTGAACAAGTATATTGCTGTTAATGTGCCCCGTTGAGCTCCCAAGTCAATGGGATCCAGGCGCGAGGTTGCCTGTGTGATGTTCTCCATAGTTGAAATTTGATGATGACTCTGTATTGAGACAGTGGTTCGAATCAAATTTAATTGTATTTGACGGCTGCCTGAATTGATACCTACGTCTTCTCTAGAGGTACTATAACTATAAACTTAGTCTGCTTAGTATTTCCATAGACTGTTTAGGCTGCGCTATGCTTTACGCTAAGTTGCCGCTGCGCTCGGGAGCTACCTACATTTAGTCTAGGAGCGAAACTGTCATGACCCAATCAGATAGCGTTATTCCCGACCCGGACTTCCTAACTGGGCGTTCGAAAGAAACGCTTTTGTCAATTGTGACGGGCTTGGTGAAGCTACAGGTGAGAGCTCAGCACAATACTGGAGTACATTGGACGGTACTTTATTAATCTTCCCGTCTATCTATCGATCAATCTATTTATCACTGGTAGTTAGGATTCTAACATCGGCGATAGAATCGATTGCGGGGAGCTAGATATGATTGATGTTTCGGAGATTTCTCGGAGTAATATTGCATGATGGTAGCAGTTAAGAAAGGCAGCATTGTTTAACAGTATCAATATGTATATCATTATAGCTTTTAACAGGAAAGAAAAACCGGGTATGTAATAAATAGGTATGAGAAACATGAAGATATTGAGGCAACATGGCTTCGATCTTGCTGATATTGGTCAGTTCTAGTACTGAGGTGAGATACCTGATGGCGTCGTGCAACTCTTTCTTATCATACTGCATCTTAGAAAATGTTCCGATCACTAGAGCACTCGGGGTTAATTATCACCATCTCGAGTATTTTGGATAAGAACCTGAAGTTTCTGGGCACAACTTCGACTAAAGGGAAAATCTGTTCTCTAGAAATCACTCAAATATGAAGCAAAAAGCCCTGAGAAATACTCACTGTTGTCTTGGCGAATCTTGTGCCTTCGATGTCGCCGGTGATCAGCTTTCAGGAGAGCATACCTCTAGCCATAGGACTATCGAAGCCCGGCCAGCTAGTTAGAGCGGCGCGGACAAATTCAGACTACTCCGCGTGGCCACCTGGGGGTAGTCACTCACCGGTGTGCATCGAATCTTATGCCGTACTTGCGCAGAGGTGGAAATAACCTTTCGTGGCCCGGCTAAAGAGGTTGTAGTTGCCTTGATGCACTGTGAGTTTGACGTAGCCTTCGCGCTCGCAGACATCGATGAAGTCAGTCGGCATATCCAGGGGAAATTGGAAACACGGAGCTAGATAGCAGGTATTAATTAATCACAACTTCCCTAAATACTAGGATGAATATAAGTCGCACCTTGTCAAAAAAGCCCCTGTTTATACAACGGGTTGAGTAGCTGCTTGGTCCTTGATAGGCGTGGTGTAGTCGGGAGCGTGGCAATAAAGCACGTCGACCTTCTGGCTGCTGTCGAGCTGCAGGCGCTTGTGGCTGGAGAGCAAAGACTCAGTGATCTTCGCGGGCTCTAGTGTGTCATTAGCCTCTTTTATCGAGACAAGAATCTAAGTACTACTTGGCTGAGGAGTCTCTCAGATTCTCTTCCATTTGGCGCGGGGTATAGTGCTGCTGTAAGAAGCTAATAATTACGAGACAAGGTATTGCACAAATTCGGAGAGCAGCATGCCAAGCGCTTAGAGTGAAAAGGGGGGGGGGGGGGGGGGGGGGGGGGGTTTGCTACAACTATTTTCGTTAAAATCATCAACTCATCTATGCCTTCGTTTTTAACGAACGAGGTACAAATGAGTGAAACGAAGGTTAACTATGGTCTAACGAAGGCATAGTTTCCGCTCTATTGTTTGTAGCTAATCAGGCTCGTTTTCGACTTAATGTTTCTGCCAATCAACTTGGTTTTGTTTCTTTCTACGAAGGTCAACGTTGCTTAATAATTCACTGTCGCATTCGATTAACTCCAGCGCAAGTGTTGTTAGCCTGGACTTGTTGGTAGATGGGCTCAGCCGTAGAAGTGGTGTTCGTCTCGCTCATACCAGGCACCGCGAAAAGGCCTCAATCAATACAACCTCGTTTCCTATTGTAAGCACTGTATTGCTTATAGATAGGCGAACAACCTGTATTATTGTGATTGTTGTTGCTATTGTTTGTTCCATTGTTGCTATTGTTTGTTCTATTGTTGCTATTGTTTGTCTTTATTGCTGCCATTGCCTTTATTGTTGCTCGGGAGTTTGCTGTTATTGTTATTGCTGACTAGAGGTTCATTGTCTTGCTCAATTTACTCTATTACAAGCGGAATTGTTAGCTTAAGGGCCTCGCCCCCACAGGGCCCATGCTTCCTATACAACCTTATATGAGGTAGAATTATAGTCATGAAGAATTGTCTCTCCATCCTTACTATTACTACAAATTCTACCCATACCTTGCCGCACCATAATACCCACCACCACCACCAACAACAACAACAACAACCCGACTTCCACGCTTCGAGTGGTCATCTTCGAGGATGTCGACTGAAGTTGATCGTTCTTCGGACCTTGCCGTTCGAGAAGCCAATCCGCTCGAAGCTATAGTCCAAGTGACTACACATGTCAACGATTCTATGATAAGCATGATGCGCAACAGGATGAAAATGTCTTTATCCGACATGCGCTACGAGACAAGCATGATGCGCAACGGGATAAACCTTTCTATATCCGAAATGCGTGCTGAGAAGAACATAATTCACAACGAGATGGACAATCTTATATCTGACATGCGCCACCAGAAGAACATAATGCGCAACGAGATAAACAAGATTGTATCCGACATGCGCACCCAAAAGAACATTTCTATGTCCACCATGCGTATTAAAATAGACAGAATGCGCAACAAGGTGGGCAATTTTATACCCAGCATGCGCAACGAGAACAACAACAATTCTATAACCACCATACATAACGAAATAAACACAATGCATAACGAGATAAACACAATACGTAAAAAGATGGACACAATGCATAACAAATCGGACACAATGCGTAGCAAGATAAACGCAATGCGTTGCAAGATAAACGTGATACGTAGCAAAATAAACATGATGCGCGAAGAAATGCAGAATATGCGGGCTTTAATAAAAAACCTGTAAGTAATATTTTGTACGATTGGTAGATAAACAAGCTAATATTAAAGTAGCAACAATAATAGTAAAGCGCAAACACTAAACAGCATAGCTACTAGATCCGAAACTTTTCAACTAGTTCATCGGCCAAAAAACACAAATTAGCTAACTTCCCGCAAACACTAAAAGAAGTAAAAACACTTCAGGTAAGTTGTTGTCTATTTATTCCCTACTATTTTTATTAACTTAAACCTAGTAGAAGAAGTAAATGGATATCTTAAAGCACTTAGTTAAATACCTACTAGGAGTGCGGAGGATAAGGAAGCCCAGCTATTGCAATTCATCGGTGCTCATCAAAAGCTAGGTCAACAGACTAGCGCAACTAGATCAAGGTTTACAGTTACGGTAGAGTAGCTAGTAATACAACTAGGTATGCAGGCACCTTAGCCACACATTGTAATCTTCCTGCGTAGTGGAAACCTAGGACCCATGGCTCACCGCTATCAGGGCCTGTACCTATAGTATTTTGACCCTTCCCCCTGCTCTACTCTATTTGGCAACTTGACTCTCAGACTATATGATGGAAAATGATCGGCAGATGAAGACGGGTGGATACGCATACTACACTGCTGCCGCGATCTCACTTATTCGCTGAGCTGCTGAAGGTTACGACGAGAGATATCGCGCCGGGTTCATGGGCTGTACAATCTACGACACTGCCTGGATTTCACTAATTACAAAGCCACTCGACGGGAATGGAAAAATCACATGGCTTTTCCCTCAGAGTTTTGCTTATTTATCAGCCACTCAGTCGGAAGAAGGCGGGTGGAACCATAGTGTAGGATCCCACATTGACGGCATCCTTAATACGGCGGTCTCGCTCATCACTCAAACGATACCTTGCAGAACCGTTTAATGCCTCATATCATCATGGCCTTAAAACACGTATTGGGAAAACCACTATATCATTGCGATTACAGCTTAAAATGGGATATCCAGACGATTAGCCATGATGGCTGTGAGATCATCCTACCTACGTTGTTGCGGTACCTTCAACAAGACGCCGAGCCTGTAACCTTTGATTTCGAGAATAAAAAGAGCCTAGAAACACTTAACGCCGATGCTTTATCGTAGTTCCAGCCTGAATACCTATATTGCCCAACTAAATTGTCTCTTCTACGGTAACTCGAGGCCCTGATCGGGCTAGTTAACTTCGATAAAGTGTCCCTTCTCAAACCTGCCAAGACTAAAATTCAGTAGATCCTATCAACACTATCTTGGGCTGGATTCTTGGTATCCAATCTATATTGCTATGAGCTGAAGACTATGAGTAAAATGTTGTTTCAAGCTTATGAGAGCGACGGAGGGGGTATTGGCTTCGGTATGTCTATTTTTCACGCAATTTAGACACAGGAGTCAATTACTGATCTTTACTACAGCCCCTCGCTCGAGTTCAATCTCGATAGTACAGCTCGGGGCATCTTAGTTATGGGCTTTCTCGGCCAGCCAGTGGGAGTGGGGAAAATGTTGGAAAAATTCGCGACTGGTGGCCATTTCCGCACCTATGCAAAAGATCGAGAACCGAGTTTGAGTGCCACTTGTTATGCTATTATGGCGATTCTCTGCCAGAAAGATGCCTCTATGTACGCTCCTCGAATTAAAGAGGCCATGAAATTTATCTGCGACATTTGGTGGAACTCGGATAGAGGACTAGCCGAGGACAAATCGGTAAGGGGCTAATAAAGCTTGGGTCTCCGCATATATATCTAAGTATTGCATTTTAATGGTGGCTTATAAAACACGAGCCCCCTTTAATCATTTCTTCTACTAGTTGAGGCGATGGTAGACTTGTTGGCGTTGGTCGGTAGCGGGATTCTGGTGGAGGTTCTCGGTCAGGATCTGGAGTCACGAGTCCTCATCACCGTTTTTTCGAGCTTGTCTTTGGACGTTTCTCAAACAGGGGGATCATGGCTCCTGTAATTCCTCTATTGGAGAATCTTCATATGGGATTCTTAGCTTGTCCGAAGCTAGAAGCATTTCAATGTTCACCAGCCTCGAACCACCTCTTCGATCAGCGCTGGATCGCGGCCTAGCTTATCTTCGCTCCTTTCATGTTTCCGCTAATGCTCTTGTATGGGCAGACAAGGTGACTCCTTCCGTGTTGATCGGAAATAGTTATGTACTGGCCGGGCTGCGGTGAGTAACCGCATTATCGTCCGAGAAGAAGGTTGCAACCCGTGTCTTTGATAGCACCCGAGCTGTTCGCGGCGTGAAGCACGTAAAACTGCTCAAGGTGACCCCTTCATTCCCCAAAGTCACCGAGTGGCAGATCCAAGCGTCAACGATTGAGTCTGTCCTCTTTCAATCTATGCTCTATGCTCGAAAACTTAATATCTTTCCGAGAAAAAATATGGAGGACGGCTAGAAGTATTTCGATATAATCCCATTCATGGGGACGAGTTGTAACAACCGTCAACGCACCTTCGCCCCCGCGTCCTTTTTATACGAAATGATGATCATCTCATTTCTCAACTACCAAGCGGATGAATTCATGGACGCTTGTGCCGGATCTGTATTCCAAGGCCGAACGGATGATCTTCGCCAGCTAATTGGCCGGGCATTTCGACAAGGCCCGAACAGCTATCAAGACCTCATCTACAGCAACTATAGCCACATCGACCGTACAAGCTACGCCGAGGTCTTATGTCCTCTCATTAAACTCGTCCGGTATATCCCAAACCACCCCTACATCATCGCTGCAAGCCGATGGGATTGCGAATCAATGAAGCGTGGACTGCGCACATTCCTATACGCACACGTCACCCAATTAGAAGACAACACCCGGTTCCAGCAGCAGCATCAACAGCAGCAACGCCCGGGCTGCGCGACATCATACGCTTCCCGTGCGGATAGCTTCTTCCACTGGGTACGGACGACGTCCGCCGACAATACCTCGTGCCCATACTGGTTCTCATTCGTTGGCTGTCTAATGAGCGCATGTCTATTGAACGGACAGGACTGCTTCCCCACCGTCCACGAGAAGTACCCAGCGGCCGTTGTTTGTCAACACCTTGCGACCATGTGCCGCATGTACAACGACTACGGCTCCATCTCGCGCGACGCGTCCGAGGGGAACCTAAACTCGATCAACTTCCCGAAGTATCAGCCGATCATAAGCACCAGCACCAGCACCAGCGACGTCGGCGTCGGCGTCGGCACGCAGAAACGCGCGTTGTTCGAACTAGAGGAGTACGAGCGTGCGTGCCTTAACAATTCCCTCCGCAGATTGACCAAGATGGCTAGAAAACGGGCGATGCAATTCTAGACAGGGGGAAGGATCGCCAGATGGATATATGGTCCATGTTCTGCGATGTTACGGACTTGTACGAGAAGATCTATGTCGCGCAAGTTAGCAGTTAGACGGCAGCTCCAGTAGCTTCCGCCATAGCGAACAGAGGTAAAACTCCCGTGCCCGGAGAAACATCCCCGCAGCCAGAGAAGGCATTTAGAGTCGTAGATGTGGCGATGGTGGAGCTAGTTCCGGGGCATTGAACTACTCTATGTAGGTATTTTACTACCTGTCTACTTAGGACTGTGGCTTCTAAAACGTTATGTGGGTAAATAATACCTAGGTGGGTATACAGCGCCCCATTAGACTACCTATAGGGGAGAACCCAGTTTTGGGACACGCTGTTGACAGGGCTGCCGGCACTATGCCTTGCCTTGTACTAAAAGGTCGTTCTAACATCCAGCCGGCCAGGCCACTTCAGTTCCAACCTTTTCAAGCGATATGCTGTTGTATTATAAGTAATATTCTAAAAGAACAGAATATTACAGCGATATTAGAATAAAAAAAAAAAGGCTATACGAACATTCTATTTAAAAAACGCAGTCGTAGTTGTTAATATTATGGCAGTTCCGACCTAGCAATAAAACTTGGTCGTACAGCTCTTAGGACATTATAATACAATATATGCAACAGAATGCTAAAAATTGGGACAGCCTGCCCTAGAAAACACCCGAGTTCCAGCGTGCCCCAAAACTGGATCCTCCCCTATAGGTAGTGAGGGTCTCCCAGTGGCTACATTAAGTGGGTGGAATTGTGAAGTACGTACTGATGGATGTTATCGTATATCTGGGTAGTATATTGCTTTACAGCCCTGTACTGGACTACTCCTTGCTGAGCTACTAACCACATCATGTCCCACAATGTGCGAAAATAATTAACAGGCTATTAAGTAATGTCGTGAGTAGTTCAGTAACTTTGTTTATTAAGCTGCAGAGCAAAGCGTTTAGCGAGTTGATCGGTTTTAAAATTTGCAGCTGTTTGAATTCACACGACAGTCGCCGTGAGGCCCTATACTGGGACAAATCCACTAGCGCTAAAAGACAATATTAACTAACTATTCATTGGTCTGGATTATCTATATCCCTATATTATACAGTAACCAGACCTCTGCTTGAACTTTATGTCCGCCCTATATTTGGTAACACCTCAAAAGTGGCCGAGGAGAAGAAATGAGTCGCGCAAGAATAAGTGGCGAATAGCGAACAGAAGGAACAATACCCTGCTAGACTAGACAGGCCAGGGCAGATCTTCTTCCTCTTCTATCTTTACGCGTAGCTCTGCTCGTAGATACCTTCACTCCATGTACATACATTTGGCCAGTTAGTAAGAAGTATTCATCCCAGTTGTCTCAGTAATTTTGATCAGCAACTTCAATATCCCCGTTAGCAACAACAACATCACAGTAGGTCAAAAAGAATAAATTAGACGGTCTGTTTGATTTTTTTCCCCGGCCAGTCTGGGAGGGCAGGGCAAAGCAAGTTGGGTCCTCAGGACGTACAAGAGGATTTCTTGAAATTATCATGATTATGGTGATAACTGATGTTTCCTCTCCTGCGGTGGGAAACGCCAAAGGTTGTAGGGAAGGCTATCCTTGCGTTGAAAGCTAATTGACATTAAATTAGTAATAGAATACGGTAGGCACAGCGAGGAGTAGTTTATCTATTACTGGTATCGACTTTACTTACTTGCAATTCATGTTTTACACTATATTAACTAGGGTTACTTACCACATGAGTTTTGCCTTATACGATTGAATTAACATAGTTTAACCTACCTGTCTCCGATATACATTCAAGCCTTTCAGTGTTTTGTTTTAAACCTTTGTTCCGGTTTAGCTGAGTGAGTACCTTCAGATTAGCCTTCATATGTTTACTACTCCCACTTCGGGACCTAAAATTAACCGAAATTGTAATCATCCGTAAACACAAGCTTAGTGGCAAATCCCAAGAAGCTTACGCCACCCTCACTAATACAAGTATAATTTAATCGCCCACCTTATGTGCCTTGATGCCTGATATAAATGCAGCCACCGCCATATGTAAGAGATAGGCGCCGGTTGTAACGGTAGGCTTCTATTATTAGTAGGTAGGTGTCTGTGTGTCCTCTGCGGATTTATGCAGTCTCTGGATGGATCGGTGATTTGCAAGGACATTTCCGTTTAGATAAATTTTCTTTACAATATTTCACCTATTCCCTTAAACCACCCAATGAAAGGTAACGGAGCTCCATGATTATATTATCAGAGTTGGGAACGTACAGGAGTATTACCATTACTTCACACAAGCTCTTTGTAGTTGTCCACCCTCTGCCACAACCTACATTGGTGACTGCTAGTAGTGGCGTGCATGAACGGATCCATCATTCCCCTCACGTTCATGAATTTGAACATTATCTGCAAGCTTTGAAACTAAAGCAGGCAATGTCGAATTAGAGTCACTATCAACCCTCGGGCAAGAGATTGGAAGCTGTACGCAAAACAGCCATTAGCGCCTCTAACCCCTAATCGAAAATCTGTAACGCTTAGCAGCGCCACCGCCATTTATTCCACCAATCCCAACAGCGAGAGGCCTCCACCTCCCAAGCTGAAATTCGTCAGAAGACTCAAGAGGTAAGCTTTTTACATGAGCTTTTATCAACTTTAATAGAAGGATGAGGTGTAGGCTAGTCGGCCATTAGGCTATCATGTAACAGTAAACGCCACCCATAGCGTGACCTTCGAAACTTATGCTTAAAGTTACTTGCAGATAACGGCGCTGGCTGGTGTATCAAGGTCAATGCCTAGTAACTATCCCTAGCTGGTCTATGGTTATCTCTACATTGGCTTCCAAATTAGGGCCAAGGCCGTCTACAAATAGTTGAGGGGAAATAATACTTGCAAGGAGAATTATGAAGGTGAGATAGCTAGGCACCACGCTGAACTCAGCTTCACGGAGTAGTTCCAAAAACAATAGTTTAATTCAAGAAGCTTATGTTAGTGTCTGTGTGAAATGTTGCTTGCTCATGCCCATGTAAATTTCTTTTGCCTGCTGTTGGCGAGTAACCCCTCAGCTAACGTAGTATTCCTAAGCGTAACCAGGGGTCTCTATTAATATCTGGCGCCTATTCTGCAGCAAGCAATAACAAGTGTGGCTATGTGCTACCTTCTCGGAGTGAGGCTTCCCTTGGCGCTAGGCTTTATGTATCTAATGTAAAGCCTAGTCGCTCCAATGCCTAGTAGATTGCATAAATACCTTTCCCTTGCAGCTGTAACTGTCAGGTTCTCAGGACTCACTTCCCGAACCTCAAGTTTATAGCAGAATATTTACTCATACAATAGACGCCTTAGTTTCTCCCCCCAGATACCAAAGAATCCGCAATATCACGCTCCGTTCTATTATCTCGGTAGCCAATTCCAGCAATGTCACGGTCCTCCGTCCCTTTCTTATCCAGTTTGTTTAGAAGCTCAGAAGCCATTGACGAAAGCGATGCTGGCGAAGGATTGGGCGTCGAGGGTGCCTTCAGCCCTGCCCCAGATGATGGCATTGGGCCACAATCTTACCCAGACGATTGCAGAGGGCCCGATAGCGGATTCGACCTCGTTTTTGTCCACGGGCTTCGTGGGTCTCGATTCAAGACCTGGATGCGTGATGGTGTCTTTTGGCCTCACGATTTACTTAAGGATGACCTGAAGAACGTCAGGGTAATCACGTGGGGTTATGATGCTAATATTGCCAACGCGCTCACGTACGCTAGCCTGGAGACCATCTCTGGGCATGCTGATACACTACTGAGTGATCTTGTTAGAATTCGACGAGAAATTGTACGCCTTTTCCCCTATCGCTCAAATAACACATTGTGCTGGACATGCTACGCTAACATTGGCCAAACAGACTAGACCCATAATATTCATATGTCATAGTCTCGGCGGCCTCATCGTGAAGCAAGCCCTGATCACCTCGGCTAGCTATTATAAGAGATATCTCACCCTCAACCAGATCTACACCAGTACGGCCGGGGTAGTGTTCATGGGGACGCCGCATCGGGGCAGCTCTACAGTATCATATGGCGAAATTGTGGCGAAATTTGCGAAGCTGCTCCTTCGTCAGCCGAATGACGAGCTCCTACAGACTTTGAGGCCAGACTCACACATCCTTGACAAACAGCGCCACGACTTTACAACCATATCAAATGACATGACCATTGTTTGCATCAGGGAAGAGCTTCCCACCGGTATGGGCCTGGTACGCGCTCTCTTTCACTGTTGTCGTCTTCACGCTTGTCGCATGAATTTGCTAAGAATCTATGTCATCAGATTGTCCCGCAAGTATCTGCCTCGTATGATGCGTTTAATGTCATGTGCGGTGCAATTCACGCGAACCACATGAGCATGGTCAAATTTGCCAATAATGGCGATGAGGGCTATAAACGGACGATCCACTACATTCAATGCATTGTAGACGAGAGATTGCGCAAAGCGGAACCAGGCATGTTGAAATTGCTTTCCTAATTCTACGAATCAATCAGAGCCTTAGAAGCATGCCCCTATTAGATAGGCTTTAATCCGCGGTGTTGGGGTCTTTTCTACTGTTATAGTCAGTCCGTGGTACCGTCACTAGGATTTAGGATCGTGAGCGATTATGGGAGAAATCATGTAATATTCTTTTGTTTTCAATAGTGAAATATCTTTGTATCGTTAACCTACTACCCAGTCTGCAAATTTGTGAGCGAGGAAGCTAATATTTTATTAGAGAATAAGATGATCGAAGCTCGGAAAACCGGTGAGTATCGGCAATACACACCACATCTGAAATGATCTGAACATATGCCTAAGATTTTACAGAAATCCTCAACGCCCTAAGGTTCCCGACAATTGGAGATAGGGAGGAGGGTATAGACACGGCTTATAGTGGAACCTGTTCGTGGATTTGGGGCAATCAACCAACAAGTGACGGGTTGTCTGAGTTCATCCCCTGGCTTCAGAGGTCCGATCGGCTCCTTTGGATTAGCGGCAAAGCAGGGTGTGGGAAATCCACCTTGATGAAGCACATATATCGTCATCCCCGAACCAGGGCTGAGATTCAACGTTCTGGGTGGGCTGGTGGCAAGAATTTGATCCTGTTGGGGTACTTTTTCCACGACCGCGGTAGCGATGATCAGAAATCAAGGGAAGGAATGCTCAGAAGTATGTTGGTTCAGATACTCGACGAGCGACGCGACCTGATCCCAAATGTTTTCGCTAAGTGGGGGTTTTTTGACAGCAACCACTCGGGAGACCTCACAGGCCAACTGCAAATACCGACCGACTTCCTCACCTGGCAAAATCTCCGGCAATCTTTCTTTAAAATGATAGAATCTCTTCAAGATTCAAGTTTATGTTTCTTCCTAGATGGTTTAGATGAATATCGCATGGCCGGCAGAGAAAAGGAATATACAGAAGAAGACCTGGATCTGATTTACGACGGCGAGAACGAAGATGAAGCCTGGGGGCGCAGCCAATGGATAACAGACGGACACAAGGAAGTCTCTAGATTTATTCATGGTCTCGGGTCTTTTGAGAACGTGAAAACCTGTATATCTAGCAGAGAGATGTTTCCCTTCGATCATGAATTCCAGGCCCTCCCAAGAATTAGGGTTCATCACAACACAACTACGGCCATCGACCAATACTGTATAAACCGCCTCGATAAGGAGGTACCGAGTCTCGAACACGCTTCATCATTCGCATCTGAAATAGTAGGGAGATCATCCGGCGTATTTCTCTGGGTCCGACTTGTTGTCGACATGTTGATTGATGGAAAGGCGAATGGTAACAACACACAAGAGCTGTGGAACACTTTGGAGAGACTCCCTTCGAGGCTTGGGGGCAGGGGCGGCCTTTACATGCATATGCTACGAAATATTGACCGGCAATATCTCCCAGAATCCAAGGGGCTGTTTCAACTCGTTATGAGATGGGACGAAATTCACCGCGACGGCCCTCGTCTCGATATCATCACGCTGTTCCTAGCGCAAGAGGTCCATTCTCGAGACCTTGCCCTTAGTCGACAGGTAATCGCCAAGGACGGCGTCGACCTCAAGACATGGAATGAATGGCAGGAGAGATGGGAAACTCTAGAAAAACGCCTGAAGAGTCGCTGTGGCGGACTTCTCGAAGGAACGAAACGAGTGCAATTCATGCACCAAACGGCCAAGCAATTCCTCTCGCGGCGGTATATATGGCAAGAAGCTTTCGGCATAGATACTAGTTTGAATCCCGAAGTGTTCACGAGCCTCGCCTTAGCAGGCGGCTGGATTCGACGCCTAAAGTGTTGCGCCGAGACGAACCCACGACGTCCCAAAAAAGAGCTCGGGATCAACACTGAGCCCATACAGTGGCAGACAGGGGGTGTTACCGTTTGGAGGGAGGAAATACTCTACGCAGTAGCGTTAACGATAGGGGGACCCATGGCCAAAGACTGGCCGTATAGTTTCCGCGAGCACTCCAGGGGACTTCTCCATGAGATCAGCAATCATTCCCGTCAGATCGAGCCAGAATGAACGCAATTAGCTGAGTTTAATTAATTTAGTAATTTTATTGTTTTAAATAAATATTATTTATTATTATATTTTAGTGATGTTATACTAAAATCTACGTATAAAAAAAATAAAAGGAAATATAACAACGGCCCTTTTAAGCCGTCCATAAAAGTCGATACCGGTTTTACAAGCTTCATGGTCTGGATGAGATGGATTATTACGTGAGGGATAAATTAAGTAGCCAAAAGTTCTCCAAGACTGAGCTATCAAACCTTCTTTTAAGTGCGGCGCTATGGTACATCAATGAGCCAATTCAGTCTGGTTCGAGCGGTTTCACCACCTGCCTATCAGCAATGATTACCGATATCTTGCTTAAAGAAGCAGCCGATTTAAGATCACCAAATACATATCAGAATTTACATAGAAGATACTATATGGGATACTATATGGGAGATCTTTCTCATACAAAACGATTCACGTTGGAACCCATCCATCGAAACTGGATTACGTACGAAGAGAGTTTTCCTTAAATATGGAGCTAATCCTCTGTGCAGCCCAAGTGTTACCTTGAAGACAGAAATATGTATAAATGAGTTTGAAACTGAGCGTAGCGAAGATCCCGACCAAGGCCTAAGGCTCTTAGATATAGCAAAGCGAAGGAAAAGAGGGAGCCGAACTTTGGGTCTGGGTCCGAGTCGACGTTTGGATCTATGGCAAACTATAAATAGACTCACAAGGTCCTTCACACTCTAATTTTGTATTGATTTCCATATTCTGTAGATTAATGGTCAGTTGAGCTGTTTCACTCCTCTTTCTCCATTATGTTGTTAGACATTGTCGAGCCTCGCGGGCACGAAACTCACGCCACTTTCGTTAGCAGTTATAAACAGGATGCCATAAGCTTTCTACCTTAAAATACAGTCTTTATAGTTTTGAATGTTGGGCTACAATACGCAGCCGCCTCTTCTCCTATATAACTCACCAACGCAGTTTTAATGTACAACCCCGTCCATATTCCAAGATATACTTGACCTCAAGCGTATTCCTTGTCTATCCTGACCATATGATCAGATGGTATAACCATGCCATTCCTTCTCCCAACGACTAATTCAAGCCTCTCAGGATCAGCGCCTTCTTCGCGAATACGCAGCTCCGTCATATACGTCTTAGAATGATGGATCCCAGCACCCGAGTTCTTCAGCTCATCGGCCGGGGGCGAGAGGATCGCGAGCGCGACAAGCTCGCCGATGCTCCCCCAGGCATTACTCGTCCAGCCCTTGGCGCGGAACCAGAACACGAACGAGTAGACAAAGTACACGATGACGAGCAGGACGTGGGTCAGCAGGATGATGATCGAGAACCAGATCGTGCCCGTGTCCAACCCGTAGCCCCATCCGTACCGCTGGACCTTGTAGTCGACGCGCGTCTGCCCGTTGAACGTCGAGGTCTGCGTGGTGCCAAATGCGCTAGCGTATCGCTGAAGAAGCAAGTCGACGCTAGACACCGTCCCGTCCTTGTCGCGTGACAGCACCGTCGTGAAATTCGTGTAGCGGAACGTGGAACGTGAGATCCAGTCCGCCACTGCCGTGCTGAGGATTATGGCGATCTCGTCGGGGGTGTCCTCAAAGTTCCCCAGCCCACTGATCGGGGAAAACAATAGGGACTCCCCATCGTCCGTCGTCACAAACTCTTGCAGGAGGGTCTCTACGAAACCTAGACGGTAGAAGATGCTGTCGGGATTGCTAATGCCAGATCCATTCACGGCCTGGAGCGCCGTAGCCCAGTCACTAGATAATGAAATCGGGCTGGTGATATTCCACTTGGACAGCGTATCGGTACGACCCGTGAGATTGACGGTATCGAGCCAGTCTGTGAGGTCCGTTTTGACAACATCGTCCGCGGTATCAAATGACACCCCCGTCGTAGCCCATCGTGCGTCGATCATGCAGGGACATGTAAGACTGCTTTGCTCGTCTAAGCTCCTCTGGTAGGTTATCGGCACAGTCACGACAGCGGCCAGCGACGCATGCAGCGGTTCATCGTTCGTCCCCTTGACCTCAGACGCGTCAACCCACTTGACATCAGTTATATTAAGAGAGCGAGTAAAGTTCCACGCTTCGTTCGGAACAATCCATTTCGTCCATGCATACGGGTTCGATGCTGATTTCGAAAAGTCATTCACCATTGCGCCGGTCTCGAATGTGATGTATGGGTCAGTGGGGATAAAGCCGTTCCTCGCCGCTTCATAGTCGTAACACGTGCATTGGGACTGTACGAGGGGAATTGATACCGGGGTGTTCGGGGAGATCGTGAACATCGGGCGCTTAGTTCTGTTGATCTTGCCCACAATGTTACTATTGATGTAATGCCAAAAAGCGTCAGTCAACGCCAGTATGCTCGAGTGTAATGTCCCAGACATGGCCGCGGCCGTGGAAGAGTTGTGTGCGTTGACTAATCCGGTCACGATCTCCCTCTGCGCTTGTCCAGAGAACGAGCTCGGCATGACCGGATTGTAGTGCTGGCCCTCTGTAACATTATATCGGTATCGTTCTTTGACTCGCGTCCACGCCCAAGTGTCAAGTAAATCAAATCCCTCAGCAGGACAACCCTGGTCGTACCAATGCCTCAGGCAGGTACGTGGGATATTGGATCGTTGGAGCTTCATGGGATAGAGCTCTGATTGGTTCCGACCGAGATAGTTTGTTAGCGGGAGACTGTCGTTGAAAGGCTTATGTATGTGCCACCAGCCAAGACCAGGGATAAGAGCTCCGGCAGAGGCAGGGCCCACGAGGAAGCTATACATAATCGCTGACCCAAGAGCTAGAGCAACCATAAACGTCTTGTAGTGTTTGTGCTCCAGACTATGTCTGAGAGGCTTGATATAGCTTTTACTAACTAAATACTCGGCCGACCCGATTTGAAAGGCTCCTACCATGAGGCCCAACGGTATGCCATTTGAACCAACTAACATACGGCGGAAAATACTATAACGGGGTGCCAGTGTGTTTAGTATCATCGTTGCGTCGTGATAGTTTCGTTATGGGGTAGAAGCGGAGAAAGAGAGCTAAAACTTACTGTAGCACCATGGCAGAAAGCGAGGTCACGATCAGTATCTCGTGTAGTTTCGCCGGGAACTGCAAGACATCCTGCCATCTTTTATCGAAGCGACCGTCGTCGGCCCAATACACGCTGCGGAAACTCAGCTGGAGGATGCTAAACGTGACAGCCACGGGGAAGAGATGGACGACTGGGTGCAGCCAGCTAAATCGCTTGGTCAGCGCGACCTTCGGCTTTTCGCGCGACCCCTCGAGGTCTTCGATGATTTCCGAGCTTATAAATGTCTTCTTAACATCGTCCTCCTCGTACAAAGAGTGATATGACATGTCGCTAGTCCATGTCGCTCGCTTGGAGAACGCTGGAACCTGTTCGGGTTCCATGAGGGATCTTCAGAAGAAACGGAAAAAAACAAATGCTTAAAAGTATTAATGGAAATGCTGGAAAACACACGATAGAGCCGAAAAAGGAGAGGTTTAAGAAAAACGCCAAAATGCTATAGCATAGAAAGGAGCGAAAGTTCTAACCGAAGGTCAAGGTAGACGATCATCTTGAAATAAAACGATTTTCAGCGACTACGGAGGATAGGCATCATATCACCAAGTGTTTCGAGGACGTCTGAGTATCTGCCGACTAGCGTAGCGAGCCGCATGCCGCACACCTTGAAGGATTCGGTAAGAGAAATCCTTCGTATCCTGGCAGGAACCTTGAGCTCGACATGGTGTAAACGGAACGACGCGTGGTTCGTCTCTTAGACAGTAGATATTGGTAAGCAGCAAGCATTAATCTTCTGGTGATCCAAATATAGTGGGCTCTTGGTTGAGGAGGCCGCAAAATTTGCGCCCTAAAAGGTAGACAGCCCCGTGAGGCTGAATATGATAAGAGTAAGGTAGAGGACAAAGTTAGTTCATTTTGAATGAGCTTGCATATATATAGACCCGGAAATTGCTTTTGAATGCTGTATAGGCGTGTAAGATGCTGGGTATCTGAACAGGGAGTAAGGGGTTTCTCGCCGACCTGATAGCAAGATGTTTTCTTTTCCTTCTTTCCTTTCTTTTCTCTCAATCTCATGGAAGTGGTGTTAGGCGCACTGCTATGAACCTTTTAGAATATGCTACGAAGAGAACGCCATCGTACACTATATTTCTCACCGTAGCAATCGTTTCGAGTAGTCGTAGTGTTGGTTTACGCTTGTGCGGATTGTTGTATGTTCTATTGTTAGTAAGCAAATCCTATCGGCCTGCGTACCTACGCTTGGCTAGGCGTAGGGCTACCCTCGCGTACATGGTCATATAAAGGTATAATATGTACACGTGCATATTGACATTTCCACAAAACCAGGTATAAGGGAGCAGCCTCCATCCTTCCACTGTGATAAACGGTGCTGACTGCAGGAAACAAGACCGCATCGGTACGATCAACGGTTTCAGGCCGCATGGCCCCCAACGCCAAGCACACAGGGACCGAGGTCTACAAGTAGGGTTCAGTTTGGATGAACACTTTGGTTTGGTCTCCTCGTACCCTCGTATTCTTCGTTTCAAAGCAAAGGGTATCATAAAACTTTTAGTCTAAGTAGTCATACAGCTCATAGTGGCAATGACCCTAGGGACGGGTCAATTAGACTATTCCAGAAATCATCCCTGGCGTAATCCCATTCAGGTAAACCTTGTGTGCTATCTTGGAGGGCTGCCAGTGGCTCCAGAGCGCCAGGTTCCACAACACCATCAAGAACCTGCTCTATTTGATGGTCGTTTTGAATATGAGCCTCCAACTCACCACTGTAGGTAAACTTCAAAGGGCAGCCAGAAACTGTACAGGGCAGCGTTCTTCGCGATTTCTCGCCAACTCCTGCTAGCTGCTCTAGCATGGTAAAATCAGACTGGTGCTGTGGTGACGATGCTGATTGGCCTGTTGGCTGGCTCGCGTCTGGTCTCGTCTGCATCAAGTGTACGTAGCGTACGTGGTTTTCTAACCCAACTTTGAAACTAAAGGCTTGTCCGCAGCCTTGGCTATTTGACCACGTCGCCAAGTCTTCTGTGTGACTTAAGTCAAACTCGCCACATACGAAACGAACACCCTCATGAGCGCTGCGAATGTGCACATTCAAGTTCGACGTCCTAGTGAAGGTCTTGTTGCATCCAGGCCACGTACAGGGGACAGTCTTACGATCTTCAACAGGCTTTCGGCTCCCATGGTCAGACTCAATATGCCTTTCTAAGTCTTCTCTCCCCTTACAGGACTCCCCGCAGAACATACAGTGGACATGAGAACTCTTCATATGGGCTTGTAGAAGGGCGTATGTGGGGAATCCCACTCTCCTTGGATTGCCATCGTCGTCCTTTTGGGTGGCGCATTCATCACACCAGAAGCGGCTCTCTCCATGGTCTCGTTCCTGATGTCGTCGCAAGCCACCGGCCGTGTCAAACCCCTGCCCGCAAATGAGGCTTGAGTCGTCGGCCTTGTAGTTGCACTGAAAGGCCGGCTTGTGTTGATGCTCGGTTCGGATGTGGCGCTGGAGGGTCTGGTGCTTGCGAAAGCTCTGGTCACAGGGAGGGAAATCACGGCATCTGAATCGCTCCTGGCCCTCGTGGACTAGCTGATGTCTCCGGAGGCGGGTGGCCGTCATGAACCGTTTCCCGCAGCCGTCGTGGGCGCAGATGTGCTCTCGTTCGGATGTGTGAGAGCCTTTGATGTGCTGTTTGAGATGCTTCTCTTCTATGTAGTCCTTATCACAGCCAGCGTACGGGCACTTAAAGGGCCGTTCATTGTTATGAGACCTCAGGTGGGCAGCAAGACGGGCGGGGCGGTTGAAGGTCTTGTTGCAGTCGGGGTATGTACATTTGATGGTCTTGAGGTCAGAAGGCCATTTTCGAGCTGGGCTTAGGGGAGTGAGAGGTGTGATAGGTGTAGTTGCAGGGAAGGCGGATGTGATCTTGGTATATTGAGACTCGCTATCAGACCCATCGTAATTTGAGTCAGGACTGAGGTCGAAGCTCTCTGTGAAAAGAAGAAAGGCGGGTTAGTTTTGGTGGTCTACAGCAAGTCAAGGGAGCACCCAGGAATGGCGTACCGGTGAGGACAGAGGGTGCATCGATTCGGCCTCTCTTTGGCAGAGGAGGGTCCTCTACAGCTTCAGGGGCTTTCCTTTTCATGTTGAGAAGTTTGAAGACTGCATCATGTCTACAACCAATTGACTGGTAAAGAGTGTACGGTGTTTGGTGTTGGTGTTAATGTTGGCGTTGGATGTTGAACAATTCACCTGTCATCTGAAAATTTAGTGGAGCATAGCTAGATAAGATTGTTTTAGTTCTTGTTTAGATATGTGCGAAGGTGGGTTTCCTCGGTAGGCAAGTATCTAAGCGAGTCGCAGCCCTTCACTAGTTGCATATCAGTTCTCAATGGGGTTCAGCTCAATGTACTGCTGTACCGACGTCCCGCTTTCCCACATAAGTGCGTAGCCTCGCAGCCAATCAGATTGTCCATGGCGGCGTAGACTACCTAGGTACCTATTTTAATTTCTTTCAGCCTCTTGCGGGCTTGAAATTTTCTGATCGCATTCAGCTAGACAAATAAACTCTTGCGCCCGTGCAACCGTTTTGCTGCCATCGTAATCGCGCCCACCACTCATTACCCAGACAGCCCACCAAACCACGCGCCACGCACCACAACCTACCGACTACATTCGTTCGTTACCAAATATTCGAGACGCAATGTCTGACTACGGGGACGACAACGATCTCGGGGGTGGCGATGGTGGCATGTGAGTTCCGCCCTGCTTAGACGCGCCGCGTGGCCATCGACGCCGCTTTGCTAACCAGCCCGTGTCATAGCGATGAGCCCATGTACGAAGAAGAGGAGGAAGTCTTTGAGGACGAGCTAGACCCCGAAGTGCCCGACGACGGAGACGATGACTTCAACCGACGCGGCAATGAAGAGGAGGAGAATGTGGTCATTTCTGGCGATCCATCGGCCGCCGCTAACAACGCCCAGAAAGGCCCCTCGGGTAACAAGTCCATCAAGGACAAGAGGATCCCCAACGAGGAACGGACAACCACGCCCTACATGACCAAATATGAGAAGGCGCGCATTCTCGGCACCAGAGCCCTACAGATCAGGCAAGAGACTAGGCATCCGGATAACTGCACGAGGGCAACGTGACTGACTTGGTGGATAAACAGCATGAACGCGCCCGTTCTTGTCGACCTGGAGGGCGAATCTGACCCTCTACAGATTGCCATTAAAGAGATGAATGAAAAGAAGATCCCCCTGATTGTCCGCCGGTACATGCCAGATGGCTAGTACGTCCAACCCTTTCGATTTTCTTCTCCAACTATAGATATTCTAACAATAACGTAGCTATGAGGATTGGACCTGCGAAGAACTGCTCCAGTAGACGCGCCCTACCTTGGCGTATCTAGATCGCCTACCAAGGTATAGGAAGCAGTTTGCCGAGGAAGGGTATCCGTCTTCCCATCCTATACCCATAAATTCGCCGAAAGAAAGGGGCGCCTTATTACGCTACTAGAGAGGCGAGGGAAAGTGCATAAGCGAGGCGTTTCGGATTGTTTTTACAGCATACACCACGCTCAGTTCTCAGCTACCGCTAGCAAAGACGTCTTGGTGAGAATATCCGGTTCATTGTATTGTCTCTGAAACTACGCGATTGCGAATATGAACGGCTATGCAAACGAACGACCTGCCCGGGCTGTTTATCCTACCCAATAATACTAGGCATGTTCGAGATGGGTTTTATACCGGAGGTATTCCGGAGCTAAACACACTACCTCTAGTATCTCACACTTTCAGCGTCGTAATGTGTTGATGACGAGGAAGTATATTCATGTAGACCGGATAGTACTCCGATCACTCCGGCCTGGATTTGTCTATAAATAGACGTCGAGGAGCCAAGTGACAGCACTGACGGTATGAACAAATGAGAGGATGGCGAAAGTCACATCTATGAGGCCTCATTCACATAAAGCTTGAATACAGTTAAGCTGAAGGAGAGTTGGGACAAAATTTTCGGTAACGGAAAGACGCCGTATGGCGTTCGATGCTAATAAAACGAACAAACCTTTTTGTTTTTTTGTTTTCTACCGGCCCTACAATTTGTCAAATATACAATTTCCATATCCGGCACCACACCCAAGACCGTTACTCCGACAGAGCTTTGATACGATTTAATCCAGTGACCTAAATAGATAGTCAACGTCACTCATGTAACAATGCTTCAAGCCCGGTACTCGTGATGTGGGCCAAGGTGAAGCTGGGCTTTTACATAGTAGCTAGGCTACCTAAAATCTATTTCTCACAGACTCGTATTAGGATGCGCTGTCACATAATTGCCACCACTGGCACCCTTATTGTTGCCATGTAAGGACCCTGTTGGCGCCTGTTGTAATGATATCTTAGGTAGCACAATCGTCATAGAGGATTAGCTTGGGGTAGGTCGCAGCTAGGGTCCGGGCGTATGACGTAGGGCAGCGACAGGGTAGCAATGGAGGCATTAAAGCCAATCAAAGGCGACATCTCTCCCGTGAGGACCCCATTCGTCAACCGCAATACGAGATAGGCAACTCAGGATGCTACACTGCATGTGCTATCGTCTTCTGCATTCTGCATTGAAGGTTCTTTTTTCTATGTTCTCGTATATGTATTTTATATACGTACAACTTTGGTTCATATGATCCTCATCCTCGATTATCTCTCACAGCAAGCTAAACCCGCCAACATCATAGCATAACAGCATAACACTGTTTTCTGGCACGATATATGTATGTACTTCGAAAAAATCGAATGAGATATAAAGATGCGGGACCAGCTGTGAGCTAGACAGGCTCGACAGGATATCGTATCACAACGGCAGATGACCTCTCCGTATCCCTGGGTTAGGTAGTGTCTAAGTGCCAGTTTAGGGTAGCCGGATTCACCAATGGGCGCTTGAAAAGGGAGCTCCCCTGCCGATGATCTTCCCTTGATGGTTACCCAATGGTGCGTTGCCTTGCCATTTACGATACCCTAAGCACTGCCAGAACACCGCCTTCGAGTTACAAAAAGCCACCTAAACATGCTGTTCCTCCATATATGGCATGCTGTGTGACCAATAGCCAAAATCATACGGGTAGCCCGGCATGTGCACTACGCTATCGAGGCTATCTAGTATTTATTTGTGTAGGGGTTCGACGTCGTACATCCGTCGTGTTGATTCACAGAAAGGATGAGCGGTGTTTGCATGCATGCATGCATGCGTAGCGGACGGGACGTTTACCTCCTGCCACTTCTTTATCGTCATTGCTTCGGTTAGTTACTTACGGAGCTGTCTGCAGCAGGCAGGCAAGGTGGGTAGATCTATCCGTAGATGAGGTATCAGATAAGGTATGTATTGTATTTCCCCGGCACTCACGGCTGCAGTCATATACTCTAGTTAAAATTAAGCATCCCAAATGATAAGTAACTTGCAAACCCTTCATCCCTACGACTGGTAGGACAAAACCAACACAATATTCTAGGCTTAGACCTACTGTGCCACACCCATAAATACAATCACCATCCCCTCAGCTACAGAGATTTGTGACAGAGGTAGACTGAAAACAAACAAAACTACATAAAAAGGCTACTGACATTGTGTTTACCTTTCTATCCAGCCTACCTACCTTTTACTTACCTCACTTTCGACTCCTATCTCTGCTCCTATCCTACCAACCAACCGCAGCGAACTTATACAGCTTCCTCCATTACGGAATATAACATCGTTCCCTCATCATATCGCGTAGTTGCATCTATAAATCCAATTCATAGCCAAGATGCAATTATCTGGGGTCATTGTCACACTCATTACAGCTGCGACCTGCGTGTCGGCTTGGCCCAGGCCACCTGCGAAGCGAGCTCTTGGTGGTGTAAGTGCTCTGGTTCCTCTGAAATCTTCTTCTATGTCTCTTCGCATAGTATCAGTCGAGGCAATCCTGTACACGCGCTGACACGTCTTATTCGTTCAACAAACAGGTCCTTCTATGCCAGGGTGCCAATGCGACAGGTGTCTGCCACTACGAAGTCTACTCCCTGAACGAATGCCACGAGGTGCCCCAAGCGCTCTATCAGAACACTCGTACATTCGCTCCGGACAATGACGACTTCTACTGCTGGCCACGAGTGTACGTAGACTATTCCCAGCTCCCCCATTTTCTCTCGCTAACCCGACCTTCAACCACAGTGGTCTATGCTCGGATATTTGCACATCGCCAACGGGCTGCACGTTCGGCGGCGCGTTCTACTATGCCAACCCGAATAAGTATGATTTGGCCAAGATATCATGGGACAAGAGCCTCGTATCCTTCGACTGTCACAAGAACATAACCACTCCGACGGTCTAGGCGCGATAATTTGTTTAATCAACTCGAAGACCAACCCTATACCGCTAACAAAATATGCTATCGGCCTATTACGGAAGAATCGAGACAAGGGTAGAATAGGGCTTCCAGGTTTTGCTTAAAGGGATCTTCGTACTGGGTCGGACTGCTTTTCTCGACACTACATAACGGAGAGGAAATGAGAGCTTGAGCAAATGATGGTAGAATTACGGATACAACAACATATGCTCTGCTCGTACAGCATTGCATGTTGCACAACGGTTGACTGCTGATTTAACTTGAGATGGCATTGCGATAACACAAGCATCAGGCGAGGCGCTTCGGATGGTAGAAAGAAAAAAAATAGACAATACCTTAGAACAAGCAATATTCTGGAACAAGATACCATGTTGCTATTTAATTAGTTACAGTTAGTTACCTAATCGCCGCACACATACATAACATACATTTATACGCTCTCTTCTCCCTTTCCCCCTACCTCCATCTTGTGTTATTCCTATCTCGATAGATAAGTATTCCACTCGAACTCGGGATTCGGAGTTTATCTGGGATTCAGCCCCTGCAAGCCGTCTGGCTATGACGCACCCGGTCCGCTTGGCTTTGTGGGGTCATGGACGGCTGGCGGGGTACCTCTCGGTTCATTCTTATAAAGAGTTGGGACCAAAACTGCCGAATCGGAGACTACTACCACACACGCCATATACCAGGAGGGAGAGGGGGTAAGGGGTCCAAGAACCGAGAGATGAACAGAGATGAACACCACATCCCGATCTACGCCGCAGCAGCAAGCTTAGATCATTGGACCGGCCATGTTTTGTTTTGTTTAGCTAGCTACCTTCGTGGTTGGGAGGGGAGTTGGATATATAGATGAGCCGGCGGGACGACATATACATACATTAAGTATGTAATTCTATATATAATATGTTTAGCTTGTGTATGTTGTATCCTAGAACATCAATTAAGTCACCATTCGTAACAAACTATTTCCGTCATCGCATACCCCTCACTCGAGCTCCTATAGCTCCCCTATACTCTAAAATCGCAACCAGGACTTATAGATATACCAAACAGCAGCAAAATTTGATAAACAGTATCACAACAAGCACTAGGAACAAAATGCCGTTCGAAATCAAAGCCACAATCGCGACCTTCGGCGGCCAGCTACTAAAGCTGAGCCACGAATCCAGCAGCACGAAGACGCCCATGAACGTCTCTGTGTACCTCCCCCCAGCCTCAACCACGAGCAAAGTGCCGGTACTTCTCTACCTCTCCGGCCTGACCTGCACCCCCGACAACTGCTCCGAGAAGGGCTTCCTACACGCAGCCGCCTCAAAACTCGGCATCGCCATCGTCTACCCAGACACGTCCCCGCGAGGCGCCGGCATCGCAGGCGAAGACGACGCCTATGACTTCGGGAGCGGCGCCGGCTTCTACATCGACGCGACCTCCACGCCGTGGTCATCCAACTACAACATGTACACATACATCCAATCTGAACTGCTCTCCGCACTCTTCTCCGACTCCTCCCCCTCCACCAACCTCAGCGCCAAGCTCGATTCCTCGCGCGTGAGCATCACAGGGCACAGCATGGGCGGGCACGGCGCCCTGATCCTCTACCTCAAGAACCCGGGGTTCTACAAGAGCGTGTCCGCCTTCGCGCCCATCAGCAACCCGACCAAGTGTCCGTGGGGCGAGAAGGCGTTTGCGGGATATCTGGGGCCGGACCAGGCCGAGTGGGCCAAGCACGACGCGACGCTGCTGGTGGCGTCGGAGCAGTGGAAGGGGAAGGACCTGAAGGCGCTGATCGATGTGGGCACCGGTGATAACTTCTACAAGCAGGGCCAGCTGCTACCGGAGAACTTTGAGAAGGCCGTGCAGGAGAACGGCGTAACGGGTGTTACGGTGCGGTATCAAGAGGTGAGACTTTCTTTTCCTTTTTTCAAGTTCGCTTTGGTCGGTCTATCTACGTTGCATCGTATCCTTGGGTTCGGGTTGCAACTGTGGCGCCCTTTCATCTTATTCCCGGGTCTTCATTTTAATTTTCTTTTGTCATGCGTATTTTGCCCCTATAGCTCATTCCCCGTCTTACATCCTCGTGATCCAATAACTAACCGTAGATGTAGAACTACGACCATTCCTACTACTTCATCTCAAGTTTCTCCCAGGACCACGTCGAGCACGCTGCCAAGTACCTGCTTTAGCTATAGACTGAGACCTTGTATCTGCTGACAGAGAAATAATACCACTCTCCGCCCTGAGGATATATCACGACACCGACGTCCACTTGAGTAGCTGAAATAGTGCAAAAAAACAAAGAAATACAAACAAAATAATGAACTCGCACATCTGTCTTTATCAAGTAGGGACCATATGAATCATGATAGATGCAGGGATCGTCATCTTCGGATGTCTCATTCCTAATCAAGATATGCCCCTCGACAAACCATTCATTCGATTACCCGTCCATCCCTGCCTGTCTTTGCCTCGTGAGGGACTTCAAAAAAACATCGAGTATAAACACCGTGACTATGTAGAGCTGTGTGGGATATCAACACGCCAAGAAGACAAGATTCTTAGACGTAGGGCAAAAAAACAACAACAAAATGTGGCTTGCTCATCGTGTGAATGCAAGGACACGAATATGAACACCAAATGGACAACAAAAACATTATTATCGTCATCATCATCAACTAATCCTTTTGCCCACCTCGGCATGGATCCCCTCTCTCTCTAACTGCATCTTCATTTCGGTCTCCGCCTCCCGTCGTATGCGGTGGAAAGCGAGCTTCTGATATCGGCTAAGACCCTTCCACCAGTGCTGTCCCGCCTCGTGCTCTGCAACGCGCTCTAACAGCTCCGACGTCTTGACCCGGACGTCCCGGTCTTTGTGGAACAGACCGAGCGCCAAGTAAAAGAGACCGGCATGCGACTCGGGCGCGACCGTTAGTAGTAAACAGATTTCATCATACGACCAGACCGACTTCGCAAAGGAAAGGTATATATCCCGACTCTGCGCATCTGTAAGCCGTTGCGTGCGCAAACGATCATGCATATGATGCAAGTCGAGACCTTTCAGCGGTCGGATAGTATATATCTGGGCGAGGTCCTACGCAGGGGTCAATTACCAGTGCACATAATGAATGGGGAAATGGCCAATCTTACTTGGATGAAGCTGTAGTAGCTCCTTGTGTTTCTCCAGCCCTCAATCCTGTACACATTACCGGCTAGTTCCTTCTGCTTGGCCGTGTCATCGGCCCAGACGAAGCCGTGTCCCCCTGTGATTTGCTCATGCTCATCCCCTCCGATATACAGCGCGCTAGCCCCATACACACCCTCCTCAAAAGCTGCAGCTATGCGTGTAAACCGAACAACCCAGTCCCGCCACTTCGCTCGAATGACCCGTTCGCCATGCCTCGCCGCTATGCTCTTGAGGATGTCGTTCATAAACACTACATCCCCCGTTAGGTCGGTGGAAGTATGAGAAGAACCACCTAACTGATTGGCGAAGGCGGGATTCTGTTGTTGGAAGTAGACTAGGCCCTCTGTGATAGGCGCTTGCTCGATCTTGCTACTGATCTTCATTCGCCCGCTGGGAAGGTCACACAACAGATCCCACCACTCCGGATGCAGCTCAAACGTAGGGTTGGTTACACCAGCAATGAAACCGGGGACTTTGAGTAGATCGTCAATCTTAGTGAGGTCGGTGTAGGGAAATGCGAAGCGAGTAAAGCCCCTCAGCAAGCCACCGGAGGCGAGAGCGCAAGCGGCCAGGACCGCTTCCGCCACCTCACCCGACGGCATGTTGTGGCCAAGGAAAATAATTCGCTTCTGGGTCAGCAGAGCGTTGGCTAGGACCATGATGGGATGAGTACCAGGGCCGTTCGTTGTTAGGTGGGGATGCGAGGTAAAAGGCTGCATGGACTTGGCATGTGGCTCGGAGAAATTCTGTATCAGCTTGACCAAAGAGAAATCCCCGACCGTCTCGGGCATGGTAGCCGTTGGGATCTTGACAGGGATGGGAATGCCCTTGTACATAACCTTGCTCTCAAATTCATGGGTATCTCGTGGTACAGAGTAAGTGGTTTGGCCTTCTAGGTACGCTTTCGTGCCGGCCCGAGATATACTTTGTGGCTTGGGCGGGCTCTTACTGGCGTCAAAAGGCTCGCCAACTTGATCGGCCCTGTCTTCAGCAATGCGCTTCTGCACCATGCGCTCAAACTTTTCGACGAAAAGGTCCTTGTTGTCGCTGGACTGCAGGAGATACTTTTCCAGCAGGCTTAATTTGGGCGTGAGGGACAGATCCATGTCATTGACTGCATCGTAGAGCATGGATAACGTTTCCGGGACAGGGGACTTAAAGTACTCCTCGAGGGCCAGCAAAAGAAGAGGCTGAAGAAGGTTAGCATTCGATCAACGCGATCATCCCCTGCAGAATGGCGCCACCGACGAACCTTATAGATATGCAGGAACGGATGTCGAGTACATATAGCCATGGCCTTGACCACAGCCCCTCTCTTCACCGTCTTGTCATGTTTTGTATACACCAAGTTCAAGACATAGATTAAGGGCGGCCCCTCCCCTCCTTCCGGTTCTGAATCGGTCGAGTCATCGTCGTCCCAATCATCATCTTCGTCGTCGCCACTGTTATCGTTGTCGCCGGAGCCGTTTTCCTCGCTCAGTATGCCAGCTTCCTTGTCCCTTCTCCTCTTCCTCCTCCGCCTCCGGGCCTCTTTCCGTTTCTGCTCCTGCTCCTCTTCCTCCTGGTTGGAGTCTTTATGTAGGAAGAATATGGTCCAATCTTGGTTACGTGCATGGGCCTGATCTGGCAACATCAGCTCGGCCAACATATGTTCGTCGCCGGTGATAGCGACCGGAAATTGGTGCTCCATAACCGGGCCACGATCGATGTCGAAGGAGGCGACCAGGATATATTCGACATGGTTCTCTGAGGATTCTCGTGGGTATTGGGAACGCAGCTTTCGTGGCGATCGGACCATGGGGTGACTCCTCGCGAGGAGCGACGCGGATGAATCTTCGGAAGCGACAGTTTGACTCGCAAAGGACGAGGTTTTCGAATTGGAACTCGGGTGGGACGTGCGGTCCGTCTCCGTCGGTAGAGGCCGCGAAGGGGGCGAGATGCCGGAGGCCGAGTTGGAACGCGAGGAGGGGAAAGACGAGAGAGACGTGCGCTGGTTCCCGCCAGCGCCATTGGAGATGGATTGACTGGTGTTTCGCGATATATACGGCAGATGTGTGGAAGCCATGGCTATTACCTACCCGTCGCGCGCCAGCCAGCTCCGTTTCTAAGTAGTCCTATGCTTCTGCCTCTGCCTCTGCTTCTGCTTCCGCCTTTGTCTGTGCCTATACCTATTCCTATACTAAGTATATGGCTGCTAGGTATATGGCCACGTCCTCGACGAAGTAGAACAAGAGTGTGTTCCTCCCGAATGGTCGTCGGGTCGCGCGAAGTTGGCAAGGGCCCTCTATCATCTAATTGTATACACTATTTGGGTAAGTTGATATTTTGATTCTGATTTCTGAGACAATTGGTTTGAGGCGACCCGGGTAGGTACTCGGAGTTCAATGGCGTGGCAGAATCCCAGTAGGGTTAAGAGTTACGCCCCTTTTCCAACAAAACCCAGCGCCGTACCCTACTATACCACAACAGCGGGCAGGATGCAAGATCAAATAGAGATTGCCCTGGAATAGTTGTTGGCATGCAAGAGAGAGAAAGAGGGAAAAAGGAAGTTGGTGTACAATGAATCAAACCATGATTCGGTCCAAGGCCATGGTGAGGGACGGACTTGATCTGCCCTCGCAGCCGTGTGATGTTTCAAGGTTGGTCGGTATTGTGTCGTAGTAAGGGGGAGTCTTCGCTGTCTTGACAAGGGGGTAAATGGGATGGGGGCTCGGCTTGCAGGGTTGCACCACAACGGTACCTGTTCTGTATCCAGATTAGTACGGTGCCTAGGTACCTGCTGATTTCTTTCTTTAGGTCCCTTTTTTTACCCCTCAAGCCCCTCTGAACGAACCCCCTGTTCTTAGTCTAAGTACCCTAACTGTAGATATAGTGCTGTGCCCCACTATTCCCAACGGCCAATTGAGTTTTCTCCCACGTTTTAGCGCTCGATGTCTGTGACTTCAGAAACGTTTAACGTCCTGTAGCGGTAAGTCCCGTTCCTTTGGGTGCCTACATACAAGCTCGGATGTCACAAGCTTGCAACTTCATTGGAGAATGCCAAAAAGACTGAAAACAAAGATTCAACCCCTGCCATACAATGCTGTGTGCGGGAGAAAGGCCCCTGGCACTGCTGAAACCAAACTCAAGCCAACAACAGCCTTTACTTATCTCACTTTGTAAGCCAGGTACCTACTTATAGATCTGATTGCGCCCACCTTACGCCCATTTTGCGCCAGCCAAGCTTTCCAAGGACTTATTTTGTCCTGTCTAGGTAGACAAGACGTTTCCGAACTTGGAAATTTCTCAATAACGTCTCTAAGTATTCAATTACCATATGCCCGCAACATCATATTAAAGAAACACGGCCCCTTATCTCTTTACCCCATTAATACAACTACGAAGGCCCCAAAAACCTCTACAGGGTACTCGTCACCACACATAAGATTGGACGACAAGGCGGCATGGGCAATACCAAAACCCCGATGACTAATAGTGGCACGAAGAGATAGAAACCAAGGCATCAATTCAGTTTCACAGGTGAGTGTGTCCCTTCATTGCTCTCATCATCAAGTCCAATCATCTATCAGTATTTAATGGGGAGGATTGCCTTTCGGGAACAAATTTAAGTGAGATGAAGAGAGCATAAATAGAATGCCGAGCTAGAGACATTATCAACAAGAGATATCACAAATGCTGATAAATGGAGGGTTCCAGTTTCGGCCCAGGCTAGAACAAGGACTAGATTAGTTACCGGCCTGACGATCTCTCATCAGCAATCGCATTTGAACAGTAGACGATAAACCCAATTAGCGAGATTCTTCTCTTCATGCGGCAATTCAGATAACCGAAGCACAATACTTCATCCCTAACATCATTCAAGACCCTCACATCTTGGCGAGAGATAGAGACGAGTTAAAGAGTGAGAAGAATGGGGAGGGCATAACTACTCGTAGCGCCATCGCAGTACACACCAAACCACCGTAGATTGACTGCGTTGTCGGGGGGGCGCATATTTAAGGGATGGCCTCGGGTGTCACTACAATCAAATAATATGTATCCGCAGTCTGGGCTACTATCATTGCTGATCTAGACTCTGTACTTAGATGCCGCTGAATTGCGAGTGAGCAATTCCTTGACGACGAGTATAAATAGTACCACGCTTCCAGCACAGTGGAATCACTACTATCTATTAGTTATGATACGTCTAGGTTGAGGAAGTACGAACAACGCCTCTACGAATCGGGACCTCTAAGCCACGTATCATTTTTTCTGTAGCTCAAAACCTTTCCGACAGGGGTCTGATTGTGTTACTAACTCCCGTGTTTATTTTTCATGCTCTTACAAATAATTTTCACCGGATAATCGCGGGCGGCTAGAGACTTTTCTTTGAAGCTGAGCTCGGGTGCGGAGGTTGTAGACGTAGAGCCATAAAGCACCTACCGTGTCGCTCTATTTTCTCACATGAGGCTAACTTTTTACCTCCATATTCACCTAATCCTAATAATAAAACATGTCGGATATAGTGAAAGCCAATCGGAAGCTTCTCGCCGCCGACAAACTTCCTCCCTGTAAAGGGCCAAAACTACGTGCTTTTGAGAATTCGGGGGCTCCTATAACCTTTATCGAGCTCTTGGAACGGTCGGAGCCATCCGGTTTCCAAGCTTACGTATTTAAAGTCAGCATCAAGTCCCGAATTTATGCCTTAAAAGTCGTAAGACACAGAATTCGCCTGCACTGGCTAAAATTTAACTACTAATACATATTAGTTCAAGTTCTTCAAGCCAGCCGACGGCAAAAGATACCTTACCACGGAACGACAGCGAATAGTAAAAGATGAACTTGCCGCTTTCCACTGTGATCCCTTTTATGCCGAATGCCGCGCATATGGGCGGATAGAAGAGCTCAAAGAGCAAGGTATCATTACGAGAAAACTCGCGGCGGAATGTTATGGGTTCCTAGCACTCAAGCCCCAAGAAGAAGAGGAGATTAATCGCATGGGCATTAGCCTATGGGACCTACCGGAAGATGACGATTATCGAAGGAGAGCGGAAGGGAGCCCGGTTCGGGCAATTGTGAAAGAGTTCGTGGGGGGCACGTCAAGCTTGAGATTACGGACTTGCAAGCACATGCTCAAAAGCTTGCGCTTGCTGAATGAGTATGGACTAATAGTTCGGGATATCAAAGCCGACAATTACAAAGCTGGACTTTTGATCGATTTCGGTTCTGCTTGGACAATACCTCACTGCATCCTGGAGTGGGCACCGAAACACGTAGCAAATGCATGGGGAGGCGTTGACCCTGTAAGGTTCGATGAGATGCTTCAAGACCATAATATGAGTTTCCGCCTACGAGCGTTACCGAATATGAAGTATCAAATGAAGCTTCGATCATGGAAACTAAGGGGTTGATTGGGCTAGTTAATCCTCGGTATATTACTCAACAATCCTTATATCGATGTTATGCTAACTAGGAACACTTCTAGGTCTAGCCGCATTGTTTAAATCGACCTTACGTACCAATGTTTTAGAATTGGTATAGAGGCCCCTGGGTCTGGGGCTTCTAAGGACATTGCTTGGGGAGAAGTACGAGGCGTATAGACAATCTTGTATTCGAAGCCGCCCCACTAGTCTTAATAGGCTCTCGAATAATGAGTGACGCTGATAATTTCGCGATCTCGGCCTGTGGCTGGAGATGATTGAATTTCAAGCCAAGATGGAATCCGATGTATTTTTCAGTAGAAGGTTAAGCTTGTAGCGCCATTGCCGTTAAAAGGGGGCGGGAAATATGGCTAGGTAATAATGTCATAAAGCCCCTACTAATATAACCTATGCTTTTTCGAGCCGGAGTCAGCCTCCTATCCACTCTAGGACTAAATTCTCTCACAGTCAGTCCCCTAGAATCGCCGTCTTAATCAGGGTTCGTCTCGCAGAGGTGTAGATTTAGCGAACAATCATTCTAAGTTCTAAGTACAAAAGAAAGGTATGGAATAAGTCTATATATACACGAAGATCTTCTGGACTATTGTTCATCCGATCTCCTACTGGTAGGGATCAGTTAGACCCAGCTACGTGACAGCTCGATATCTAAACACTGAAATCTCGACCGAAATCCGGCCAGAGAAGAAGATCCTTGTAATCTTAGATGCTCCTTTCTCCTTACATCGTGTATTAATCATTTCGTTACTTTCAGTCCAGTAGGAGCAGGTTGCTCCGCTGATTCCCATGATCCCATGAAATTCATATCCCAAAGGGGGTTTTGGGCCATCTGGTATTGCTCTAACGATTCAAGGGTGACTGGCGGGAAATTTTGCTCTGCGTTATACACATCAATATTTTTCGTTACACGCAACCTCCATGCCGACTTACCTTCAAACTGTGCCATCATGTTGAAATTTGCATTCTGTAGATCCATGCCTCCCGTTAGATTTAGGGGCTCAGGCTGCGAGCCAGAGAAGTGCGGGATTCTGTTTGATTGATTGTTAAATACCAGTGTTAGAATTTCTGAGGCCCGTTGTGCATCTCTCGAGGTACTACTCAGACTAACCCAGATACTGTGGGCCTTTTGAAGGGCGTTCTTTATCTGGTCTTCTGTAATTGGCGCATGGGCAGGCCAGAGTTTGTCAACACCGCGATGGAGTATCCAGCACAGAACCATGGTGGCTGTCAGAAATTCATGAAGTATAAATGAAGATGCTCTCCACCGCACGACGTGTAGGAGGCCGCCTGGCCGAACTTCCTCGTGGAATACCTGTTGCATCTCTAAAAGACTTAGACTACAACACTCGAAGTTAGTTGTCGGCGCCCAGGAGTCACAAAGGAAATATTTAAAAGTCAGACAAGCCTTTAGCACGGGGATTTTGTACGAAATAATCCTCTATGTTCAAGATAGGCTGAAACAAGAGTATAATGATACCGAGCATTACTTACCAAGCATCGACACAAGCGTTGCGAGAATAGGCGGAAGCAGCGTCATCGCCATCGGTCTGATCTGTGTTCAAATACTTGTGATGCAATATGATGGTGCCCTTGTGGAACATGAGAGAAATCAAGAGTCGATGCGTGATCACCTGCGGTGGGTCGGTCACGGACAGCTGGAGAGGCTTCATCCTTAGAGAAAGTGGAATGCTGTCCTTAGCTTCCTGTATCATGCGATCAACTCTCATGACTTCGCTGTATGGATATGGCACTGTCATGGCTGCTAAGTCGATCGCAGCGCCTACAGCCTTGAATACCCTCCGTCTGGCTATGATGTTAAGTGAAGCCGTCATTTCGGTTTCTGGTCTGCTTGGAGGCAGTACTTTAGTGTTTTCATCAAAATCCGCATCGTTCAAATTGCGAGGCTCTGCTACGTCACATTGCCAATCCTTTATGAGACGTGGCATGCCCATTTGCGTTGATATGAGTATGTCGCCCTGGATAAGAGTGGCCCAAGTGCGGCGTCGCATCTCTCCGACGAAAGGGGATAGCTTGGGGAAGTGTGAGGCGTCACGGTGGTAACCCATTCCCATCGCGAGATTTACGCCGGTAGCCATAAGAAGCCATAGGTTCTTGTCCGCATCCTTCCGGATAGAATATTCAATTGTGATATAATGGTAGAGAGTTTCTAGCACATAGGGCTTTTGATTAGTGTACTCGCCGATGACAAGACATTGCACAATAGTCTCGCGATATATGTCTATAAGTGGGTTACGTTCTTCCCTAGTCCACGTGTTGGTTGGTTCATCAGATAGGACTGCGAGGCAGATCATGGAGAAAAGCAGACCAATCCATATAATTGATACCGCATTAGGATTTAGCCAGAATTTCTCGTACTATATATGTCAGCTCCATACAATATATGATACGAAACCTAAACACTAAACGTGGAGCTTACTTCACGAAGGAACTGGGTGTTGTGAACGACGTCTAGTAGCATCGCGGGCCATTAGCTCTTAATCATGATGATTTACATTTGTGGATTGTACTGCTCACATGGCGCGAGATCCAATCGGTTGAAGTAACACGATATACCACGGTCTACCGTAGGCCTCGGTGGCAGGGTAGCCAAGATAGCCTCCCTCGAGGTAGGCATGCACCCATACAACAGCTGGGGATGAGAAGAAGACGAGCCGTGCGCCGGTTGATGGGTATTTTCCTTCAGATCGGCGATACCATCAAGAATAGCAGCCCAATGGGCAGTACTCACATATTGGGACTCATTTTCGCCGTTTAACAAGCAGCCGTTATCAAGAGAGGTAGATGCAGTAGTAGCGGCGCCAATAATGGTATCGGTTCTCTGCGAGTTCGTAGCTAACGGCGTGGACGCATTATTGTCAGATATATTGTGTTTCTGTATTACTTTCATGACGAGCTGTTCCAACTGGACTAAACGGTCCTGAACACTCGGACGGGAGGTATGATGAGGGCCCAGGCCAACAGGGTTGTTATGATTATATGAACACGCCAGCGATAGGCCACGCGACTGTAGCCGCTGGGGTTAGTAATTGCTCTTTTAAGTAGTTCTAGCGCTCTTAGAACATGCTCGCGAAACATGCTCCCGAGACATTTCGGGAGCGTTGGAAAGGGAAGAAAATGACTCCAGCGGTAACTCACGGAACATGTCTGGCACGGCTGTTGGCGATCACAGCGCAACCTGGCCACATGTCAGCATAATTACGGCGGGTAAACGGGGTATGTAGGTAGCCACCAAGATAGCATGGCCGCGGACTCGGTTTAAAGAGGCTCTACTCCAGCACATGTTCACTCACTTTCGTCGACGGCAGAGATTACAAGACAGAGTAGGCTTAGGCTTGGTCCGTCGGCCACTATGTCCTTGGCCTTGCCCCTGACCTTGCTCTGGCATCGGAGGCGGAGGCGGAGGCGGAAACGGAGGCGCTAGCTCTTCCATCCTACCTAGGTCACGATTGAAGATTTCGTCGGATTCGCCAACACAGCGGAGTGAAGTAACATCGGTGCCACGTCGCCTCTTCGCCTCTATGCAAGATTAAACCCACGTGGTAGAAGACATATGGATTTATGAATTGAAGAGCAGGCCCTGAACAAAACACTACCCAAAAGATTACTGATGTCAGACCAACGTACATTGAGAGGTTTTCGTTTTGGACCCCATGATGACCGGGAATCTAACGATGGATCCACCGTTTTCTTACATCTCATGCAGGGATGAGGCCCGAAAATCAAGTACCTAGGTAAGTAAATAAACAAAATAGTATATATTAAAGGAGTCTAAATACCATATCTAGGTCAAATATGTATATTAGCTCGAGGCGCTTCCGGTTGCAGCTCGGTAATCCCTAATAATTAGTAGTGTAGGGCTTAATACGGGGGATGTTAGTGCCTCATAAGTACGCTCAAAAAGCCATAGTTGTATAGGTAGACAGTAGGCCATTACTATATTATCCGAACTACCTATTTTCTAATTTACCCCTTTGTTATTTCGCACTTAAAAAATAACTTTATTTAAATATTAATTAAAAATGCTTTGTTTAACAAATATAAATTAATTTTGCAATAAAATTATTGCTTTATATAAAGCAAAAGTTTTAATTTTTAATATTTTTAATTTTATTAACGCTTAAAGCTATTTATTATTTTAACAAACGTTTAAAAAGCATATTTAAGTTTAAAAACTTAAGCAATATAAAAGTATATTTTAATTAAATAATATTTTTTTTTATATTTAGTACTTTTTTTTTGTTTAAAGCTAAAAAAATAAATTTATTTAAAAAGATTTTTATAAAACTAGTTGTTTAATTAGCTTTTATATAATTTAAAACATTTAGTTTTAATATAATATAAAGTAGTATTACTATATAAATAAAAAATATAATAAAGCTTTTAACTAAGCAATTAAATAGCTAAATAATTATTTAAAAACAAGCGTTATAATTTATAGTTTTAGCAAAAATTATTTATATAAATTTGTTTATATGCATACTAAAATTATAATTAAATAAAATTAATTATATTAATATTACTAAAAATAATAGCTAAAACAAGTATAGTAGCATAGCTTAAAATTAATATATTAATATAGCAAATTTATTATTTTAAGGTATAATTTTATATAATATTTTAATAGCTATATAAAATTATAAAAAATAAAAATTAAAGTATATATAATAATTTGCTTAGTTGTATATATAGTAGCTAATTTGCTAGATTTATGTTTATATTAATATATATTTATGCTAAATTATTTAGATTTATATTAGGTTAAATATATATATTATAATTAGTATATTAAAATAATATTTTTATATTATAATTATAAGCAATATATAACTATTATTTATTTAAGCTAATATAAATATTAAAACTGCTTTTTTTATTAACGTTTAAAGCTTTTTTGCTAAAGCAAATAAAACTATTATAATATATAAAAATTTTGTTAGTAAATAATAGTTTTATTAATAAAACAACTGTTTATTTTTATGTTATATATAAAAATTAAATAAATAAAACTAACAAATTAAATTATAATAATAAAGCTTTTATATAAAGTTAATTAATTATTAAATATAATTTGCAAACAAATTAAACATTTTAAAGCTTATTAATATAGCTAATAATTATAATTTAATTGCTATATATGTAATTTATAGCTTAATGCTTTATATAAAAATTATAAACTTTATTTAATTATAAAATAACTATTTAATTTAAAAGTAAAAAAATTAGCCGTATATAATATTAAAAAAACTAACCGAAATTTATAATATGTTTAATATTAATTAAAATATTTTAATTAAAAAAAAAGTAAAAAATTTACTTTATATAATGTTTAGCTTATTAAATAATATTAATATTGATTTGTTTTGCTTTTAAAAAATAAAAAATTAATATAATAATTAACTTAAAAATATAAAGTTTAATAAAATTTTTTATATAAAAAATAATTAAATATATTTATATTTATTTATATATATAAAGCTTTATAAACGTATTTAAAAGTATTAAGCTTTAAATTAACTACTATATTTATTAATAATATAATATTTAATTAAAAAGTTTAATAAATATATATATATAAAGCTATATTTATTATTATATAAAAGCTAACTTATTTAAATAACTATATTATAATAAAACTATTTTTTATTTAAAGCAAAAAACAATTTAAACAAAAACTTAATTTTTTTAAATATATTTAAAAATATTTAATATAATTATTAAAACAAAAATAATAAATAAAACAGTTATACTATTTAGTTTTATTATTAAAAGTGTTTTTTTTTTGTTAATTAATTTAATTAGCAAAGTTAAATAAAAAGTTAAACAAAAAGTTAAATAAAAAGTTAAACAAAAAGCTAAGCTAAAAAAATAGCTATATAATTAAAGTTTTTAGCTTGTTAAAACTAAATAGAAAAAATAGTTATATAATTAAAATTTTCGGATTGTTTAAACAAAGCAAAAAATAAAGCAAAAAACAAAGCAAAAAATAAAGCAAAAAATAAAATAAAAAAAATATTTATATAGTTAAAACTTTTAGCTAGTTTATATTTTAGTTTTAAATTAAAGCTAAAGTAGCTTGGCTTTAGCTTTTTAAAATTTGGAATAAAAATATTAAATTAATTGCGTTTTATATAGTTTGCTAGGTCACCTCATGTACAGTAGATAGACAGTGCAAACACTGTCCAGGACACTGTCTTAGGACAGTGTTTAGAGATGCCATCTTTAGATGGCGTCTCCAAATAGAGACTTAAGAATCAACAACTTTCATACTGCAGATCTCTAACCTGGCCTACCATAGTTAACTATATTAAAAAAAAGCTAAAAAAACTGTATAAAAAAACTAGCGATTAAAAAATTAAAAAAATGTTTAGTTTAAATAGTAAATAGAAATAGTTTATACTTAATTTTTATATTGCAAGTTTTTTTGTATAAAAAAAAGTTATATAGCTTTTTTTTAATGCTGTTTAATAATTTTAAAAGCGTTAAAAAAGGTTTGTAGATTTTTTAAGCATAGAAAAATACTGTTGTATGTAGATTTTAAATGCTTTTAAAGTAAAAATACTTTTTAATATTAAATAACTTTTTAATTATATAAATAATGCTATTTATTTTATTAAGTAAATAAATAAATAATTTATTGCTAATTAATAAAATAATTTTAATATTATATTTAAATATATTAAAATAAATCTAATGTTTATATTTAATATTTAGTTATATAAAAGTATTAATTTATTAACGTTTAGATTTTGCAAACTTTTTAAGCGAACAAACGAATAGTTTAAGCGTATATTTGCTTATATATATTAAAATATTAAAATGTTTATATAATTAAAAAAAAAAAACTTATATATTAAGCTATATTAAAAATATTGTTTGTTTTTTTTATATGCAAATATTATTATTTATAAAGCTATTTAAATATTAATTGCTAAATATAGCTTTTATACTTTGTTTTGTTTATTTTTTTTAATCGATTTTAGCTTTTATTATAATATTTTTATTTTATTTATAATTTGTTCGATTTATAAATAAAAACTTAAAGTATAACTATTTAAACTAAACCTATGTTTGTATAAATATTTAAAGTTTGCAATAAAATGTTTTAATAGTAATAAAATATTTAAATTTAAGCTAAAAATAATTATAACAATTTAAAACAAAATTTAGTTTATATTTATTATATAATTAGAAAAATTAAATTAAAATAAAGTTTAGTTTAAAATAATTATATAGTTAAGTTTTTATTTATTAAAGTTTTTTTTATTATTGCTTTTAATTTTAATATTTTTAAGCTATTAAGCTTAATAGCTAAAATATTTTTAGCTTAAAAAAATTTTTTAAATGCTTTAATATATATAAAGCTTACTAATATTGCTAAAACAATATTTACTTATAAATAATAAAGCTTTTATTATAATTAATTAATTGTACGAAAAAAAAATAAAAAAAAGTAATATAGAAAAAAAAAAAAATTATATTAATAAAACTAAAATAAAATTTTTATATATATATTGTGGTTATATAGCCTAATTTAAGTTATAGTGCTTATTATAACTTTAAACTAAAAGTTTATATAGTATATAACTTTTTATATATAGTATATTATATAGTGCAATATTAGTTCGCATTAAAAGTTTGCATTATATAGTTTTTATTTAGTAATAATATAGCAAGTGTAGTTTTTGCAGTATAAATATAGTATTATAGTTATTTTTGTACGCTAGCTTTAATAATAATATTTTAAATATTTATAGTATTACTTTTGTATAAAAAAAACTATACTTGTTTATATTACTATTTTAAAACTAGTATATAAAAGCAAGTATAGTTATTTGCTTATGTGTTTTTTTATTATATATAATTATTTATACGCTTTTTGCTATATATATAAAAGTAATTATATTTTTTTTTATATATATTTACTTATTATATATAACTTTTGTAATAATTTATACTTTTACCTACTTTTTATACTGCTAATATTTTTTTTTCTTTTTTTTTTTTTTTTTTTTTTAGCAGTACTAGCACCAGCATTAGCACTAGCACTATTACTACTACTAATACTACTATTACTACTACTATAATTACTATAGCATATGTATTATATTTTTTTTTTAATTGTACTGCAAATATTAACTTTTTTATACGTATAGTATTTTTTTTTTTTTTTTTTTTTTTTTTTTAGCTATAGTGCTAGCTTTTATTTTTTAAATTAGAAAATAGCAGCTAGCGTTATACTGTTATAACGTGTTTTAACGTACTATATTAGCTTTGTTTAGCTAAAATATTATTGCTTGGCAGGTTATTATAGTATAAATTTAAATAGGTCGCTTAAGCTATATTAATGTTTTTTTAATTTAATTAAAAAAGGTTGCCGCTGTACTTTTTTGTTTGGTATATTTTTATATAATAAGCATGTTGCTTAATAGGTTGGTATGGCTTTTTTTAACGTATATATAATTGCAGGGTTATTTTGGTAGCTATTGCAATAATTGCAAATGGTAAAACTATACGGTTTATTGCTTTATACAGAATAGGTCTAATAATAATAATAACAACAACAACAATAACAATAACAACAATAACAACTTTTTTGTTTTTTTTTTTTCCTGTTAAAAAAAAGCAGCGAAAGCTAAGTTGCTAATTTGGCCGTACGGCCGGCGGCTTAGCCGCTAATTTTATTGTTATTGCTTAGGTATGTATATTTTTTTTTTCCGTACGATAATATATGTAATATGCGTAATATGTATAATATATTTGCTAATAAAGCTTAAGTAAGTAAAAACATTAGAATAACTATTAAGCACTTTTATGTAGTGTTTTAGGTTAATAACTAGCTATATAAACAATATTTTAGCAAAATTAAAACCTAGTAATTAAATAGTTTATAGTTTATTTTTAGTATAATAGTTAATATATAAATTTAATTAATTTTTTGCTCTATATAGATATAAATTAAATTGATTTTTTGTTCTGTACGGCTAAAATTAATTTTAAGGTAGTACGGGGTAAAATTACAAAATAGAAAATACCGAATTAAGTAGATTAGGTAGTTCAAATAATATAGTAATGGCCCTCCCTATGGGTAGCTCTAAGCTGAGATTTTCTCCCATCTCTACCCCTGTACCCGCGACTATTTATTCAAGTCTTAGTTCCGGTTACCACCACGTTGATGCCCCGAAGCTTGGCGGGACCATCTCCGTCATCCGCGGACAGGATCATTACGCATGCGTGTTCTAATAGTTACAAGGCTACGCGCATACAATAAGATCCGGAACACGGTTCTCGCCCGCTCGTTCGTAGCCAAGCTAGACGCTACTAGTCTAGATTTAGTGTCAAAATAACAGAAAGAGTACCTACTTTGGTTAGATAGCTGACATAAAATAGGATATATGGCCAAGCCACACGAGCCACACCATGTATGGCTTATGTTAAACAATACCATATTATCTATCTCCTATCCTAGAAGGCCGATTGAAGATGTGACGACTTCTAGTAGTAGGCGCACGGCGTTGTAATGTCGTCCATTATTAGTGAGTCACCCTTAAAAGTCCATACTTGACAATTTATACTCAAGTTATAATTATCATAAATTCATGAAACTCTACTTAAACTGCTAAGGAAATTATCCGGGTTGGTATCGACTTCTTGTATTATTAGTATCAAATATGAAACCTTTTATAGCTCACAGACGGCGAGTACCCATAGCTTATAACCCCAACGCCGACCGCTATTAGCTTGATATACTATAATTCCGATCATTCGGATCCCTAGCTGCGGTAGATAATTCGACCTCTTTGACGACATGGATTTTCCCATAACACAAGTCGTCATTGCTAGATGTCGACCTCCTCAGCACAGCTGCCGCGATGGCTTGGGGCTGCAGCGGAGTCCCGGTCAACATCGCGATTTCGACATCGGAGGGGATCCTGGTATCGGTATCCGGAGACGATAAAGTAGTTTGCCACCAACGATTGGAGTTCTTGGACGTCTCTGGCCCGGATAGTTTGTATGTATGCCGCCGGTAGCCGGAATCGTGCGACTGGTAACCTGAGCGCCGCCGCTGAAACATCTGGGACCACATTGGGTATATAGAAGGTATGGAACCACACATGATGATCAACAAGGCTTCGGTGCTTAGCCAAACGTATACGTTGAACAAGTCCCAAGTGTAGTCGTTTGACTGCCTCGCTATGTAGGAGCTCTTGGCTGCGGCCGCCCCCGCTGTAAGAAGCGTGAGTCCGAGGCCGATGGTAAGGATGAGCTTACGCTGCGTCGGCATGCGGAGCCTCCAAACGATGAAAATGGGCAGAATAGAAAAGACAAAGTCGGCGAAGGACTGCCAGACGGCCGTGAAGGTTGTGTATCGATTGAGGGCCTCTGAATCGAGGCACGTGGCCTTCGCCTGTAACTCAAAGTCCCAAATCGCACGGGGGTCACGGCCACACTGGAAGAGGCTGATGAAAATGTCGAGAATGGAGCTGATAGTAGTCACCACAATGATGGCCCATACCACCCATCTTTCACTCGACGACGCGCTGCTGACGATGCGGAGAATTGTAGCCCCAATGGCAATCTTGCCCAACGCCGTGCACACGATGCTGACGACTAAGACGACATAGGTTATTTCTAACTGGTAGGATATCTCCTGTGGTGATAGGTACGCCTCGTGCCTCATGCCACCGTCTGCTTGAGCAGCGAATTGGACTGTCGGCTTCGTTAGCTATTATAACTCGCGGCAATGGGGTAATACAGGCGCATTGCCTGGATTTGGTCTTCAGGGGCGTCGAGGGGCTGGTCAAAGCAACGCAGGTCAAAACGTACCGGCTACCGCAGTGGCAAGAAAAAACAACTAAGCTACGTCAGTATCAAGGGATTCGAAATGACAATGGCAGAGTCGATGAGATATCAAAACTCCAGCGTACCCATGAACCAGTCATCAAGACATCGTCGAGGCCAAGACTACGCTTCTGGTGCCGGGTGGTCAAGCGCAGCAGGATAAAGACAGTCGCTACTGAGAATTCCGTCCATAATAGCGCCTCCAGCGCCTTTGCGCGACTGTCATTTGGCGGGAGCGGTGCGGACATTGACGTTGAATCAGTCCAACTGGCCAATTGGTTTCCATTCAGAAAGGCCGGCGAAGTTTGGCAGAACTTCACTTCCTCACAAACGGTACCTAAGTGCCATGTTTAAATCTCGGGAATAACTCGCCGTACACCTTTTTCGACCTGACATACGCGCGGTGCCAAGCTAGGTGGTCCTGATAGTGGAATAAGCAGCGGCGATTACATCACCAACATCGCGACCCTCTCTGCCTTCGACAAGGTCTAGCGATAAGTTGTGCTAGGTATACCAAGTTCCTCTAATGGCAAGGGATGAACGGGTAAGTTTCTCTCTCGAGCACATTTGACGATATGCCGTTGATACATGATGGGGATGGTGCTTGGCGGGCATCTTTAGTCCCAATCAGAACCTCTCCCACTCTAACTCATCAGGGAAGGTAGCTCACCCCTGTAGCGGAATATCCATCACATACGCTGTAGTGTTTGCCGTGGATTTGGAATCCGCCCACCTTCCGGATTGACTAACCCTCTGCGTCTTTGCAGAAGATAAGGTTATCGTGGATTACTTTTCTACAGTATTACTTTTCCGCTCTCTCCCCCCGCATTTGGAGTTGGACAAATGGATGGCGATCACCAATACCGAGTATATCGAACTCCAAGCCTTTACGCGCCTAGTTCGACTTATCGTGACACTAGTCGAGCGCATCCAATCTATCTAGTGGTAGCAGAGTCGGGGTTTGTGTAGTAAGCATCCAACTGCCTGCACGTATAGTCACCGATAGTGAATTGGAGCTGGCTAGTGGTGCATAGGGCGCATATTTCTTAACAGTCATCTTTATAGTAGGGCTTAGATCTTGCTCAGTCTGGATTTCCAAAAGCTCTCAAGCTTGGCTGTGGGGTGTGGGGGGACTCAGGTATTTTTTAACGAGATCTAAGAAGCCCTGAGGGTAGTTCTGGTACTGATCTCAGGTTCGTGCCTAGTCTTCAAACTTGAAGTTTTTCTTATATGCATTTTGTTAAAAGCCTAGGGATGTTTTATGATTAATTGATACATTCAAGCTCTGCTCACGTGCGGGTGGGAAAGCCTACGTCGGTATTGTATTAGAGCATGCGCTGCAGATGGATCCAGTGGGTCCGGGTTCATTTCGGTACCGTCTCGCCGGCGTGACGATAACTGCGGAAAGCTTTGGCGAAGGAAATATTTCCCTATGAGGACTCGCGTAATAAGTCTAACGGCGCGGACCGGAGGCGGGACCCACCTGACAACACATTCGTGCGTACCTATAGTCAGTCTCACTAGACTAGTATGCCTACCACTTACGCATACACTTAAAGCAGTACTCTTCTAAAGCCTATCACGATTATCTATCTGCTTTAAGCTCACGATTGCCTTTGTAAGAGCTCTATTCCTAAGCTTTAAAGAACTAGGGATTTTTAATAAAAAGACTTACACGGAGACGATACTATGACTACCAAATTAGTATTAGTTGCGTCAGTGACGACTAGTGAATCCCAAGTGTTGTCGGTTTTTATTTTTCCCTTTTCTCCTTTCGCGGTGGATACGACGGGGAATTCGGGAGTTATGTGTCGAAGCATACGTGGCGCACATCCGTCCCTTGCAGTAGGGTAAGGCGGTCTGGTAACTCGTCGTAGGCTATATTCAATACTCATAATATTTTTATTTAATGTGTACGCCGTTCGCACGTCTTCCGTGCCACTTCGAACCATATACATATATAACTTCTAACATCGTACGGTCTAAGCTATATCCGCGGGTATCGACTGCTCCGCGGATCATCTATCATAGTAGAAACCAGGAGTTCCGTTTCGGCCGAAGACGATGGAGGGTGGAAGCCGATACTTCTTCACGGAGATGGTAATATTAGTAGAGGAACGGGGACATTTTTAATATCAAATATTTCAGACTAAAGGTAAATTTCCTTTTCAGCCAACCCCGATTAATATATTAAGCTGTTGTAGGCCATTCATTGATTTAACACACTCGCGAATGAGTTGATATGCCACCCTCGCTTTTCTCATCAAGTTCGATGACCAATTTCGAACTTGCCGAGGTCCTTACCCGGGCCGAAGGCAACAAAAATATCAACACTAACGTCGAGACCGATCGTGGAACTGTAGCGACGCCCATTGAATAAACCCCGCAGCAGATCGACTAGAATGAACCTACCGATCCCGAAAATCCCCTAAACCGGCCCAGGCGGACGAGCTTCGGATATGTTATTATTGTTGCTGTTCTGTCTATGAGAGTAAATACCGCCGCCACCGTCGTAGCCCCCGCCTTTCATAGCTTAACTGAAGAATTCGATATTCAGAGCTCGACAATCGCTACTCTAGCTATGACCATTTATTTACGTAGCTTCGCTCTCGGCCTTCTCTTCATCTCCGCATTCTCTGGGATATACGGGGCCAGCTAATTCTCTTTTTGGGTTTGGGCCCCTTCTCGGACCGGCACGTTTCTTTATCTAAATTTCTTTACCCGGAAGGAATCATGATGAAATGCTAACGAGCATAAAAGTGGTAGTCGGTCCCGTCGTTGGCGACTTTTTGTCAGCCGCTCTAGGCTAGAGATGGACGTTCTGGGCCGTGGCTATCCTGGTATGTCCTCATAGCTGCCGCGTACACCGTTTCGTGACCCCCCATTCAATCCTTCCTAATGGAGGCCGTGCTGGTATTGGGACTTTAATCTTGATACGCGAAACACACCCGAACGTTCTTCCGGAGCGCAAAGCCAAGCAACTTCGCTGAGAGACCGAAAATGCAGACTTTAAGCCAGGGGTCTAAAAAGCCGGCAGGTCCAAGTCGCCCAACGCGACTCCTGATCTTCCAGAAATTGTGTTGATAATTCCAATTTCCTTTGCCCTCGTCTTTAGCTTGCCATACCTATTATTTGCATCATTATCCATACTCTTTGAAGATACATAAAACTTTGGTACTGGCAGTACTAGTCTGTCATACTTAGGCATTGGCATTGCGGGAGGCTGTTGGTCTGGCAGTATCCGGCGCTCTAAGTAACAACACCTTGAATAAATGCACGGCTGCTTATCGGGCTACTCTACCTAAGCCCGAATATTGATTGATATTGATGATCCGGTTCTCGCTTATAGTCGCCGCCGGGTTATTTATTTTCGGTTGGACTGCCCGACATTACGTACATTAGACCGTCCCTATTATAGGAACCCTTCTTATGGGCTTTGACACACTTTTTGTCTTTGTGCGTTTATAGGCCATTGTCTGAATCAACGATCGACAGTTACTGACGCAAGCCTCCCAATATAGTTGCCCTGTCAGCTCTACTTGGTAGACATGTTCAGCTCTGGAGCCGTAGCTTCTGCTCTCGGAGTTAATACTCCTGCGATCGATTTTTGGTACTTTCCTACCTATAGCAGGCCGGTCACTTTGCAAGTTGATTCCCTATATTATGACAACCCTTATGCACAATGAATAGGACCTATTAGCTCTTCCGTTGGTCTTGCGAAAAATGTTCCCTCGGCGATATAGCGCGTTTCCGACATACGGACGGCGCCAAATCTTAGGTGCATGGGTGCATTTGATCACCCGCAATCCCCTACCTACGTATTCCTTCAACGGCTTGGCTATGACGAAATGTAACAAAAATATTCCCAACTTTTGTGTACGTCAACCTTACATGAAGCAATTAATGCATTTAATGATATAATCGATTTTAGATGTAGACCCCTAATTGAGTTTCCTCACTTACCAAGTTCATGGGGAATTTCTTATGCGCATGAAATGATGAATAGTAACATTGCTAGCACCTCCAACTCGCTATCCGATCCGCACAACAACCTTTGTGCCATGGTCAAAAACGTCGCTATATTCAAATTGGGCCAGACCAAGCCGTTCGTATACACCATCTTTTCCAGAGCCACCCAGAAGTAGGGCATGAAAATTGGGACCTTCAGTTTGTTCGGGGTTAATATCCATCCCGAGTAGAATGCAGCGAACCCGGACGTCGGAGTAAGGTTGAAAAGAATCACCGGGTCTTCCCCGCCGGAGCGTAGATCCACTCTTAACCAAAACACAATCCTCGGTAAAGTGGGCCAATAAATCTGACGATTTGCCGAGCTGGAACCCCGGAGCCATGACCGGTCGGGACAGGTGCTCCTGAGACAGCGAAATTTCAAAAACGATACCTCTCAGTACCAGTTGGCCGCCAGTAACTCTGCCCAACGGATTCAGGCCGGCAGGTTGGCATTGAACTTCTTCAACGGTGACAAACTTTTCGGACTGGTAATGATCTAGGAACCCGGGAAAATAAATCGGTTCCTGAATAGAAGCCCAAGACCACGAGGGCGCAATGTATTCACTATGCATAGTTTTTGGGGGGGTTAAACTTCCTTTCCGCCTTGAAACCGCCCATGTGAGGCTCACGGGGAAGTCCTCCTTCCATAGGCCTGCAACATAATTCCAATTGAGTTGTCTTTGGAATTTGGTTGCCACTCCACTTAGAGCAGGAAGGCAATCAGTGGGATATGTCAAATCGCGATCCGAAAATTGGCCTATCAACCCCCTCCATAGCTTGAAGGCATCCCGGCCTAGGCTGGAGAGCATGCGGCTGCAAAGCTGATCGGCCGAGTTAATCGAAGGTTTCCTCCTGTCTTCCTCCAACTTCGCCGTGTGACAGGCCCAAACTAGATTAGCACCGGTATAGTATATGACCCGTTTCGACAGGAGGCCCTCCTGAAACGTCCATGCTCGTGTGGTGAGAACATCGCCGTCTTCGATAGCTTGCTTGGTCGTCGAAAGATAGCCACCTACGCGAGCAATACGCTGTGATATGATGTTGATCGCTCTTCCCGACGCCTCCACGTAGCGGAAGTATTTTGGTCTCCAATCTTCAGGACGTTGGCGCAAGAATGGCACTGACCCATCTTTGGAAGAGGAAGCAGAAATGGTGAAAATAGCGTTCTCGTAGTAGTCGCACATCTTAGCCGACTCCTTTTCCCAATCCTCTTCGTCGTTTTGGATGATGCATAAGCTATCAATCCAAAGATACTCGATCCCCATACGCACGCAAACTTGTATAGCGTCTCGAAAAACTGCTGATAGTTGCGAGAAAGATATTCCTTCTGTCAGCGTTTGCCGATTTGAAAGGAGAGCTCGCAAGGGCTGGTAATTTCCCCAGCAATGGCTAAGAGCCACATAGTGGGCTCTATCAACTTCGTCTTCGCATAGTCTAAGGACCTTCTCGTCCCCTGGAGGAGGCCATGCGCCCTTTTTCTCTATTTTTAGGACTCTTTTGGGTAGACTAGGTGGAGAGGGCGAGGGGGTACAAAACTGATGCGAGGATAGGCATTCCTTAAGACACCCGCGAAGGAACTGAAAGCATTCGTCCGAGTCCGATCTAGAATATGGGGACGTAGGGCAAAAAGGGACCAGACGAAATTCCTCGGACTATTTAGTCAGTACCTTTGTCAGCGTAGATCTCTAAAAGATGAGCATCACATACCTCATGATCAAGGTAAATGCCCAGGAGCGCTTCAAGATTCTCATTGACGTGTAGTTGTATCAGAGGCCTGGTGCCCGGGCAAGCCATCATTGTGAGGCTAAATTCCAGTCCCGAGACATAGGGAGATACTATCTGGGCTAGAACTCGACAGTATTTACAACTTCCGTCTCGTTCCCTGTCAAACCACCGCTGATCAAGAGTGAGCCACCATGAGGTCCAATTATGGCAGGATCGGCAGATGCTAGTTGCGTTACCTGTCATAACGCCTCTTGTAAAGATATAGTAAATTTGAAGCTTTTAGCGTTTCTCTCGTAAAAGACACTTTGATACACGGGCCGCAAACGTTGAGCATCGTAAGCAGAATATAGGATCTGACAAGGGTTTGAACCGCAACACAACTAGAATGGGTTAGCTGGTAGGTAGATCATCGTCACGTGATATGTCATGAGGATGACGCTGTAGAGCATAACGAGTTTCCCGATGGCAGTAATCGTCAAAAGAAAAGTGGCTAGAAAACAATAAAGCCATTTTGATATGGTGGGAGTAGGCGTAAATGCGACGATTTATCGATGAAATTGAGAGCATGAGGAACGGATATGATCGGGGGTTGCTAGCCGATAAAGATCATGCCTCGGAGGCTCAAGAGGGGAAGAAGTTTTAGGATTTAGCGTAATCTTCGGCAATATCTCTGCTATTTTCTCTAAGTTAGAACTCGTTTGTATGTTTTATATAGTGTCTAGATTAGAGCATGGAAGAAGCTACGCCCTAGCCTCCACGATAAAATAGGGGTTGCGGATGCGCCTATATATCTAAATGGCGATTATGTTCACACATGCCTTCATAATAGTATGCTCGCTCGAACAATTTAATTAACCTCGAGATATTTGCTAGTCGTGTCAGGCTTTAAATAGTGGCTCGGCTTACATCTCCCGAGGCTGATACAACCGTAACTTCGAGGCGAAGCTGAAGTAGTGTTGCGCACCTCTAAGTGAGCGCATATGTCCTATAGCACTAATTATAGGTGAAAGGGATAGGCTGACTAGAATGTTATTCTTCAAGGAACGCACTCCGAATAAATGTATCTTGAAACTTGCTTTACTACCCATTAGCGTTCTGTTTTGCCGATATTGCTTAGTAGTTTAGGTCAAATACTGGTATTATATAGACTTTCAAGTTCTCTATTACTCCGCCCAACGGGAAAAAATATCACCATAATGCATGGCTCCATCCAAGTGAAAATTAGGGGGGTATGTTTACTTATTTAAGATATTCCGAAAGCTTTTGTAATGCCTTGTGCCCCCGAATGTCTTTGAGAGCCCTCCCCAAAAATGTGTGTAACGTCACAATAACTGACATGCCAAAATCATGTGTTATAAGTGACATGGCTCAATGTAGTTGTAGCTTATCAAGGCTACCTCCTCCCATTAGCTTAGTTCACCGTTTGAGGGAGAGAGAGACGATCGAATATATAGATAGGCCTTTGGTGTCTCTAGCTAGGTCACCGCTTAGCACAGTTTTCGTCGAACTTGGAAAAGCTACTATAAAAAGGGAAATCATCTTGGTAGGGCATTCTAATAACGAACTATATAATTTATCTCCCAAGGAAGTTTTCGATAACGATATGTGTCTTTACACGCCGGTTATCATGCTAGGGGAATACTAAACCGAACAACATTGTAATATTGCAAGATATATTGCTATCCATGCAGCGAGAAAATCTTTATGACTATTTGTCTCAAAGCCTGGCTACTTGAAAGATGTTTTGAAAATCGCTAGATAGCTAGCTGGTTTTCTCTTTATTTTATCTGTATATATATATTATTCAACGATCGTCTTGTTCTGTTGATATCTGGTGAACGCTATCTCCTAATCCGTCCATCACTGCATAGCATCGATTAAAACAGTGAGCCCCTGTCAAGCAACGACGGCTTCGTGGCCTAATGGCTAGGGCGCTAGATTTCGGTGTTATATCCTGATTCCTCTAGAGATTGTCGGTTCGAGTCCGGCCGAGGTCGACATAGTCTTTTGCTAGTTTAATCGTTGTATCAATCACAGATTTGATAATATTCGAGTTTATTTTTACAACTTCTATTAGATATTACGGTTGCTTGGGGGTTGTGTTGTGCTTGTTAGGGCATCTGAAGCATGTTGAGAGAGGTGTAATAAGCGGGGTACTGTATGTACTCCTCCGTACTTCGTACATAATCGAGGCAAACTGAAAGTGGCAAACTCGGGTCCAATATTCCGCCCAGATGGGACCCTAATTCTTTTTTTCTCCAGCCTTCATGCAACACAGATCGCAACTAGCAACTTCACTGACTCAGCCTGTATCTATTGTACATATAGTAGATACATAGTGGTTGGTTAGTGGGGCAGCTCAGCTGGTGAATGGATGCAGGTGTACTTACTAGTTAGGACTCATCTGCATACCAAAATTAAATGTGATGAAGTTCAGGTACGCCCCCGATCTCGGCGGGTTCTAGCCAAAAAAACATATTTCACCGCCAATGACAGGCGTCGCATTGTACTACTCTTTCCGTTCTGGCCTCTCGTTGCTATGACCCATTGCGGCTCTCTGCGACGATCGACAAGCCAAGTCCCCGTAGCTGCCCATACACCCACCAGCAGCGGTCGCAGTAGTCGCAGTAGAACAGCAGCGGGAGTGCTCGGCGAGGGCAGTATCAACACAACTTCACCATGTCCGCCTCTCTCCCCGGCAACCGGGAGCTGCCCGAGTCGCAGTATGACCTGAGCACGTATTGGGGTCGCGTTCGCCATACCGCTAGCATTACCGATCCGAGGTGAGCCTTGTTTGTCTCTCTTGCGCCTTTGCGCCTATGTTGAAGAAGCATACATACAAGTAGATGGCATATTAGCAGAGCGATTGTTGTTTCCTTTCTCTTCTCTTCTCTTCTCTTCTCTTTGCTACGGCGCATTTTGGCTAACCTACCTTTGCTCTCTGTAGAACCCTCTTGGCGGGGACGAGCGGCCTCGAGAATGCGAAGAAGCTGATCGTGGCGTACAAACAAGGCGAGATCAAGGAGATGACGCCCGAGCTATGGAAGGCGAAGAAGATTGTTGACTCTACAATTCATCCTGGTACGGCGACGACCCAATTCGCGGCTTTGCGACTTGCGATATGGAACTTGGCTAATAAGACGTAATCCGACCAGATACCGGCGAGCCCGTCATGCTGCCCTTCCGAATGTCATGCTTTGCCCTCTCGAACCTGGTCGTCACGGCAGGAATGCTGACACCAGGCCTCTCGGTACGCGCTGCCCTCTACATAATAAAAACCGCATTCTCCCTCACATCACATCACCCCGCACATACACGCGAGACCTGAAAAGCGCCCTCCTCAAAGCCGAAGGCCACCAGCTAACTAACCCTCCTGCCATCGTATAGAACACCGGCACCGTCCTCTGGCAAATCGGAAACCAGTCGCTCAACGTCGCCATCAACAATGCCAACGCGAACAAGTCCACGCCGCTCTCCTACTCCAAACTCGCGCAGTCATACTTCCTCGCCGTAGGCGCCTCCTGCTCCGTAGCCGTGGGCCTAAACTCCCTCGTGCCACGCCTGAAGCGCGTGACGCCCTCAACGAAGCTGATCCTTAGCCGTCTCGTGCCCTTCGCCGCCGTCGCCTCGGCGGGGTTCCTCAACGTATTCCTCATGCGCGGCGAGGAGATGCGCGTGGGCATCGACGTGTACCCTGTTCTATCAGCCACCGACAAGGCCAAGCTCGCGGCCGAGGGCAAGGCGGAGGGCGAGGTGCCCTCGCTCGGCAAGAGCAAGAAGGCGGCGACGCTGGCCGTGGGCGAGACGGCGCTGAGCCGCGTGCTGAACAGCAGCCCCATCATGGTGGTGCCGCCGCTCATCCTCGTCCGTCTCCAGCGCACCAACTGGCTGCGTAACAACCCGCGCATGACGCTCCCCGTGAACCTGGGGCTGATCCTCGGCATGAGCTACATTGCGCTCCCCCTTGCGCTCGCCGCGTTCCCGCAGCGCCAGCGCATCAGCGCCGAGAGCCTCGAGGAGGAGTTCCATGGTCGCGGCGGCGAGGGCGGCATGGTGGTGTTTAATCGTGGAATCTGATACCCTGATACCCCCAAGACTTTGATTGATTGATTGACAAGCGTCCTAGAATCAAGCAAGCAAGCAAGCAAGTAGTAACGAAAGACCAAAAGAACGAGCGTTTGATCGTTAGAATAGAGACAGAAGAGACTAGATATACAGCAGAGAAAGAGACGAGTGTCTCCGTCTGTTTGTTTGGTCGGCAGGCCTACGAACGCTACACAAGACGGTACACGCCGTCCCGAGAGCGGGAGAAGCAAGTCTCGGGACACTCTAATATCGATACACGCGTGCGACTCCGCGTGCTACCCCTTCTATATCAGGAGAAGAGGAAGGAGGTTTAGAGTCACTTTGGTAGAAAGCGTCGAGTTATGCCTTGCTCATAGATAGCGAAGCGACCGGGATGAAGAGATGATGTATAGATAGATAGATATAGCTATTTATGTGATACCTACCAGACCAGCCGCCGTATCGTTTACCTTCGAATAACTAAACTCTGTGTATATTTCCCCTGGAGGTGGAAAATGTTAGCCGATACCTTCCTTCCACTTATATTTTTTTATCCCCAGAACCATAAACCGAATTCCCTGCCTAGTCGAGGCTGTCTACGCCAGCATGTCTAGTACATACGGAATCGTTGCCTCTCCGTTTCTCCGTTGGAGACGCTGCAGTGCCACGTACATCTGCGAAGACCTTTTGTTGGTGACACGGATGGGATACGCTATAGACCGTTGGTTGTGGCTGGTGGGTAGATGCATCGGATTTCCCTTCGTCCTTCGCCCTTAGCCTTTGGCCCCGAGGCTGCTCAGATACTCACTTACATACATGAAGGGCACGGCGGGCTTGAAGGAGTCGAAGGGAAAAAAATAACGGAGCGGTGAGATGGGGTAAATATAGTAGGTAATCAATCAATCTACGCATACGGACGGAACACCCTACCACTATTTGCGTCGCGTTATTGTCGATGATACACCGAGGCGGTATGTTCCGCCCTTGTGATTCTTTGCTTGCTTACTATTCTTTTTTTCCCTTTCGCCTCTGTCGTTTTGAGGGTTCCCTTTATTGTTGGCAATTTACCTATTTATTCTCTTCCCCTCCAGATGACCTCATACCTATGAGATTGACGCCTCGGTTTCACGGGTTATTTTGGTATATAGGTAGGATTGTGTCTCCTTTATATACGTATGGCCCGCTTATCTGGCTACCGTTTCGTCGGCGGGGAGACTGCATCCTTCTTATTTTACCTGCCGATGGCGTTTGGTGTGTACTGAGTAGGTATGTAATTAGATGGGACGATCCATTCCCGCGTGGAGTAACCAAACATGGCATGAGACGAAACCGCATACGTAATGGTGTTTAGTATACCTACATATTGAGCAGCTATCATTCTGTGATATGCCTCGAGGCCTGCCTTGTCTATACTCTACCTTTGTGTAAGTAGGTAGTGCAAGTGTGAGAAAATTGCCTGCATGAGGTTGGCATCACAGTATCATCGATACTATTGGCAAGGCCTATAGGATGGGATTCCTATCATAGAATCCCGATTTGGGGGGGTTTCTGTCAGACTACCTAAGCGTAGGCAACAAACGTGGAGCAAGTACCTCTGTAATGTACCAGCAATGGCAGCTAACGCAGACTATTCCGGTGGTACATAGGCACCTACATACATCAGCAGTATGGTGTAGAATCTGTCTTAGCCAGGTAGATAGTAAGAAAGACTGTGGTGCACCATACGCACAGCATGACAGGATGGCTTGGATGCCTATGGCCGCGCAAGTTGGTGGCTCGATAATGATGTGAGTGTGCACCCTGGCACATCTACATACCTATGTGTATGGACACTGCCTAGCGCCCTGGGTATGCAGCGTCGTTAGACGCGGGGTACATTGAAATTACTACCTACCTCTGCTGGGCAGGTCTGGTAGGGTAACTTTTGCCGTTGTTCGGGGTCCTGCTCGTTGCTGAGGAGAAGGGTATACTAAAAAACCAAACACCGAAGTGCCCTTCTAGGGCATTTGCTACCTTTCTCGGTGGAGGGGATCGCTACCGCTGAACCGAGATTGATGGCGGTTGGATGTGCCGACTACAGTACATATATATACATGTATGTATGCGGATATGACGCCCTTTTATCATCACTTCGGAACGTGGCGTGTGAGATGCAATGGTCTCTGGTTTCCGATGTGGCGTGTGCTGATACAAGCTCAGCCCAGCTTCGATTCCTTGTGTTTGACATCCATTGAAATTTGGCACTTGTCGCGAACATGCGTGTGGCCCTGGTGTGTGCCTCTTCATCTCGTCTGGGTTCATATTCATCAGCGTTACATGTGTTACATAAGCCGTAGTTCCAGATTTACCCAACCGAAAGACCGAGTCGAGAGTCGAGGGCCGAGACCATTAGATACGTTACGGCCCTGGGAGCCGGGGAGAACGCACTGGATCAACCGTAGATACTTATGTAGGTAGGTATGCAATCTGATATCGTGGCGAGGAGGGACGGCGGCGCACAACTACCCCATCTGATGATGCAGCTGGCTGTACGGACCCAGTAACGTAGCGTGCTAAGATCAACGGGTGGTGGCCCTAGCAGAGAATGGCGAAGCAGTGACTTCATAGCCATGTAGGTAGGCCGTAGACAGCCAGGGGCCAGGGCATCGACCCAACCGAGGAACGCCAGCGAATGGATCGTGCACTTGGCCTCGCTGAATGGGACGAGTGAAATCCCACCCTCCCTAACATACCTAGTTAGTAGAAGGACCTCCTCCTCACTGGAGACCGGATGACTGGACGATTGGATGATTGAGCGAATGAATGACTTGAGTGAGCTGTTGCCACTGGCAGAGGGGGGGAGGGATATAAACACTTAGGTACCTACCTACATACTTACTTCCACACTTATACTAGGTAGCATACTGCTGTACACGTAGGTACTAAAATATCTAGAGCGTACGTAAGTAGAGAGAAGATAGATAGAGAGAGGAACAGACGGCTTTGCCGTGCGCCAGCGCTAGTTGCACCGTTCTGGAACTGGTCTGACGCCCACCGCTGATACTATCCTACCTCGTCAATTCACCGTTCGTCCCAAGCAAAATCGTGAATCGCTGTGCGCGGGACTGGTCACCCGTACGCTACTTGGGGCACTAAGTACCTAGACTGCCTCTTAGATAGTAGTTGTGCGCCGGTAGTGGTGTAGGTATGTACTTGCTGTGCATAGTAGACCGGCTGGACCGGAATCCTTGGTAGCCTAAGTACGGTGGGCATAGTACTGCCCTACATATATGTGTAGGTAATTCACACTCAATGTTAAGTACGTAGATCTGTTGGTTTTCTGGCATAATTACCTGTGATGTGTGCATGTACTGACTTACCTAGTCGAACATAGTAGAGCGGTGCTTTTATGAAAGCTGTGTATCTGTCAAGCTCATAATTTCTCTGCAACTGAGCCGCATAAGAATCTCTGCACAATAGATAGGTATGAGAATCTTAAGATTCTTATGGGAAAGCGACCGTTATCTACTGTAACAAACAGAGAGATACCATGCGTACTGCGTATTATAGTACTGAATATGGTGTGTTCAATGTATTACCTACAGGGTCCGTTAACCGTCCTCCAGGGTACGGTTTAGTTTGGCGTGATAGTCCATGGCCCTGGCCAAGCTGGCGGGCTAGGTATATAAAACCAGATGAGGGGTTACACCTTCAAACCCGGCAAGCAACTGCATGGGATGCATACGCTAGCACACGGCTGCACATCGTAGAAGCGAACAGGGATCCCGCTGCGCATGTTTCTGGAAAAGCAGTAGAAACCATGTAGGTATATAGAAAATAACCACACCGGTAAACGAGGGCAAACCCTCAGTATGTAGGTGGAGTATGCGGATAGTAAGGTGCTTGGGACGAACGAGCTGGCGAATAATGAGCGTACTGACAGCACGCAGTATGACGAACCTGCTGAGACAAGACGTCCCGCTATTATGTTAGCTGTGTATTTATAATGAGCGAGTGATTGACGGATGCGATGGGGAGGGAGGTGGAGCGACAGGTGGATTAACGTGCGCACCGCCCAGGCAACCTGCCAGCCAAGGTTAGATAGAATGTGCTGACTTGCGGCACAATATCTATTCTGACCTACCTAAGGAATTAGGTAAGTATATTGCTGTTGCTGGTGTTTTTTTTTCCCTCTCTCTCTCCCTCCATAATACCTGGTAGGTAATCAATCCGTATGTAAGAGGTAAGTAAGAAGTGTCTAAGCAGGTACTTGGAAGTGTAAGAAGGAGGAGGCTTGGAAACAGGAGAAAACCTGCACGTGGGTACGGCGCTGTATTTTAGTAGGCACCTGGGGACTGTGCTGTTTGGGATTAGGTACAGACAAAACACCACAAGTATTAGGTATCCTGTATCTACCATGTAATAGAACACTCAATCTATATCTAGATAACAAGCACACACATACGTACTTAGCTAGCTAGCTATACCTATCTTAAGGGTTCCCCTACCCTCTTCTCGGTTATGTATAATACACTGGAAGAGGGTTGGTTGGTGGGTTGATTGACGGTCGTCGTAGAAACTCCAAACACCACATCCGGGATAAACAGGGAAGTAAGATGCAACTCTGTGTTAGAAGCACCGTACAGCATAGAGGCCTCGTCTAATAATATTTATTGACTTGCGTTGGGTTTGGACTGTACCCCTCCTGCGTTTCACCCATACAAAAGCACAGTCCCTAGAGTGACCATCTCGCACTTATAGCACGGGCGGTATACAGTATATATACAGTACGGATAACCTTCACAGCAACTTACCTGTACTTACGCATAGGTAGATTGAGATGGGAGGGCTAGAATTAATCGACTTCCAACCTCGCGCATGTGGCTCTTGTAAATTTACACCTTGGATAGGCCGGCTGGGATTGGCTGACGTATTGAAAGATAGGACAATTCCGACGCCAACAAACTCTACTTGAGTTTAATTGTTTATTGTTTCGATACCCAGCCATTGCCAGCAAACCTGTAACTGTATTACCTACTTGTTTATATACGGGGTTAAGTAGGTACCTCCTAGTGGGCTGTCGATGCGCCTGTAGATAGAGGCTTAGCTAGGTAGAAGAGGCAGACTTACGCAGAATTACCTACATATGTAGGTACTTAGTACCTACCTAGGTACCTACCTAGCTCCTATCTTTGCTGTTAGGTACCTACCTTACTTAGCTGCTTCGGTGTTCTCCAGCGCTCTGCGCAGAGCGTAGGTACCTATTCTAACGCTTGATGCAATCTCTCCCTACTCGCCCTTCGACCCACTTACAACACCACGAACCACGACCATACCTTGAACAGGTACAATATCAAAGGCCAGAATTTGAGGATTGAACGGAGTTACTCTATGTCTTAACTCTATCTTCTCTTATTTGCTTACGCATAGTACTGAGCCTTGCTACGAAGGGGGGCATCAATGTCGCTGTACTTCCTCCGACTTACTTACACCTCAGCTCTCGGCAATTATCCATCTTAGGCCCCGCCGCCACCCACACAACTCGACTTGCTAGCAGTATTTACCATACGCACGCGGCACAACACATACGGTTTATTCGCTTTAGTTAACACATAACAACGCCATCCACGATCAAATGAAGTGGCCTTAAGACGAGGATAAGAAATTGGCCTTGAATGTTTACAGCATACGGCCTCATCTAGGGAATCCTGCTTAGAAAGGAAATAACCAGTCTCGGAGTTCATAAATAGCCCATTATCATCATCTACCTACTAATAGGTAGAGAGGGATCTTACCTGCAGCTACTCGCTATAGGTAATATCTAGGTGTATTGGTTAGTGGATATCCCGCCTGGAACATCCTAAGTTTAGGGCTTTTACGGGGTTCTGGTACACGACTATATACCTAGCACCCACTACCTAATTGATTGCTAGGTATTTGCCTCAGCGAATTCCCAGTACCTGCCTGAGACTAGGTAGTAGGCTGGACTACATTACCGTGAGGGGGGGTCCGTACGAGACGGTCACAGTGATTATCACCACTTTGGTGACGGTCTTATAATTTTGGAGACAATTTTGCAGTTTGGAGACCGTCACGGTGACCGTTATATATTTAAGACTGAATATTTCGTAAAAATACCTTCTGTACGAAAAGCATTTTAGAAATTAAGACCGTTTCGGCCGGTCATATGACCCTTTTAGGTCCAAAACGGTCCTGGCAGCCAAAAGTCGTCCCGGCAGCCAAAAGTCGTCCCGGCGGACCTACCTTCGCGACTGCCTCCTACGCGTCGAAGCCCTTATAATTACCAACAACTACAACACCTTCTAGTAAATGAATAAATGACCTGTAGTGTAATCGTATGACTTCGTAACCGTAGACTGTAGACCTCTAGTTCGAATCCCAATTGTGACTATAATTGAGTAATTCTTAAGTGACTGAATTGAATTGAAGCGACAGCGATCTAAATATTTCTTTTGCGATTTTTTAGGTCGACAGGGGGGTAGGCTGCGTGCAGGTCTCTTACCTACCTACCTACCTACCTACCTACCTACCTACCTACCTACCTACCTACCTGCCTGCCTGCCTGCCTGCCTGCCTGGAGACCGTCTTGGATTTCCGTGACGGTCCGGCTGACGGTCTTATAATTTGGGGACCGTTTTCAACCCAGGACAACTTTTAGATTTGGGGACCGTTTTTGACCCGAGACGACTTTTGGACCTAGTGACCCTTCGTAGCCAAAAATGGGCTTCAGACTTTAAGACGGTTTTCAAATCGGCACGGTTATAAAGTTCAAAAATAACTATCGGCTACAAACGGTCACTAATATATGATGTTCAAGAGATCAGCATACTGCCGAGACCATTTTCAAAGTCCGTGACAATCACGGTGACCGTCTCCAATACCCCCCCTCCCACGCTAATGTACCTAGCTGCCCGTTTTAGGTTCGGGTTTACCTGGGACGAAATATTGAGTTGGTAAGTCACTCATATGGCACTTACCTCAATTGCGACCTCAGGCTGTTAGGGCATCCTAACCACTTGCAGCGGAAGCCGAATGAGGTACTAAATCGCCTACATACCTCCTACCTAGGTGTTCCTGACCCGACCTGACCTCGTTTCTCGTCTGGTCTCTGTCTGTCTGTCTGTCTGTCTCTTGGGTTCAGACGCTGCCTGCCTACTTACTTACCTTTTCACATACTTACTTATGTACCTGCAAAGCTAACCGACTTGATTACTTGGCTAGGTATTATTACTGGTTTCAATCCGAAGGCTCAGCAAGCAGCCAGCCAGCCAGTCAGTCAGTTGTCAGGCAGGTTTAGTGTGTAGGGGAGATCCTCCTACCCGACCCGGTTCGCTCATCTCCCTGTCACTTCCTCTGGTGGTGTCGTCTAGGTATTCGCCTCTCGCCTGCTTCTACTCTCCTCTTCTCTCTCCTGCCTCTACCTCTACCTCCACCTCTCCTCGTCGCACGTTCGCCTGGACATACCATCACGACGCTATTTTGCTGCTGTCGATGGACAAGTCGATGGCTGACGGTTGACAGACGACCTTCTGGCACAGATAACCCGTAATCATAATGTCAACACCAACGACTGCCACGGCCACCTTGCCTCCGCATTACCGCCATCATCATCACCCTCCTCCCCATCATCATTACGGAGCATATCCAACGCTGTCCGCCAACAGCGCCTCTTATCGCGTTGCTCCTGGTCCCGGAGGCCATCTTCTCCCCGCTCAATCTTCAACAGCATCCACAGCCACGATTCCCAATCGACACCCGCAACAACAGCAGCAACATCAGCACCAGCACCACTACAACAACCATCATAGCGTGGCTACGCCTGCTGCCTCTGTCGCCTCGTCCTTCACAACAAATCCGGCCTATTCTACAAACGAGGTATCTTCAAATGGGGCGGTGGCTTCAATAGCACCTGCGAGGCACCTTTCCACGCGGACACATTCAACCCCCCAATCCGAAGCACATCACGCCAATATGCCTCCCTCAACATATACAGAAACACAGCCCAGGAAACGGAGGAGATCGAAGGAGCCTGATTGGAACAAATTTTATAAGAACGGCTTGCCCAAGGAAATAATCGTCATAGATGACACGCCCGAGCCTGAACCACAGGGGTCTGCGACCGCTACCTCCAGAACATACACCAACGACACTGCTAGCGGCTCGACAGCAAAGCAGACCACTCGCCATGTTGCTAAAAGGCGGAGGAAGGGGGATGAAGTCTACAACGAAAGTGTGTATGATGCTAGGATTAACGGCTCGTATCAGCAACCGTCCAACAGTGGCTCCGCCTCGACCGATCGTACTACCTCAGCGTACAACACTACCGCACCCACATCACTCTCTTCGATCGGACAGTATGATTATGAGGCACCCCAAACCGGCCAGAAGCGGAAACGTACCCGCCAACAGATCGCTCAAGATGCCAAACGGAGGGAAGTTGAAGTTCTTGGTGATGGTTTCCACGAGTATCAACCTCCTCAAAAGCCAATAAAGAAATGCGGAGAAGTTCCAGTCCGCCTAGTGAACGATGTAAGGAGCCCGCCCCTTAGTCGCGCTATAGAATTAAATGTTGACATGATGTTTTCAGCGTGCACACCAGACAGGTGTCAAGATCGACGACGATGACGGCCACTACATAGTAGTCCCTGATGCTGATCTCACATCACAATGTTAGTCTACCCATCCCCTTGGCCATACTCCTACGCAAGACTCCTAACAGCTTTATAGATCAAATCAGGAAACTTCTTGGTCAAGGCACATTCGGGAAAGTGGTCGAGGCACGGGATCGCAAGCGAAGCAAGCTCGTTGCAATCAAAATTATCCGAGCAGTACAAAAATATCGGGATGCCTCGAGAATCGAGTTGCGAGTGCTACAGACCTTGAAGGCCAACGACCCGGACAATCGGAATCGATGTATCCATTTACGAGACTGTTTCGACTTTCGCGGCCACATATGTATTGTAATGGACTTGCTAGGCTCGAGTGTTTTCGACTTTCTCAAAGGCAATAATTTTGTTCCTTTCCCGAACAGTCAAATACAGAGCTTTGCTCGCCAATTACTAACAAGTGTCGCTTGTGAGTACGCTCTAGCCTGCCACTGTCCTTTTTCACTGACACCAGCTGTCTAGTTCTTCATGATTTAAATCTTATTCACACCGACCTCAAACCCGAGAATATCCTCCTTTGTGACAGTGCCTATCAGACCTTCACCTACAACCGGAGGATACCGTCATCAACCAACGGAGCTAACCGGCAGGCTACACAGCGTAAAGTTCTCCTTGATACGGAGATTCGTCTGATAGATTTTGGGTCCGCCACTTTTGACGACGAATATCACTCGTCTGTTGTCTCCACACGCCATTACCGCGCCCCTGAGATCATACTCGGACTTGGCTGGTCCTTTCCATGCGATATTTGGAGTATCGGGTGCATCCTCGTCGAATTCTTTACTGGAGACGCCCTATTTCAGACCCACGATAACCTTGAGCATTTGGCGATGATGGAGAATGTGTGTGATAGCCGAATTGACACGCATCTAGTACAGATGGTCAATAAATCGGCATCCCGCAGCAGTAGCAATTCCCCTGCCAAGTACGTACCAAGGCAATTGCTAGATGAGGGTTGGTTTTCTAATGCGAGAAACAGGTATTTCAAACGTTTGAAGCTGGATTATCCCACAACCGAGACCACAAGAGCCTCTAGGCGATTTGTTCGGAATATGAAGCGTCTTAGTGTAAGTGCGAGTGCAATATTTCGGGGGCCAAGCTAATGCAATGGAATGCTAGGATATTATTCCCGCAACTAGCCCGTTTCTACGGCTCTTCTTGGATCTTCTACAAAAGATCTTTGTCTATGATCCGGCTAAGCGAATCACCGCCCGCCAGGCCTTGGCACATCCATGGTTCCGGGAAGCTGCCATTCCTGATGACGGGACCGAAGCTTTGAAAATCCGGTTAGAACGTATGAGGGATAGTGATTACCATACATCTCGAGTTCCAGTCGCGGTCTAAGGAGCGGCAATACTCGACTAACAACGTTGATATGAGGAAGGAGGAAAATGTACATTTCACCAGGACCCAATGTTTATGATGCATATGTTGCGGTTACGATGCCTATAATCTCTATCAGCGTGCATGCAGGGTAGTACCCGAACGGCGTTTTGGCCAGCATTGGGCGGTTGTATCCACGGCGATGCGGTCACTTTACATAGAGAAATTTGCCAAAGGACATTGATGATCAAAGGGGAGTGACGTGTGACGTCTTCTCAATATATACTTTACGCCAAGCAGTGTTGCCGTTACTTGGTACATATACTGGCATATGATGGTGGACACACCTGGTGCTTTCCTGTGTGATAATTGAGAACTTGACTAGGATCAACGCCTAGTTATTTGATAGTTGGCTGGGTTTGCGAGTCTCTTCTAGTAAGTGCTTACCCCTTCAAGACCTCACTGACCCTATTTTGATTTGGCAGATCCCTTGACAACCTGTTTGTTAAGGCTTAGCGTTCATTTCGACTTCGCAAAATCAGCACCTACATTTCTAAGACGAGCCGAGTATACCAGATACACCATATAAAACAAAGGAATGACTCGTCAACACTAACCGGGTCACAAAGACAATCAGCTTCTTTGAAAAAACGTGCCTTGTCTTTCTAGTTCTCAGTGGGAGGTTATTGGGAAATATAATACGAGCCAGTTCTACGTGTTACCAGGTTTTCTCTAGCAACCTCGGTTATTCTCGTTCTGTTATTGAACCAAAACCGCCTACATACAATTGATTTACCAGCCTACATTGATTCCATTGCTGCCTGTGAAGCCACTCTGTTGAGTCAGACCGCTCGTTACAAAAACCCCATTGTCTTGCGTGTGTCCCTTCATGAGTATTGAGATTCGAGACTTATCGGACGAGCTCATCGTCCAGATCACAGGAGTCCTAGCACGACGTCCTGAATACGGAATTGCTATACCTTCCCGGAGATGGCTACAGAGACAAGAGGAGAAGATAAAACAGCTTCCCAAGGAATTGTCAAGGCCGTCCGGCTTGAGGCGCCTAGCTATCAAGATAGCCGATCGGATTGATCCAAACATCGTGGACCCACAAGCCATACTCTGCCAAACTCACTCTCGTCTTAACCCCTTCTTAATCCGAAGGTTGTTCATCGCACTCGCGTACGAAGTCACAGTCCATACAGATAGCTTACGCTCGTGGCCAGGTAGAACTTCGGACCCTGAGCTCTCTGCCTTAGTTGGGCGACTTGATTCGATTACGGCATTATGGACCGAGCCGCGGCTTTTCCAAGAGATATACGGGCTCACCCCCTTCGATGGCCACCACATATTTGTCAAATCTTCCTGTGAAGCTTGCTGTCTTGCGGCCGTCGGCGCTAGTGGTCGGGCTTTGGCAGACCTTCGAACAGTTCTCATAGATCGCATGGAGCGACGAAGCGCAAGGCCTTCAGGAAATAAACCTCGCCTACACCGTGTCGTAGAGGCGTGGATCGATCATCTTCGGGAGAAACGCGGAGACATAGGCCGAGCCGAAGAATGTCGGGCTTTGAGTGAAGCTCTTTTGATCAGGCTAAGGGTGGCTAGACCCCAAATCTTAGCGTGGCGAGCCGAGCAAAGGCGTCAGCGCGCCGCGCAGCGCCCTATATACGCCGAGCTAAGGAGAAGTAGGGCAGGTGCCGAAATCACTCCTCTACCAGCTAGTGCTGGGCATACGAGAAGAACAAGAAACGGGGTTCCGATTGCCTTGACCGATGTCGAGGGAGCCGAAGCCCAGAGAAGAGCAGCCGCTCAGGGGAGCAGAGCGAAGAGTATTTATCGTCCGGATAGTCTTGCTCCGCATTCCGAAGTTGATATGCGACAGCGAGCTACTCGCGCCGCTCCTACCGGCGACGTTGAGCCAACTCAATCTCAGGTCAAGCAAGAGACGTCCATGGAAGATGATCGTGGGTTTAATGATGACTTGGAAGACCAGGAGCTGGAAGATGACGCACATACAGAGAGGAGCCGGGCTACAGTCCAGAATTGGTGGGCCAACCTATTATCCCAGTCCCGCCTTGACCTTGGCCAGGATGATGCAAAATCTATGCTATCAATGGTGCACCCTGCTTTCCGCCCTACAACCAGTAGCATAGCTCCGTCTACTCTCCCCGGTCCAGTTCCCACAAATGATGGTGAACAACAAGCTGAGGCTTCAGGGGAACAGTATCAGGGTGCACGGAGTGCCTGGACAGATTGTAGCGTGCAGTCGCTACAATCTCCAAGTTCCATTAGGCTTGATTCCAAAAATGTACCCCCAGTGCCAAGAATACCATCCGAGCATCGCCCAAGCTCCTCGGAGACATCAGAACCTAGAGTCAACTGGCCCGCTCCGCCAGAAGGACGATCATTCCCTCCCCGGCCTGGGGCAAGCGCGGGACATTCCGCACAAGAGTCGGCCTCCCGACCTTCGTTATCCACCTCGACAACCGCCTCAACAATCACACCAACAACCGTCCCGACAACTGCCAGATCCGCACATACCCAGAGCCACTCTATAGCAGCTAGCTCCAATTACGACAGAGGTAGTGTAACAACCATCTCTAATGTAGCCTCGTTTCATCATCCCCTGCGTAGAGACATGGCCAAGCCCGGACCCCGCGATGGAAACGCAACGCCGACGTCGAGAAGCAGAGCCGGGAGCGTACCGCAGCCCGCCACCGTCGAAGACGAAGTCGTTCCCGATGATTCCGTAAGTAGCGTTAACGGCAACCGGCGTAACAATCGACGTCCTAGCTCGACAATTACGCGGTTTAGTGACTTCCAGGGGAAGATGTGAAGGGAGTAAGTACATAGCATGTTTGTTTGTTTGATGCAATAAATTAGGCGTTTTATGCAATTTAGTCTGTAGAACTAGATGCTCCCGGTGAGTTCTTTGCTTGCATTGGATATTTTAATCGATTGTATAGTCTGCCTCCTGGTTCGTACCCCTTCGATAGCTAGTCCGTAATCAACATAATAATAGATTTTATGGAGTATAAGAGTCTTGGTTTGTGATTAGGAGTTCTGGCCTTGTACTCTATTTCGGGGGAGACCAACACCACGCCTTGATTTTATTCAATATTTATCCTCCATTTACAACTAACAGTATATAAGGAGCTGCTACGCGATTGCAAGACCTGAGACACACCGTGGTCCTGAGACTGAAGGAGTTTGAAACTATAACAAAACTAAACAAATAAATCATTCTATCACAAAGGAATAGTTCCAGAAGGTTTAAAGAATGCACTTTCTTTAGTCTTTCTTTAAGGGGGAGATTTATCCTTTTTGCAAAACACCCAAGCTACCGTTGCGCTGCTGGCGGATATAGGGTCATCTATGAACCTCTGTCACCATATTGATTGGGCGAATGGTCTAGAGGTATGATATTCGCTTTGCATGATTAGAGGAATTGCTAAATTAGGTAATTAACTCTAAAGTTAAGTGCGATTGCGAAGGGTCCGGGGTTCAATTCCCCGTTCGTCCATAGTTTTGCTTGTCTTTTTGTTTTGTGTAGGAAAACAACGTAGGCGACTTTTAAGTGCTAGGGCTCATTTGTTTTATCCAGCTCCCTCATAATAGCTCATAAAGATTTACAAATTTCCAATAATGTTACAACTCAAGAGGTCACAACTAGGTGCCGTTCACTAATAGACACATTTTATCCGAGTTAAGCATATACTACCATAACCAATTGTTTAAGTTCGGGCCCAATATAATTGCTCTCATGTATTTTAGTACCGTAGGGCCATTCATACTATGTGGTTATTTCGCAGGTGGCATTGAGGGCCTTTGCACCCATCCCTCTGTACACCATTTGATTTTCGAGAGAAAAGGTTACAAAAAGTATACAACAGTAGGAAACAGTAAGTAGTCCAGCGCCACTTATAGTTTATTCTTTTGGGTTTCTAGTCATATTCTGCGTTCTCATGGTTTAGTTCATATTCTCTAGACTTAATAGGGTTGTTTTAAGTTTAAAAGGGGGTTATCCTATGATTGATCCTCTTTGGTGAAAGCCTGGAACGCACGCAATCCCTGAGCTCTGATGTATGTGCACATGTTATAGATAACTAATTTCACTCATGTCTTTATTTTTAGCTAGGTAGTAAGTAGGATATTAGCATGGCTTGACACTCCTCGATCGTATTTGCTAGTTTCTCGCAAACACTTTTCTATTTGCCCGGGCTTATACCATGACTAGATGAGATAGGCTTTCCTGTAAGTGTTCTAGTTGGTAATATTTTAGAATCAAAGTTAAAGTCACTCAGAAAAGTCTCGGCTAAAAACTCTTTAGTGCTGTGACCAATAAGCTCACGAATCGAAGTGGCAATGAAGCGAATGATATATAGACCTTGCGGTAACTTTGCAACTCAGAAGGGGAAATCTAGTAAAGGGGACAATTTACGTCTGTATTGGCATTTATTCGGTTCGTGTAGAGAACACTCTTCAGTCCGCATGTCTCTCCAATGTCGTTGTACTACATGCATTCCAGCGATCAGTGGTTAGGACTAATCTCCACGGGAGAAAGCAACCTTAGACACACGCTCAGAATATTATAAGAGTCGTGCTCCTATTCCTTTGCCCATCTTGGGTGTAGAAATCGGACGCTTGATTGCGTATAGTTAGCTATAACTCACGAGTTAACACCTATCTAACATCAAACACAAGAATATTCGCTGTAAATCGTTATTTCTTTCTCTTTTTAAAAATACTTTCAATTATACCATAGAAGCTTATTGTATGTGAGGTACGAGCAATAGCTGTTGCTATGAAGCAAAATTACATTAATTCCATCACCGATAAGCCAGGGATGGCTTATTCCCAATATCACAGCTTGTTCAACTCTATCACACGCTCGACCCCTGGACTATTTATCAAATAACTGGCAACAATGCTAGAAAGCTAGCCACTCCAATCACTCCAGCCAGTTTTGCTGTCTGGGTTGAGGCACTAGCTGGAATGGGGGGTGTGAATGGCTTGGGAGCGAGAACCTATATGGATCAAGCTTAGCATGATACGCCAGTAATATTAATCTGCATTACTCCCCTAATTCTGCCATTAAACTCCCTTATATAGACAGGACCTAGCTTACCTTGTCAATAACGTGCCCGACTCCATTTGCGAGAATTAAATTTGCTTGCGTAATACGCGCACCGTTGACATAGTATATCCCGCCACGGACACTAATGGCTAGTGTCTCGTCGCGCTGAGTTTTGAGGATAGTACCGTCTTTAAGGTCAGGCAGGTAGCTAACCGTGCCGGCGACGACGTGATTAGAAAGCAGCTCCGGTGGGGAAGCTGTCGTATTTGTCGCGGAGAAGGCGGCGTTAGAGGGGAAGAATACTGTTACGGAGTGTGTGGAATCTAGCGTGTTTGTCATGTTGCTCTTAGAGAGCAAGCCAGAAAAGACAGTCTGTCCAGTAGCTCTGGATGTGGAGCTAAGGGATTCGGGTAGAGTGAAGTAGCTGTTAAGCGGCGGACGTCAGTCGGCTTGTTATTTTGCAAACCATAGGGTAGCAATCTACCTGTCTGTGATATGGATTATCCCTCCATCGAATGGGATGTCCCCTTTAATAACATTAGTAGTATTCCCCAACCCGGCAGTAATCCTTAACAGGGATGGAGTGGCGTCAATCGATCTCTGCCTCTGCCTGAGGCTAAATTGAGGGTTCCAACGCTTTGTAAGATTAGTGACGTTGGACGGCCTGGTGTCGGCGACAACCTTCTGCCCTTAGCCATCGAGCTGTGGGGACTTATTTGCTGTCTCGAGGATAGAACCAGGAAGGGTACGGCTAGCTATTCCTAAGCTCACCTCCCCTTTTGTTGCTTGGAATGCAGCTTGCTGTCGCTCCTCGGGGAGAGAGCCCGTTCTTGAATGATGCTATCAAAAACAGAGTCTGAAGGGGCGAAGACAGTCTGAAATTAGCCAGAGAGGTACATCTGGAGGACATCTGGGTCGGACTGAATTGAAGAGGCAAACTTGGAAGCCCCTGAAGCAACGAGGGTGTTAATGAGCCCGTGTGTAGATTGGGATACCGCTAGAGCTATGATGCTTAGGAAGGAAAGGGCGATAGCCCAGAGTCGAAGAAACATGTTGAACTCAAATTTTGGCCTTATTAAAACAGAGAAGGCGAAGGTGATGGCTGTAGGCTGAATAGGGTTTGGGGCATCAGAGAGAGACTGGAACCTGGGGGGGATCGAACCGCGACCAGCAGTTGTTATGTAAATTTCATAGCACCACTAGGAACGATAGTCGAACTCCAACCCATCAATATAATGGCAACCCTGGCTAGCAATCTTCATTAATAAATTTACTCATGCTGTTGAGTTAGCCCGCGTGGGATGTAAGCAGCCCGTCATCTTAACCCACGTCGAAAGTTATGCTCGAAATAGCAATCAAAAGAAAAAAGAAAAGGGTGACTTATTTTCCATGTAGCTATGTACATCGTAGAGCTAGTCCATTTTCCCATTTAGGGGGAAGTGGTGTTGTGATGCCACGTCGAGGAAATTCGGGCACCAAATCGCGCCCAGCTGACGAATAATACGCCTTTTCGGGGACCTCATGGAGAAGATCAACCATTTATTGAGTACAGGGGAAGCTCCATGTAAGCCAAGAATTGCCCTGGTCAAGAGTTTGTCAAGCATGAGGCTCTGTAGGACTTGGAGTTGTAATGTACCTGCCAGTCTTGCATTAGCTCTTCATAACCGGGGAAGAAGACGGGTTGACAGCGAAGACCAATAATTCGCATGTGCTTTTTCCTATACACGGTCGAAACCACATTCCATTCCCCTTTTCTTCGTCTAACTTACCCTTTTGCTAAATCACTCCCTCATTGACGAAAACACCGTAAAGATCGCGACGAAAATGGTCGTGTCGACGACCAAACAACTGCCCAACACCTACAACCTATGGCAGCGGTTTAGCTTTTCTACAGAAGAACGATCTTGGGATGCTGTTGCTGTGCCCTCTTGGGTTGGTGATAAACTCAACTCCGCTTATACCTTCATCATTTCTCTGGCGCTTGTACAATTCTGGACCATAGTCCTGAGTCTCATACTCTTCCTCGCTTTGAGAAAGTACAAAAATGATGCTTCCAAGCTCGACCCCCTCGCTGTTACACTATGGAACAAAAGAGGCGACCTCGTCAACTCTGTAACAGAGATGTTAGGATTCCGAGGGGCAGATTGGACACGTCCATGGCTTCTAATATCAATCTTTATTGCAGTCGCCGCTGGAGTTGCAAAGACTGCTGTAACCATCATAGTAGCTCCGCTCATCATCATCGACCATGCCGCACCGGTGAATCCGGCAGCCGTTTATGCTCCCGACGACACCGCGACGGATAATAAAACTAGAGCTGCTCGATTTGCTCTAGAAGTGCCACGGTTTTTCCGTGCGCTCGGTAACGCTGTAGTTGACGACGAGCTACGCCAGAGGGTAAAAGTTAGCCGAGCGGAGCGACTTGGACAAACAGAGAACCGCGAAGACATCTTGCGCGTTGATTACAGCTATGGGGCTACAGGCGCCGACCTAGGAATACAGAAATACTTCGACCTCACGTTCAACGTCACTGGCTCCTGCGTTACGGACTACGGGTGGTTTCAAGATAGCTTCGATAGTGAGGCCGTCGGCGCCATCGACCGATACATAATCCCTTTCGCTGGTGGATTTCAATTTACTTCTTTGGTCGACGGTAGGCAACCTTCAGCAACTTTTTACCTAGGATCCCGGACTAGAGGCACACTTGACGAAAGCAATACCACATGGGGGGCTCTCGTGTCGTCAGTCGGCAGAACGAGTTTCAGTGTTGGGACTGATCCTTGGTATCTTACTGCACCTATATTGTCTAATGACACGGGAGCGGGGAATACCGTGCGCTTAGGACGGCCAGGGATTTCATGTTGGCAAGACGACGTATGGTCGTATCATGGCCGTAATACCACCACCGCGGCTTTGACGAGCGGCCAGCTCCCAGGCTTAAACCTATCAGATGCTCTACAAAGCATGTTAGCGCAATATCTTAGTTCGCCTATCATACAGCAGGTAGGTTTGCACCTTCAAGCCTCTGCTCTAATGTCGGCGACAACGTCCCTTGATCAGATATTTGATTCCAGCGCGAGTAGTTTACATGACGATCTTGAACGTCTTGTGTTAACAGCTTACGTTGTCACCATCAACTGCTTAACCGACACAACCCTATACCCTACTGCTGCTATCGGCACAGTCCCCAACATTGCGATCGGGGACCGCGGTGTGGTGCCGGATGACCTGGGTTATGTGGTATGGAGCCCAGACGTTGCGACGCTGTCTACGCTTGTCATCATTGTTATCCCAACCATATTAGTTGGCGTATGGCTCATTGCTATTGTTTTGCTCTATTTGACTCCTATCAAGGTTGTCGCGATTCTCGATTCCAGTTCTTTGCAAGAAGATCGGAAACCAGATGGTAGGGAAGGCAATCGCCCAACTGCTAGTGCACGGAATGATATGGAAGAAGCTAAACAAGAAAAGAAATAGTAAGATATTCTTGTACTTTACCGGCGAGTTCGCTTGCTTATCAATCAGGTAATCAGATCTGAATCGGCCCCAAAAGCATTATCGGGAAGCTAAAGCGTCAATTAATACAATACAACTGCCTGAAAATGCCAGCCACGAAGGCGCCGCCCATCTCGGAGTTCTAGCTCCCCCCTGTCTATTATTTTAATCCACGACGGTATTGCGGTTGAAATTGAACGGAAGATAATCGGTTCAATACGTATACTGGTCTAATACGAAACGGCGACGTCAATATCTAGCTGCATCTACTCGATAGGTAATATAGTTCTTAGGTTATATCGCTCTCGTTATGTAGTATACTCCAATTTGTTACCGTTGAGGCTTGAACAAGACTGAATGTTGCGAAAGATTCTACCTAATAGTTAACTCTTTGAAACCATATCCACAAAAGCTTGCTGCAAAGAGAAACGCATTGTACAGGGTCTGCTGCCCCAGTAAGGGTACTGATTTAGACCGGGATACGACACTATAGCAGTGTGCAAGAGCCTTAAACTCGTATTCCATTTATGCCTAATAGTTCTACAGAACCTTGATACCCAATCTCCGTCTGTACACTCAACAACACCCCATTCTTAGTCATTCGAATCAGGGTTATAATTGGAAGCTGAACACCCAAGGTTGCAAGCTGAACATTACTATAACACGTATTTTAAGAATACTTCATCGGCCAATCCCTATTGTTAACTGCACCTAAACCAGCTATCTTTTAAGTACCCTGTTGCTTACCAACAGCGATGCCCTGTTGATCCTAGCCGAGACGATGAGGGGTCAGTGCTTAAGTAAGAAGTAATGTATGCAGGACTCCAAAGTGGGGAAGTAGTAGAGCCTCAATGTCGGATGAAGTGGGGTTCTTTTGGAGATGGTGTCATTGTTATGCATACCACACACATGGAGCAACTCTATTATTTCTAATACTAGACTTCGTCACAAGGGCTATGCCAAGTGAAGGCGGAATGAGCCTAGCAAATCGACGGGTGCCCGGGGAACGATACCCTCAAGTTGCTGGACAAACCACATTGACACACGTTCGTCTGTAGTAGCTGGCCTGCTGCTACCTAGTAATAACCCGATCGCCGAGGCGAAGGTTACTAAGCCCAAGTTCCCAACTACCTAACCCTATTCGCTGCGCCTGCATCTATAATCCACATATCTACTACTTTTCATGGCTAGAAACCCTTCGTTTCTATCCTGATTACTAACCTAGGCGAGGTAGGTAGTCCGAAAAGCTAATTGAAAGGAAGTGTCAATATAGAAACTGCATAACGCTTACTAGATAGATATGTCTTATCAAATAATGAGCCCAATTGTTTAAATATTAGGCGGCGGTCATTATAGAAACTCTACCTAGAAGGGCTTAGCATTTTGTAAATAGTAGAGAGATAGTGGTGTCTAGCCATGAGCCTTGAAGGATGGCAGATGCAGCTAGGTAACATGCATCTCGGTAATTATCGTGGTGCCTTTTTTAAGGGCCAATTAATTATGCGGGGAAGATCTCTGCAGGTGGCATGTCAAGTTATGCATCGCATTGACTACAGTCGTAGGCTTCCTTTCCATGGAGACACTAAATTCGTTGTAAAAACTACATTCATTGGGATCTTTCGCGTATGCGTCGTATACCGTTCGTCGCATATGGGTATCGTATTATCGACATGGGGTGCATATCGTGTGCTTGTCCTAGGGCTAAACTGGTCGCCGACCAACATCTGCTACGGTTCGCAAGTGTTACCCGTCTGGACTAATATCGTCTCAGTCTAAGCTGGAGCGGTGCTGGCCCCTTAGTCTGGGTCTTTAATAACACAAATGGACCAGCGACTCGATAAATTTTGGTACTTAATTAACTATATAATTTACACTTAAATATTTATATATATGTTTTTTTATATATATAGGTTATAATATTAGCGCTTATTTTTTATAAAGCTATAAGCGCTATAATTATAGCGTTTATAGTGTATGTATTAGCTAAATTTATTGCTTTATAAAACAAATTGTATTTATGCGAAATACTTTTATTTTGGTAGGATTTCTACCTATCTGTAAGTACTCTAAAAATTTATCGAGTCGCTGGTCCATTTGTGTTATTAAAGACCCAGACTAAGGGGCCAGCACCGCTCCAGCTTAGTCTGAGACGATATTAGTCCAGACGGGTAAGAAGTGTAGTTGCAATTGACTATTGTGCCATTCCTTAGCATCTCTTGGCTGCCGTGTCGCCTCAGATCTAGCCTTAACACTAACAACGGTCCCCCCCCCCCCTCCCCCCCCCCCCCCTGAAATGCATGAATACACATTGGATATCTTTACTCTTTAGTGTTAATGTCTAGAATGACAGCGATGGCTGTAGCTAGGTCCTACTTATAATAGAAAATTGACACAGACATCTGTACGCCAAGGGCGTAGGAGGTTAAGAACCTAGAGGGCAGGTATAGATTGGAAACGCCTGACGTAAAATCATTTGATTGGCCGGTTACCTCATTCTCCGGGATGTTGAGATGCAGTTGTCCTATCGGAAAAGGCGAGCAAACTGACAAATCTGGAAGGCTACCGGGAATAAGGATGGGAAGTGCTACATTGCATACACACGTATGACTGGTTCTGCTTGCTGTCTTCCCATACCACTACTTTAGTGACACGCTGGCTTAGATCCTCACTTTTAATGGATAGTTTCGGTTCGCCCAGCTAGGACTTAAAGAGGGGTATCACGACGAGAAAATCTCTAGCTAGGCCCACGGCGGCTAAAAGAAACTGCTACCTCCCGAACTAGACAACCAAAAAAACGGCTACCTACATAGACCTTCCCAACTTGGTCGTAACCCAAAGGCGGCTATCGATAGCGCCGGCAACGTCTTCAAACTTCATACATTATATGACCAAACTCTCGCAGTGTGGTCGTCGTCAAACGAGGCAAATATGCGAGATGAATGCCCCAATGCCTGGTTTATACACCCACCTTGGTTCCCAAGTAGCATTAGGTGAGGTTCCCCGGTTTCTGCATCCCAGAAAGCAATAGACCCATCCGCCGAACCAGAAATAATCCAACGGCCATCCGTTGTTATTTGACTAGTCATAACACCGTCCTAAAATTCATTATTAGACCTACGGGTACATACTAGGAATGAACTGAACCCACTCGATGAAGTTTCATAAATTCTTTTGAGGGTTGTTGTGAACCACCCTTGTGTGGGTCAACGAGGTCGATGTCCCAGGTGATGATCGAATTATTACCTAAAGAGGAACTAATAAGGGTTCGGCCATCTGGGGAAAACTCCACGGAACAAACGGGGTTTTTGTGAGCGGAAAATTGCCGCAGTAGTTCGCCGGTCTGGACGGTTCGCAGACGAACGAAGTTATCATCGCAACTAGTGGCAAAGAGGCGAGAATCAGGTGAGATGGCAACCTCGGGACACCGACCTTGCTCGCTGAGTATCATCACTGGCTTTGACATATTTTCGTCTCGGAGATCCCAAACTGCGATACTTTGGTCTCTAGAACTAGTGATGATAGTATGGTTGTTGGCGGAGATCGCAATGCAATATATTTGTAACTCGTGCCCCTTGAGCTCTTTTTGAAGCTGTCCAGAGCCCATGAGTCGCCGGAGCTAAGTAGTATCAAGTGTCAGTCCGTAATGCATGGCTCGGCTTGTCAAAGGATGTAACTCACCATAAGATATCCATTCGACATTCCCACAGCGAGATGACTTCCATTATTGTAGAATTTAATACATGTAGCAACTTTTTCACTACTAACTACTATATTGATTTTGAAGTTGCATCTCGTTTCTCCTGTTCGAATATCGAATACTTGAACTTGGTTGTAGCATCCTGTGGCGATGAGGCGATCATCAGGGCTAATGTCAACGCTAAACGACACGCTATCAGTTTGAAATGTGCGCATTAGATTGACATCTAAACTTGATTTAAGCTTCTCATTCAGCATAACTGCAAAATCATGGTTCTGCCGAAGCTCACTCCATTTCGAGGTAGCTTGTTGGATGCTCTCGAGATCGAACGGCAATAGTGCTTTGTATTTACTGACGCTTTGTTGTGTTGTAGCGGGCAAGGCTGAATGGATATTTTTATCTGGTGAAAATAGTACCCCACCGCGTAATATACCACTGCCCACTATATCGGTCTTCAATGCTTTTCGAAAACTTGGTGGGACTAATATGCCTCCTGGCTGGTGGTATGTACGTTCGTGGATTTCTAAATCTTTTTGGTTCTTGAAGCCTATTCTGCCTCTAGAGCAATCTGGTTTGTCACAGAATAGACGTTTGACGTGAAGTTGCTCATGCAACGCCCTCAGGGGTTCCGAAGCAAACCCAAGAGATGCCCGTATACATGGCGCGAAGCGACAGCGGAGGGATAACTGAAGGTATTGTTTGCGGAAGCGATCGATTTGATCCTTGGAAACACCGTCCTTAGTAAAAGATTCTGATAGAATCTGGGTTACGATTTCAGTGAATCGTACGGATAAGCTGGTAAAGAGAGTCGAGTCATGCCGTAAGGTAAGCTCTTCAAATTCTACGCAATAGAAGAATTTAGCTCACTCTGCTCGTAGGTAGGGTGTTTGGGAGTTAATTTGAAGGAAACAGGCAAGGATGGGGGCGTAGGAAGTCATATGAAACTTACCTCGACCATTGTTAGCAGACTGATCTTGGCATTCGGCTCGAAACGCGAGAGTGGAGGCGCATAATGAATATACTGAAAGGTGAGACAGCGTCTCTAAACGACTATCAGTTGTAACATGACTACCAAAACTAGTCTCTGCTGAAGTGTCCGGTTTCAAACTCGAGTACAATGTTCCGTGGAGAAGTTGTAGAGAGCTCAGAGCCTGCCCCAATACAGACTCTTCCATTAGGGTTGCAGTGCTTGCATAGACCAGGACATGGTCAAGCCAAAAGTCAACTGCGTAGGGCAGCAGTGCGAAAGATCCATTTAGGACCGGCAGAAGCTGGCTAAGCTTGGGGGTTTCTGGGTCAAGAAGGTAAAGACCATCCTTCAGCACGGTCACACAAGCAAAAGCGATAGTCTCTTCCCAGATAGTAGAGTCAAGGCGTTGTACCGAAGAGTCCGTTCGGAGGTATCTTCGGGGTAATTTTTAGTCCGAGTAAATCCTTTGGGACTAAAGGAGTGTGAGGGAAACTTACTCTTCAACAGTGAAGTGTATGAATGCGATACTTCCGTCGGGAAGCTCTTCTACAAGTGGCTTACATTTATCAATAACGCTCTCGTCAAACATGTCCCATCTGTTTAGAGATCGAGTTTCGGGAGTGAGGCTGGCGCCGTGGACTAATTCATGACGTTTTAGCGGGCGCTTGGCAAGCGCAAGCCAGGCCAAAACTCTCATCACCTTGTCTGCCTTGCCATCCTTAGCTAAATTTCCAAGGATTCTAGCATATAGCCAGGGAAGCTCTTTAGGCATCGACGTGATGGCTGCATGTAGCTCTCTTATGCTATCCACGTCCAAAAGAGAGTCGAGGACCAACTTCGCCCAAAGGAACATGCCTTTAATACGTTAGCCCTCGAATGACAGCTAGTAATTCAAGACGAATAGCCCGTACCATCAGCCTTGTTGGTCATGATGTCAATAATGCTCTCAACTTCATTATCCTCAATCTGAAAGGATGCTCTTTCTTCCACTAAATCTTTTAGCCGGCTCTCGACAAACATTTTAATTGTATGGTTCAAAGAGTCACGTTCTTGAGAGAGTGAAATCACACCAATATCCCTTTTCTTCTTCTTCCGAATAGAGCGGGATATTTCGGGGACATCACGACTACTTATGAGTAGTTTACAGTTGCAGTTGTTGGAGTTAACCGAGGTTAATCGAAGGAGGTCCTCAATAATGTACTTCTGCTCTGCCGAATCACATTCATCAAGCCCATCGATCACGATACGACAGGTTGAGACTCCGTGAATCAATCCAGGTTTGTGCCCGGAACCTGTGAGCATAGCCCGAAGGACCTTGAGCGAAGGTTCGTGATACTTTTGGACAAACTCCGTGTATGCTATTGTTGCAAGGTCAGGGTTCGTTTCTATGATTTTTAGCACCAATGTTTTTAGAATTTGCGATAACGTGTCTTCTTGGTGATATTTGCAAAAGTAGGAGAAAGCGGTGACGCCCCTGGCCTGAAGTAGATCGATGAGGCTAGCGCAAATCACGCTCTTTCCTGCGAGAAGAGGTTAATATACTATAAACTGGGATTTCTATTTACTGACTTACCCGCACCCGGCTTCCCGTGAAGCCATAACACCGGTAGCTTCGAATCCATGTTCGCCCACGAAGCCACTTTCTCCTGCTTCATTACCCAGTCACAGCTCCCTTGTAGACAGTCTCTCACCAACCTCTCGCGGCTATCCTCTCCCGGAGTATTTTCGAGAGCGAGCCAGGCGACAACCGATTGCCGCTGTTTGCCAGCCCGATTCTTCTCTTTAATGGCTACTTGCGATGCCAACTTTTCACGCCATTGCTTCGCCTCGATTATATCCATCGTAGCGGCCTCCTGGTCAACGGCTTCACTGTGTCTCTTCATACTATCTAGGATAGAGTTGAACCGAAAGTCGAAATTGGCCCAGGTAGTGTTGAAGAAAAACATCCATGCTAGTGTGCGGGTAAGCTGACAGGTACCAAATGAAGGCCAGAGATACCTACACTTTCTTCTAACAAACTTGTATGCTCGGCGGTGAAACTCAAGTACATCAACATAGTAGACAGCTAGCTTAGTGAGGAGCGCGGGGTTGTCCTTGAACGCATTGCCTAGGTTCTTTAGCCGAGGCATAGTTGTAGCGATGAGCCCGTAGGCATCGATGAGCTTATCAAATGCGCTGAGGTAATCTAATGTGATCTTTCTCAAGTTAGCAACTGTAGTCTACCTAGAAACTTAGGATGGAGAGCGGGTAGGTCGGGGCATACTCGTAACATTAACTTAATAGGTGCCTATTCGCCCTGTTAGCCCATAGCTTGGAATAAACTCGGGAAAGGCATCTCCTAACTAACCCATACCCATGGTAAATACGGGCTCAAACCATTGCTAAGAGTGTCAATAGCCCCCGAATATCGTTCCAGTCCCTGTACGAAAGGGTATAATTTACGCAGATTGCGGTTCTCTCGTCTGTTCTGGAGGTCTTGCTGGATGCTAATCAAAGAGCCGAGTACATCCTTCAGCTCTGTGTTCTCAATCTGTGCGCGGTCATCTGGGCTAACTGAATCTCTGAATCTTTCAACGGCTTCTGTGATAACCAAAGCTGCCCTCGCTGAATGCTCATCAGACATATCTACACGTATGTAATTCAAGGTTCTGTTTCCGCTATTGACTTGTGTTAAACGTGTAGCCGAGAAAGAATAACAAAGAAGAAATGCGTATGTGGGTAGATCAGCGACTATGCGTATTGAAAATGTCGCTCTGCCTTACCCTCCATACCTAAGTACTAGGCAGGCAGATAGTTCGGGGGCTGTGCATGCAGTAGGCATGCATTTGCAGTGAGGTAGCGGGGGTTAGGCAGCCAGGCAGACAGCTGGTCGCGCGACTTCCCTTTCGCGCATGTCATCTCACTTTTACTCGACGGATTATCGAACAGCTTCAAATCATACGGCGCCGAATTCTGCATCGTATTAATAATTATTTACTCTGCAAGCTCGCCTAAGTATGTCTCATGGAAGACGGGCGCCAACGGAAACGGCAACGACTCGACCATGCCGAGACCTCAGAAACCATACCAAACAGATCAGACGACTTTGCTTGCCTAAGAAGAAACATTAATTATGACCGTAGACTGCTCGACACCGACTCGAATCAGATAGAATCCCGCGTTAGTGAGACAGCGCAGGTCAAGACCAACGATCTAGCGGGCGAAAGTTTTGTGTGCTACGGAATGGTCGGCTGATTGCATCCACGTTTGCTTGCCGCGATCAGAAGCTAATCGTCGGTGCACTACAGATCGAAAACCTGCCAATCATATCCATTCCGACGGCTACCTTCATAGATAACCCTACACTTGTTCCCGCATACCTCAATGAGAATGGAATTGTGCAGCGAAGCTCAGATGGGGCTTGCGTTGGTAAGCTCGAAGACAGAGCGTTACGGTGTCTGTTTAAGCTCAATGAGGATCAGATAGAGATCCAGTTCATGATTAGGACGGCCACATGCCAAAGCGACCAAAACCGAATAGAGAAAGCAGTGGCAGTAGCTTCTGCCATAATATATGGGCCAGAGAATCTAGGCGATGACGCTGGCGACTTTCTAGATCGATGTTATTATATCCTCCAAGACCCCTTTGGTTGCGAGTACAACGTACCTTATCGAAACCCTCATTGTCTGTCTACATTATTCGAAGTTCCGAGGATGACATTCGAGTTGCACAATCATGACTTAGGACACGATAAGTTTACTTTATCAAACTCTCTACGAGCCCTCGAGACGGCAGCAGATCTTCCTGAATGGCCGCAGCCAGCAGCACTCAAGACTCAACTTCACCGGTAGGTTGTTAGACTCTATAATGATAGCTTATTCACTAGTAACATTTCATTTATTCTGTAGGCACCAGAAGCAAGCCCTGTGGTTTTTCGTCATGCGCGAAAGCCCAGAGAATATTAAGCATATCTGGCAGGCAAGGACTCTGAAAGATGGCTCCCCGACGTAAATCCGTTAGCCTGAAACGTTCGATATCTAAGTAACCACTGACCAATTTAGTTATATTAATGACATTACCGGCTGCCACCAAAGCATTCCCCCTCCTGCCTGGAACGGAGGTATCCTTGCCGACGAGATGGGGCTTGGCAAGACGTTGCAAATGATATCCCTCATCGCGGCCGACATGGAGCTTCAGCAGCAAGCTCATGGCCACTCAGCTGCCAATTCCCACGGCACCACACTCATAGTGGTTACTTTATCTCGTAAGGTGCGAAGGACATTTGCTTCTATCATGAGTGCTAACATAAAGTTAGTCCTTAGTGTTTGGGAGTATCAATTAGGATGGTAGGACTTGCTCGCTGCTTGCTCAACTCAACTTTTCTAATACCCTATCCGCAGCCACTTATATCCCTCAACTCTCTCTTGGGGAAGGCACCATGGAAGAAGCCGGCTCACTAGCGGTATAGGTTCGGCGTGTCCTGACATTGTACTTACCACCTACCAAACTGTCCAAGCCGAGTATAAGCATAGTCGCGGGGGCGACAGCATTCTCTTCCAGCGCCGATGGCGAAGAATCATCCTCGATGAAGGTCAGTCTATTAAGATATTTCAGTGGTCCAAGAGAATCCCCATCATAGCTGACTGAACTTCTTAGCGCATATTGTTAGGAATAGGACAGTTACTTCTTCGGCCATCTCGGCACTAGCGGCCATTTCTCGCTGGGCAATTACGGGAACGCCAATTCAAAACAGCTTCGCGGATATCGGAGGGCTTCTACGGTTTCTCCGCTTTCCACCGTATGGCGATCCAAAGTCATTCGACGAAGACATCATCGAATTCTTCCGACGAGAAGATGTGGAAGAGGGCGCTAGGAGATTAAAGGCGCTTTGTCGGCCAATCATGATTCGGCGACCTAGGAGCGTTATTGTTCTTCCGGCTCGACAAGATCTCATTAAGACAATAGAGTTTTCCGACGACGAGAGGCGGGAGTATCAGAAGATCGAGAATTCAGCGCGGGAACTGCCAAATGACGTGGCACTCTCCTCTGGCGGGTATTTCACAATGACCACGATCCAATTGATTAATAAACTCCGGCTCTTCTGCAATCTCGGTGTATGTTCGATAACAACGACTCCCATGGTATATGGACAGGCAGCTGTAAGTCCATCTGAAAGCGAAGGCTCAATTAGGACGGTGGTAGGTTCGGGGGTGGCTCTAGGAGGCACTAATTGTGAAGAGTGTGATCAACTTATTGATATACCCGACGCACCAAGCGCCGCGGGCATCTCGCCTTTCGCGTACTATTCTGAGTGTTGCAAATTGTATTGCAACAGCTGCGCAGCCCTGGGCAGCTATCAGACGGCAAGACAATCTTCATGCTGCAAGAGAACTCTCTGTGCGCTCAAGCCACTCTCCCCGACTATAGTCCAGCAGGCTGGGAACAACCAATTGCCTCCGGATAGCTGTCCTGCAGAGACTAGTAAGATTCACGCGCTCGTCCGGGAAATAAAAAGCTCCCTACCGGAAAAAAAGTAAGTGTCTAAACAATAGCCAATTTACTAGGGTAATAGCTCACACGCAACTTTAGCGTTGTATTTTCCTTCTGGACGAGTAGTCTCTCTGTGGCCCAGAAAGCGCTTGCGGCCGCTGGAATCCGCTGTGTGCGTATTGACGGGTCCCTCTCATTAGTGAAGAGAGAGATGGTAATCCAGGAATTCAGAGAAGACGAGGAGATCAAAGTGATCCTAGTGACGATTTCCTGTGGTGGTGTTGGGCGAGTTCCCTCTCTTACTAACATACAATTTTCATAACTAACAGAGACCAGGCTCGACTTAACAATGGCGTCCCGGGCCCATCTGCTTGAACCCCAGTGGAACCCTGCTATTGAAGAGCAAGCCCTATCTAGAGTGCATAGGATGGGTCAGCGCAGTCCCGTAGTAACTATGCGTTACGTGATGAAAGATTCTATTGAAGAAGTATGTTATCATGACTTATCCTACGTTATTAAGTACCCAATTTCAGTACATCACGTTCTCTAACCAAGCTTCAACTTAGTCTGTTGCCTCGGTGAAAGGGAAGAAGCAGCTTCTTAGCGAACTGCTGCCGCAGACCGCCTAAATCCAGTCTATAGACGAAGAATGAAGTGACAATCGTACCGAGGGAAAACAGTCGACAATACTATGTAGGTTGAACAAGATATAGAAGAATATAGGAGGTGACGCATTGTTGATAATAGTAAATACTTGTCACGTAACGAGGTGCAAGGAATAATTAAGTCTCGTTGAGGCTAGTTACCTAGATTAGTTATTTATGTTAGTAGATTACCTACTTGATGAGGTACTTAGTGACTTAGTTCTATCAACAGGTTAGCAGGTCAGTTCGTTACTGTAGTTCAATGGGAAAAGGTTTGCGTGTCTACCCCTGAAGGCATAACTACTTTAACTTGACACTTCTATGGTAGAAAGGTTTCGTCTCCAATGAAGAAGAGAAAGAAGGAAATAATAGAGAAAAAATTATACTTAGAATTGTAAGTACAAAGTCGCAAGATAGCGCAAGCCACACTAGACGTGGCTTATGTGGCTTAACTACCGAGGTACCTACCTACTTACCTAGAAGCCTCCCGAGGTCCTTGGACACACACATTAAGAAGTTCAAGAAGGTATCTTATTAATTAATGAAATTAATAAGAACAAGGCGTGCAAGGTTGAAGATTGATTGACTGGAAGTGTGGAAATAAACCTCTTTCCTCTAGATACTTTATCTATTCAAAGCAATCGGAGAATCAATATTGCGAAAGATTGTCTTTGGCTCCTGTCTAGCTAGACCTGCAGGCTACCAACCTGTATAAGTCTCACTATTTTCGGGCGCACAACTTCTCTACTTAACTTAATAGCTAGCTATAAGGTGACCAGATGCTAACGGATGTGCCGCTCATTAAGTACTTTCAATAGCTTTAAATAATTCCATTTTTTCACGATGGCCACTACCTTCCACCACTTCTCCAATCTCCCCACAGAACTCCGCATTCAGATATGGGCCTTAACCGTAGGCCCGCGCATCCTGCATATCCGCGTGATAAACAAATCAAAAACATGGAACTGTTTCGACTATTCTTCGCCAAACCCACCCCTAGCCATATTACACGTACAGACCTCCCTGGAGGCTTGATTTGCCATTTTTAGTAAAGTCTTAGCTCTAAAGTCATGTTCCGAGAGTTATCTTGAGAGCTTTGCGTTAACTTAACTTATCTGCCTACCTTGCATATATGTATGTTTTTCTTTTTTTTTTCCGACCTTTAAAAATAGGCCGGGGTAAGTCTGTCTGCTTTCTAGTCTTTTAATAAGTCTTTTAACCAAACTAACTACTTAACCAAACTTTTAAACAGGGGTTTTCACTTCGGCTATAGGTTTTTACTCCGGCTATAGTGTTTTAAAAGCCTTGCTTTGCTTTGCGTTAACTTGATTTATTTGCCTTATATATATGTATGTTTTTCCTTTTTTTTTCCGGCCTTTAAAAATAGGCCAGGGTAAGTTATATAGCTATATATATTAAATTTTAAAGTTTTTTTTTTTTTATTATACTATGATAGTATAGGTAGCTAAGCTATTTATATAAGCTATACTTTATATGGCTAGTAACCTTTTACGAAAGCATACGCATATATTTTTTTAGCTAAGCTTTTAAAAGCAGCTTAAAATAACTTAAGTTGTTTTAATACTTAAACTTTTTAAACTAGACTTTCAAATTAAACTTTCGACTAATTTTTTGATTAATTTTTTGATTAGTTTTTTTAAATTAAACTTTTTAAATTAGACCTTTTAAACCAAACCTTTAATTAGTTTTTCGATTAGTTTTTTGGTTAGTTTTTTAGCTAAACCTTTAACTAGTTTTTTGACTAGTTTTTTAATCAGTTTTTCAAACCAGACTTTTAATTAAAACAACTAGATTAACTATTTAACTAAACTTTTAAACAAAGGTTTTTACTTTAGCTTTAGTAATGTTTTAAAAGCTTTATTTTGTTTTATATATATGTTTTAATATTTTAGCTTTATTAAAACAGTTAAAGTAAATTATATAGCTAAAGTAAAGTTATATAGCTATATATATTAAATATTATAGGTTTTTACTTTTTTACTTTAGTACTGCTATAAAAACAAAATAATTTAAAAAATAAAAACGAATATAAAAAGTTTAACGAAAAAAAATAGCTCTAGCAAGTTTAGTTAAGGCTATAGACTTAAAAATAAAAATAATTAGCAAATATGCATATTTTAGGGCTATAACTTTTTTAACTTTTTTTACGTTTATTTACTTTTATTTAGTTAAAAGGCTGTTTTTTTGTTTGGCTAGCAAAAAAATGGCCTTTTAAAAATAACCCTTTAAACTAAACCTTTAATTAGTTTTTTAAACTAAACTTTCGATTAGTTTTTCGACTAGTTTTTTAACTAGACTAATTATTTAACTAAACTTTTAAACAGAGGTTTTTACTTTAGCTATAAGTTTTTACTTCGGCTATAGGTTTTTACTCTAGCTATAAAATGCTTTTTTTTTTTTTTTTTAGCTTTTAAAGTAAGCCGAAGTAAGTTTTATTTACAGAATATACAGTATAAATATTTTACTTTACTTAATAAAGCAAATAAATAAACAAATAAACAGCAAAGCAAAGCTTACTTTATATTGTTAATTATAACTTTTATTTATTTAAACAACAAACTTATAAAGTAATAATAAACTTATAAAGCAATAAACCTTTAAAGCAATAATAAACTTATAAACTAACAAACTATATAATTAGTATTTTTTTTTTTTTTTTTTTTTTACGCTATACATTTGCCATATATGTGCTATACTAGCTAAAACTAGTTATCTAACTGCTTTTTTAACCTATAATCTGTTTGTTAGTACTAAGTCAAACTACTAAAAGGTTAAAAAAAGTGTAGATATACTATTTATTAATTTTTAGCTTTTTTGCTGTTAAGGACCTTATTGTTGTTCTTGCTATCCTAAATACCTAGGTCCATGCTTTTTTTGTAATGGCCACCCTAAGCCTCCTAACTATTAAGGACCTTATTGTTATATTTGCTGTCCTAAATACCCAGGTCCACACTCTTCTTGTAATAGCCGCTTTAAGCTTCTTTTTAGCTATTAAGAACCTTGTTGTTATATTTATTGTATTAGTAGATATTTAAATCGAACTGCAAAGGCTTATCAGGCTTTTTTTTGTTACTGCTATAGGCTTAATTTCCAAGGTTTATACTTTTCGTTTTATAATAGCCACCTTAAGCTTTCTGGCTATTAGAGACCTCCTCTTGGGCTAAGGCCTAGGCCTAGGCTTATGCTTAGGCCGTTTTTTGGTTTTTATTAAAGTAATAATAAAAGTTTAACTCTAACTCTAAAGATTTTTTTATTTTTTTGTTTTTAATATAAAAAACTGTTTATATAATTAAAATGTACCGGTTAATTTTGCAAATTTTTTAGTATATTTTTAGTACAAAAAAATATAAATTAAAAGTATATAAATTTATAATAATAATTTTAATAGCATTTTTAATTACTAAAGTTTTTATTGCAACTTTGTTAACTATTTTTTTAACTTTTTGTACTTGTAATACTAAAATATTTATAGTTTAGCAAATAAAAACGTTATTTATTTTATTTTATAAAATAGTTTAAATATTATTTTTTAAACGCTAAAACTAAAGCTAAACTGCTATATAAAAGCTATACTATTTAAAATTAATAAATAAGTATACTTAAGTATAATAAAAATAAATATATACTGTTATTTTATTATATTAGGTTGTTATAATTAGCAGTTAGTATTTAAAAAAAAACTAAAATTTAAAAATAAAAGCAAAGGATAAAACTTTAAGTAAAGCTTTAAATAAAACTTTAAGCACAACTTAGGTAAAAAAATAAAAAAAAAAAAAAGGCCTATAATTAGCTGCTATTATTATTTATGTTAAAATATATTATAATAATATATTATAAAGCTTTAAAAACTGATTTATAAAAAAAGTTTTAAATGTTTAAACTTGTTTAAACTATACTAAAATAAAACGTTTAAATTGTAGCAATATATTTTATAACTGCTGCTAGTATTAACTAATACTTTTTTTACTAATAATTTATATATATATAAAATAATTTTAGCTACTAGTTTTTTAATTAATTATATGCTATACTATAAATTATTACTAATATTATTATTGTTTTTTAAAGTACTAAAGTACTTTTAATACTAAAAGTTAATTATATTTATATAAGTATATAATTGTTTTTTTTTAGCAAAGCTTTTTTTTTTTTTTTTTTTTTTCTTTAGCTTTTTTATAAACGTAGTTTATATGCTTTAAAAACTACCCTATAGGTTATATACTATGCTAACTTATATACAGCTTTATATAAAATATTAAGCAATTTTTTATTTTTGTTATAACATAAGTATTTTTTTTTTATTTGCTTATAAAATTGTTTATTAATATTAGGTGCTAATACTAATTTTAATATTAATACCGATATTAGCAACTATACTTTTTACCGGCCCTTTATTATTGTTATTTTTAGCCCAAAAAAAAAAAAAGCAGAAATAAGTATAAGCTTATTAATTATATGTGTATACTGCTTATAAAAACTTAGAAAGCACAAGCGCTAAGCTTGTAAAAAGGCTTGTTATATTACAGCTGCTGTAAAACGCGCTGCTAAAAAGGCCGCTAGCGCTATTAAAAATATTAAGCCTATTACTACCAAACCTAATTAAAACTTAAACAGCTTTGTTTTTTTTAGCTTTTAGTATATTAAAAATAAAGTTGCTAACTTTAAAGCTACTGCTGCTACTAAAGCTGCTAGTAGTAGTTGCTATACTTGCTTAAGCGCTATTAAGTACTATGCTATTTTTTGCGCTAGGTGTTTAGCTTTTGCAGTAGTAAAAAAATTATTAAATAAAAGCTGCTATAATATTATTATTAGCTTATGCTATTAGCGCTATACTGGTAGCTACTTATGCTGTTTTATATTAGGCTTTTAAAAGGCTAAGCTTTTTATACTGCTTATACTATGCTAATATTTAATAGTTTTAGTAATAAATTATATTTAATTTTTTTAGCAGTTTAACTAGTTAATAGCTTTAAAGCTAATAGCTTTTTTTGCGCTATAAGTTTTTAATTTTTAAGCGTTTAAAATACTATATTTTTACTAATAATATATAAAAGTAAGCATAGCTATATTTTGCTATACATGTTTTTTTAAAGATTTTTTAAAAGAAGTTTTTTTAAACTAAAAAAAACTTTGCTGCTGCTATTATTACTATTATATTTTTTGTTGTGCTTTTTGCTTTTTGCTTTTTGTGTTCTGCTTTTGCGGCTTTTTTTTTTAAAGGCGGTAGTATTATTGCTATTATTATTTTTAATAATTAAAAAGCTAGCTAGATTACTAATATATTAGCTAGCTTTTTTTGCTAAATTTATAGAAAAAATTTAAATAGTTAAATAATAAGTAAAAACTAAAGTTTAAAAAGCATTTTGTTTAATTTAAAAGTATTTTTATTATATATATACTTTATAAAAAGTAAACTTTACTGCTATATATAACTATTAAATAATATTTATAAATATAATTAGCGCTTTAAATGTTTAAATTATATATAGTATTAAAACTTTTTAGTATAAACTTATTAGCTATTTTAGTTTTTGTTTAGTAAAGCTTTTTATACTTAAATATTTTTAGCATGTTAATTTAGCTGTTGTTATAAAAAATCTTATTTGTTAAACTTATAATTTTTATATATTTAAAAAAGCCTGCAAAAAAATTTTTTTATAAACTAACTAGTTATTAATATAACTAAAAACTATACGCTTAAATCTAAAATTTTTAAATATTAGCTTATTATATGCTAACTAAACAACTTTTTAATAGTAAATAAGTGCTATATTTTGCTATATAAAGCATTTGTTTTATTATACGCAAACATTTTTTTATTTAGTTTTAGCTGCTATACAATTAACTTAAATTTTTATATAAAAAAAAAAGCTTAAATATTTTTTATAATTTAAATGTTCGATCTAAATATTAGCTATAATAACATAAAACGCTATTAAGCTTATTATTTATAACCGTAGTACTTATATGTTAATTTTAGTAAAACTAAATATTTACTATAGGTAAATAAAGCTTTACTATAAAAAAAGCACGTTTACTTTGTTTAAAAATATACAGAAATAAAAAATAATGCTGCTTATAACCTTTTAATATTTTATAAGGCAGTAGCCTTTAGTAACTTAAATAACCTTTTAATATTTTATAAAGCAATAGCCCTTAATGATTTAAATAACCCTTTAATATTTCATAAAGCAGTAGCCCTTAGTAACTTAAATTACCTTTTAATATTTTATAAAGCAGTGGCCTTTAGTAATTTAAATTACCTTCTAACATTTCATAAAGCAGTGGCCTTTAGTAACTTAAATTACCTTTTAATATTTTATAAAGCAGTGGCCTTTAGTGACTTAAATTACCCTTTAACATTTCATTCTTTAGTGGCTCTTAGTGGCCTAAATAACCTTTTAACGTCTTATTCCTCAGTGGCCCTTAATGGCCTAAATAGCTTTTAACATCTCATTTTTTAGTAGCCTTTAGTGGCCTAAATAGCCTTTAACGTCTTATTCCTTAGTAGCTTTTAGTAACCTAAATAGCTTTTAACGTCTTATTTTTTAGTAGCCTTTAGTAACCTAAATAGCCTTTAGCATTTTATTTCTTAGTAGCTTTTAATAGCCTTTAGATTTCTAAATAGCCTTTAACGTTTTATGCTTTAGTAGCTTTCAAATTTTTAGATAGCTTTTAACATTTTATGCCTTAGTAGCCCTTAGTAGCCTTCGGATTTTTAAATAGCTTTTAATGTTTTATAACTTAGTAGCCCTTAGTAGCCCTTAGTTCCCTGAATACTTTTTAATATCTTATCTCACAATAGCCCTCGGTTCTCTAAATACCTTTTAACATTTTACCCTTAGTACCCCAAATACCCTTTAATATTTTATCCCATAGTAGCCCTCGGTTCCCTAAATACCTTTTAACATTTTACCCTCAGTACCCCGAATACCCTCTAATATTTTATCCCACAGTAGCCCTTGGTTCCTTAAATACTTTCTAACATTTTACCCTTAGTACCCTAAATACTCTCTAACATTTTATCCCATAGTAGCCCTCGGTTCCCTAAATACCCTTTAATATTTTATCCCATAAAGCCCTCAGATTTTTAAATAGCTCTAACATCTTATTCCTTAGTAGCCCTTAGATTTTTAAATAGCCCTAACATTTTATTTCTTAGTAGCTTTTAGATTTTTAAATAGCTTTAATATCTTATTCCTTAGTAGCTTTTAGATGCCTAAATAGCTCTAATATTTTATTCTATAAAGCTTTTAATAGCTTATATTTTTATTTTATAGTAATATTTATTTACTATTTTTAATTAAAACTTTAGTATTACTTAAAAGCTTAGTAAACTTAATATATATATATAATTATTAATATTTTTAGAAAAATTAAATATAGTAATATATATACTTTATAAGTTTATTAAACAAAGCTACTTGTATTATGCAGTTTTAACAAGTAGCTTTTTTTATATACTTATTAACTTTAGTTAAGTTTAAAATATAGCGTAAAAGCTTTTTGTTTAAATTGTTAAATTCCGAAAAAAAATTTATATAGGATTTTTTTAAAAACAATTTATAAAAGTCGATTTTTTTTAAATTTTATAAAGCTTAAAACATTTTAAATTATAAACCTATTATAAACTTAGTTTGCAACTTTTTTAACCTATAATTGCTTTTTATTTAAAATTATTTTTATTTATTACGCTAAGCTTAAGTATTTAAAAATATTTACTTAAAAAATACTTAACTTTTATAATAATATTTAATTTATTTTTATAATAACTTATTTTAAAAATAACTTATCTTAAAAATAACTTACTTAAAAACAACTTACCTAAAAATAACTTACTTAAAAATAACTTACTTAAGAACAACTTACCTTAAAAATAACTTACTTGGAAAATAATTTACTTAAAAAATAATTTATTAAAGTATAAAATATATAAAGTATATAATAAAAATATACTTTTGGTTTTTTTTATTTAAACTTAAATATAAGCATTATTTATTAGAACTTTAATTAGGCTAAAGCTATATATATTTATATTTTTTTTTTTTTAAAGTATAAAGCAAAAAAACTTTTTATATATAAATGTTTACTTTTTAAAAATAACAGCTAGAATTTTTTATACGTTAGTAAGTATTTAAAACCTAACTATACGTTAATATTTATATAGTAAAAATTATAATATTTTTAAAGCTATTTAATTTAAGTTATTATTTATTATAATATTATTTATGCTTTTTTTAATTGTTAGTATAAGTATTACATTTGTATATAAAACTTAATAAAGCATGCTTAAAGTTTATTACATTATATACCTAAGTATTTTATTATTGTTTTTTTTATTTTAGCCTATTTTTTTTTATTTATATAATATTTTTTTTTTTAATACTTAACTATTTATACTTATAACTAACTACTTTTATTAATATTTTATATAACAAATTAATAAAACTTTATTATATTTTTTTTTTTTTGTTATTTATTTATTATTTTATTTGTTTATATTTTACTATTATGTTTTTTTTTAGTACTATAATATAAGATTAAAAGGTTTATAAAAATATTTTAATTGCTATTAATATTTTTTAGCTTTTTTATATAAACTAGGATTGTAATATAATTACTTTATATAGTTATAAAGCTTTTATGCAACAACAAAAAATATTTACTTACTTTAAGTATAAAGTTTTTAACTAAAAAGATATAGCCGACCTAGCTATTTTAATTACCCTATTTCTTAAAGCCGGCAAAATTAACTTTTGCGAGTGGCCAAAAGCAAAGCTATAAGTTTACTGCTACTGCTTATTAACGCAAACAAAAATAAAAAAATTTTTAAAAACTTTAAGCTTAAGTAAATTTATAGTGCACTTTTATTTGTTATTTTATTATGTTTTTTATGTTTGCTATTAATTATTTAAATAAAATAAATGCTTTTAATTTTGCTTAATTTTATAGAAATAATCCTTTTTAGCTTAAAAATAAAAAAATTTAACTTTATTTATTTGCTAATTTTATATATACTAGTTGTTAAGTTTAGGTATTATATATTATATTATAGCTTATATAACAAAATACTAATTTTAAGTATTAAAATTTAAAACTATTTAGCAAGCATTTTTAAACTACTTTATTATTTATTATTTTTTAATTATTTTTTGTTTTAACTATTTAATTTACTGTAGTTAATTGTTATATTTTTATTTACTAAAAGGTTTATAGCTATAAAGTAGTTAAATATATATATCGAAAAAAATATAATTTTTTAACCTAAGGCCTAGTAGTATACTAATATAGCTAGTTGTTAAAACTAAGACTTTAGCTAACTATGTAAACTAAAAATATATACCTAATAGCAAAAAAAAGTAAAACTTAAAATATAATTTGCTACTTTTTTTTTGCTTTATAGGCTTTTCTTGCTTTTAAAACCTAGAAAATAGCATGTTTTTAAGCTAAAGTATATTAACTAAACCTAGAACAGTAGGTTAGATAAAAAACCTTTAATTATAATAAAAAACCACTTTTTTTATAGAAAGTAGAAAGTAAAATAATAAAAAAAAATTTTCACGTAAAATTTATTTAATAGTTTAAAAAATATTATATTATTTTTATTATATATTAAACTAGCCGCTGCTATTAATATTATTATAGTTAAAAATTTTGTTTAATTTTTAAAAATAGTAAATATTTTATTTTTTTTTAATTTTTTATTAATAGTTTTTTTTATATTATATTACTAACTATATATTTAAAACGTTTTTAAATTAACTATAATTTTAACCTATAAAAACAAAAGGCTTAAAAAATTTTATATATTTTAATTTTACAAATATTAAATTAATTTTAAAAAAATATAAGTATTAAAGCTTTATATATAAAGTAAGTAAACAACTTTTATTATTGCGCGAAATTTTTCTAACTATTTTAGGTGCTAACAATTGCTTATATATAAAAATAGCTTTTTTATAAATATTTATATAGTTTTTTAATAGTTTTTATAAATGTTTAACAATTTATAATAATAATAATATATTAAGCAATATTTAGCTTTTTAAAATGCTTTATATTGTTTTGCTTAAGCTTATTTTAGTTAATAACTAATTATTTAAAAAATTTAGCTTAATATTTGCTTTAGCTTATTTTAAGTAAGTAATGCTTTAAACTATATTTATATTTAACTATTTTTATATATTTTAAGGTTAAAAATTAAAAACTTATAATTATATTTATTACTTGCAAAATAGTTATAAGCTAAAAAATATTGCTTTTATGTTTTTTATTTATTTAAATTTAAATTTTTTTTTTTTTTTTTAATTTTAGCGTTAAAAAAATATATAAGTATTTCTATAAAAGTTTTAAGCAATACTTTAAATAAGCTAAAAATTTAGTTGGTAGCAAGTAGTATAAATTGTATAATATAGTAAATAGCATTTAAAATAGTTAAGCTTTATATAATAATAAACATTTTTTATTTTTTTTAGGTTTAAAGTTTTTAATAATTATTATAATATAAATATTATAATAATGTTAGTTTAAAAAAAAAAGCATGTTAGAAATTATTATTAAATAGCAAACTACTTATGTAAGTTTAAGTAAATAATAAATAGCTAAAACAGGTTTATTTATTTTTAGCTTATATATATAAGCCTAACAACTTTTTTTTTTCTAGTTATTATACTAGTAAAAATATAGGTATTAGTAATTATAGTTTATTAGTTAGCATTTATAAACTAAAACCAAATGTTTAATAAAATTTTGCTTTTATTTATTGCTTTTGTTTTTAACCTATATATAGTTAATATAAAAGCCTAGTATAAAGTTGTTTAACAATTTTTTCGGTTTTTTTTATAAGTTTATTAACGTAGTGCTTTAAATATAGTATTTTTGCTTTTATAATTTTGTTTATAACAGCTTAGCTTTTTAAAAAATAGTAAAATATAGCTTTTTATATTTTTTTTTAAATAGTTTTAAGCTTATTACTTATAGCAATTAAAGTTTTTTAATATAAAAAAGTTAAGCTATTAAAGTTATAATAATTTTTATTTTTTTAATTAAAACAAGCTAGTACTATTTTAAGTTTTGCTGCTTAAAATAGCATTAAGTAAAAATAAAGTAATTTTATTAGCAATAGCGCTATTTTTGCAACCGCAAAAAAAAGTAAACTAATATTAGCAAGCTAAAATAATGCTGCTTATAAAGCTATAAATATAACTGCAAAAAAAAGTATATTAGCAAGCTAAAATAATATTAATTAAGCTAATTTTATTAGCAAAGGTTTTGCTTATATGGCCATAAAAAAAAGTAAATTAATATTAATAAGTTAAAAAAATGCTGCTTGTAAAGCTATAAATGTAACTGCAAAAAAAAATAAATTTAAGTTTTCTATAAATATTTTATAGAAAAGGCAAATTTTATACTATTATAGCTAATATGCAATATAAATATAATAAAACTAGTGCTTATAAAATAAAACTGCTATTTGTTTTTTAATATAAATTATATTAGTATATATAGTATAAACGCTTTTTGTTTTTCTAGCTAGTATTTTTACTTTAAATTTTTTTTAATAAAGCATATTAATAATATTTTTAAGCGCTAGGTTATATTAAAGTTTGGCTTATTTTATTTTATTATTTTTATTTAAGTTATAATTTAGCTTAGAATATTATTAGTATTAATATTAAGTTTGTTTTATAGCAAAATAAAGCATAGCAAAGTAAAAAGCAAAATAAAATATAAAGCTAGGCGTAAGTTAAAGTAATAAAAAACAAAGCTTAAAGCAAAGCAGTAATATGTTATTTTTTTTGGTTATAAGCGTTTTAAGCATAGTAAAAAAAAAAGTAGCTTTTAATAAAGTTAAGCTTTAAAAATAAAAAAATAATATTGTTTATAAATAAAGCAGCAAGCTTAAAAAGTTAAATATATTTAATAATATTTTAGCTTGTTTTTTTTTTTATTTATTAACTAAATAAATAAAAAAGTTTAGCTATTTTAAGCTAGTATTAATATTAATAAAATTTATAAAAACAAGCAAAAAAATGCTTTAGATATTTTTTAAAGCTTAAACTATATATTAAACAATATTTGCATAAGTAAAGTTTTAATTTAAAAATAGCTTATATTAATTTATATTTAAAAAAACTATATTTTAAGTTTTAATAAAATCGTTTAGTATAAAATATTTTATAATAAAAAAATAATATTTTTTTTAAAACTTTATTATTAATGCTTTTTTTAATTAATCGAATAAGTTTTATGTAGCATTTTTTAAAAAGCTATAAAAATTTAAGTGTTGTTTAATTTAAATAGCTTTTATAAAATAAAAAAAAAATATTAAGCTATAAAATTCTATATTATAAATAACTGCTAGTATATAAAATATAAAATTTATTAAAGCTAAAATATTATTAAATATTTTTTTAAAATATTTATGTTTTTTTAGAAAAGTAATATAGTAAGCCTATAATAAATAAAAGTACTAAAGCTGCTTAAAAGTTATTTAGGTGTTATAAAACCTAAAATATTTATTTAGCAGTTAGCTAATATAAAATAAAATGTTTTTAAAGCTAAAAGCTAAAATTTTATTATATAAGTGTATAATTTTAAATAGTTTTTATAGGCAACTAAAAATGCTTATGTTTAAAAGCAGTATATTAAAGTTTTAAAACTAGATAATAATAATATTACTAATATAATAATGCCTAAAAATAAAAAACTGCTAAAGTTAATTTTTATTAAACAATAAGTTAATAAATATAATATTTGCTTAATATAGTAGTATTTTTATTGCTGTAATAATGCTTAAATAATAAAGTGTTATTTAAAGTATAAACTAGCATTTATAGCTAAACTTTTTTAAAGCTTTTGTTAAATAAGCTTAGTAACTTAAATAGTTGTTAAATATAAAAATAATAATAGTATATAGTGCTATTTTTTAACTATATAAAATAAGCTAAATAAAAGCTAGTTATATTATTATAGCAATATTTATTTTTATTAGCAAAGCTTGTTTTTTTAGGCTAAAAAAAATTTAAGCTGCTATAGTATAACTAAAAAAAAATAATAAAAGTTTATATTAGCTAATTAAACGGTGTTTATAACAATAAAATAAAAAAGGTGCTCTATTAATATAATATTAGCGCTAATAATAAGTATAAAAAAGTATAAGCTAATAGTAATATTATTTAATAAATAAAAACTAGTAAAGTTTAATAGTAGTTTAACAAAAATTTAAGCAGCTAAAAAACAAAAGTAATAACTAAAAAAAAAAAAAAAAAAAAAGCTAAAAGTAAAAAAGCTAGAAAATAAATATATTTATAGCTAAAGTAGTAAAATACTAAAAACTAAAAACAAAACAAAAATAAGTAAGTAAATAAATAAAAAAGTAGGCTAGTAGTTTAGTATATATATAAAATAAATAAAACTTATATATTTTTTTTTTATTAAATATAAATGCTTAAAAAAGCTTAATAAAACTTGCTTTATAATATAATATTTTTTAAAAAAAAAGTAAAACAGCTAAATAAAGCAACTAAAAATTAAACAATTTATAAAGCTAATATATTTATATTTTAAAGAAGCTAAAAATATTACAAATATAATTTAGCTAAAGTTTTATTTGCTAAAAGTTTTGTTTGCAATATAAAAAAATTTTACTGCTTAGTTAATATATATATATATTTAATTTTATATATAATATAAAAATATGCTTTTATTAACTAGTAGCTATAGTTATATAAATAATATATTAATATAATATAAAAACAAAAGTTAAAATATTATTATTAGCTTAATTTAGCTTTACTAGCTAAAATTGCTAACTAAAGTATAAAAAACAGCTAAAGCATAAAAAGTTATATTATTTATAGTTTTATACGCTAAACAGTACTTTTTTTAAGTATTAATTAAATATTTAAAATATTTATTTTTAATATATATAAGCATGTAGCTTTTTGTTACTTTTTGTATAAAATAGTAATAAAACTGCTATATAATACAAATGTTGGCTTTTTTATATTAAGCCGTAAAAAAGTTTTAGGTGCTTTTTAGCTTGTTAAAATAAGCGTTTAACTTAACTAAAAAGTAAAATATAACAAAAAAGCTATATAAATATAGCTATATAAAAGCTTTTTTTTATATAGCAGCAAGCTATATATTAATTAAATTATTTTTTTTATTAGAAAAAATTGTTAATAAGTAGCTGTTTAAAATAAAAAGTATATACTATAAATATTATAAAAATATAAACCTTTAAAGTAACTAGCAAAAAATATGCTAATAAATATATTAAAAAGTAGGTTTTTAAAAAAAATTTTTTATAAAAAAAAAATTTTAAACAAACTTTTAAATAATAAAAATAAATATATTAATACTAGGGTTAATTATTAGGTTTTTTAGTTAATTTATTTTTTTTAAATTTTAAAAATAATATTAAAAACTAAAAATATTAAAAATTTTATGCTTTAGAGCTTAGTTTACGCTTAGTTTTTAGAACTTTTAATAGCTGTTTAAAGTAAACTAGTTTATTAGTAATTATTAAATTAAAGCATTAAAACTTAAAGTATTAAAAATTTATTTTTAGTTTTTGTAATATTTATTTAAAGTTAGTAGGTATAAAAATAAAAAATTAAAACTTTATTTTTAGTTATAAAAGGTTAGCAATTTGCAGCTTAATTGTAAAGTTAAAGTATTAAAGTTTAAATGTTTACTTAAAATTAGCAAATATAAGGTTAAAAAGCTAAAACTTTATTTTTGGTTATAAAAGGTTAGTAGTTTATAGCCCAATTGTAATTATAAAGTTAAAGTATTAAAGTTTAGTTTGCTATTAAAAGTTAAAAGTAATAATAATAAAACTTTTTTTTGGCCGCTTTTATTTTAAATTATATTAATACTATTAAGCTTTTTTTCGAGCGTTTTTTTTATGTTTTTTATAAACCGAAGCTTTTAAAGGTTGCAAATTTTATTTAGCAATAGTACTAGTAATACTAGGTGGCTAACTTTTATAAATGTTTAGTTATATTTTAATTAACTAAAAAAAAACTATATACTTTAATTAATTATTTTATAGTAAGCTAGATTATTAATAAAAAGCTAGCTAAACTTTTGTTTTATATTACTAGTATAAAAATTTATATTTTTGCTTGTATTATTAAAAGCTAGCATAATGCAATTTGCTAAAAGGCTATATAAAATAAATAAAGTTAAATTACTAGCAAAAAAAACAAAAGTTAATAAAATAAAACTAATAATAAGTAAAGTAAAAACTAACAAAAATAAATTATTAGCAGGCAAAAAAAAAACAAATAAAATAAAGCTATAAGCAAGCAAAGCAGTTTAAATAAAACAATTAGCTGCTAGGTTTTTTATAGCCGTACTTTAAATAAGCTTACTTTTGCAATTAGCAGTATACTGTTTAAATTTTAAGTGCTAATTTAATAATAAATAATAGCTTTAATTAATTATGCTTTTATAAAGCTTTTATTAGCTATTTAACCTACGTTTTTAAAATAACACTATAAAACTAAAACCTTGCAATTAGTATTTACTATATTAGTAGCGGCTAGCCGGTTTAGCATTTTAAATTAAAAGTTTATTAAAATTTATAGCTTAAAAAAAAATTGTTTTATTTTTATTAATTTTACTGCTTTATTATTAACTAATAGCTTTTGTTTTAAGTGTTTAATTTTAAGCGTTTTGCTGTTTTTAAAAAAAAAGTTAAAAATATAACCTATAAAAAAAAAGCTGCTAATAGGCGGCTTTTCGACTGAGGCGTTAGCTATAGTAGGCAAGTAGTTATAGTATTGCTGGTTAAAATAAAAAACAAAAATAAAAAGCAGCAAAAAAAAAAAAAAAAAAAAAAAAAAAAATAAAAAAAAAAAAAAAAACAAAAAATAAAATCTAAAAAGTAAAGTTTTTTATATAGCTTATATATATATATTTAAAAAACGTTTTAAACTATACGTATAAATATATATATAATTATAAATAATAAGCTATATATATAATTATATAACTATAAAAATATATAAAAGTACTGTTTTAAAAAAAATATATATTTAAGCTTTAACTTTAAATAGCAAGCTTAAATATTGTAAAATTTAATATAACTTTTTTTGCTAATTTTATAAAAGCTTTTAGGCCGTTTTAAAAATAAGCTTTGCTACTTTAACTATTTTTTAGCTTTTAACTGCAATAGCTTAAAAGCTATTTTTATTGCTAGCCATATTACTTTTTTTTTAGTTAGCAAACCTATGCAAAATACTACTGTTGTGCTATATGCATATTTTAAAGCCTAGCAAGCATATATTTTTTAATAGTACTAGCTATAAACGCTATAGTTATTTATTTGCTAGTATTAATTAAGCTTTAAAGCTTAAATGCTATAAACCTAAATATAGCGCTAGACTATAAAATATGCTAGAAAATAGCTTTATTTTTGCAGTAAAATATATTTTTAACTATATAAGCCGGCAAAATTTTAGCAAAAATGCTAATAGCTATTATTATAATATTTAGCTTACTAGCAGTAAGCTTTAAAATAGTTTTAATTTTGTTTGCAAGTTAATTTATTAAAGCTTATAGAAATTTATTAAAAGCTAGTTTTTTAAACTTGCATTTTAGCTAGAAAATTTTGTTAGTTTAAAATATAATATATGCTAGTATAATAATATTAGTACCGCTTTGTTGCTTTTATTTGTATATAAATAACACAAATATTGCTATTTACATAAAAAATATATATTTATAATTGCAATAAATTTAGCAAAAAAAGCAAGGGCCGCTAGCTGCTTAAAATGTTTTTTATATTTAGCAAACGCTTTGCTAAATGTTATACAGCTTAGATGCTTTTTTTTTTTAAGTATTTATAAGTTGGCAGGTTTATATATAGCTGCTTTTTAGCACTATTTTAACATTATATATAATATTATAATATTTATTTTTAATATAGGGTAAAAAAACAGTCGAAAAGTTTATACAGTAGAACTTTAGCACGCTTGCTAAAAAAGTAAAGTTATTAAAGCAAAACAAAAATATATTTAATAAAAAAGTATTATTTCGGTTAAAAAAGCTAGTTAGTATTTTATTAAATATAAGCTTTATAGCAATCGATAAGTTAAGTATAGTTTTATATTTTATTTAGTAGCGTAAAACAAAAATTGCTAAAAATAGGCTGCTAGCTAAAACTATATAAAAAATTTTATTATATAAGCATAAAAGCCAAATTATACTAAGCACTTTAAGCTAAATAAATAGTACTTTAAGCTAAGTAAGCTTTACTACAAGCTAAGCAAGTTTTAATTATAGTAGTTTAAGCTAAGTAAACTTTACGATTAGCGCTAGTATTTAGCCAAACAATAGTTAAAAGCACTATTAAAAAAAATCGAACTAATATAAAAAAAATAAAAATAGGAGTAGTAGTAATAGTGGTAGTAGTAATAGTAGTAGTGCTAGCAATAGTAATAGTAGTTTGTTAGCATTTTTATTATTTAGTTTTTATACTAGCTCTGCTAACTACTAGTAATAACTTTTTATACCACATAAATATAACGTAATAAAAATAATTCTAGCTAATATAATTTTAATTTTTAACAATATAAACAGTAATAATATTTTTATATTACTTAAATATATATATATATATATTTATATTATTATATTTTAAAAACTAAAGCTATTTATATATATATTAATAGGTAAATATAATATATAATATATTAAATACTTTTATAATAATTTATATAAATATTATATAATTGCTTTAAAACTTTTGCATAGTAATAAAAGTTTATTATATAAACTATAGCTTAAGCAGTAAATTATTTAAACTTAAATAAAACTTAGTTATTATATATTAAACAAGCGTAGTATATATTAAAAACTTAGTATAGTATAAGTTTTAAGCATAAATTAGCAGTAATAAAAAATAAAGCTTTGCAAAAAAAAGTAAGTAACAGTATAAACTAGTGCTTTTTAAAAGTAAATAATAATACAAACTAGTAAATAACAGTACAAACCAGTAAGTAATAGCGCAAACCAGTAAGTAATAGCGCAAACTAATAAGTAATAATATAGACTAATGCTATTAAAAAATAAAGCTTTCTAAAAATAAGTAATACTATAAAATAATAATAGCGCAGATTAATACTAATTAAAAAAAAGCTTTTTAAAAATAAATAATAGTAAAAATAAAAGCTCTATAAAAACACAAATAAATAGCTAATAAAAAATAAAATAGAGTAATAGCGCAAACTAATAGCAGTAAAAAATAAAAGCTCTGCAAAAGCTAAATAAAAGCACAAATAAGTAGCTAATAAAAAATAAAACAAAATAATAGCGTAAATTAGTGCTAATTAAAAATAAGTATTTAAACTTTTTTAAAAATAATATTTTCGATCAGTATTATAGCAATTTAAAAATGTTTAATAAGTTGTTATACATTATAAAATTATTGCTTTAGTTGTTTTAAATTATATTTAAAATTAGCTGCTAAAAATATAATTTAATTGTTTTTTGTTTTAGAAAAAAATATAAAAAACTAAACTATAGCAGTAATAAAAATTTATACAATAAGCTTTTGCAGGTTATTTACAAACCTTTCTATAGTGTTTAAGCTAACTTTAAGCTAAACAAAGCGTAATTATACAACTTTATTTTCTAATTGTTTTATTTTAGCAGTGTGTAGCTATTTTTAAATTTTTTTGTAGTATAATTTAAGCTATATATATATAGATTTATTTTTGTTTAATTTTTTCTATTTTTAGTTAGTTAATATACTAGTTTATATTATTAAAGTTTTTTAAAGTATAGTAGTTTTATATACTTTAGTTTTCTGCTGTTTAGTAGATTTATTTGTTTTTTTATTACTTTTTTAATTATATAACAGTATTATATAAAATAATATTATATTAAACAATATTATACTAAACAATAATTAATATATACTATATAGCTATACTAAAAAAAAAATTATAATATTTAGTAGAAAATTATTTATTTTATACTTAAAAGCTTTAATAGTATGTTTGTTTTTATTTATAAGTTATAGTTTATAAAAAAATATAATTAAAAAAAAAAAAAGAATAAAACAGAACTTTTTTAAACGAAAAAAACAAAAATATTTAAACACCTATATATATTAAAATATATATATATGCTGTATGTTTAATAATATATTACCTAAAACAATTTAAAGTATATAGCATATTTTGTTTAGTATTAATACTAACTTTATTTTTTATTTTAGTTTTTTATTATTTGTTTTGTTTTTTTTAGTTTTTTTTTTTTTAAGAAAAAAAGTAATTATTTTCTGTAAAAAATTAATAATTTTTTTTGTTTTTTTTTTAACTCCTTTGTCCCCTTTTTTTTTAACGATTAATAGGCTTTTGTTTTCTGTTTTTTTTTTGTTTTTAAAAACAGAACTCTAAAATGTTTTGGCTATTTGCACCTTGTTTGTTTAAAATTTGTTTGCCGATAATTTGTTAGTTTATTTTACAGTTAAGATTTTTTTATAAAAAAGCTTGAGAAACAAGCTATACTTTTAGACCATTATAAGTTCTTTTTAGCTTTTTGTTTTTTTAATTATATATTTAATAATTAGGTTTAAATATTTTTAATTTTTAATTTTAATAATACTTAAATTTATAGTTAATACTATAATAGCTAAGCTTTAAAATATAGTTAATATACTTTAGTTTTTAGCACTGCTTATATATTTGCTACTTTTAGCGCTATTTATTTTATATGCTATATTATTTCTTTTACTGTTAGCTTTATATTAAACGCTTAGCAAAAAACTATAGCTGTTTGCCTTAATACTAAAAAGCTATTTTTTAATAAAAAATTCTAAAGTATTTATTATATTATTTTATAGTTTTTTAGGCTAGTCTAGTTAATTAAATATAGCTGAAAGCTTTAGATTTCTATAAAAAATAAAATATATAGTATATATATACTACTAACTATAATTTTAACTATTAACCTGTTTAATAAATAAAACAATATAAGCTTTTAAAAGCTTTAAATAATTGTAAAATCTAAACGTATTATTTTATACTTATTAAAAGCTAGCAAAAGTTTTACAACAACAGTTTTAGTTAAAATTAAAAAGCAAGTTAAATAAATACAAAGTTTTGCTTTTAACGTAATAAATTGCTATAGTTTAATATATTAAAGTGTTATACAAAAAAAACAGAAAAAAAAACTAATAATAGCATTTTTTATTTAAGTTTTTTTTTTTAGTGCTAATTAAAAATTTTTTTAAAATATTAAAAAAAATATTACGTAAAGCAAGGCTAATTAGCAATTTGTAAAAAATTTAATTAAAAATATTATAAAAAAAAGCAGGCAGTATAGTATTAATATGTTAGCTATATAAAAGCTTTTTTATGTTTTCTTTAATAAAACCAAGCAGATTTTAAAAGTTTTATGCAAATATTTTCTAGTTATTATTATTAAAATTTTTAGACCTTTATTGGTTGTAACTATTTAAAGCTTATATATTAAAGCTTTTTAACTAGACTTTGTTTTTTTTATTTTTAGCTATAACTATATTAAAGCTAAATTGAACTTTTTTTAAGCTATTTATATTGGTATTAACTGGTTTTGCGATCGGCAGTATAAGTATAAAGTTTTAAACCTGTTTAAACAGGTCGAAAATTTCTTTTTTAATATATATTGTTATAGGTTTAACACTAGAAATGGGTGCAAAGACCAATTATACCTTATATTATGGTAGAATTATTCTGCTTAAGGAAAAAAGGAGGAAATTTAGCCTAGCGGCCCTGCTGTATAGCTTTATAACCTAATTTTCTGTTTGCGTATACCTGCCTGCAGCTATACTGCTATGCTACCTGTTAGTTATATAACTATATAGCTTTATGCTACTAAAAATAACTACTTAACAGCGCGGCTGTTATAATTTTCCCTCTGCAAAAAAATTTAACTTAAGTTTTTTGCTACACTTAAGGCTTTATACTACAAAGGTTACTTTTAATAGGTTTATTAATTACGCTTAAAGTTAAACTAATATTCTTTAAAAAAATAATTAATATTTTTAAGCAGTAAAAAAACATTTTTAGCGTATATAATTAGTTAGTTTTAAAAGCTTTTAATTTTTATTACTTTTTTAATTGTACTAACAGTTAATTATTGTTAGTTACTTTTTTATTTTTTTTTATTTATTTTGCTACTTTTGTTATATTTTTATATGCTTTTTAGGTATTTGCGGTTTTTTGTTATTTTTGTATAGAAAATTAAATTTTTTTTTTTTTGCTGCTTTTAATTAATATTTTAGTTTTATTAGCGGTTTGTTTTTTTTTAAGTTTTAATTGTAGTATTTTTTAAGCTTTTTTGCGGCATTTTTAAAATAATTTGCAAAGTGCTATTTATTGTTATATTTTTAGCCGACTTAAAATACTTTATAAAAAAGTTTTTTATACTTAATTTATAATAATAAAATTTTTTTTACTTTTTATTTTTTTTTGTTAAAATTATTATTAATAATTTTTTTTTTTAAATATAGTAGTTTTTATTTTAGCAGTAAATTATTAGAGTACTTTTGCAGTCGATTAGCATAAAACTATTTATTTTTTTGCTACGTTTTAAGTAGTTTTAATTTAAACATATTTAAGTTATTAAGTTAAACATTAATAATTTTATAATATAATTTTGTTATCGGGTAATTAAGTTTGTTGTTTAGTTAGTTTATTTGTTTTTTTTTTTTTTTTAGTATATATACGTAGTTTTTTTTTTTAAAGTTAAAATTTTTTTAGTGTTTATTAGCTTGCATTATTATTTAAAATTATGTTTTTTTTATTTGTTGTTATGCTACTTTTATATATTTTTAGGTATGCTATATATATTATTAAGCTTTTTTTTGGTTTAGTTATTTATGTACTAGTTAGTTTGCTAAGCTTTTAGTATACGCTTTTTAATTAAATAGCATTAGTAAAAGTTGCTTTGTTAGTACTTTTATAGGTAATAGGCTACTTAAAAACTTATATAGTAATAATACTTATATTATGTTTAAAGCTAATAGTACTTTCGATTAATCGCGTTAAAAGTAATTAACAAAAAAATATAATTATTGCTTTATTTATTATTATATAATTTTTGCTTATTTTGTAGTTTGTTTATATTTTAATAAAAAAAAGTTTAATTTTACGCTGTAAATTTTAAATAGTTTATTTATAAAGTTTGCAATAAATTAACTTTTTTAGTTGCTTATAAAACTTTTAGGCTATTTTAACAGTTAGTATAGTTTTTAGTAATATATTTTTGCTACTTGTTAAACTATTATAGTATTTTTATATATAATAGTTTAAATAATTTTGCTAAGTTAGTTAATTATATAAAAAGCTATATTATAATTTTTTTTGTTTAATAGGTAGCTTTTAAAGTTAATAATTAAATGCTGCTATAAACGCTTAAAAACTAGTAATAAAGTTAGTTTTTTTAGAACCTTATTTTATAGCATTTTTATTGCTTTATAAGGACAGTTTGCTATATATTAATTTATAGTTTTTTATAATTATAGCTACTAGTACTTTTAGGCAACTATATAATAAGTTTTTTTTTACTAAAATAAGCAGTTATTAGTTATAAATATACTTTTTTAATTATTTATGTTTGTAAGTTGTTTATATTAAGTATAGCTAGTTAACTTTTGTAAAGTAGCAAGTTGCTAAATATTAACTATTTAAATTTTAGCTTGTTGTGTTATGCTTTTTATTGGTGTTTTTTTAGACTTTTGTATATTTAATTAGCAAATAATACTATATTAGTTAATATTATTTTTAATAAAAAAAAAAGTACTTTAATACTAATAGTATAAATTAATATTATTTTAGTAGGTTTTTTATTTGTTAAATTGTAGTTTGCAGCTATAGCTATACTTATTAAGCAAAAAAAAGCAATTGTACGCTATTTATTATATTTTTGTTTTTATATTTTAAGGTTTTTGGCTAGTTATAAAAGTATATTTGCTAAAATATTTTTAATTTTTAGTTAATAAGTAATAATAAAATTGTATTATAATATAAGCTTTGCTTATTTTGCTTATTAAAAGTTAAGTATTTGTTTTATACTAAAATATTTAAAAGCTATATAGTTTGTAATTATAATAAATAGTTTTGCTTGCTGTAAGCTTGTTAGCTTTGCTTATTAGTATAATAGTTTTTTAATAACTGCTAGCATTTTTTTGTTGTAAATTTTGTAGTTTATTTTAGCTTTTTGTAGTAATTAAAAAAAAAAAGCAATAGGTTGCTAAAAATTATTAAAGTTATTATGTTAAAAAAGCACTTTAAAAACAACTTTATTTAACAAGTTAATTTTTATTATAGTTTTAAATATATATAAAAAATGTTATAATATAAGTATAAAAATTAAAGTTTTTTAAAGCTTTTTAAAAGCAGTTTAATATTTTTTAGTTTAAATAAAGTTAGCTTTAGTGCACGTTAGGTTATTAAAAAGTTTAGCTATATATTTATAGTTTTGTATAAACTATTAATAGAAATTATAAAATTTTAAAAAAAATTGCACTTTTTAAAAAATAGCTTTTTTATTTTTTTAAAGAACTTTTTAATATTAGATTATTTTTGTTTTAAATAAGTTAACTTTAATACTATTAATGTTTATAATAAATTTTAAAAATTTGGTTTTTGTAATATAAAATTTACATTTTTTAAAGTTAGCTTATAATTTAGCTTTTTTTAATTGTTTTAAAATTTTGTTTATATAATGCTTATATTTTAATTTATTATTAAAGTAAATTAAAATATTGTTTATATACGCAATATAAAATTTATTAAAATATTTTTGCAGAATATTGTTAATAAATTATTAAAATATAGCTAGCCTATTAATTAATTTAAATAATAATATTTTAAATTAGTATATACTATATTATATTTAAAAAGTAGTAAGCAGTTTGTTGCTTTTAGCTATTTTAATGTAATAAAATGCTTGTTAAATGTTTATTTTTATATAAATTTTTGCTTTTGCTAATTATGCTAAAGTTTTATTTATTAGCAGCAAAAAATATTTATTTTTTTGCAATAAAATGTTTAGTTTATAGTAATTTATATATAGGCATAAAAATTTATTTTTTTTTTAAGCAAATAATACTAAAGCTGCTTATAGCGCTACTATAGGTTTAATAAAGTTTTTAGCTAAGTTTTTGTAAATATATTTATAGTAGGTTTTTGCTTTTTTAAGTAATATTTTATATAGTGTGCTATACTTTAGCGCTTTTAAAAAAAAGTTTAAAACTATATAGTAGTTTACTTTTGGTTGCAGTAGTAATAAGTTATTTAATATAGTTTTACTAAATATATTTAAATATTTATAGTATGCTTTTAAAATAAGCTTTAGTATTGTTTTATAAAATTTTTGCTTGTTATTAAACAGAAAGTTTTTTTTTTTGCTTACAATAATACTATTAAGTTTGTATAAAGTTATAATTTTATATTTAATAGTTAATTTAGCTTGCATAATAATTAAAAAAGCTTTTGCTTTAATTGTTGCAATTTTAATTAATTAGTATTTATACTATTTAATAATATTTTATTGCAACTTATAAAAATTTTTAGCATTATATAATTGTTTTTTAAGCAAAGTTTAAGTTAGTTGCTTATTTTTCAAAATTATAGGTGTATAGTTTTTTATAGTAAATATTTGCTTTATTTAGCGTATGCTTTATATTATGCAGTTAAATTTTATATTAAAGCTTGCATATAAAAGTTATAAAATTATAGTTAAAATAACCTTATTAAAAAAAAGTAAAAAAAAATTAGTAGCTAATATAAATTTTTTTTGTTTTAGCTGCATAATTTAATTTTATACTTAGTTTTTTAGTTTGCACAATTTATTTTAGCGTTTTTGGCTTAAATAATTATTTTAATGTTTTTTGTTTTTTTTGTTTATTAGCTGCTTTTATTAATTAGCATTTTTTTAATAGCTAAAGTTAATTTTTAATTTTTTAGCTTTGTTTATAGAAATTTTTAAAGCTTAATATTTAAAGTGCTAGTTTATAAAATATAATAGCTGTTTTTTGCAACTATTAATAAATATATTATAATAGTTAAAATACTTTTTGCTAATAATAATATTGTACTTTATTTTAGCTATTAGCAGTAATATATTTAGTATAGTTTTTTTTTGCATATAAAAGTAGGCTTATAATGCTATATTTATTATTTAAGTAGTTTTTTTATTATACTTAAATATTATAGCTAAGTTAAACTTTATAATTTAGTTAGATTGTAAATATTTTATTACTTTTATAGCAAAAGTTATACTAATTAATAAGTATATATTTACTTTTGTATTAGCTAAAACTTTAGTAAAAAAAATAAATTTATTAAATATTATAGTATAGTTTATAAAAAAAAGGTTTTTTTTTAGCAATTTTTTTAAAAAATTAAAAAGTATTTTTTTATATTTATTTATATTTATTGCTAATATATATATTTGTTTAAAAAAAAAGTTTAATTATTTTAAGCTATATTTTTTAACGTTATAAATTTGCTTTTTAGATAATTTTTTTTTATAATTTTAATAATAATAGCGCTAATATATATTTTATTTAATTGCTTAAAATTAGCTTTTAGTAGGTATATAGTACTTTAATATTTATATTTATAATAAGTAAAGCATTTGCTAGTTATAATAAGTTGTTTTGTTTGTTTAAAACTAAGTTTTTTATATATAGCATATTTATTTATAGCAGTTTTTAAAATAGGTATACTAAAATAGTTTTAATTACTTTAAATATTATGCTGCTTTTTGCTTTTTTTTTTATGCTATTTTTGTTTTTTTTTGCGTAGAGTAAAAGTTTAGCTAAAATTATTTAATTTTTTTTTTTTTTTTTTTTTTTATAACTTAGTTGCAAAAAAGTTTTTATACTATTAATAATTATATATTTAAATATATTTATAATAGGTAATAAAAGTAACGCTTTTGTTATATGTTTTTTTAATATTTAATTTATTAAGTTGTTTTAGTAGCTTATTATATATGTTTTTTTTAAATTTATAAAAGTTTATATATGTTTAACTTGCTTATTTAACAAATTGTATTTTAAAGTTAATAAAAAATTTATAAAGCTTTATTATTAAGTTATAGTATATATTTTAGGCATTTTTATATTTATTAAAGTTATTATATTAAGTTTTAAAGTATTTTAAAAAGTTTTTACTAGTAGTAATAATAAAAGTTTTACTATAATTGTTAATAATAAACGCAACAATATTGCTTAATGCTAAGCTTTTTATTTTACTAGCAATATATATAATATATTTAATATTATTGTTTTAATAATCGGTATTTTTATTTAGTTTGTTTTTTAAAAGTATAAACTAATATTAAAATATAATTTTAAACTTTTTAGCTTTAGGCTTATTGTTAGTAAAAATAAAAAAATGCTTAACTTTAGCATTTTATATAGTATTTTTTTTTGTTATAATAGTTTTTAGTATATTTTTATGTTTTTCTAATAGTAGAAATAAAAGTGCAAAGCAATTTTTTAAAAAAAATAATAAAAATAACTTTAAAAGTTAGCTTTATTTTTAGCTTTAATTATTGTATAAACTGTTTAATAGTTTTAAAGCAGTTATATTAAGTTTTTGTACTAGTTAGATTATTTTGTTTTAAAAAGTTTTATTAGTTGTATATAAATTAGCTAACTTGTTTAACTAAAGTTTTTTAGCGTTTTAGTATATTTTTTTTCGCAAGGCAGTTTTATTAATCGGTTGCTTAAAATTTTAAAAAAGTTTTTAAAGCTGTTTTGTTTGCTTATTAAGTTTATAAACCTAGTAATAAAAAGTTTTTATATTTTTGCTTGCTATAATAGCTATAATATTAAAGTTTTTTATAATTATTTAACTGTTAATAAATAATAAAGTTTATAACTTAAACTTTTAGTACATAAAATTAAAATAATTAATAACTATATTTTTAAATTGTTTTAAAGTTATAATGCTATTATAGTTTAGCTATATTTTATAACTTGTTTTACTAAAAGCTACAAATAGATATGCTATATTCTTTTAAAAAATAATAAAATAAATAATATTAGTATTAAAATATTTTTGTAAGTTTTTGTTTAATGTTTTTTAGGTGCTTATATAAATAAAAGTTTTATACTATTTTTTTAAAAAAACTATATATTGCTTAAAATATTCAAACAAGTTTTTATTTACTTTAATTTTTACATTATAAAATATATTATTATTTTTAAATTAACTTGCTATAAAAGTTTTAGTTGTTTAACGTTTTTGTTTTTTAAAAAACTATTAATATTTGGTTAAACTGTTTTAGCATATGCTATTATTACTATAGGTTTTTTTTTAAAGCTATAGTTTATACAATTGTTTTAGCTTAAAGTATATTTGTTGCTTGGCTTGTTTAGTTGCTTTTGTAGGTTTTGCTATTTTTATATTAGTATTAAAAAATTTACCGTTTTTTTAAACTTAAATAAAATAAAGCAAAATAATATTACAGGTTTAATATTAAAAATAGGTGCAAAAACTAATTATACTTTATATTATAGTAGAATTATTTTGTTTAAAAAGAAAAAAAGGAAATCTAGCCTAGCGGCCTTGCTGTACAGCCTTATAACCTAATTCTCCGTTTGCGTACACCTGCCTGCAGCTATACTGCTATGCCACCTGTTAGTTATGTGACTGTATGGCCCTATGCCACCAAAAATAACCACCTAACAGCGCGGCTGTCATATATATTAAAAAATTAGTAGCACTTAAATCTATAATTAGCATTTTATGCACTATTAAATTGTTAATATGTATAATATACTATTGGTATTTTTATTTTTACTGCCTCTAGCTTTATTTCTGTTACTATTGCTACTGCTGTTTTTATTGCTGGACTTATTTTTACCGCTTCTAGCTTTTTTTTAACTATGTTTAAGTTTAGGTTTATTTGTACTATTTTTATTGCTATTATTATTATTATTAATGTTGCTGTTATTATTATTACTATTACTATTGCTATTACTATTGCTATTATTATTAATATTGCTATTGCTATAGTTATTACTATAGCTATTACTATTGCTTGTTTTTATATTTTTTTTATGCTTTTTAAGCATATAATTATAAAAAACATTAAAATTAAAATGCTACTTATTATATTTAGAACAATATAAATGTTTATTGTTAAAGTAGACTTAAAGCATATATTTGTTAGCAACATGTGATTTGCAGTACTTGCAAAACTTATATATATTAAAATAGGCGTTTATATTAAACGGTTGTTTAATACAAACTTTATAGCTTTATACTAAGCATAACAGATGCTTATTAAATAAATATATACTAAGAGCCTTTTATAAAGTGCTATAATGTTTGCAGAAAAAATATTTGCTGCTTTTTTTAACTAATTTAAAAAACGGTTGTTGTTTTGCTTTTTTTGCGCTATAGTTATAATTAGCAGTATAAAATAACTTTTTGTAGCTTTAGTAATTGTTAGTGCTTAAAAATATAATTTTACAATTATTGTACTAATGGTTTAAATAGTTTTTTTAATAATACTGTTTTAAACTATAAATAAATTTATAGCTTTTTTAGCAATCGGAATATTAGCAATATACTAGCAGTAGGTATATAGCTTTTATATGTATAGTTTTGTAATAGCGCTAAAAACTGTTTATTTAGTTAAAATATTTGAAATATTGTATATATTGTTGTAAATATAGCTAGAACAGTTATTTTTTAATTATATTTAACTGTTTTAAAGTTAGGTAGATATATAAATAATATATATTTAGGTTGCTTTAAGATAAAAAAAACAGCTTGCATTTGTTTGCTTAATATTTGTGCTTATAGTTTAACTTTTTGTGTTTAGTAAAATAATGCTTATATAAAAAAAAATACCTGCATTTTAAGTATTTAAAAGGTTAAAAGCTATTGTAAACTAAGCTAATATGCTATAAAAAATTTTGCTTAAGCGAAAAGGCTTTACTATATTGTTTGTAAATATATAGCTAAAAATGCTAATATATAGTGTATATATGTTAATTTAAGCTAGCTTAAGTTATAAAAAGCAGTTTATTTATATGCTAAAAGCAATCGATTTTAAAGCATTAGAAATAATTTTTTTAAAATATTTTATACTTAGTAAAATAAGCTTTAAAGTTTTTTAAGTGTATATGCTTTTTGTAAAAACAATATATATTTTTTAATAAAAACTTTTTAAGGTATTTAGTATATTAAAATTTTTTAAACTTTAAAACTAAATAATAGTTATAAAAATAGCAAATATAAGCTTTAACTAAAAAAAATTGCTTTTTGCACTTAGTATATTTAAAATTATAATTGTTACTTTTGATTTATAGCTGTTTAGGAAGCAAAATATCGAAAAAGAATGTTAGTATAAAGGCTTATATGTTTTTTTGCGGCAGGTTTATTTTCTAGACTTTATTATTTATTGAATTGTAAAAGGTAGCAAGTGGCCTGTTAAACAGAATAAATTTTAAAGAAATATATAGCTTGTTATTTTAAACGTTAGCATTATATATGCTTTATGTATAGTTAGTAGCAATAGTAATATATTTTATTATTAAATGCGATTTTTTCCAGCTGTTTATAGTATTAAATTTGTTGTTTAAAATTTTTTGGTATTTTGTTTTTATAGTAATGCTATATTAAGGATGTTTTCTAAAGGTTAGTACGGTTAGACTATTAATAAATAAAATAAAAAAAAAGCTAACCTAGTTTAGCTTAAATTTTATTTAAATTTGTATAATTTGTTTTATAGAAAAGTGTTTTTTATTAAAAAAATATTTTTGCTTAAGCGTTTATAATTTTAAATATAGCTTGTAAACAAGATTATAAGCTAAGCGCTTTAAAGTAATATTTTTTTGTACGCTAAAACGTTTAGCATGTTTATTATAATATTTTTTTAGTATTGCTAGTTATATGCAAACCTATTTTTAAAAAGTATTTATATTATAGTATATATGCTAAGTAAATAGTATAGTTTAGTAATAAAACAAGTAAAAATATTTCTATTAAAAATTATTAATTAATAGAATTGTTAAAAACTGTTTAAACTTTTTTTAAGTATGGCTATAATAATAAGTAATTTTAAAAAACTTTAGGTAAGTATTGTGATATGTTTTTTAGTTAATTTTGCGCTTTTTAGAAGGTTAACTAAAGTATTTTTTTATAGCTTTTTTACTAAAAAATAAAAAAAGCTTAAACTTAAGCTAAGAGCTAAACTTTTTATACAATTTATTTAGCTTTTTTTAGATAAAGCTATTAAAAGAACTATAGTATACTGCTTTAAAAAACTAGAAAAGCTTTTTTTTGCTAGTGCTGATTATTTTATTAAGTGTTTTAAACTATAGCTTATGGTTTGTGCCTAAAAAATGAAAAAAAACGTAAAGTATAATACAGTTTATTAAACTGTTAAATAGCTATTTTAAGTTAAGCTTTTAAGCTTTAGGGTTTTTGTTGTTATTTAAAGTATAGATTTATTAACCTAGCAGCGCTATTACTATTGCAATTTGCGACCTTTTTATTATATTAAGTAATTAAGTAGTAAATATAAAGTTGTTTATTATATAATTTATAAAGCTATAGTAAAAGCTAGTAATAATAAGTATTGTATAGTTATATACTGTATTTAAAAAAAAGCTATAAAAGCTTAAATTGAACTATAATAAAATTTTAGTTTAATTGTTAAGTTTTTAGCATTTGTTTTTTTTGCTATTATTGAAAAATTTAAGCAAATATTTTTTAAAATTTTAAATAAACTGTTTAAAAGTTTAGCTGTTTTGCTAGAATATTTTTTCTAAGTTAAGTTTTTAAATTTTTTTTAATATTTTTTTTTGTATAGTTTTATAGATTTAGGCTTTTAAAATATTTTTAAGTATTTAAGCTATATAAAAAAAATGTAGGCTAGCAATTTTGCATGCAATATAAAAATAGCTATTTTTATTTTAAATTAATATATTGTTTTTATTAAATTGGACAATAGTATTATTGTTTGCTAAGTTATTTTTTAGCTTAACAGTTATATATTTAACTTTAATAAAGGCTTTATATTTAAGGTTATTTAAGTTTATATTATTTTTAGAAAAATTAGGTTGCTTAAGGTTAAAAATATTGCTTATAAGTTATATAAGCTTATTTTAAAGCTTGATTTTTTTGTTAAGCTTTTATAACTAGAGTATTAGCGTTTTTTTTATAGGCTTAAACTATATTATTTAAAAGCTAAAAGCTATTTTAACTAAATTGCAGGTTAAAGTAAAAAGTAAGCTAAATAGCTACAATAAGTTAGCATATTATAATTAATTAAGTTAAAAATGTCTAAAGCAATTAAAAATTATATATATTAAAATTAAAATTAAAAGTATAATATAATAAAACTGTTATAAACTGCTGAATATTTATATAAACAAAAAAAGTATTTTTATATATAAGCAGTAATTAATATTTAAAATAAGTAAAAAGCTGCAATAATAAAAGTTTTTTATTTACTTTAAGCAAAAAGTTTTTAATAAAAGTTTTAGGTTAATATATTAAACCTGCTGTTTAGCTGCTAAATTTAGTTGTATTAGCAAAGCTAAAAAAGTATAAAATAATAAATTAAACATAAAGATATATAATAAGCTTATAACTATAAAAGTTTAGTATATTATATTAAAAAAAATAAAATAGCTAAAATTTATATATATTAAGTTTAGGATTTATTGTAATGTAAAGTTTTAGGTTGCTATATTAACTTTGTTGCTTAAATATAAAGTTTACTTATATTAGCAAAGCAAAAAAAGCAAAACAGAAAAATTATAACAAAATAGGTCGGATATGGGGATATGTTATAAGCCTATAGCCGCAAAAGTTAGTATATTATATTAAAAAAGCTAAAATAGCTAGAACTTATACGTGTTGAGTTTAGGATCTATTATAATATAGTAAAGTCTTAGGTTGCTTTGCCCGAACGCAGAATTTAGTTATATTAGCAAAGCTAAAAAGTTGTAGCAAAGTAAATTAAACGTAAAAATATATTATAAACTTATAACCGTAAAAATTAATATATTATATTAAAAAAGCTAAAATAACTAAGGCTTATATATATCGAGTTTAAAAATTTTTCTAGTAATATAGTAAAGTTTTAGGTTGCTATATTAATTTTGTTTTTTAACGTAAAATCTAATTATATTAATAAAGCAAAAAAATTGTAATAGTATAAGTTAGATATAAAAATATGCTATAAGCTTATGACTTTAAAAATTTAGTATTATATTATAGTAAAAAGAATAAAATAATTAAAACTTACATATATTAAGTTTAAAATTTATTGTAATATAGTAAAGTTTTAGGTTGCTATTTTAATTTTATTGCTTAAATGCAAAATTTAATTATATTAATAAAATAAAAATAGCAAAGCAAAAAGATTATAGTAAAGTAAGTTAAGTTAAATATAAAAATATATAGCAAGCTTATAACTATAAATATTTAGTAAAATATATTTAAAAAAAATATTTTAAACAACAAAAGTTTATACGCAGTATTTTTAATATAACAAAAGCATACTAAAAAGTTAAATTGCTTTATTGCTTAGCTAAAAAATCTAGTTATATTAGCAAAGTAAAAAAAAAACAGCAAAATAGCTTAGCAAAAAAATTAAAATAAATAGAAAAGTTTAGTAACTATAAAAATTTAAATTATTTATAACTTATATAAAATTTAAAATTAAAAGTATATTGTAATAAAAATAGCATTAAATTTGTTTGTATTAACAAAAAAAATTTTTTTGCTTTTTTAGTTAACTAAAGCTATATACTAAAGTAGCCTATAGAATACTATAAGTATTAAATTTTAAAAATTTATAAAAAGTTATAGTAAATAATATAATAAACTTAATATGCAGCTTTTTTTTATAGAAAGCTTTTAGTTTTAGCAATAATTTTAATTTTAGGCAACTTGTTTAAAGTATATAACGTGCTTTTAAAGCGTAAGTTTATAAAGCTTTACTTATAAGATTTTTAGATTATAATAGGTAATTTTAAAGCTTAAAATTATAAACAACAATTTATATTAAAAGCTTTATATTATAAGCTATATAATTATATTGTGCTTTAAAGCTTAAGGCGCTTTTTGCTTATTTGAGAGTTTTATGCTTATAGAGCATATAAGTAGCAGCTATACAGCGGCTATATAAAAGCTATATTATTACTACCTACTATAAAATTTATAACGCATATAACTCGGCTAATATAGGTTATATATAAGTATATTTAGTACTAATTAATAAGTAATTTAAAACACTATTAATAAGTATTAGTTGTACTATATTGCAGCTTATATTAGTAAAGTTATTTTAGTTGTATAGTTTGGTGGTAGGATAGTAGTGTAGTATATAATGTGCGATGGTATAGCTATACAAAATAATTTGTATAATGCAAAGCACAGTAGTTAAACACTTTTATGTTGTTGGATTTTAGCGTATGATCTGTTGTATTTTAGTGGGTGCACGGGCTATTAGGCTTTAGTTACACTGCTTATTTAATCGAAATAGCGCTTTTTAATAGCGAGCTATAGGCTTAAGTTAAATGCTACAATTTAATATTTGTAAATTATAAAAACTACTTTTTTATATTTTTTTATAAAAAATTTTTTTACGTAATAACCGCTAGCTTTATTATTATAGAATTGTTTAGGTTAGTTTATGCTTTTTTTATATGCTTTTTTTATAATATAGCAGTATAATATACTTTTTGTATTTTATTTTTGTTTTAATAATTTATATGTTTATTTTAAATATAATTTTATAATATAGCAACTTTAAAAAAGCTTTTAATATAATTATATAGCTAGTAAATAATAATAGGCTATTATAGGCCAACTGCTGTAAAAGTTTTATATTATATGTATATAGTTGTATTTAACGGTATAAACTTTAATAAAAGCTAATATTTAAAAGTTAGGTATAAATATTATAGTAGTCTATTAGAAAATATTTAAAATAGCTTATATAACTGCTAATATACAAACAGTTAAATAAAGCACGCTTTAAACATTATAAAAAAAGCATATTATTTATGTTAATATAAAACTAAATAATAATATATAATAAGTAATTTACTTATATTAAGCAAAATAGTTTATATATATAATATTTTTTTAAAATATTGTAGCTTTTGCTTTAAAAAAATAATATATACTTTTAGTACTTTTAATAGCTAAAATTATATTTAGCCGGCTTAAAAGTAATATAAAATAAGTTTATATACAAAAAATTATAATATTAGTAAAAGCTATTGTTTTATTAGTATAAGCTAACTTTAAAAAAGTTGTTAAGTTAAATACTAGTTTATAGCTAGTTGCTAAACTATATAATTATTTAAGCTATTAATATTATATAGTTGTTATATTTATATATTTATATTATGCTATTAGTATATGTTTACTTTTAAAAGTATTTTGTTATTTATTATTTATTATATAATTAAAGTTAATAAAAAAGTAGTTTGCAAACTATAATAAATTTATAATAGCTTTTAGTTTTATAGCTTGCTAGTTTTTAAGCTAAATAATATATATACTAAACTAAGCTGCATTAATTTTTTAAAATTTTATTAAGCTTGTTATATAATTTTTTATATAATTTTTTCTGCTTTTCGATAATTACTGTATGCTTTTTTGCTAGCATAGGTATTTTTTTAAAAAAGCTGTTTTATATACTAGTATAATATTATAAAATTAAGTATGCTTAAGTTATTGCTTTTTATTTAGTTTAATATAAAGCAGCCTATTTTTTAAGTAAGCTATTAGCTTTTAAATTATTAGCTTATAGTTTAAAAATAGCGCTAAAAGTTTTAGTAGTAGTATAAACTGCTTAGCTATAAATTTAGTACTAGTTAGCAGCAAAAGCTAAAGCTAACCTAAAGGCAGTTTATTTTCTAATGCTACTATTAGCATTAGTTGTTAAAAAAAAAAGCAAGGCTACAAAAAGGAAATATTAAAGTTAAGTTTAGTTAAAGCAAACTATAAACTTTGTTAGTATATTTTATATTAAACAAAAAATATTTATACCTAAAAAATAAATATTAATATAACGCAAGGTTAATTTTTTTTATGTTTTTTTTATATATATTTCGTAAAGTTTTATGTTTTTATAAAAGTTTAACTGCAAAAAACCTTATTAATTAGTATAATATATTAGTAGTAATAATTTGTTTAATGCTATTTTTAGCTATTAATATTTTTAATATGCTAGCTACTTATATTAAAAAATTAAAAAAAATAATTAAAGCAATTAATAAAGTTAAAAATAAACTAAAAACTACTAAAAAAAAAGCTAGAAAAAATTATAGTAGTTAAAAACAAAATTAAAAACAGTTACTAAAAATAAAATTAAAAACAGTTATTAAAAATAAAATTAAAAGTAGCTACTAAAAATAAAATTAAAAACAATTACTAGAACAAAATTAAAAACAGTTATTAAAACAAAATTAAAAACAGTTACTAAAAATAAAATTAAAAATAGTTACTAAAAATATAATTAAAAGTAATTATTAGGAATAAAATTAAAAATAGTTACTAAAAACAAAATTAAAAATAGTTACTAAAAATAAAATTAAAAATAGTTACTAGCGGCAAAATTAAAGCTAGAACTAAAAAATAGTATAACTATTTTTTGTTAATAATAATATATAAAATAGCTTAAATTTTTATTGCTAGCTTAAAATATTAAAAGCAATAAAATACTTGCTAGGTAATATATATGTAATATATTATTTTCAAACTGGAAATTAGTTTTTTTATACTTTCCAAGCTTTAAAATGCTATATATTTTATATATATTAGCTATATTAGCTTACTATATATATTATATATAACATTTATAATTATATACTATAAATAAATTATTAAATAAGCAGTTATTATATTTTATTATTTTATATATTTAAAAACTTAATATTAATTTTTTTAGCAGTATGTTTTTTATAAAGCAAATATTACTTTTTAAATATACTATAGCGCTTTAACACTTTAACTATATATTTTTTTTTTTTTAGTTTATATATGTGCGGCCTAATTAACTATTGCAATATATAAACTAGAAAAGTTAACTAACCAAAAAAGCAATTTACTATTATAATATATAAACTAAAAAAGCAAATAAATCAAAAACAATTTACTGTTGCTTTTTGCAACAAACAAAAGCTATAATTTTATTTAACTATATAATATACTATAAATAACTATTATATTTTTATAATATAATAATATAAATATTTACTTTTATTTAGTTATTATTATTATTATTACTATTTTTACTATTACTATTAATAGCTTTAGCTTATTACTTTTTTAGTTTATGCATATATAGTTTAATTAACTATTATAATATATAAACTAAAAGTGCATATAGTACTTTTTTGCTATTAAAGCTTTTTGCAATATAAAAAATAAAAGAAATATATAGTTATTTATTTTATTGCAGCTATAATACAAAAAATAAAAAAAATATGCAGTTATTTATTTTGCTATAGCTATAATATATATACCGGACTAGTATATTTGTTTACTATAGTAGTATAGCATATTTTATATATATAAACCAAACTGTTTTAACTAATTTATTTTATTTTCTATAATTTTATTTACTAATGTATATATAATGCTGCTTAAAAACAGCATTAGAAATATATACAAAAAGTTTTTTATATAGTTAATATATAAATATAATGCAAGTATAAAAAAAAAGCTGTAAAATTGTTTAAATTAGCTACTTAAAACAATTTTATAACTTTTTTATAATGTTTAGCAGATTATATAACTTTTTGCAAATAAAATTATACTTTTTTTTATATCCGTAAAGTTTTTAAATAGCTATATAAAATAAAACATAATAATAAGTAATAATATATAGGTAAGTTTTAAATACTTAGTAATATAAAAAAAGCTTTAGCTGCTATTTTAAAGTATAAAAAGTTTTTTTGTTTTATACTTTTAAAAATAAATATATATAACTATTAGTAGCTTAAATTATAATATACTATAGCTTATATAAAATTAAATAACTATTATAGCTAATATTACTATTTCCAATATAAATTTTGCTTTTTTAAACTGCATTATAAACTACTTTATATAAACATTAGCATAATATTTTTTTAAAGCATTAATATTTTAAGCTTTTGCTATTTTTTATAGCATATTTAATAATATTTAATTTTATTAATTATATATTTTTTAAACTTTTTTAACGTAAGTATTTACTTTGCTTTATTTATATTTTATTTCTATTAATAATAGCAATTATTTAAATGGTTTATAAAAAATTTTTTGTTTAAGCTAGCATAAAAATTTAGTTTTATTTTAATTGCTAAGTTAAAAAAAGCATATAGCTAGCTAAAATATAAGCATAACTACAATTAGTTAAAATATAGAAAATTGCCGACCTTATTAGCAAAATATATAGTTTAAACCGCAATAGTAAATACTTTTTTATTATAATGCTAAAAGTTGCAAACAGCTTATATTAAAAGCTTAGCTAGCTAATTAAAAACAGTATACTTTAAACTAAGCTTTTTTAAATAGAATACTAAGTGTTTTAGCTAAACTAAACAGTTGTTTAAACCTAGCTGCTTTAAAATAGTAATAAAACTAAAGCAACAGCTAAAACAAAAATTTAAGCGTTTTAATTTAATAAAACTAAGCTTACAAAATTTTTAGTTGCTAATAAATTTTTTTTAGTTCTTTTTACTATGCTGCTTTTTATTTAAAGCTAAGCTTATTAACAAAATTAAATCTAGCTTTATATTTCTTTAAGTACAAAAGCCAAAAAGCAAAATATTTAATACTTATATTATATATAAAACTAAAAATAAATAACTAGCTTTTAAAATTAACAAAACTAATATAGATTTATTTTTTTTTAATTTTATGTTTGTTTAATATACAAAAGGCCGATTACTTAAAATTAAAATATTTAATACTTTTTTTGTACTTAAAACTAAAAATAGCCTGCTAGCTTTTAAAATTAATAAAGCTAGTTTAGCAATATTTATTTAAAATATTAAAAATAAACTGCTTAAAACTAAAATATTTAATATCTGCCTAATATATAAAGCTAATAATTGTTTATTAGCTTTTAAAATTAGCAAGACTAATATAAATTTATTTTTTGTTATTTTAGTAATGCTTGCTTAAAATATTAAAAGCAGGCTGCTTAAAACTAAAATTAAAAATAGCCTACTAGCTTTTAAAATTAGCAAAACTAGTATGCTTGCTTAAAATATTAAAAACAGGTTGCTTAAAATTAAAATTAAAAATAAGCTATTAAATTTTAAAATTTATAAAACTAATATATATTTTATACTTTTAGCTATTAATAAACCTAATTTATATTTTTTACTAATAATTAATTTTTGCTATATGTGCAAAATTTGGCTTAGTTTTTTATTTCGCAAGATTTTTGCAGTAAAAGCTAATATAGCCGTAATAAAAACGCTTAATTAAAAGCTATTCTTTAAAATTTTATAAAAAAAGCTGTTAATAAAAAAAATAGCATTTATATTTAAGCAGCTAAAATTAAATTAAAACTTAGTTAAATATATATAACTGTTTATATAAACGTATTTTTAATACTAAAAAATGCAATATTAGCTTAAAACTTATGCAAAAAAAAAAACAAAATAAAAAAAAAAAAAAACCAAATCAATCTTTAGTTATTATAATTGCTAAAAATGCTACAATAAAAATACTAAAAGCTAGCGTAAAGGTTTATTAGGTTATTAACTAAGTTTTAAAATATACTACTTTTTTTGTTTAATATAAGCTATTAATATATTAATCTAAAGCTTTATAGCCCTCTAAACGTGCTTATTATAGTTATAAGCCCTTTTTGCGCTTTTTAAAGCTCGCTAGCAAGCTTTACAACTAATACCTGCCTATTTTAACAATAACCTACTTTAAAAATTACCTGTTTTAATAATAACTTTTATAGAAATAACTTTTTTAACTATAACTTTCTAAAGTAAACAAAAGTTTCAAATTATTTAATTATTTAGTTATTTAACCAAGCTTTTATAAAAATAGTTTAAGTTAATATATTTTTTAGTATAGCAGGTTTTTTAGCTATATAAACTTTAATAATTATTATTATTCAAAAACAAGCTTAAAATATTAGCATTTTTATTATTTACGTTTTTAAGAATTATTTGTGCTATAAATAGCTAATCTAACAGCAATTTTATAGTGTTCTTTAGAATAGTACAATTAGTTTAGCATAAACTGTTGCTTTATTTTTAGATTTTTAGGTGCTAAAATAAATATAAAGGTATAAAGCTATTAAATTAAATAATAATTGCAAATTTACGTTTATAACTAATAATATTCTGCTTTATTTTTTTGATAGTTTTTGTTTTATTTGCCTTAGTTTAGTTAAAAATATAGCTAATTAGCTTTTAGCAATTAGCACGTTTTTTTTATTGCTAACGGCCTTCGATTAGTTTAGTTTTTAGGTTAATTACGTTTAAATAATAAATTATGATTTTTTTAATTTAAACGTAGCAGTTAGCATAAATGCTGGTTCTTTTAGCTTAAGTATTATTTAACAATATAGCAATACAAATTAATAAGCTATAATATAAAGTTAATATAGCTTAGAGCAAGCTAGAAAATAAAAAAAAAATAAAGCTTACGATTATAAAAAGCAAATAAAAAATAAAAGGTATAAAGTATTTAATTACTTAGTTACAATCGCAGAATTAAGTAAACATATATATAAAAAAAGCATAAACTATAATAGGCTTAGTGCAGTTGCGCAGCAGCAGTATAATATAGCAGCAGCATATTTTGCATATGCTACCCTTTTATTTTAATTTTTTAAAATGCACCTGCTAAATAATAAAAACATACAACTAGCAAACAATAAAAGCATAATAAAAAGTATGCTATATATAAAAATATAATAATAATTAAATCAATATTTTAGGCTAAAGCTAATAGCCTATATAAAATATAATAATTTAACAATATAAAGTTTTATTTTAATTAAACTATTTATACTATATTATTATACAAAAAGTTATTATTTTAAGTATACAACCATCTAACTTTTTATAATTTTATTTTTGGTTATTTGCATATTACCTTTATTAAAATTATATAAGCAAAGCTAGCAAATTATTTAGAACATAAAAATATACTAGTATATAACAGTTTTATTATTTTTAGGTTAACTTTAAATATTTGGCCTAAAACTTTCTACAGCTTTATAATCGTTTATAAAATAGTTTAAATTTTTGTTTGCTTAATTTTTAACGAAAGATTTAGTAATAGTAATAGCGATCGGTTTAATTTTTTTAAAATATATTTTTATTAAAAACTTTTTTTTTTTTTAAAACAAATAATTAAAAAAGTTTTCTATTATATTATTAGTTAAAAATATAGCTTTATATAAATATATACTAATTAATGTTTTTAAGGCGGCTTTTTTTTTTAGGTAGCTTTGTTAAGCTATATGTTTATTTGCAAACTTTTTGTTACTTGCTATAGTATTATTTATAAAAGCATATGTAGCTTTAAAATAAAAGCAAATAGTTTTAAAAATAAAAGGCTTAAATTTTTCGCTATAACAAATAGTACTTTTTAAATCGAAAATAAGCTTGTGTAGTTTATTTATAAGCTTTATAAAATAGCATTGCTAACTTAACTATAGCAGCTTTTATAAAAAGCACATAGCTAGATTGCAAATTTTATAAATTTTATAAAGCTGTTTATTGCCTAATATATTTATTTAATTTATAAACTTGTATAACAATCGCTAAAAAAAAAAACTCTGCTTATTAAGCTTAAAAATTGTAAAGTTAAGCAAGTAAGTAAAGTACTGGCCATAAATATATAAGTTTTAGCCAAATATTTTAATTAGTTTAAAAATAACTACAAAAAGCTAGTTAGCTATATAATTACAAAAATATATTTTTATATTATATACTAAAGAATATATAAGCTGTTTTTTTGCTTTTAAAGTAGTAATAAATTGTTATAGTTTTGCAGCCGATTAATTATAATATTTTTGCAATGTTTTGCAAGCTGCTAAGCTGTAATGTATTTAGCTTATTTTGCTTATAAATTGTTTATTTATAATATAAAAGTTAATAATTTTTAATTTTAAAAAAAAAAACATTAAATAATAATATTATATAAAAAAAATAAAAGCAAAAATGCTTACTAAAATAATTTATATTTTGCATATATATATAAAAGTAAAACAATTTAAAAAACTAACCTGCTATGCTTTATTATTAACTAAACTATTATACTAAAAAAAAACAGAAATATAACTAAAATAAAGCTTGTTTATTTCTATTATAAAAATAATATAAGTTTTTTAAAAATAATAAAGCCTAGTTTTTTTAAAAATAAAAATAAGGCTTATGTTTAACCTTTTAGCTTTTAAAAAAAATTTGTTTCTTTAAGCAAAATAGCTATTGGCTACTTAATTAAATTTTTTCTAATATATACCAAACATAGCCGCAAGTCTAACTAAGTAAGTAATAGTTATAGCTATATATAGCTTAAAAACTTTAGTAGGTATAATTTAGTAGTAAGCTTTTTGCAAACACTAAACGCTAACAGCAAAGCTTACTAGATCTTTACGGTTAAAATTCCCTCGGCTATAATTAAAACGCTATTTTTAATTTTTCTAATTAATAGAATCTTTTTTTATTAAATAAACAGTAGCTAATAGTTGGACCTAGCTGGCCTATTTGTTTTGCGGTACAAATATGCAGTAGCTTTATATTTTTAAAATAGCTAGCTTTTTGCCCTTAGGATTGGTTTTATTAATAATTATATTTTATAGCTCTGATTTTATTCTGTAAATAAAATAAATAGTGCTTTTTTTAACAAAGCTACTAAAATTATCTAAAGCCCTAAAAAATATAAAAAATAACTTATATTTTATTTTTTATTGCAAACTTTGCAATCTAAATTTTTGCTTTTAATAGTTTGCTTAACTTTTTAAAATACTTGGGCTAAATTTAACTTAGTTGTTTGCAGCAGTAGTATTAAACCGGCGGACTTTTACTACAATAGTTATAGCAAAAATAATAGTAATTAATAATAAAGCTAGTATAATTATTATTTTTACTATAAAAATACCAATTAAAGTTTTTATAATAATAGTAAAGCTTGCTATATAAAATATAAAAGCGCTTTATAATAAATATGTTAATATAAGCAAAAAACAAATAAAATATAGAAAATAAATAAAATAAATAAAGTGCAAAAGTTTTAAAAAATATTATTTGGCTAAAGAATATAGCATAACTAAATACCTAGTTTGCTAGCTTTACTATAGATGTAGATTTATTAAAGGATATAAAAGCAATATTATAGTTTATAATTAATTTACAGCTGCAGTAAAGGTTTTATTTAACTAGCAGTTTAGTACTATATTAATTAGCCAAATAACGTTTTTTATATTTTTATAAATTGTTTATGTTTTAAAACATTACTGCTGTACTTTTTAACTAATTTACAGCTGCAGTAAAGGCTTTATTTAACTGGTAGTTTAGTATTACTATATTAGCTAGTCGAATAACATTTTTTATATTTTTGCAAACCTACTGCTATACTTTCCGATTAATCTATAGCTAATATTTAGTACTACTATATTAGCTGGCCGAGTAATATTTCTTATATTTTTGCAAACTTACTACTATACTTTTTAATTAATTTATAGCTAGTATTTAGTACTACTTTATTAGCCGGCCAAATAATGTTTTTTACATTTTTGTGAATTGTTTGTGTTTTAAAACACTACTGCTGTACTTTTCGACTAATCTACAGCTGCAGTAAAGGCTTTATTTAACTAGTAGTTCAATATTACTATATTAGCTAGTTAAATAATGTTCTTTATATTTTTGCAAACTTACTACTGTACTTTTTAATTAATCTATAGCTAGTATTTAGTACTACTATATTAGCTAGCCAAGTAATATTTTTTGCAAACCTACTACTGTACTTTTCAATAATGTTTTTTATATTTTTGCAAACCTACTGCTATACTTCTCAACCAATTTACAGCCGCAATAGAAATATCGCAATTTTTATAATACGTATTCTAATATATAAGTAAGCCTTAAATACTTATTAACATATAAAAAGTCCTAACTGCTACTTCTAAAGGGTGGGCATTTACATACGAAAATATCCTTTTGTTTATACTTTAAAAAAAAAAAAATATAGCCATATATAGCCTTAGTTTCTAGTTAGGCTTCTAATAGTATTTTCCCTTTTTTGCTTTTTTATTTCAAATAAAGCTATTTATAAAGTTTTAATTTAGTTGCTTTTATTACCGGTTATATATATATTATTATTTTCCGTTAAATATACCTTTTTGTTAAATAAGTTAAAGTTATTAGTTTTATAAACTACTTTTGCTTTATTGCCTATTTTTTACTATACTAACTAAGTAGCTTTAGCTTACTTGCATACAAAAAATAAAATTCTTACAAATAATAATTATAGCTTTTTAGATTTTTTGCTAGTTGCTATATTAGTTTATAGTATTGCTAGTTTACTAAATACTATAGTTTTTTTTTTAACTGTTAGCTATTAATAACTTTGTTATAAAGCTAGCACTTTTTTAAAGTGCTGCTATTATTGCCGCTTTTAACCAAGATTAGTTTGTTATTTTTAAATATTACTTTTTTGTTAATTTAAGCTTGGCCTAGCAGTTTGCTATTACTAGCGATTTATAGCTATAAATAATAAAATACTAAAAATATGTTTTCTAATAAGTAATATAGCTATAAGGCGTAAACCTTTCTATAATACTTTATAACTTTATACAGCCCTATTTATTTGTTTGCTAGTTTTTTTATGCGCTTATCTAACCTAACGTTTTTTATACTTAGCTAAACTTTATTTCTAACCTTAAAGTTTAGTAAGCTAGTATAGCGTTAGTTTGTATAGCAATAGTAAAACTTTTATGCTAGTTTTATGTTTATTTGCAAATTATTTAATAGGAAGACTTATTTAAATAGTAGTTTAGTATTACTATATTAGCTAGCCGAGCAACGTTCTTTATATTTTTATAACATTACTACTGTACTCTCTAATTAGTCTATAGCTATAATAAAAGTTTTGTTTAAAAAATAGTTTAATATTACTGCATAAGCTAGCCAAATAATATTTTTTACATTTTTGCAAAACTACTGCTATACTTTAGGATTAATCTATAGCTTTAGTTAGTAAAAGTTTTATCCAACCTATAGTTTTATATTGTTTGCTATAAACTTTTAATTTAAATAATAATATTTAAATAAATTAAAAACATAACTTGGCTAGTTATTAGCTAAAAACGTTTTTACAGCAATAAATTAATCAAAAAATACAACCAAAGTGTTTAAAACTGCAAATAATTTTAAAAACACAACTTGACTAGTTATACTATAATTTTAGTTAGCTAAAAATGCTTTTACGGCTATAAATTAATCAAAAAATACAATAAAAGTGTTTAAAAGTGCAAATAATTTAAAGAACACAACTTGGCTAATTATACTATAATTTTAATAAGCTAAAAATATTTCTATAGCTTTAAACTACTATAAAGCATATGCTAAGTTTTAAATATTTTTTTAACTTTTGTATTTTATTAACCAAACTTTAACTTAAATTTTTTTAACTAGCAATTATTTTATTATTTAAAAACGTTTATTATAATAATACTTATAACTTTTACTAGTTTAGTTAGCTTTGCTTTAAGCATTTAAACCGCTATTTTAACCATATTTAATAACTTTTATTAATATAAAAACAATACACTTTTTACAAACATATTAGTATTAAAATACAAATATGCTTTAATATAATTAAATATATAGCAAAAAAAATAAATAGTTTAAAAAAAAAACCAGTCGCTATTTATTTTTTTATAAAATATTTAAAGTTATAAAAATCTCTAAAAGTTGGCCTAAAAAATTAATACTTATTTTAAAAAATTAAAAATCGCGCTTGACGGTTTATTTACTAAAAACTAAAAAAAAGCTTAAGCTATATTTATTAAATTAAAAAACATGCTTATTAAAAACTATACTAAGCTTGCTAAATTAATTAAAGCAATTTTTAAGCTAGCAAAAAAGCTTAATAAAAATGCTGCTTATTACTTTTAAACTTACTACCGCAAAAATATTAATATATTTAATAACTAAATTTTTAAGTTTGCTTATAAATTTATTATAATTTAGCTAAGTTTAATTATTTAACTAACATTAGACTTTTTATATTAAAGCTACATTTAATTTAAAAAAAAGTTTGATATATTTTTAAAGCTAGATATGTTTTTTTTAGATATACTTAATAATAATTGCCGGTTATTTTAGCCCGTTTTATAACGACCTGTATTATTATAACCTATATTATTATAACTTTTATTAGCACAATTTATAGCTTGGAATATAATTTAATTTAAACGGTTTAAACCTACTAACCCTACTAGCCTAAAATTTAATCGATTGGAGCTTTAATTATCTACTAAAGCTATACCCTAAAAACTAAGCTTATTTACAAAACAAAAATCTTTAGCGTAGATTGCTGCTAATAAAGCTTTAAAGTATGCAATTATTATTAAACACAAAAACTATTTAAAAAAAGTTTGCATAACTTAAGCTAATAAAGCTTTTTTGGATTAAACCGCAGGTTTTTTTTATACAGCCTACAAAAATTTTATTAATAAACACCAAGCAAATACTAAATTACAACTTAAAAATAATAAACTTTATGCTATTATCCGACTAAATATTAGCAATATTAAAAAATCGATTTTAAAACCTGTTTTTTTAAAGCATATTTTGCTTAAAAATTCATTTAACGCTTAGCTGCTAAACAGCTACATATATAAAAGCAGCTTTACAGATTTTTTTAAGTTATTATATATATATTAGATCGCTAAGTTTACTGCAGTATTTATATAAACAACTTAAATCTATTATATTTATATTTATAATATTTATTAAATTAAAATTAAGCTAAAAACCGGCTTGTTTTTTTACTAAAAAAACTAGTATTAATATATGCTAAAACTGCTATTAAGCAACTATAAAAACATTTATAATGCTTTTTAATTACTAGATTATTTTGCCTAAAATAACTATTAGTGCTTTAATAAAACTAACAACAAAAATATAAAACTTAAACACTACATATACCTTTTGTTTAACTTAAAGCTAGTTTTAATTAAAATTAAACTTAATATTTTTATATTAAAAGTTTTTATTAGTAGAAAAAGCAAAAACAAACAATTTATTTACTTTGATTATACATTTTACAAGCGTAGCTAAAAAAAAAAAAAAAATAATTAGCAGCTTTAAAGTTTAAAAAATAGTTTTAGGTTAGAGTATTATAATGCTATGCTTTTTTGTTTAACAAAAGAATAGGTTAGACCTAATATAACCAAAAATCAGCTTAAATTATATTTTAACAATATTTTATACCTATAAATAACTTAAGTTAACATTTTAAATATATTAAAATATTAATATGCTTTAAAATTTATAAACTATATTAAACTTATTTACAAAATAAAAATATAAATAACTAGTTTATTTAAAATTAAATATATTTTATTTACTAAAAGCTAGCGCAAAAGTTTGCTAAATTATTAACTAAGTTCTAAAGTATACTGTTTTTTTAGTTTAGTATAAACTACTAATATATTAATCTAAAAGCTTTACTAGCTACTATAAACGTTTTTATTATAGTTATAAACCCTTTTTGCGCTTTTTAAAGCTTGCTAGCAAGCTTTACAACTAACGCCTATTTATTTTAATAATAACAAATGCTAAATATAACCTATTTTAACAATAGCCTTTTCGATAATTAAAAATATTAAAACAACTTAAGGTGTTATTTTAAGCGTACTTTAAAGGCCTAACTAGCGTCATTTTTTTAGCTATCTAAAGATTTTATATATAAAAAAAGTTAGGAAAAACAAAAAAAAAAAAGTGTATATTATCTGCAGGTAACAAATCTCTAGCTAAAATTAAGGCTAGGGGGTAGGCTATTTATACAGAAATCAACGAATTTTTAGCTAAATCCACCTTATATAATTGACCTGACCCTTGGTTAGAACCTTAACGCCTGCTCACCTTAACGCTTACCTACTTTAACGCTTGCTTACTTAAAAATAACCTGCTGTAGTATAAAAAGTTTATAAACATAGTTTAATTATATATAAATTATATATAATAAAAACATTTATAAAAAATAAATTAAAATGCTAAAAAAACTTTTTATTAGGCTAAAAGCCTTACAATAAACTAATTTTTTTTTATAAACTTATATACTATAGCTTAAAAAATTCGCTAATATTTCGGTAATATAGCTAGCGTTCTGTTTATTTAATAAAACAACTATAGTAATATTACTACTACTAAAAATAAAAAAAGTAAAAAACAAAAGCGTAAAATATAAAGCATAAGTTTTTATATTAGCAGCAAATAAATTAGTTTTAGCTTAAAAAAATTTTTGCTAAAAAATTTTATTAAAAATATAAATAGCTATATATAGTTAGCTTTTTTTTTATATATTTTTAGTAACCAAGCTTAATATTTTAAACGCTAATAAAATATATAGTTTAAAAAAGCATTTTAGCTTTAAAACTATTTATTAAGCATATAACAACTAATATTAAATATAGTTTGCTAATTATAGTATTAATATATTATAAATATATTATACTTAAAAAAAAATGCTTTAGTAAATCTATAAAAAGCAGTATAAATATTTATTAGTATATTATTAATAATAAATGCTAATAACTATATTATAGCAAACGCTAGTTAACTTGTTAACTACTATAAATATAAAACAGCTAATATAAAGTATAATATAGCGCGTAGCAGTAGCTAAATATATATAGCAATTAAAAATAGCAGTAGCAGCAGCAGTAATACTTTTTGCAGCTTTTAAAGCTGCTATCTCCTTTTTAATATAAAAGAAGCTAAAAAAAGCAGGGGACTTTAGGTCGAAAAAAAAAAAGAGTAAAAAAAAAGAAAAAAAAGAAAAAAAAAAAAAAAAAAAAAAAAAAAAAAAAGAAAGAAAAAAAAAAAAAAAAAAAGCAATAGCTATAGCGCAGCAAGCTTTTTTTTTTGCGCGGCGTTTTTTTTTTTTAAAACTTATAAGCTATAACGTTATAATATAAATAAATCGGCCAACTTATATATACTTTTGCTTTTTTTTTTTTGCTTGCAAAAAAAAAAGCAAAAAAAATAAAGCAAAAGTTTTTATTATTATTATTTTAAATAAAGCTAAATATAAATATAGTTAGCTGTTTATTTATTGCTTAAGTATTTATATAATATAAAAAATAATATATTTATGCTATAATAAAATTAAAAGCTTATAATAATAAGCTAAATAAAATATTAGCATAATAAATTAAAAGTGTAGTAATATATAGCATATATAAACTAAAATTGTAAAAAAGCCAAAAAAAAAAAAAAAAAAAAAAAAAAAAGCTAAAAGCTTTAAAAAAAAAAAAAAAGTATTTATATTTAGGTATAAAAATATTAAAATAAACTAAAATAGGTATTTATATACTTAAAATAATAAATAGTAATAGTTAAAAAGCTATAGCTAAAAAAACAACTTAGTAATTTAACTTGCTTAAATAAATATAAACTAACCTAAATAATAAACTATATATACTAATTGTTATAATTTATATAGTTATAATTTATATATTTATAATTTAAACTATATTTTTTATTATAATAAACAAATAAAATTAATAAATTAAGCTATTTTACTACTAAATAACTTTAAATAATATTAAACTAAGCTATACTACTGCTAAATATATTAAGCTAAATTATATTAAAGCATATTACTACTAAACAATACTAAACTAAACTATACTATTATATTTTTTTATAAATAAAAGCTAATTAAGCTAAAAATAAATAAAAAAAAAAAAAAGTTACTAAGCTAGTAGTATAATAATAAGTTAAAAATAACACATTTAATAATTAATAATATTATAATATTTATTTAATTTTTAGCTAGTATATTAATTAATAAGCAAAAAATTGCTATTAATTTATATAACTTTATATTTAATTTAAAAATTTAGCTTATTTAAGTTTGCTAAAATATTTTTTATGTATTAAACATTATAGCTAGCATTTTAAGTTGCTTTAATTTATTTTTAAAAAGTATAGTTTAAACTATAAACTAAAGCTAAACTAAGCTAGCTATTAATTATAGTTTAAAAAACAATATTATATACTTTGTTTATAATAAAATAATAAAAGCTAACATTAAAGTTGTTTATATTTATTAATTTATTAGCTAAACGTTTATATTAAATAAATTTAACTAGTTATATATAAATTAGTTTAATTTTGCTAATATTAGTAGTTAAAAAAGCTATTTATATAATAGTAGCTAATATATTTAATATTGCAGCTTAGCTTAAAGTTTAACTTTGCTTAGTTTTAATTAAAAAAGTTAAATTAAGTTTAGTTTGTTTGCTATTTATAAGTTTTGTTTAAGCAAAAGCTTAAAGTATATTTTTTAGCTTAGTTTTATTAAGGTTTTTTTTTTTACTTTTTATAAGTATTTTAGCTTTAGTTTTAATAAGCGCTATTGCTTTAGCTTTAATAAGCACTATTAGTTTAGTGCTAATAAATTTGCTTTTTTTAAGCTATAACTATATTTTAATATAGCTATATAAAACAAAACTATTTAGCTTTATTACTTTTATTACTTGTTTAAAAAGTAAGTAGTTATAATAGTTATAGCTAAATATATTAAAATAAAAAATTAATTTAATTAGCTTATAAACTGCTTTAATAGTATTATACGTTTAGCTATTATTATTTATTAATATAAATTTGCAGCAAATATTTCTAAAGTTTTTTTTAATTTTAATTTATATTATATAATAATATTAGTTAATTAGTAAAGTAATATTTTAAAAACGTAGTTTTTTAAAAGCTATTTTAAATTAGCACTTAATTATTATTTTAATATTTATTATATATATATACTTATATTTAAATTTAAATATTTTAATATAAATATTGCTTAAGCAAAAAGTTATTAAAGCTATTATTAATACTTAAATAATAAAATATTTAAAATTATAAAATAATAAAAAAATAAAAATAGTAATATTAATAGTAAAATATTATTAGTAGTAAAATACTATTAATAATAAAGTGCTACTAGTAGTAAAGTGCTGTTAATTTGTAAAATTTAGTAAGCAAAATATAACAAATATATATATATTATTTTATTAAAAAAAATATTATTAAATAAGTATTATTAAAATATATACTTAGTATATTTTATAGTTTTTTTTTGCTATTTATGTAAGCATATATATATATATAAACTTTTTAAGCTTATTTTTAATATTTATATAAGCGTAAACACAAGCATAAGTATATATATATATATATATATAAACTACTTAAACTTATTTTTAGTATTTATATAAGTATAAATATAAATATATATATATAAACTATTTAAGCTTTCGTTTAATATTTATTTTGCTATTTATATAAGCATAGTTATAAGCATATATATACAAACTATTTGCTTTATTATTTATATAAATATAACTATAAACATTTATATATATATATATAATAAAGTAAGCTTTAAAGTTAATTTGTTTATAGCAAAATTATTACAAAAATTATAGCAATATTTTAAAATAAAAAAAAATCGTATAAGTAATAATAATAGCTTTATTATTTAGGTTTATATAGTAAGCATACTAAAGTTTAATTTTTATTTAGTACAATTATTAAAGTTAATTAGCTAAAAAACTTTGTTTTTTTAACTGCTATTTTAAAATTTTAATATTTTTTATATTTTTTTAAAAAAATGCTAGTTTTTTTTTTATGCTTAAAAATTTTTTTTTAATATTAAATTGCTTATTAATTTAAACTTTAAGCTAGTATATATATTTGCTTATTTTTTGTACTAAGTATTTATAATTAATTTTTTATTTTAAACGTTTTATATTTAGCTTGCAAACTAATTATAGCTAGCAATATTAAACATAAAAATTATATTTTATTTTAAAAATATTATTTAGCAGTAGTTTAATTACTTTATATTTTAAGCTTTAATATAGTTTATTTAAAGCTATTTTAAGCTATATACTAATTATTATAGTATAAAAACATTTAATAATAAAGCTAAACAATAATAATTTTGCGCAAATAAGCTTTTTTAAGTTTTTAGTTTTATTTTTAGCTTTTTTTTTTATTTTTTTTTAAAAAGCTTTAGCTTTTATATAAAAAAATAGCTATTTTGCTATATGCTTGCTAAGCTTAAAAAATATTATAGTATAATTAAATTTTATATTTTAAATAAAAATAAGCTTAGTATTTTTTGCAATTAAAAAGCTATATAGGTTTATTTTAACTTAAATTATAATTATTTTTTATACTATAATTTTATAATAGCTAATAATATTTAAGTTTATAATATTATATATTTATATATATAGCGTTTTTTATATTTTTTTTTTTTCTAAAGTTTTTAGTACAATATAATAATAGGCCTAAACATTAGCTAAAACAACAATAAACAAATAGCTAATACTATAATTGTTTATTTGTTAACACACTATTTAAAAAAAACTATATAATTTTATACTAATTAAATATTAAAATTATAGTTTTAAAGCTTTTAGTATTATTAGCTTTTTAATTGCTTTGTTTTTTTTATTTTTTAGTTTTTAACCTTTTTTAGCAATATTTTTGCAAGTTTTGTTTTGCAATTTTTTAATTTATTTAGCATATATAATATATTTGTTTTTTTAAAACTTATTATTTATAATAATATTTTATATATTTAATAGCTAAATTTAAAAGCTTTTTATATTATTTTAATAATATATAGCTTTTTAAAAAATATTTGCTATTATATTGTTTATAAAGTTTATTTGCTTTAAAATTTTTATAATATTTTTAAAAAACAATAATTTAAGCTTGCTATTTTTGGTTATACTAATAACTTTTAGTTTTAAACCTATAAAATAATTAGAAGTAAAAAATATGCTTAAACTAAAATTTATTTTAATAAATATATTTAATATAGTAATATTAAGCAATAAAATTAATAAATTATAAAAAGAAAATATAATTTAATAGCTTAAATAAATAGTAAACTATTTAAAATATAATATAAAATAAAATAGCAATTAGCTTGTTTTTTTTTAAAAGTACTACTTTATACTATATATATTGTTTTGTTTAGTTTAAAAGTTAAAAAGCTGTTTTTTTTTTTAAAAAAATTAATTATACATTTTTTTTAATTAAAGCAACTATAATATTTTTATTACTTTGCTAAAATAACTAAAATTAATTTTAAATATTTTTATAGCAATAAAACGCTAATATATATTTTAATAAATTAAATAGATTTTTTTAATAAAAGTTTTTTAAAAAATGCTTAAGTATAAATAAAAGTTAGCTTTTAAATTTTGTTTTAAAATTGTAATATTTTTATAAAAGCAGTAAATATAAATGCTTATATATATAAAATTAATACATATAATATTTAGGTTATATAATAGCTTACTGTTTAAAAATAGCTAAAACTAAAATAAAACTGCAATAAAAATAAATAGTATTACTTTTTATAAAAATAGCAAAAAATAACATAATTATATTATAATTTAAGCAGCTTAGTTAAATAAATAGTATAAATAAATAAATAAAGTATAATTATTATAAAAACTAATAAATTTATATATATAATATTTAAATATATTTTTATTTTAAAAACTATATATATAAATTTAAATTATTAAAATATTTTAAAATTAATTTACTATATAAAAATTTAATAAATAATTAAAAGTAATATATAAAAGTTTAAATTTATAAATATTATATATAAATATTTTTATACTTAAACTAAATAGTTTTAAGCTTAAACTAAATGCTAATTTTTTTATATTTATTATATATAAACTTTTAGCTTTATAAACAGCAGGCTATATTTTTAGTAAAATATATTATATACTTAATTTTTATATAGCATATAATAGCTAAAGCAAACCAGCATAACTAAAATTTACATTATATAATATAAAACTTTTTTGCTAAAGCATTTAGCGCTAAAATAAGTTATAAACTTATATTAAAATATAAAATATATAAAATATAAAATATAATATATTAAGTTAAAAAAAAAGTTTAAATATAGTATAGTAAAGTAATATTTTTATAATATATAGCAAATAAATATAAAATAAAATATTTAACAATTTAAACTAGCATAAATAAATATTATAATATAAAATTTAAATTAATATTTTTTTTTAATTATTTTATATTAGTATAAATAGTTATGCTAAATTAGTACAAATTTATACTAGTTTATTATTATATTAATATAAGCTTTATAATATATTAAACTTTAAAAACTAAACTGCTATATTAGTAAATAATATTAACTTTTAATTGCTTTATTTATAGTATTATTTAAAGTTTGCAAACTGCTTTATAAAAAATATTTTTTTAAAGCTTATATATATTAAAAATAAACCAGTTATTTAGCTTTTATAAACAAAAAAATAATAATATTATAAATATGTTTATAATAATATAATAATTTTTATTAAATATAGTTTAAATATTAATAAAATTAAATATATTTATAAGCTAAAGTTTGCTAAAGCAATAAATAAATATAGTATAGTTTTAAAAGTTATTATTAATTATAATAAAACTAAATATAAACATTTAGCTTTTTATTAAAATATATTTAATTATATAAAAATATTTAAGCTTATTTTTATAAAAGTACAAAAAATTTAGCATTTTATAATACTATTTTAATAATATTATACTAAAATAGTTATTATAAACTAATTGCAATTTAAAAATAGCAAAAGCAATAAAATATATAAAAAACTAAACTTTTAATAATTTATTTTAAATTTTTTTGCTGCTTACTAATATATTAAAAAGTAAAACTAATGCTTAAGCTAAAAAAAGGCTTTTTTATAGCAATTTTAATATAAATAAATATTTATATTTAATATTTTAAGTAAAAATATTTTAATTTTATATAAAAATAAGTTTTATTAAGCAATAATTATAATAAAGCAGTATAATATAGCAATATTTATATAACTTTACTAGTTTATTAATATTAAAAAAAAAATTATATTAACGTTATTTTTTTAATATTAATATAAAAAAATATATTATATTAGTTTTATATTATTTAATATATAACTTAAAATAATGCTAATTTAATTGTTAGCTATTAATTTAAATTATTAAAAATAACTGCCGATAAAAAAAACAACTGCTAATAAAAAAAATAACTATTAATAAAAAAAAAAACCGCTAATATAAATAGCAATTTTAATATTTAAAACTAATAATATTATTTATTATTAATATTTAAGCAACTAAAACTTACTTTTTTATTTTTAAAGCTATTTTGCTTAAAAATTTAATTATATTATATATATTGTTTTTTTTATTTGTATATAATAACGTTTATATTTATATTTAATTTTGCAAATATTATTATATTTATATTTTTAATAGTTATTAATAATAATATTAAGTTTACATTTATAAATATATTAATATTAAAATATATAGCTTTATTTTTTATTTTTTTTTTTTATTTATTTTATATTTAAATAATAATTAAATTAAACTTTAATAAATATATAACCTTGTTTATATTAATATTTATAACTAAAATTTTTATACTTTTAAATATTATATATATATATATAAAATTAATATAATAATGCTATTTTTATATAATATTATATATTATATATTTAACTTTTTTATAAAAAGCTTAATAGCTATAAGCTTAAATAAAATTATGCTATACTTTTAATATATTAATTTTTTTTTAATATATTATTTTAGTTATTATTAATAAATAATTAATATATAAAAAAATAAAAGCTGCTAAAAACGCTATATTAAACAAAAAATTATATATAAATATATATATTTTTAGCATTATTTTTATTTTTATAAATTTATATATATAGCTTTATAACTTTTTGCTTAACATTATATTAATTATTTCTGTTTTTAACCTTTTTTATTATTTTTATTATTTTTATTTTTATTATTTTATTATTATAATAATTGTTATAAAGGTTTATTTTTAAAATAGGGCCCTTTAAAAGTAGGTTATTATTATTACGGTTTATTATTATTGTGGTTTATTATTATTGCAGTTTATTGCTAAAGCGGTTTTTTCCCGGGTAGGTTTTTCCCAAGTAAGTGTTTTCTGTGTAAGTTTCCAGGGTGAGGTCTCCAGGGTGAGGTCTCTAGGGTGAGGTCTTTAAAGTAAGTAGGCGTTTAAGTAAGTGGTCGTCTAGGTAAGTGGGCGTTTAGGTAAGTGGGCGTCTAGATAAGTTGTTATTGTAGTTTATCGCTAGGGCGGTTTTTTCCTGGGTAGGTTTTTTTTGGGTAGGTTTTTCCCAGGTAGGTTTTTCCTGGGTAGGTTTTTCTTAGGTAAGTGTTTCCCGGGTAGGTTTTTCCCGGGTAAGGTCTCCAGGGTAAGGTTTCCAGGGTGAGGTCTCCAGGGTGAGGTCTCCAGGGTGAGGTTTCTAAGGTGAGGTCTCCAGGGTAAGTGGGCATCTAGGTAAGTGGTTGTTTAGGTAAGTGGGCGTCTAGGTAAGTGGTTGTTAAAGTAAGTGGTTGTTAGAGTAAATAGGTATCTAAATAAATAGTTATTATAAATAGGCTTATGCTTATATAATTATATAACCACTTTAAACACTATTATTTATTAACACTTTTTATTACAACCGTAATAACTTTATTATATAATATGCTATATATATATAACTAGGCTTATTTAACACACAATTAAACAAGCTATTAAATAATACAAGTTTAGTTTATATATAATATATTATTATTTAAAAACCTAAAGTTTAAAATTAATATTTTCGATTAGCTTAAAAATTTTTTTTAAAATGCTAAACTTTTTAAAAAAACTTTTTAAACAAAAGTTGGTTATAGTACTGTTAGTAAAGTTTAGCAAAAATATAGTTATAAATTAATAGGTTTGCGGCCAAAGTTAATAAGTATGCAAAAAATTAGTAAGTTTATAGCTAAAATTAATAAGTTTGCAGCTAAAGTTAATAAATACATAGCTAAAGTTAATAAAGTTTAATAAAAATATAGTTATAAATTAATAAATATAATTAAAGTTAGTAAATATACGGCTAAAAGTTAATAAAATTTAATAAAAATATAATTATAAGTTAGTAAATATATAGCTAAAGTTAATAAATATACAGCTAAAAGTTAGTAGTATATAATTTTTTTATACTAAAGTTTTTAAGCTTTATAAAACTTAAAAAAAATATAGTTTTATAAATTACTATAGTAAATTTACTATATAAATTTTTTTTTGAAAATTAACATTATAAATAAAAAGCTTTTATACTATATTTTAAACTTAAGTAAAATTAATAAGTATATAAAATAAGTTAATTATTTAAATGTAAGCTTAAATAGTTATATATTTTTTTTATAAGTTTTAATAAATTTAATAAAAAAATAATATTTAACTTTAATAACTTTAATAGCTTTTAAAAATTATAATATTTTTAGTTATTATTATTATTACTTATAAAAAGTTTAATACTTATTGCTATTATTTTTAAATATGCTATTTTGCAAGTTATAATATACAAATTTATTTATTAGATTTTTATAAATTTTTTATTTACAAAATGCTTATTAGCTTATTTAACTTTACTTAAAAAGCTATTTGTTAGTAAGCAAGCTTAGCAAGCGTTAATTTTTTTAAAAAAGCTATTTATAATGCTTATAATTTAAAATATATAATAGCTATTAAATATATTTTTTATTTTAGCAGTTTTATTTAAGCTTTATATATAACTAGCTTTTAACTAAAACTTATACTAAGCTTTTTTGCACTATTAAAAAATTAAGCTAAAAGTTTAAATTTATTTATTTTTATTAAACTATACTATTTTATTAAAAGCTATATTAATACTTATAGTTAATTTATAAAAAGCTAAATAACTATAGTTACTAAAAAATAACCAAGTTTAATAAAATTATTTTTTTTTATAAATTATAGCAGCTATAAAAAATATAGTACTTTTTATAAAAAACTTAGTATTTTTTAAAAAAAATATAATATTTTTTATAAAAAATTTAATACTTTTTAAAAAAAATATAATATTTTTTTTTATAATTTTTAAACGCTATATTATAAGCTATAATATTTAAATTTACTTATTAACACTTAAGTTTTTATAGGTTTTTTATTTATAGAATGCTTATTAGTTTGCTTAATTTTATTTAAAAAGCTATTTATTAGTAAATAAGCTTAATAAATATTAGCTTTTTTAAAAAAGCTATATATAGCACTTATAATTTAAAAAGTATAATATTTATTAAATATATTTTTTATTTTAATAATATTATAAAAAAAGCAAGCTATTTAAATATATATTTATTTAAATATATATTTATTTAGTAGTATATTTTATTTTTTAAGTTTTAGTATATTTATACTGCTATTATTATTAAAGTGTGCTATATTATAAAATATATATTTAAAAACATTATAATAATATATAACTTTAAAGCTTAAGCTTATAATAAACTATAAACTAGTATTAAAACAAATAAGCAGTTATATATAGCTATTGCTAGCTAAACTGTTTTAAACATTAAAATATTACTAGTAATAAAGCTAACTTAATATAAAAAAACTTGTTAAGTTTAAATATTTATAAAAATTAACAAATTAAAAGCTTTAATATTATACTTATTTTTTAGAAAACTTATTTATTTAAGCAAATAAAAGCTAAATATAATAATAAATTTATAATACTTTTTAATGTTTTAAACTATATATATATTATATTAATAAAAATAAACAAATATTTTTTAATAAAAATATTTAGGTAATTTTATTAAACTTTATTATATTAAAAATAAAATTATTAATTTATATTAATAATTTTTTTGCTAGCAGTTTTAAATTAAAAGCAAAAACTTTAATATAATAGCTTTAAATATTTTAATAAATTAAAATACTAAAGTAAGCAAAAGTTTTATAAAATAGTAGTTAAATATAAATTTAGCTAATTTTAAGCTAAGTTATTATAAAATTAACTATTTTTATAGCTTTTAAATTTAAGTTTTTTATAGCAATATAATTAAATGCAAAAATAGCAGCAAAAACTTTAGAAAAAATTTTTTTTTTTTTTTAACAGTTTATTTAATACTTTAAAATTAGTTTATTTAAAGCTAAAGTTTAATAGCTAAAAAAGCTTAATACTTTTATTAAGTTTAATATACTTTTAATGTTTTTTAAAAATTTATACATAAAAATAATTTTTAAGCTAAATTATTAGTAAAAAATATAAGCTAAAAACTAAAAAATATTATATAATTTTTAATCTAAAAGTATTATAAGCATAAAAGTATTAAAAACATTAAAAGCTTTTAAAAATTAAAATATAAAAGTTTTTAAATATGCTAAATTACTAATAAAACTATTATTAAACTTTAATTTTTACTTGTTTTTAATATTATAACTTTATTAAATATATTTAATTATAAAAATATTTTTATTTTTTTAGTTTTAAGTTACAAATTTAAATAGTAATTTAAATAAATAGCATTAATAATATTAAAATATTACTTAATACTACTTAAAAATAAAAAATTTATACTATATTAATAATAAATTATAACTATAAAATATAATAATAATTTATTTAAAATATTTATATTTAAGCTTTATTAACTTATACTAAAATATATAAATAATTATATATAGCTTTTATAAACTAAAGCTATAAAAAAATATTTAAACCTAAATTAAAATAACTTATTTTTATATTAATATATTAGCAAAAAATATAATAAAAAGTTTTTTATTTTTTTTAAACTTTTATAAATATATTTATTATTAATTTTGCTAGCAGTTTATAAAACTTTATTTAGTACTAAATTTTAAATATAACAAATTTAAAGCATTATAAAAATAAAAAATTTATATTATACTAATAATAAATTATAACTATAAAATATAATAATAATTTATTTAAAACATTTATATTTAAACTTTATTAATTTATACTAAAGTATATAAACAGTTATATATTGTTAAAAGTAATAAATATAATAAAAATATATAGCATAAATAAAATATAAATTTAAAGTAAAGTTTAAAATAAAACTTTTAAAAAGCAGTAAAATATTTTATATTTTATATATATAAAAAGTATAAAATGTTTTATATATTATATTTAATATATATAACTTTTATAAATTAAAGCTATAAAAAAGCATTTAAACTTAAATTAAAATAATTTATTTTTATTTTATATTAATATACTAATAAAAAATATAATAAAAAGTTTTTATTTTTTTTAAATTTTTATAAATATATTTATTATTAATTTTGCTAGCAGCCTATAAAACTTTTGTTTAGCATTAAATTTTAAATATATAATTAAATAAATTAAAACTTTTAATAATAAATTTTTTAGTTTTAGTATTAATAAAAAATATAGCAAATTATAGTTTTTAAATATATATTATATTTATTAATATTTTAGTAAACATGCTTGTTTAAATATTATTTTAATTTTTAAGCTTTTATTATTTAGTATTAAAAGCTTATAGTAGTATAGCTTTTTAAAGTTAATAGTATAGTTAATTTATAGTTTAAACATAGTAAATTTTTATTTTGCTTATAGCTAAACTAGTTTTTTGCTATAAAATATTTTAATTTTTAAAAGTTAACTTTAAATTAAATAAAAATATTTGCTAAACTTAAATATATTAATAAATAAAAAAAAAAAAACTAATAAAAATTGTTTTAATAATAGTAAATAAAATAACAATAGCTTAAATTTAAAATTTAACTTTTAAGTTTAAATTATAATATATAAAAAATGTTTTTAATATAGTGCTTTTTAAGTTTTTTAAAATAAAACATTTTAAAAAATAAAAGCTTTATATAGTTAAACATTAAGCTTTTATAAAGTTTTTTTAATAAGTTAAATAATATAAAAATATTATTTTAAATAAAAAATAAATTTTTTTTAAAGCTAAATATTAGCTAAAAACTAATAGCGTATAAATAAAATAATTAAAAAATAAAAAGTACTATTTAATAAAACTATAGCTAAAAAAACAAGCTTAGCAAAATTAGCAAAAAAAAAAAACTTTATTAAGCTTAATTTTAGTTTAATATTATAAAAAAATATAAAAAATATAAAATAAATAAAAGTTTTAGCGCTAATAAAATACTATTATATTATTAAATAAAAGTTTAGCTAAAATAGCATATATATTTAAAAAAAAGCTTATAAAAAACAAAAATTTCCAAAAAGTAAAAAGTTTTTTTTAATTTTAATTTTTAATAGCTTATTAATTTTTTAGTTTTTTAAAATTTAAAACTAAAAATATTAAAAAAGTTGCTATAAATAACTAGCTTATAGCAGCTAAATATTTATAGCAATATTATTTTTTAATTTATTAAATTGTTTATTTACTAATAAAAAATATAAGCTAGGTTTAAACTATTATAAAATAAGTTAGTTTTATTTTATTAATAATTTTGCTATAATAATAATTTAGCTTAATATAAAAAAAACAGCTAATTTAAATAATTAATATTTATAGCTGCTTAACTAAACAATATTATAACGTTATTATTTGCTAAATAATAGTTAAATATTTTTAAATTAAAATTTATATTAAAATATAGCAATATTTTTTATATATTATAAATAAATATAAATAAACTTTAGCTTTATATTTTAGCTAGCAATTATATTATTTAAGCTTTAAATATTTTAGTAGCATTTTATATATAATAAAATTTAAATATATATAAAATAAAACTTTTGCAAAAAATAAAACTATATAATAAAGTTTTATAAATAGTAAAATAGCTTTATTACTATAATTTATTAAAAAAAAGCCTTAATTTGCTTTAATTTTTTATATTTTTTTAGTTTTTAAAAATAAATAAAAAAATTTATAATACTAGCTTTTTAAGCTAAAAGTTTATATAAACTATGCTTTTTAAATAAAAGTATTAAAAATAAAATTTTATTTAAGCAAGTAATAAAACTATAAACTATAATAAAATAATAAAATAATATATATATATTTTAAAAGCTTAATTGTTAAACTTACTATTTAATATAGCTTTAATAGCAAAAATACTAAAATATAAAATTAAATAAATATAAAATAAATTTTAAGCTATTAAGTTAATATTTAAGCTTAAATATTATAGCTTTAAGCTATATAATAGCTAAAGTTTAAATTAATTAAAACTATTTAACTAAATAATTTTATTTTTTAGTAATATTATAATATAAAATTATAGTTTTATTTTATAATAGTTAGCAATTAATTTTTTTAATAGTATTTTAATATATTATTTTTAAAGCTAAATTTTAGCTTTTTAATATTATTTTTTGTTTGCTAACTATTTTATTTTGCTGCAAAAATTTAATAGCTTAATAAAAGCTAAAATTTAGCTTTAAAAATAATATATTAAAATTTTATTAAGCTATTAAATTTTTATAATAAAATAAAGCGGTTAGTAAATAAAAAGCAGTATTAAAAAGCTAAAATTTAGCTTTAAAAATAACAAATTAAAACAGTATTAAAAAAATAATTAGCAAACAAAAAACAATACTAAAAAGTTAAAATTTAGCTTTAAAAATAATATATTAAAACAGTATTAAAATAAAAGCCAAAATTTAGCTTTAAAAATAACAGATTATATATTATTTACTATAGCTATTATTATTTTTACTTTTTTTATTTTTTTTAGTTAGTTATATTTAAAGTTTTATTATTAAATTTATTTTAGTATTTGCATATATTATAACTTTATTTATACAATATAGTGCTTTAGTTTAAAAAGTTTTAATATAATTAGCAAATAAAAAGTAGCACTAAAAATTAAATAGCTTAATAAAAGCTAAAATTTAACTTTAAAAACAATAAATTAAAATAGTATTAAAAAAGCAATTAGCAAACAAAAAACAATACTACTATTAAAAGCAATAATTAAAATAATTTGTTAACTTTAAAAATATAAAATATATTATAAATTGCTAAATATTTATATAAATTATAAAAAAGCTATATAAACTTAATAAATATTTATATAAATAACTATAAAAAAGCTTTATATAACAATAAAAGTTTTTTATTTATTTTAAATATAAAGTTTTTATTATAATAAATTAAAATTAAGTTAAAAAATAAAAAGCTACTATTAAAAATAATAGCTAAAATTATAAATAATAGCTAATAATTATATAATTAACTATTAAAAACTATTTTATTTATATTAAATTATTATTTTTATTTACTATTTATATTAATTTATTTATATTTTAATTATAAATATAAATACTAGTTTATATTAAACTTTAGCTAATATTAATTATTTTTTATATTATTTATATAAAATATAATATAAAATAACTTTTATATACTATTTATTAAATAGCAAAATTATATAATATAATTTAAAATAAAAAAAGTTATTAAATTAAACTAAAATATATATTTTAAATATAAATATTGCAAATTTTGCAAAAAAAATATTTAAAAATAATAATTAATATAATATATTTATTAAAATATACTAAAATTGCTTTTTTAATACTATTTATTTATTTATATAACTAATTATATTTAAAAACTTAAAATTAACAAAATATTTTATTACAAACAAATATAATTTTAAAATTTTTTTTTATTAATAGTAATAAATATATAATAATTATAAATATTTAAATATTTAGTAGTTATATATAATAAAATATAAATTTAAGTATTTTTTAAAATTAATAAATAATATATTTATATTTTTTTTAATTTTTTAATAGTTTAACTATTAATAAATAAATTATAAGTTAAAAAAACAAATAACTAGTTTTAGCTAATATAATATATAATATAAAAAAAAAAATAATATTAATTATATAGTTTAGTTTATTAGCTTATAAGTTTATTAAATAAATTAAAGTTTATAATTAATAATATATTTAATTAATTATTTAATTAATTAATTATTTAATTAATTAATTGTTTAATTAATTATTTAATTAAACAAGCTAGCAAAAAAATAATAAAAGCTAAATTTTTAGTGCTAATTTTATTTAACTAAATAATTAATTTTTAAAAAATATTTATTATTAATTAATAATAAAAGCTAAGCTTATTTTTAAATATTTATTTATAAATAATTACTTTTAAAAACTTTAAACTATTTAATATTTTAAAAGTTTTATTACTTTTTATAAAATTATTTTTTATATATAAAGTTAAAGCAATATTTATATTTTATTTATATATATATTAATTATATATATTTTAGTTGTTAATAATTAAATAAATATATATTAAAGTTAGCTTAGTTTTTTTTAAAGTTAAAAAAAAAAAGTTTTAGTAAGTTTTTTTTAGTAAGTTTTAATTTTAATTTTAAATATTTTAATAAGTTTAGTTTTTTTGCTTTAAACAAAATAATAAAATAAAAAAAAATTTTAATTTATATACTTTTTAAAAAAATTATATAATATTGCTAAATTAAAACTATATTTTATTTTTAGTATAATTTATATTTTAAAAATTATATTATTAAAACTAATAGCTATTTATTATTTTTAAAAAAATAAATTAATATTTATTTTATTTTTAATTAGTATATAATTATATTTATATTATTTTTTATTATATTTAGCATAATAATAATAAAACAAACTTATTTTATTTTGCTTATAAACTTTAAAAAAAGTATTTAATTTTAGCTTATTTTATTTTTTTATTTTTTATAGGCTTTTTAAAATATATTTATTTTAGCTATTTTATAAAAGCTAAAAAAAAAAAAAAAAAGCATTTTATAGCTAAAATAAAAAAGTAAAAATTTATAACTAAAATAAAAACTTATAGCTAAAATAAAAATTTGCATTTAAAAAACTAGTTAAGTAGTTGTTCTAATCGAAAGTTTAGTTTAAAAAATTAATTAAAAGTTTAATTTAAAAAACTAATTAAAAAACTAGTTAAAAAACTAATTAAAAAACTAATCAAAATATTTATAATTATAACTTACTTTTATTTTAAAGTTTAATATATATAGCTATATAACTTACTTTGGCCTATTTTTAAAAGCCGGAAAAAAAAAAAAAAAACATACATATATATATAAAGCAAAGCTTTTAAAACAAGCTTTTAAAACAGGTCTCTAGAGCTAAAACTTTACTAAAAATGGCAAATCAAGCCCCCAGCGGTAACGCTCTGTCGCGAGTCTCGCCAGCTCGCGCCCTACCAGAAGGCCTTCGCCATACCCTTAGGCCGCCGCGGCGAGGCCGCCAAGTACATCTGGACCAACTTCCAGCTCGACATGATCTGCTTCGCAGATGTGCGGGTGGAACGGCTCGCGCGGCACTATGCCGACATTCAACGCCTCTGGCTCGCCGTGCCGACCGGGAATCCATACCCCGAGTATTTCTTCCGCAATATTGACATGATGCTGGAGTATTTCCCAGCCCTGAGAGAGCTGCGCACACCCTACGCGGAACACTTTTTGATTGGGGGTCAATGGAGTTAGGGGACATACGGGGCGTGTCTAAGAGGGAATGTCCGGTTTCTAGACCCCTCCACGGGACTCCTGCTGACTAGGTCGCAACTAGCGATGGCGGATAATTGGAGTTGGCAGAAGGGGGGAAGGTTGAGAATGTAAAGATATTGATGAAGAGCTGAGATCCATGATCGACAATTATTCCGATCTCAATCTAGCAGAGCTTGCGGAGATAGATTCGCCGGACGAGTGTTTACGCAAATAAGCTGGGCTTCGCGAAAGATAGCGTTTGACACACTATTGCAAACTCGGTACGAGTAAGATAGAGCATATCGAGTATAAGAATCAGCTCTAGAGAGGACGTCGTCAAACTATTATTTCATAAAGCAGCCGCAAAGAATCACGGTAGCTCACGGCTACCGCGATATTTACTACGGAAGGATATTAAAGCACGAGGGCCCGAAATGGAACTCTCAACAACCAGTGTTCAGAGCCGCCGCCCAAACTGGCGAATCAAACCAGGGCGCACAAGATGCCTCAACACCGCCACTTGTCCCCATGATCCCAAGTCTTCCTCACCCATCATACAACCCGCCTCTTAATTTTCATCGCCACCACCATTACCCAATCCAGACTGCTGACCACCCGCAGCCATGAGAAAGTCGCGGTGCTGCTTGATAAACGGTGTGGTCATGAGCCAGTCGCGCAGGAACCACGCGATAACGCCGAGCCGGAAACCAGGGTTGATGCCCTGCCAGGGGTATCCGTACATGTTGCGCGCCGGACCCGGCGTAGCGTCGTAGTTGACCACCGGACACCAACTTTTTCGTGATAAGACGTCAGCACTGCAGTCTGGGGAGTATAAAGAAGGGATCGAAAGATAGCGTTTACTCACTGCCAGTTTGTTCTGGACGTCTGGGCAAAGCCCTCTCGCGTGATGATACCTAGGTACTAATGGCGCGAGATGCAAATTAACACTCCATACTCGAGGATCGGGGATTGGAATCCCGAAAGACTATGTGAGGCGAGAAAGGGAATACTAACTAGCGGTCTTTCCATGTTGATGTCCATACGGTTGTATCCGAAGATGAGCAAATGATTCTGGCATATCGTTAATGAAAAAAAAAAAAAAACAAGTAGAGAGACAGGTTGGTCAGCAGCTAGCTAGCCAGCGCCTTACCGAAGGGATATGCCTCCTCGCAGGGCGGCCCGCGGGATTCCAGTTCGCAAAATCGGAGCCAAAGTACGTGTTGCCCTAGAAGACGATAAGTCATGTTTCCGATCCCACATGAATATAGTAAAAGCAGAAGCAGGGACGGCGAACGTACCTCCCCAAACGGGAACTCGACAATATTGTCTGTGTACAAGTCGAGGTCGCCGCCATTACTCGCCGAAGCGATGAGATGGCCGCCCTGGCGCATCGGGTGGGGCCAGATCTCGCCGTTCTGGCGAAAGCCCGGGTAATCGGGGCCACAGAGCTCCGGGTGTTCCCCCATGAACCGGTAGATGGCGGCCGCCCACTGGACTATGGTGTAGCCGCGGCATTAGTTAGCTTGGGTCGCCATGCATCACGTTTTGTGTATCTAGATGTGCTGTAGTGGGAGGGCTACGTACACTGTCTGAAGATCGAGTCCTGATGGAACATAATCTGTCGCGAGCCGCCCATGTTGGCTGGCGCGTTTCGGCTGCGGGCGGATGGGCCTGCCATAACTCTCTCCGGTATCATATTACGCGGTGCCTGGCTAAGATTCAGTTAATCAACTGGCAGAACCTTTTGGCTTTCGCAATCATAACACAGACTACCATGTCACGTTGAGCGGCATGGGGCGAGAACTGCAGAGACCAATGAAAGAGAATGGGAGCTTACGCGTGATACACTGCCATCTCAACAGTCGTCTCTTCATCCAATATGGGTACATCGAGAAATTGGTTAAAGGGAGGTGAGATCCATTCTGGAACAGGAGTGCGTGTTGGTCGTGCTGGTCGTGCTGGTCGTAGAGGTGGATTCATCCAAGTTGCTGACGCGTTATGCTGCTCGGGCGATGAGGTGTTGAAGATACTTGATGTATGGTTGGTCGTTTTGGACGCAGTTTTGTCGCCGACGTCCTCAAGTGTTGGAGTGGTTACGATACTGAGATTTCCGAGCAAGGCGGCCGTCAGAACGGTCCAAAGGACCCAGATAGCGACGGTCCTCACTATATAACCACATAGGTTAGAACTAGAGATTTGGTAGAACTGGGATAAGCAGTTTCGTGATACGTACTGTTGGTAACTGTGGCGAGGAGCCTACCGAGCGCGAAACTAGAATGCAAGGAGGAGAAGGTTGATGTTGGTTCTTTCGGTGCGAGCTCACTCAGATTGGTTTGTGGCTCACGAGTACTCTTAGTTGGGAGGAACCAGGTTTACAGAGGCTTTCCAGATGAACTGAAGTGAATACGGAGTGCCTGCACCTGCTTTCCTTTGGTTGAGCTGTTTCCATTCCTTTCCATAAATAATATTCTCAACCTCCCCACGAGACCTACCTAAGAAGCAAACAACTTCATTTCAGCGCTAAACTCGAATATAACATTGGCCATATTATCGCCCGCATTCTCACTTCCTTGGGTTTTGTCATGGTTCTCACGTACCCATTGTAGCGTTTATTTGTACTGATCAATTCGCTTGCGCTATATCTACTTCTCCATCGTACTCCGCCACCCTATAGAAATATATAGAGCTATATAGCAAGAGGTGTTCGCCAACCATCATTTGGGAGGAGAGAGGGCGTTTGTACATTCGTGATCCTTGTGCAGGGGATATCGCGCGGCTTCCATTTACTGTTCTACATTTTCAAACAACCTCTGAATGGCGGGCAGGAACGCTTGCGCCTTCCTAAAGTCGCCGAGCTTGACTCGCATGTAGTCGAATGCGACCAGGATAACCTCGTCCACTTTTTCCTTATGCTCCATCTGATCCTTAGTTTTATCTTCCGTTATGTTCTCTATCTCGCCCTCTATCTTGTTCTCTATCTCATCCCCAGCGTTATCCTCTGCTTTTCCGTCGACCGGTATTTCAAAGTCCTCTTCCATATTAGGGACTTTCTGATACCTCTGGGAGAAATGAGTCAATAGAATTCTCCTTGCACCCATTCTTCGACCCACATCGATAGCTTCTGACATGGTGGAGTGTTTCTTGGCAATCGCGTCTCCCTGTAGCTCGTCATCGAAAGTGCTCTCATGGATGAGGAGTGTTGTGCCTTGACCAATCTTCACAAAATCATCGCTCGGGCGGCAGTCGCCTGAATATGCGACTTTCAGTCCTGAGGGGAATGTAAAGACCGTCGCAAGAGCCCCGAAGCAATGGCTCACCCAGCATGCCTCAATTCTCTCCAAACCAAACTGCTTGCTTTCCTCGCCACTGAAGATGCGTGGTTCGCAGATGCGTTGTTGGTAGTCAGTCTTACTGAACGGAATGAGAACAAGGCGCTCGAGGCCAAAGTTTTCGACATCGGCATATTCTCGCAGCCAATCGATCATGTGGCTGTGAGAGGCAAGGGCAAGTCGAGCAGACGGCTCAGACCCGGCCGTTTCCTCGTGCCAAGCTCTGATGACTGAAGCGGTCCCCAAGTGGTGATCGGCATGAAGGTGGCTAATCCAAATCATCTTGAGGTCTCGGAGCACAGAGGGCAGTTCATCACCGAAGACGCGGCGTAGCTGTCCTATAGTGTTCTCGCCCGCGTCAAAGAGATAGTTGCCATAGCCTGGCACGCGAACGAGTGTAGCGGAAACATTGCGGTACTTCGAGGGTAGTGCTGAACCTGTGCCAAGTGAGATAATTTCGGCGTCTCGGTTCGGGATGTCCGCCTCGGCTTTCTCGACCTTGGCTATGTAGCCTGGGTCTGATATTTTGTTATCCGCCCGAGCCGCCATCTCTAAGGCATCATTGTCTAGGTCGGATCGAGCGAGCTTCTCGATATTTGGGAATGGTAGTATCTTATCGTCTTGATGTAAGTATTGAGGTGCAAATTGTATAGTTTTGCCCGTCCGGCCGACTTCAAACGTAGACGGATCAGCCTTAGCCGCCCCTAAAGACGCAACTTCATTGCTATGAGCAGGCAAAGGAAAGCGGTCAGGATCGATACACCGCAGCTTATATGCTTGGGCGGCGGCGGATTCTAGGGCAATCATGTTGGGAGAGGTGTCGGAAGAGGTGAATATGTGCTTCATAGATGACATTCCCTGCATAAAACCCTCTAATCGTGTATCATTGACAACGCCAGGGCCTAGTATCCAGAAGATACTGCGTATACCTTGCATTATCTGTGTATCTGCCCATTCAGGTCGGGTGAGTAGTGCGTCGATATAGGAAGTGTCGGGCAGGTCAATAACGGCAAAACCGCTGCCGGGTACAGTCTCGCCGAGCACCATATCCGGGATCACCACGTTTCCGTCCTTTCCCTTGACGCTCTGCCGATTGGCGAGGAGTTTATAGTCGGGCTTCGCCACGCCCAAACTTTCGGCTACCTTGGGAAGGAATTTTCCTCGCCTATCGTGCCCCTTCACGATATAGCACAAAGATTGATTGGAGGGTTCAGTCCGGGGCAGCTCTGGGATCATAGCACCAGGCCAAGGCTGCCGGACTAATACGGGAATATCAGGAACGTCCTCATCGCCGCCGGGCATGGGACCTTTGTAGACCTGCAAATGGCCCTTTTCATCACGGACAAACAGCTTCGCGGGTAGTTTGACTTGGTGCAATGTCGTTTCGACAAGGGCATCGGCTGTCCAGTCAGAGTCGAACATGTGCATTACCGCCAACTCGGCAACCTGTTGGCTACCATTGTGGTCCTCGGAGACGGGCGGTGCCGCCTCGGTGCCGTCCCTGAATTCATCATGACTCCGCTTACGCGAGCTCGCCCTACCCAAATCCTTCCGATCGGAGGTAACAGGCACGTACCATACGTTGATGTTTGAATCCTTCCAGTCGGGTTCGGAGGTGGTCGCCCGGGCGGTTGTGCGGGGCACGGATCGTATTTCGTGGGGCTGTATGGGAAGGCCTTTTCGGAAGATGAAGCGACGGGAGGTAGCGAGGAAGTGAGAGATATTCTTGCCTGCGTGGATATCGAGGCGGGGTAAAGGGGCCACGGACACGGAGGCTGGGGCGTCACCAGCCCTCCTCTTCTTCTGCTTGGCAGCGTTGTTTTCGGCAACCATTTCTCTGGAGGAAGAATGAATATCGGCGACAGTGAGAATCATGCCCAGGATACCACCGGCATTGCGCCAATCCACGGGGCCACTCAGGAAGATGTTCCCCAGCTTGTTGAGGGCCAGTTTTCGCTGCATGAAGGCGCGTTGGGTGCCTTCGGCAACATGGCCAAAGACATAGCGGCGGTCGTCGAAATGCAGCAACAAGGTGGTGCCCGAGGTGTCAGCGGTGGGTGCTGTGACGATCTGGACGAAGTTGAGCATCCTGACGCCAAAGATGGGGTTTGATGCAGCGGACGCGGTGGAAGCGGTGGCGCGGCGGTACTTGAGAAGAAAAAAACGGGCTTTCGTGGTTCGGGCGGCTCTCAGCACCGACGCGACGGCAGGCTTGTCGAAAAGGGCTTTGCTCGGCAGCGGGATGTTCGCGAAGGCGGCCTTGGCGGCAGGGCGAGGCCGGTGTGGGCGGGCAGGGTGAAGAAGAGGAAGAGGGTAAAGGCGAGGCGGCCGTTGGTGTAAGTGCTGCTGCGGCTGTGGCTGTCGTAGACGCTGTCGCAGATGTGGTAGGTCCGTGGAGGAGATCGCCTTGGCCGCCCTGAGGGATGCCGAACAAGGCGCTTTGAACTTTGGGGCTATCGCATACCTGCCCTTCATCGAGTGCCAAAAATCACACACAAATATGCCCTGTGTTGCAGTCGAGTGTTGGATGACTCCGTTGTAGGGAATCGCCGTCTTTTATTTTTAGTCGCAACATTATCTCGAGGTAGGTTAGGTTAGGTATGGGTACTTACCTATCTTATCGCGAAAAAAAAAACTGATTCACTATGACATACCCGCTGCATGACAGGGGTAACCCATGCGTAACGCTAGCCCTCTTAGGTAAGTTACCTTAAGTATCTTTAGCATTTTCATGTGCTTCGTTGTACTATTGATTTACATAGCATCCTATTGTGCAGATCTCATTGTACCTTTTTATACAAAGATGTAGTTGTCTTTTAACACTACTTATCCTTATGGCATAATCACGACTCTTAATAATCATTCCATGAACTAGTTCCACAAAACTGTCTCAACTACAGATCGAGTTGCTACTTATTTCTCGTGACCGTAGCTGTCCTTGATACTCGGAAAGAAAGGTAACTATTCTTTTCGAGTACCAAATCATACACGGCTCATCATGGGTTGTATGTGAGGACCTCGAGGTTACGTACTTGATAAACCGTATCTCAACCAACGTTAGCAACTCAACGGGCCAGCTTACAGAAATCAACTTACCACTGCTCGGCCCCGGGGAACCAGACGAGCCCTCCATCTGCAAATTAATGATCCTGATAAAGGTTCAATTAGCACGAGAACCATACGCAGTGAGTCCCACAGGGTCCCTCACAGATACATGGGCTTTCCGAAAAAGCCACCTCCTATTTGCGTTGTAACGAGCGAGCCGTCCATATAGAATTTCACCGATACACTAATAGGTAGAAACCGGTCATGATAAGTCAGCAAAATCTTATAGCCTTAGAAAACGCCGATTACGAGAAGGCCGAATTATGAGGTGGTGACACCATGACACGTAGCGACCTATCACATACTCTTTCTGGTTGATATCTCGCACCTCGCATTTGATTGAGTGAAATTGGTCTGGGGTCGGGTAGGTCACGTCTTTCCACGAGAGGATCGAAGACGTATTGAATGTGTTGAATGACTATACACACATTGTTAGTGATTATTCATTCTAGGCTCGAGTGCCAGGCGAATTTCAAGTATATTGACCAAAGTCAGAAAATGAGATGGCCCAGCCATAAGATGAATGAAGCCAGATGTCGCTCACAATTTTCCCAGAGCCCTTCCATTCAGCCATATCAATCTCCGGGGGCCAACTATCGACGGCTGTAAGCCAGAACGCAGGCCAAGTTCCCTTGGTCGTCGTCGCCTTGAACTCTCCAGTAAAGTCATATCCACCGCCACGGGAGACGTTGAAGTGCTCCTTAGCATTAATAGCGCCAGATAGGTAATTGATCTTAATATTCTGGCCACCATGCACAGCGTCTGGCTGACCAGTCACCTTCTTCGCCGTTAGGGTGAGCATTCCATCTGAGAACTTGACCTGATCTTTGCTCATGCGAGCTCCTCCGTTGCTTTATGGTTTAAAGTCAGTAAGTAGTTCCGTAAACAGTCTGCCGAGTTCGCAGGAATCCGCTGAACTTTCTAGTCCCCCGGCGTTTTAATAGGCGACTATTTCTCTCAAAATGGCAACGAAATGACGCCTCATTTCACTTACTGATCAGTCCCCCAAGGATAGTTGTAACTCCAGTCTGCATCGAAATCTGACTGCGAGTTGAAACTTGTCTTCGGGATCATAGTACGGACTGCTTCAATCCCAGCGGCAAGTACCAAAAGGACCAACCCTTGCTTGTTAAGATGCATCGTGAATAAATCAATACTGATTAGCCTTAGACTCGATTTTCAAGATAGTTGACCACTCTCTCATGCGAGCTGAAATGAATCTGATATGTCAATGCTCAAGTTGCTATCTTTCTTCTCCCGCGACTCAAGTTTCTTAAAGAGCTGTATGCCTAAACGTGCGCTGAGCGCCCTCCGCGTTGCTCATTGGAGCGCTTTTGCTATTGCACGGTAGTTATTCTTCCGCCGGATAAACTATGTTCTGAGGTTCGTATAACCCCCAGCGGAGCGCTTGGTCTGCATTCATTGCTACTTTGTACTCCGAAAATGGTATGGTATATGATGATCACGAGAAACCTAACGGTCCCAGCGTTTTCGAATTTACCTGTCCAATTCGATGGAAGCCGATAAGAAATAGGGCGAATTCGAGCTACAATACACATAGATTGCACTGTAGATATTCGGCTGTGGCACAACGCTTCGTAAAAATCTTTAATGATGTAAATATAAAAGTTCTGGAGACTAACGTAGTGGCTATATATACTGGATATGTATGTAAAAATAAGAAAACACCCCGCACTCTCGCCCTATACATAGATCTAATCCCCGCACTAGCTTAATGAATGGCTTGGGGGCCTAGGTATAGTATTGGTGGGCTAGATACGTATACGAGCGAAGCCAATAAATATTGGGGTTCTTTGCAGCTGCTTCATATCCAGATCGTCTATTGGCTTGCTTTACTCCCCCTCCTTCTCTCAGCACCAAAGTTACCTAAACCATATAACCTCCCTTGTATTATAACTAGTTATATGTCTAATGAACATAAGCAATACAACACGTCCTCAAAATTTCGGGCACGATATACCGATGAAGAATACTAAATAGACCGCTTGATACTAGGTACCGACCGATTGGGTCCATGCTTACATTTCAGGGTCTAGCTCGCAACCAACCGAGGTCCCGTTTGGGTGAGGCTCGGCCCGAAGTAGCTACTCTTTCCAGTTAATTAGCGAGACCAGGGAATGATTCCAAATTTCAAACTTACATAATTCACAGACGTGTTTGGAGGTCATGTTCAACCTTATCTATAGTCCTATTCTATCTATTAGTATAGGAATATGAGCACGTCGATGGTCAGGACGAACTCAACGGAGGCAAGCCTAACTAAGGCCATCCAAGCCGTTCGTGATTGAATTCTCGGTCGGTTCGGTCCGGGCGGTACCTATCGTATTACCTCGCCTACGTGGGATCTGCATTCCCTAATGGCTTTACTCGGTGACGTCGGGATCGAAAGAGAACAATTTCATTGCCAATAAGGCCGACTCCTTGTCGACATGGTACATATTTGTGATGTGATACTCAGATGCCAAGCAGCTATTGATTGACTGCATTCACGAGGAGATTGCGCGGTGCTAGGGTGTACTAAGTTAGGATCATAAAACTCTGGATTGTATTTCCTAGCACGGATAATGGATGAAGGAAACACCACCGATATCACAAACACTACTCGGCGAGCCACGCCGTTGAGTCCCTGCCCCCGGCCCGACATCTATATTCTTCACTTGACACTCTAGTTGGTATTCGTTTATTAATGGACTCACAGTCCCCGTTTAGATGCAGCCCCCCCAACTCTCTCCTTAAAACCAACAAATGGATTGCGCCCAAACAACTTTCTAATCATACCAGTACCCCTTATCGGCAGATTCAGAGAAGAAAGGAAAAGTCAGAAAAAGGTCCTATGAATGCGAAGAACAAGCGAATTATCATGGCAACAATAGTACCACCTATCCGGCACCCGGGATTCTTATTTGAGATAGACTACCGACGGCGAACCATCTGATCGGTTTGGACTATGAGGAGTTCCAAGGGTCTAGAAGTAAGCAGCTTGTTAAATGCGTGGCTAGGGATTAACCTTATTCTATCCGGATGGATGGGTGAACAGCGGTCTAGACTTCGATTTCTTTTACTTAGACAGCTCGACGAAGGCCTTTGAGGCACACAACCCTGATTATTCGATCGAACCCCCTTCTTAACCGATATCTTCTTCAGTTCAACCGAACCGTCTGCCAACTGCCGAAATGTTTTCTAATCCACGCGCCAATGTATCTGGGAGGAGTTGAGCCAATATCATCTGATTTTACCTCTTATCTGCTTACTTTCGACATATACCCATTTAATCGACGTACAGCAGCCAAACCACGCTACGGCAGCGCGCATAAGCGCTAATAATGCGAAGGATCTTCTTTACTGCGCAGATACGAATGATCCAGCACGCCGCCAATTACCTCATTCGAATCCCGTTTTCCATCCTGAATCCATCCCGCGAATCTGTAGCGGAGCTGCATACTTGAGGACCCATCCTTCGGAACCCTCACGCTCAAGAAACTAGAAAGCGTTGAATACACAAGTCGCGATTAGACGAAGCCGCCCTGATCGCGGAAAGAAACCCGTACAGATAATGCCTTCAAGTATCTTACTTAAGTGGAAATTATGAGTCCTAGATGAGGATCCCCATCCTTCTCTATGCTGTATAGTGTAGCGCCGCTTTTCAACTTCAGACCTGCCTACACGAACTACCTAGCAATATCATACAGGGGTATTCGGTCTCTGATGCCTGTATCCCCCCTGGCCGGCGCTAAAGCACGACATGATGCCGCTATGCTAGACCTATCTTTGCCGGCTATACTAGTGTCGACTTAGCGCTACTAGCGACTTGGGAATAACGTCTGGGTGTAAGGCGGCCATCTACAACCCGCTATTCTAGGCATGTCTACAGGGCGGATTCCATGATTAACCATGTGTCTTCCACACATTCCAGGGATTGATCTTCTCGAAGCTGCATACGCCCATGCCTTCCACGGCGGTAAACATCTTCAAAGGCAAGCGGCGTAAAGATACTCCTGCAATGTCGCTCGTCACGCCATCATTCGACTGCGTTATTGCAACCACACCAAGCTAACCGTCTTGCATTGCATTTGCTGACTGATTACATAGATGGTGCGCTCCGCGGCGTGCGTCACCGCTCGCTGCCATGCTCTATGCACGGGACTGCCCAGCCCTGTTTCACCACCGGTCGACTGACCGACGATGTTGGCGGTTGGGGGCACATCAAGGCTCTAGCCACAGATGAAATCGGACCCGATGTTTGCAGCGATTAGGGGCGTGCCTCAAACAAGTATACTTGGGACTACGTAAATGCCGAATGAGACCATAGCAATCTCGCTACTCCCCCGAATTCATGTTGATGATCGTCACCGCCTCCCGAGCGTCCTGTGCGTAGCAACGGACATCATAGGCATATGCAGGACTTGGATGTTGTTCAACCAGACCTCGGTAGTCGACGTGCAGCTTTGATGCATAGCGGGCTACCTCCACATATATTGGCGGCTCAGTCGGCTAAAGTTAACCCTTGATGTCCATCTGGGGCGTGTCCGATGCATCGTTGATGGTCTGGAAAAGGGGGGTCGCACAGCATAAGTGCTGAGCTGAGAGTACGACTCTTCATTCCTCACCGCCAACGTCGTCGAGCTATCAAATCTCTGCATCAGCGCGTGCCGCATGTTCAAGTGAACGTATTCATCGGTAAGGAGTACAGCATTATTGCATTGCATACGTTCATGATATCGCGACCGCCTCTTCTCAAGCCACCAAATATCCCTTGACGAGGGAGATCTTCAAACCCGGATAGAGAATCTAATAGTATACTCTAAGTCGAATCTATCTCAGCGTACATGCAGAACCTTCCAAATTGCAACCAAACTCCAGGTCTCTGCGGTGAAAACCGTAGAAACCTATGCCAACCATATATACAATGCAGGATGCAATATCGTCTTCTAGTAGAGGATAACGGGGTTTTGTTTTATACGTATATGTACCCATTTCGGTGGTGTCGTGATCGTCGTGATCGTCGTAGCGAGTAACGTTTATTCCTTTCGCCCCAACTGCTCCGCAAGCGGTGAGCAGATGTCGTAGCCGTTATGGAAGAACTCGGCCGTCTCGCCGCTCCGTCGCAGCATCTCGTTGTCGAAGAGGTTGAGCATGGCGCCCACGCCAGGTATCCTCTCTAACCTGTTGACGGACTGCCTCCACGCGTCCATGTGTCTCGTCCCAGCCATGGCGTTCAGCTCACGTACGCGCGTCTCCAGCGCCTCCAGCACAGCCGGATTGACCTTGGGCGACCCCTGCCCGTTGGTCGGCGGGGCTTTCCGCATCCATTCCAGATACTCCGCCACCACGGAGGATATACCCGCAATCTCTGCCTGCGTGTTGAATACAGCCATTCCGAAGGCCGTGAGCTCGGCGAGTATATGGTTGGCGTCGTCAGCTCTGCATCCCCTCCCACTAGGCGACGGCGGCGGCGATGTCGTAGCTGTAGACGAGCCATTAACTATCCTGACTTCTCGGAGACTGGGCATCTGTCTATGCGAGTACACGCTCTCCCGCCGGAATGAAGACGGGGTGGTACTGGGGCCTGACATGTCGTCTATGCGTCTCGGGTCCTCCATATGAAACTGGGACGGGTCGTTAGGGACACCCATATGCGGACTAGGCATGTAGTTCATGAACTCGCTATCTAGATTCTCCGGTGACATGGGCAGTGAATGATGCGAGAAAGGGGTCGACGGTATGCCGTGAACCCCCGTGGACATGAACGGGTCTCCTGTCGGCAGCGCCGTTGGCATTTGTAAGTTGAAAGGCGAGCAGTCCGGATATTCGACTCCGATCGCCGAGTTTGGTGTTGGGATCGGATGCTGATCATTTGCAGTTGTGGGCTTATTCGTGTTGCTATGTCTTAATATGTAGGCTTCCGCCTTATCTGTTCTCGCTGTACGTCAGTCCCTCGGCGTGCCCCTCCCAATAATTCTAACGTCAGTAAGAACAATACCTAATCTCTCTTGTAAACTCTCGATGGTCTGGGCCAAGTCGGCTTTTGTGGGCTTGTGAGTTGGCACATAGATGCATGTCTCGCCGGACCGCCGACACTTCTCACACGAGGGCTGGCCCCCATCACACCGTACCTTTCGGTCGCGACATAGTTTACAGGCTATGTGGCGAGAGAGATTGTTCATGATGGGGTGGGAGAGTGTGCAAAGCCGGAAGGCAAAGAGGGAGGGTAGCCAGTTTAGCCAGTTGTTAACCGAGCTCCCTCGTAAAGCTGTCGTAGGTGGATGCCTTGGGCTTTCAACACCGCTCCACACGTGTGAGGCGCGGCAGGTAGTAGTAAATTCGTAGGTTTATGTGACAAGTGCTACGTATGTTGGGAGCTGAGAGTATAAAGCAGAGTCGCCGCCAAGCTTTGGGTTTTGGACCGATCCAATGTCCCCAGGTCCAATTAAGCTACCGAGCTTACTTGTTATGGCTGCTAGCCAATGAACCCACTAGCTTATCCCGTGAACAACGTGGATGGGGTCGGAATACATTGCTAGGATCTGAACGGTTTCTGTTGTGTTGTGGGGGGCTTCCCTCGGGAGTAGGATATGCGTGGATAGTCACGGATTAGTGGAAGGGAGCAAGAAAGATAACCCTACTCGTGCCTCATCTCTTACTTGGATGGAATATAGAGGATAAGTACCGGGTACTTCTACAAGGAAGGACGAAAATAAACCTTTGATTCGATCTGGTACTTAATCGAGAGTAAGAAATCTAAGTCGAATAAAGGGAGGTAAGGTAAAAAACCTGCTCTCACGTTTCTTGGTACATCTTTATTTTTGTCAGGGGGGATTCAGAAGAAGCAGATAAATATTCAGCTAAACAGTATGAGCTCGATTACATACTTACTTCATATTATGTTGTCCAAGGCCAGGCCTGTCGTAAACCCGCAAGGACTCTTCTGGAGCTGAGGTCTAATCACGCCGCGGAGGATAGACTTTTATTAGATCGATGAGGTTTACTACGTGCTAGGAGAAGTAAGAGTAAGACTCGGGGCTTACACGTATTTGACCCACTTCAAGCTAGTAGTGTATTCAGCTCACTTGAACAAGGCTCACGGCACCGTAGTAATTACCGGCCTTCGCGTTCCCCGTCAACCCCATCATGTTCTGGCGCCGGCGCGGGAGTAGTCTGCTTGTCAACTTAAAATATGTGACATAGCGTAGGACATGTCTTGAGTGAAACAGTCTTAGGATTCGTTTCAACCCACGACAGCGGGTCCCGGCAAAAATAGCCTTAAGAAGAAGCTGTTTACTGGTACTAGCCCACTAGAACCGACCTGGCTGCAAGGTCCCATGCCAAGGCCTTGGCATGTCCAGCTGTAACGCGCGTGATAAGCAGACTGTGTTGTGCTTCATCGGCTGTAGGCTTCTACCACTGGGAAAAAGCAGTGGTTGACGCTTTAGTCAATCTAGATGTGCTCGGGACGGATTACCGATAACATCATCAGCAAGACAAAGCCTTAATCGAACATCAAATGTAACGTCAGCCACCCCGGGTTAACCATCTGGCTGAGAAGACCTGCCTAATTAGTGTCTTGCGTCATACTCTTCTTATTGAGGTGAACGGTGTGCGATCTAGCAAGCTTTCTTCCCGAACACTAAGGCAGTCCGAGTAAGGCGACAACATGTGGGGGATAATTTCAAATCGGGACAGCCATCAATCCTTCTACTTATTGTACGTAACGTCATGATGCCGAACTTGCTAGTTACTACGTAGGACGGTCACGAAGAAAAGCCTCTAACTAACCATTGCGCCGTAGGTTTAGCTTAGTGCGCATGGTAGAGCCAATGACACTTGCCACACTACCAAGTTAATCATTTACGATCTTCCTCTCCAGGGTGGGCACCGCTAGGATAAACTAGTCTGTCATTTTATGTAGATAGATGCAGATTCCGTGAAGTATTCGCCTTGGATTGGTAAGCCAAATGTTCGGGTCGATCGACCGGTAAGCATGAGGGGAACAGAAAGAGCCGCATAACTAGGTGTATAGTTTGCTAAGTAGAAGCGCTTTAGAAACTTGAAGCCGCCTTATCATTTAATTCGGGGCGTATAGATTAGAAAACCTCGAGATGAGACGTGTTCGTACTTAGAAACACTCGCTTTTCCTAGTAATAAATGGCGTCAGCTGTTATGAGTGATAGACAAAAGCAATCGAGGTAGATGTGAACCGGGTCGGCCCGCTATGAATGATATGCATCTCTATGGCGTAGCGGGCATGCATCCGTTCTAGCTATTATCCAAATAGCACAATATACACCTAGGACCAAGATTAACATTAAACTGTAAACAAAATACCTGAAATGCGCTCAAGCTCAAGAATCGTTCTGGTTATGAACATTTCAACTTGTCTAGGCACGTGCGTACGAACGTAGTCTTGTGGTACATATTGACACCCACGGATGTGTTCCGTCCTTACTTCTAGGGATTTCGCTGTCCCTGTCGTCTCTGTTTGCTAATTTGTATGATGGAACGAATTAACAGATGGGGTAGGTACCTGCAGCATAATTCCAAGCATGGTTCTTATTGCTAGGCGAGTCCTACGTTCGACTTAGACGATCAACTTGTGAACATCCATGTCTATGCACGATCAGAGATCATCTCACCAATATGGCAACGGTGCATAGATTAAGCACCCTTTAAAGTAAACAATCTAATACCTACCTAAGTCCACCTTGAGCTCAGGGTTTCCTCCCGTTTCTGTCCTACATACATAATACTGTTATAGAGTTTTGCATCTTTGTGACCGGGATGTCAGGTAATCCTAATTGCCGCTACCAATCTATACCCTGCCTGTAGCGTGCCTACGTAGTGTATCTAAGTATGCCTACTTGGAGCCAAGTCTTAGGCTAAGGGCCAGGCCTGGCTCATGATTTAAGCTTACTCTGACCTACGCAACAAAATTAGCCTCCAAGCTACAAGTGTGGCGCTGATCTCCTCCAGCGGCTAATTAAACGTCAATATGCTTGACCCCGGCCAGCCACCAACATAGGTACAGCATACCTGTTCCTGATTACTGCGTAGCGAATTGCACAATCAAAAGCAGTAACAGTAACACCATTAGTTTGCAAAATCAGCCCCAAATGATTCGAGTGCACTAGGCATTTGGTTGTCATATGTAGCTAGCCGCTGTCATACTAAAACAAGAAATTGGCGAGCGGGGTTGTTAAACCGACTGGTCCATCTGCAGCGGTTACTTGCATACATCTCCACGCATCGAAACCGGAAAGCCAGGGAAAAGCAAGCGCGGTTACATGGAAACGCGTATTGAGGCTCCATTGTCCGATCTATGTTTAGGTTAAAACTTACTACATACCTAGCATGGACTGATATGTAGGCCGTCTTCCTTCACTTGGCGTTCTACGCGGTACAGTACGCTACAACCCCAGATACCATCAGGGTTATCCGCAAGGGGAATGGCTCGAGTTAGAGTACTCCGGCCATTCTTATACCCCTGTAGGCTAGTAAGGCTTAAATGGATTTGTATATATGTCTGCGCTCCGAAGGTGCCGACAGAGTGAATGCTGATGCCAAAACTACGCCTAAAGGCCCGATACTGTGCTTTACTCCATTAAGTAGTACGGGTTCTTGAATTGCCTGCCGGAACTATGGCTGCCCCTGACAGGAGCGAAACGATAAGGTGGCCCCTTGCTAGTGGACAAGATCCCTGCCACGTGGTGGGTTATTAGGCACGGCTTCCATAGTGTACATAGTAGTGTATATCTTTCGTAGTAATCATTCTCCATATTACGGAACTCCTAGGTTAAGTTGAAAAGTGTTGACTCCCATTGTAACCCGCGGTACAATCCGTGCTTTAAGATTCTCATTAGTCGCAACCACAGAAACTGAGCCGCAGCATACAGTATATCAATAAACCAAAGATTCAAGAGCTAGGTAGCTAGAATCCATATTATCCGCCGTCTTTTTTGGCTCGCGGCAGTTTCACGTACCTATTACTACTTTGTACTCCGGTTTATCATATAATATTAAAATACTCTATATAACTCATACTTGAGCTTCATTCCCGAAATAAATCTTCACGCTTCGCAGAATGGATTGCAAAGCATTAATGTGCTATAACCAGCAACGGGACCGCCCATAATTAGAACTACACCTCTTAGCCCTACTTAGTTAACAATTACGTCCCCACCTCGGTAGAAAAGAGAAAAGTTGACACTTTAGGATGAACAATAGATATTATAGCATTGCGTACTTTAAAACTCGTGTACCCCAGTCCTTGCTATTGTAAGATTAAAAGACTCATAGCCTATATAGCTGGCTGTTAGCTTAGGCCACTGTACGCGCGGCTCGCGGAAGGGGCCATGATTCCGCTTTTCCCATTTCCAAAACACGGCCATTATTTGGAGTCTCCCGTACTTCCTCGCTCGTATCCTGACTAAGTCATAATATATACCTAAATGTGTACCTATTCTAATTTACGAGGTAAAGTATGCGTAGTAGTGCAGGAAGATATATGGAAGTAGAGCGCATATATAAGGTGATAATAGTAAGATCGAGGTGCCCACCCGCCCCAGACCTCTTGTAAGTTACGGTTCAGACTGGCTTACGGTTTTGAACATCTAACTATTTATGTGTCACAAAAGATTGAGTCATAAAGTAAATATGTGGATAGTTGTAGCAATAGAAAAGTGTAATAGTACCGTGACCCATGTAGAAATGGATTTATACTGTCTTCCGCAAAGTTGATAATCACCGATCGTCATACTTCATCTACACAACCTTCATAATCCCGACCAGCTGTTGCCAAAGTAGGTATTTAGTAATGCCTTTGATTATTAACTCTGAATTATTTTAATACGCAGATGGACTGACAAACCCTCTTTTATAAGTGTTGGTATAGTCTATAGCCCGTATGTATCCTTCCCCCCAGTTCTATTGTATCCTTCACAGGTAGGAATCACAATAGCAAGGTATTCTGAGTAAGTGTAACCTCTTTGCCGAGCATAGTCTTCTATGTGCGGTCGATGTTGGATTAGGTATTAGTACAGGCCATCCCCAGTATTATACGTCCGGTCTATCCAGTCACCCATCCACCGTACCCAGAGCCTAAGGCGCTTCGTTTACCTATTTGAAAGAATAAAGGTTGTATTGATTGGCCCTCGTCTATACGGTTTCGTCGTTGCTATTATGAAAGCTATGCCCTATCACTTTAGTCTGGCTGCCATTAACGAGAGCGACCCTTGAGCCCTTCGAAATCTTGTAAAATACTTGAGACATCTTTCGTCCACTCGCCACTCTTGATCAACCACTCACCCTCTCGCCACCTAGCTTGGATAATCCTACGTCTAGTCTCACTTTTGATTTTCGCTCGAATGCTCTTTGAGATTCCCTGAGCCGGATAGGTTACCAACCCGGTGACTGCAGAGCCAGTTTTCGTTACCAGCCCAACCGAACCCTGACTCAACCCTTTCAAGACTCCTGTAGCCCCTTCTCTCTTCTTAGCCTCGTATGTTCGAAGAAACACACCTTTAACCGCGCCTGTAATGCCCTCGTAGAATGAACGGCCAGCTACACTCACTCCGCTACGGAAGTCGTGAATACGCTCGTGCTCCTCTACCTTTTCGCCCCAAAGCTGGGGAACGGCCCGCATACCTTCCGTTACGGCCAGGGGTATGTCCACTAATACACCGCATGTAGTACGCGCAACCGCAGTCCCCATACTATGCGCGGAAGCTGCCACTGTCCCACTGACCTTTGAACCAGATGGGATTTTAGACGATGACTCAGACACTGCTGCCAAAGAGGAATTTGAACTATGATCTAGAGACTGTTTTGGCGGCGGCTCTAGGTGAGACACATGTTGCTTGTCAGTATTGGCTTCGGGTACAGCTTGTGTATCCAGGTCAACTAGGGGGAGCATTGTAGCGCCGCTAGGAATTGCTGCGGCACCATCGGCTCTGATAACTTGAACTACGTCTTGTTCCTGCATGCGCCCACGGCGGTAGTGTTGTATAGGTTTTCGTACTACATCCACTGTAGCCTCGGTCACCCCTATGACTGTTGAGACGGAAGCGGCGGAGACGGCGGTCAACGGGTCCCATCGACGGTTTTCAATGCTGATATTCCCTGTCCAGTGTCTTGAAAAGATGTGTAAGCGCATTACTAAGACAGGAACCGGTGCACTCACAAGCTTAGCTCCTTGAGATCCACTCCATGTTCACGCAGGATCGTCGCTACACCTCGGCACATCTTTATCTCTTTGCGCCCTCTCCTATACCCCCAAACGGCGGTCTCATCTGGGAAGAAGTCGCATTGTAGTGGCCTCTTCGAGAGGTGGTGGTGAATCGAATCGACTGCGTTTGCAACACCGTCCTCTGCGGCTATCTTGCATGCAAGCGCCGAGGCGGCTTCTTGGGCTGCGGGCGAAAGACAGAATCGTATTGCTTGAGCGAGTTTTTGAGATGTGAGTGACTCGTATGGGAGTGGCACGGGTCCGGCACCAGCTTGGCTGACAACGGCACCCCAAAACGGCTGGCTTCAAACGAAGATTAGCATAAATCCCGACGATACTACGTTAATAACTCACTCCCCGAAGAAAGGCACAATGACAGTCGGTCGTCCGTATCTTAGCCCGCAAGCCGTAGTCCCTGCGCCCCCATGGTGCACAACAGCGGTGACTTGCTGGAATAACCATTCATGTGGGCAGTCGCCAATAAAGAACACATCGTCCGATCTATCAGCAGCTAGATTGCTCCATCCCCTTGAAATGACCGCGCGTACGCCTGCAGCTCTCACGGCGCTTAGCACCATAGACATTAAGCCAGTAGCATCTCCGACAACAATGCTTCCAAAGCCAATATAAATAGGAGATTTCCCGGAGCGAAGGAATTGTGCAAGGTCGTCTGGCGGTGTATAAGGGGGCGGGTTGCGGAAAAAGAAGCCGCACACATCTTTGAGATGGTTAGTACTCTCTGCGATAATGAAAGGTACGGGATAAACACGCTTGCCTATGTGATCACCCCAGTCCGGCGGCTTGGCTACAAGTGACGGAGACCAACAATATGTGAACGGTACCTTCAACGTCTCTATCAAGTGTGGGCCTTCAGTTGATGGTACAGCTTGGAGATCTAACGATTCGACTCGCCAACGATTAACAATATCACCGAGACTAATTAAAATTAACGTGTTGGATCTTACGAAGCTGAGGATAGGAAGGAAAAAAAAAGACTTACCCTTGCCATGTAAGGAAATTCACCGCCGCATAAGACACATAATTCGTCTTACTCACTGATTTGCCCACCTTCTTTCCTTTCATGTCTAGAGTAATTCCAGCTAATGGCTGGGCAAAGGCACCTGTACTGCTCCATGGCATTGTAAAGACAAGGTGGCAGGGTATCCCTAGCGCCTCAGCGCAATGTATATGCGCGAAACTCGGCGGATTGGCTATGATGGCATCAGCTACAAACGGCGCAGAGGTCTGAGGGTCATTCGCTAGGCAAGCGTCCCACTATAGCACTCGGAGTTAGTTATTACCATCTTGGATAGGATTTGAGAGGATATTGGAAGTTTCTAGGTACGACTTCTACCAAAGCGGAAAGTTTCTGCTCTAGAAATCGCTAAAACAGGAAGAAAATAGCCTCGAGACACACTTACGAAGCCCTTCAGCATCTCTTCGTACATATGGCGTTTCCGTGAAATTGCGCCTGCTCGTAATGTCGCGAGATCTGGTACTAAATGTGGCGAAGAAACCATATAAGCCATGAGCTCCGCCGGGTCGCCGCCGACAGGGTAAAAGCTAAGGCCTGACGATGTGACAAGCTGCTGAAAGACATCATGGGTAGCTATTCGTACTCGATGTCCGTGTGTTTTGAGGGCGAGCCCCAAGGCGATAAACGGTTGAACATCACCGCGGCTTCCCACAACCTGCACTAGGATATTGAGTCGATTCAAGAACTTTGCAGACGTTCGGCTCCCACGGTCACCATATAATGATTCCGAAAAGCTAACGTGAGAGTCGGAACTAGAATATTTGGGATTGGGCTCGAGCGGTGTGTACGGTGGCGCTGGTAATCTTGTTGTTGACCGGTCTTCATCTGGGATCATTACTGTTTCGATCCGATCACGGCTACTCGACGGTAAGTGTAGATACTTTTCTCGGTCGCATTCATCTATAGTACTGTTACCCATCATGCCAGATTTTGCAATAGCTAAGCTGAGACCTTAGACCGCCGAATATTTGTGTGAGTACCGTCGACGATCTAACCCTCTAGCTTCTTATGCCTATTGATTCCGAGTTTCTAATGGGGTCCTAAAAGCCATCCACTTCAAATTCAGGCGAAGAAATATCGTGGGTCATAAAACACTTCAGGTGTGAGGTAAAATATTGTCGATCTCTTTTTGGGGGTCCTAGACGTCAGGTAATATCACCATTTCAGGCGACCCATTGCCTTCTAGCTAAGGGGTTGTCTATGCCGAGCTAGGATTGATCTGTGGGCCAGCGGCTTCTAGTTTCAAATCGGACCAAAACAGCATTTTTCGTATTTCTATACGCAAATTCAAGCCAATCACAAGGGAGACTATTCATAGTTCAAACCTAATAAGTCGACAATTATCATTTAAACAGGGACACTCCTGTAGCAAGTCAACTACGCATATTCCTGCTTTCCCCTGCCAGTCTTGAAATATAGGTTTAACTTTTGATAACAAAAACGAAGACAAAATAGCGACTTCCATCCGTACTTTACATACACGATTACGTTAATATTCGATATTCCTTGTAGAGAGCTGCTACGACATTTTAGGCACATCGAACGAGCTACTGGCCGGAAAAGATTGAGGAAATATCCCTACAGTGGTCATTCTCAAGGCGTCATCCTAACCTATTGAGCAATAACACGCAAGAACTAAGCATTATGTGAATCTCGAGATTCTTAGCCTCCCGACGTCACTCTTGCTAACATTATGACGATAACATAGAAGACATACATTCGACCTCGGATCTGCTTTAGCATCACCACGAACGAGACACGATGGACCGATACTGGAATTTGAAGGGCGGCCATGGTCTTATTCTTCGTACGACACTCCGAACGAGCCAATTCGTATTTGCAATTATTGCCGCAGGACTCTATGGTGCCGATTTGTCCCATTTCTCTCGAGCACAACAAGACGCACCTAGTACATGGGTATTCGCCGAAGTGCTGGTTGTATTCGCGGTCCTGGTTGCCGCAGCGCATTGCTTCCTTACGATCCAACACTTGATGTGGTCAATATTGGATGCAGTACTGGCTATTATGTGGCTGGCAGTGGCTGCTCTTGCTGGCCAGGCAGCTTTTGGCGGTTCTAACAAACCGTTAGTCTCTGGCATAACTGTGAAAGATACGCATATTATGGCTTTATTTTGGGTGGATCTAATTAACTTGCTGCTCTGGTTGGCGACCTTGATTGAAGTAGCTTTGCTTTGTTGCACCGCACATACCGTTAGGAGAAAACTAGAGAACTTAGAGATGCACTAGATTCTATATACTCGCTATGGTTAGGTATATTATGTACCCTCTATTATACTATAAATGGCAGAGTCTATTTCCCTCATCCTTTGGTCATATGTAAGATTGACTTACCTTCTGTCTAATTCCTGTATGCTTAGTATTGATTTCCAATGGGCTCTTTCAGGACTACGTAAGTGCCGACAAATGGGTGAAATAACTATTACCACCGCTATAGCCAAAACGGCACCAGGATGAAATACCCTCAAGTATCCCCTAAACTTTCACCGTGTGAACTCCATATCGGTAAAGCTATCCCATCCACCCTATGAAAAACTCAGAGAACCCCTAGTCATGCAAATAAGCCACAGAGGAGCGTTCTAATATGTAAAGTCTTCATTAGGTGAGGGAAACATTCCTGAACGAGGACTAGGCTAAAATGGCCTCTATCGGTATGTTTATTATAAAATCGTTTTAATATCCTCGATGAAGAATATATTTTATAGCGGATCACGTAGTCAAAGTCGCATGTTATAATATAGGAAACGGCATAGTAATGCTGCTTTGTAGTAACTAATATGTTTTCTAACGTGCCCTACTTATACATAAAGTCCTAACATGCACTCGCAGTATGTTAAGACAAGAAACGATTTATTCGGCCGAGAGACGTATAGCATCCCTGTGCTATTTCAAGCTAAAAACTAAATCAGGAAAATCACACAAGCTTACAATGCTGAATGCCAGCACAGCAGTATTCTAGTAGCTTTGAAGTTCCCCATTGGTGGATCTGCTCAACATCCTGACGAGTGTAAAGGCCCTTGTCAACCATATCATCCAACAACTTTAGAACCCGAGGATCTTCTTTCCGTACTTCACTATTTTTCGTGTTCTGATACTGTGTCCGTAGTCCCTGAAACGCTGTGTCGTAGCCAATCACAGGCCGAATATGTTCAGGAAAATCTCCGAGTAGGCCTTCGTTGTGCATCAAACCGTGTATATAGCACTGTCCAACTACTGACAAGCGGTCATCTGATTCGGATCTGGGGCGTAGTACGATCGGAACATAGCAACCCAGTATATTGCATACCCTGTCCCCAGGACGAGCAGCTTCAGGTGCTAGTCCGATGTGTCCATCTGTGCTCCAGAAGAAACAGCGACCCTTAAATCCTATCTCTATTCGAGAGAGAAAAAACAGTACGTAGTCCCAGAGCGCGTCGTCATGTTTGTAATCGTCACTTAACAATGCCGTGAGTGCTTTTTCACCTTCCTTTTGGGGCATATCCCATACACTAGGAGGGAAAAATGACTCTCTTATCTCATCACGACAGAGCGTTCGACAGTACGCCTCAAGTAAGCTGTGGATACCCAGATACGAATCTTCACGGATGTGTTTAGGAAGTAGAGTGCGAAGCCAATCTAGAAAGTCGTCTCTTCCAAGCGTGCCAGGCGATGCTGTTCTTTCAACCGTCGTTAAGAATTTGCAAGAGATGGGGAAAGCCTCAGTCTCGGAGCCAACGTCGGTTGGGGGGTAGTAACGTCTACACCAAGAGTGAACATCTGGCCGACATTCGAGGCGACGTTGAATAGCCGGAGCGACAGCCCAATTAGGAATCCAACTAGGAATATCGACGCCGGCTTGATATTCACAGCATGACAAGATTTCTAGACTCTTATAATGACCGATCCAGGCCAGCGCTGTACTTCTGTAGACCTGTGACTGCGTCAAGGAGTAATCCGGGATAATGCCTATTGCCTGGTCTAGCGGATGCACAAGGCTCAGTAACGCATATACGCGGTCTTTCGGATCATCGCATTTGAATACACCTACGATGTCCTCTCGGAGATGCATTAACGAGACTCCTGGCTGCAAACTCACGAGCTTGAATACTAGAGATATCCGCTTGCTAAAACTGTGTGCGTATAAATCCTCGACCAGAAAATCCTGGAACGCATGCATGTAGCACATGACGGCACGGAAGTCCACCCAGAGGATCTCTCTTTGCCCGCACAAGAGAAAGGATCTAGACTCTCCAAGGGCAATTTCTTGGCAGACCCATAGTCTCTCGAACCATTCCCTGCTTATAAGACGGAAGATGGACCTCATCTCGGCAGGCGATGCAGTAAGCCATCCGATACGAGCTGTATCAATATCCAACTTGAAGCCCGATGTTGCCGAAGGTTGCGGCCTTCGATCGTACTGGCCTATCTCTATCGACGGTGCGAAGCGCGCTATCGTGTCCAGTGCCAAGGAGCTGTCTTCAGATTCGGGCCCCAGCCATGCAACAACGCGCTTGCTCATTCGGTAGATATCGCCCATCTTGAGCACCTGACGACTCCGCTCAGCCATATTTTTCTGATCGATGCATAGGGCATCTACCCAGAGAACCCGCGGTCGATCCTTGAACCTCACGTGGCGTAGAGCAGTTGCTAGGTTCTGGGTAACCATAAGTGTACTCTCCCCCGCCGGGCTGCATACCCGCACAGGCACTTGGTCCTCGGTAGATCCCCAGACATAGGACAGCGCTTCATAGTCGGGAGGCTTAGTATGAGAAATCTCCACTTCTCGAAGTTCGATGCAGAGAGTCTCATGGGGTGCGCCTGGACGGAGAGTCGTTAATCTAATGCCGTCCTGTTTGAATGGTGAGTATTGATACGCAGCCATCTGCGCCTTGGGTCCAGTCACAAGCAGCTGAAATAGTATTGTGCTTACCTTATGCAAGGATCATCGTTTGGCGTATGAGGTACTACTTACATAGCCCAGAGGAGTGAAGCTTCAGAACCCCTCATCGCCACTGGCCTAGCAGCTGGTGACAGGCATACTCGTGATGGGGTGTTCTATTCTATAGGAGGTTAGCGCCACGCCCCGGCCCCTGCAGAGGGCCCCCTATAAAGGGGTCCCTTTGCCGCGGGTTCGACGCGTGAGGGTTTTTCCTCATCACCTCACTTTTCCACCTTTCGTGAAGGGTGTGGTTTTTCGTGGTGGTCAGAGGTTTTCTAACCCACCCACCGTCCCTTGACTCTAGTTAGCAGCGGCCGGCCCTCTACGCGCGAGGGCGCGTTGATTTCTAGGTCTTGGAGGCTGGAGGGGCCAATAGGGCGGAAGGAAGGAAGTTAGTCGCGTTGGGTTTTGTTTTTCTACTAGTTGGGTGTGTATTTCTAGTTCGGGCAGTTAGCCGAAGTCCTGGTGCGAGCGGCCGGCTTACGTCCAAAAGCGCGCCGCCAGGCCTTCGGTTAAAGGCTCACGCTCCCCCCAATATATGCATTTAACCACTCTGCTGCCGTAAACCTCCCACTGAATAGATCACTACCTACACCGCATCCTGCATAAATACGACATACGATATACAATGGGGGCATGGGGTTGTGTTGCACAAGCCCGGACTGCAACAATTCTTTCATGATTAAAAAATAAAATATCATGGTGTTGCTTAGTTAGATCCTATCTCAGTATTGTAATAGAGTATTCTCCTCCAACGAGATCCGTCACCGTCGCCGTGGACAACCCCGTCAGTTGAACTTCCTTGTGCCCCCCAGGTCCCTTAAGAAGCATCTTCCTTGACCCAATGGCCAAGGGAATGTTCAACTCACCTGTAGTTGATTTCGGCGTTACAAAATTTCCAGTCAGTCCACACGTATTATTCGTCCAGCTTGCCGTAAATCGCCCAAGAATGGTCTCATAACCGGTCTTGATAGTTTTGAGACCGCCTAGCGCGGGCGCGACTTTCCAAGTCTGGCCACCCGCTGAAGTCAAAGTCAAGCCACCAGCTAGTAATGTGAGTACTGACGTCGGAGCTGTCGACCAGCCGTGTGCGTGGCTAACACGGGAATCGTAGTTGTAAACCGGATAAAGCGCACTACCGTTGGTCGCGTACCCCTCAATGAAGGTGCTATTCGTCATCTGCGGGTTATCGAGCATGTAGTCCGCCCACATAAACTCCATTAGCTCTACTGAGAATTCAGGGTTGCCAGCAATGTAATGCGCCTGGATCTCAAATCCAGTTGCGAACGGAGATATAGTGTCGCCAGCCTCGACTGCTGGGGCACCGTAAGGACGGATCCAGCGCTCCTTCAAAGCGCTGCTGATAGCCCGGGCTTGCGCTCCACGGGCTATTCCAGCTATGATGGCCCATGAGTTTCCGTCCTGTGGATAGGAATCTATGGAAGAGCCTCTAGCAATAGTGTCATTATCGCGATATAAGGAGACTGAGTCGTCCCAAAGCAGCCGGTTCACAGCCAAAGAGATGCTTGCAGCAACTGCCTCCCAATCGTTGGTATTGGTGCTGTCATTCATAACACCAGCAAGTTTCGCCGCATTATGCAGCGTATAGTACAGTATGGAATTGGCCTGGCTATATGTCAGAGCTTGGAAATTAATTAAAAACTATGAGCTATGAAGCACTTACCGCGATATTGTGGCCTCCCATGCCCCCGCGGCCCCAATCGGAGCTGCTAGTCACGTTGGCTAAACCCGTTGAATCAATGAACTGCAAAGGATAGTTGAGCCCGAGTTTGTACCGATCCCATACGGATGCAAGGTACTCTTTATCGCCGCTGAACATGAAATAGTCATACACATTGTTCAGAGTATGACAGTGGTAGGTGAAACTCCAAGCGAATAATCGTGCCAATGGATATCCTGCGACGGGCAAGCGACCATCGGGTTCCTGGTAGAGAAATAAGGAGTCGAGCGCATTCCGAATGGGCTCCAGACTATATGTTGACACAAAAATAGACGGCCCTGAGATGACTATATCACCGGGCCAAACAACCCTATCTCTCTTTCCACCGTCTACCAAAACGCTGGTGCCATCTTCCAAAGATTATATTAACTTCCATTCGACTTGCTTCTTGAAATCGCGAGAATTAGCTTACTTGAAATAGTATAGTTGTAGTACCACCCAGCCAAGGGAGCACCTAATGCAACCCCAGTAGTTGGATCCACCGAACAGATCTGATTTGTATAAGCGCCAGCATACCACACACGGTTTAGTTTTTCGCTGTCGCTATGGAAGTAACCAGTGTAGGCTGTCGGGTCTCCCATTTCAGGAGACCCAGTCCAGTAGACCGCGATGTCAGAGAGGTCGATGGCTCCTGTTGAGTTGTGGACCACAGTGACGTATCGGAAAGCTCCTCGCTGGAATTCGTGGCCCGCTTCGTAACGCCCCGGCTGCGTGTTGTTAAACCATTGAGGCAGATCAAACGCTCCGTCGGTTACGGCATCGCAGTGCTGAGCGCTGATGTATGATGGTGATTCAGTGAACGTAAAGCCTATAGCTTCGTCGGGTCCCGAGACAGCATCCACCTGAAACCTGATCCTCCCAGCAATATTCTTTCCAAAGTCCAAGGTGACATATGAGCCGGATCCTACGAACGACGTACTCGATAGGCTGTCATTGGATTTAACTATACCGGCTTTAAGCAGGGCAACAACATTTCCAACATTACCGCCAGCCTGGTAAATGGATACTGGGCTTATAAGCCGTGAGGTCGGGGCTAGTATATACTCGTGGTAGGGAACGCCCGCAACAGCAGACGTGAATGAAGCCCATTGGCTGTAAAACAAAGCCAACCTAAGCTCCATGGTGTAGTGATACCATATGACTAAAATTAGAGAATAGAGTTGATACTCGTAGATCTTGATATCATATAAATATCATAGAAGCAAGGCAACATAATATGCTAGAGGTTGTGGTGACATTTCTAGTCCCACTTCAATCTCCGCACAAATACGAAAAATGCGAATTTTCGTATTCAAATGAGACCTAGCTAGGAGCTAGGCGTTCGAAGCCGTAACTTAATGGATTTCCAGCTCTTTTAGCTTCAACAATCGGACGTCGGAGAACCTGATGCTTTGTGCAAACGTCAGGATTATCAAGCTTTGATGAATTAGTCTCACGGGGCTGGAAGTTATCGACAGTGCCATTCGTAGCTTTATAGATTTAGCCCCCATAGTGGCCCGGAGTCTATTAAGAATCTACTAAAACGCGGACTATACGGCGTACAATTAAAAGCGTAGTTTGGTACAGGGAAGCTGGAATTGTAAGCAACTGTATTACTTCCTCCTTCATAAATGCATGATGCGAGAGTTCTTGCTCGCTTAATTTGCTCTACTAGTTATAAATTTGTCATATACTCTTTGCCATTACATGTCTACACCGGACCTATCACCGATCATTGCCACCTAAATGGTGTCAAGAGCAGCATTTTTAGGGAACAGGATATTGGCCGATATGCCCCCTGGGAGGCATGGGTGAAAATGTGTCTATGATGTTCTCATTTTTTCGCGGATCGTCTAAGACGACCAAGGGATTTAGAATACCACGAGACAGTGGCGATGTGAAAATAAAAGGCAGGAAGCAGCGTGCTATATGTTGAATTAAGCAGTCGAGCACGGTGATGGAGCTTCGTGTTGCGATCCTAAACTCCCTGGGTGTCTGAACCCTGACTAGACCACGGCTACACATGGCCACATCTCTCCTCCCTTGAGGTACAAGACAAAGGGACCTTTTTGTATATAGATGCCCGCCTCTTGGAAGTAGCAGTTAGGACTCCTCGTGCGTCAACAAGTATTCAGGACCTACCTATACGTTGGTACCCGTATCATAGAGCTCATGACACTGGGGTTCCCTCTTATTTTAAGGCACAGTATCGAGCCGCCAAATATGGTGGATTCTTCATAGAGAATAGGTCTCTCAGAGGACCTAGTTGACTCTCTAGCATCGCGTTGGCTTTTCTTCCAAAAGCTTTACATTTATTATGGTACTAGGAAACAATTTTTATTTCTACCTATAGTACCATAGTATCAGGGCATTTGCTGAGATGCCGTTGGTTGCTCGAATTACGGAGAGGTAATTAAACGCAAGGAAGGGCAGACAGAACCTCCGGAGTGTGATCTCGTATAGGCGATTTCTTTTGATCCTTTGGGTTATGGTGCCCCTATTCCGAGTTTCCCCGCCTGGTGAATTGGCAGAGACAATGCTGAACGGTATTGCATTGTGCTACGAGCTCTTCCAATTCCGCTACTTCCCGTTGCTACTCTCTCCATGTTTTGCCAGCCGCCTACGCTCCCTCTCTCTCTATAGGTCAAGATAGACTAGTTAGCAACTCCCTTTTCAAGGACGACGTGCAACGCGTTAAAAATTGGGTTATCCTTACATAGCGAAGAATCTCACGGCAGGCATCTCGGGAGTTCTCGAGGGCGATATTCACCTGTTCAAGATGGGTTTTGGTCCCCCCCCGGCTAAAGGCTAGGGGGTGCTTGTCCATGAAGTCAAGACGTCGTTGTGCCGTCCTAGCAGTAAAATCACTTTTAGTCTCAATCAGTCATCTAGGTATTGCCGATGCTTACTCCAGGGAAGTCTTAAACCAGGCTTCCGCGCTGTCGATGTACTTAGAACGAAGATCGTTTAAAGCCTCTTGATCGGCTGTGGTCATCTCGGAACTCTTGCAAGCCTTGTCATAAGCCTTGTCATAGCTTTCCTTCGTTTTCTCAAATTCGCGGTATAGGGGCTTCATCAGATCTGATATTTCCTTGTAAAATTGACGAGCAGCCCTTATATGCTTTGGCCAGTGCGGCGAATCGTCATTATTAGGCATGGTTCCTAAATTTTTCTTTACCGTGCCCCACTGACTAGCGAATGAGTCGTCGCCATCGAGCGTTGAGATCTCCGAAACAATGTTCCTGAACAATTTGTGATTTTGATGGACATACGGTTTAAGGAACTCGGGATGGATGTCGGGGCAGGGAGATGGGGATGGAAGGAAGCCCCGTTCTCGCGCAAAATTGAAATTCGGCGACGGGTGTGGCCGGTTGGCTCGATCACCCTGGTCCATGGTGACAGGTTTCAGGTAGGTAGTGACGACCACCGATATCGTGGATAAATTAAGGAGAAGCAGGGCAGAAGATATGTGGTCAACCTACACAACCGAGAGATAGGGCGGCGAGGCAGATGGGGAAGAATTGCTGTCCGGATAGGAATCGAGGTTCAGAGGCAGCTTAGAGTCTCGAGCAAATTTATATTCTATCTTCGAATGGAATAAACGATTCGCCAATGCCTATTATTACGTCGTTATACAAGAGCGAATATAGCAAACATTAACTATCTAGGTAGTCACAAGTGAATCATGATAGTAATACCGAGTTTCACATGCCACTGTCATTCTACGTCTCTATTCAAAGCTCGCGATGAATTTCGAGAAACTAAATTCCTCATTAAATGTTATTCTATTTACATTTACACCTAGCTGATTGTTTTTAGCCGACTTGACGTTTACGACTATGACTAGTATTTAACGTGTTTTTAACACAACGGAATATTAGTCGATTATGTTCATTTTTTGCCTATTAATATTTTGACGCTTTCATTTAAATGCTTTATAGCTTTAATTCTTAATATCGTTTCCTTTTTTTTGTACTATACCTTTAAATACCTAGTTAGGTTTCGACTATTTATTATTAAGCAAGGTGTAAGTGCAGAAAAAGGTGATTACGTTATATAACTTACCGCGTATGGCTATGGCTAGATAACTAGCATCTAATTCACCATATGCTTCCATCGAGTGGTGTACCTGTTAAACAATAGGTAGATACCGCTTCTAGTTTCTAGGTCCATCTTGTTGCCAGCATTAACTAGTCCCACCGCAATACTACTATAGATAGGTTTTCATGAAACAGGCCATGATGATTGTCTATCTGTGCTAGCAAACTCCCAAGTTTGCTTTACTAGACCCTGTGACATGGCCTCGGCCTTTTCCCGTAGGCAGGAGCGGCCAATCATGCAAAGATCAGGGGATCGGATAAGCCCTGCAGTGGTAACTGAGAATGGGGACTTGCCATAATAGTTTCTTCATAGAATCGATGACTCACATGTCGGTTGTCAGAGTTCATTATAGGCCCGCCGGCGAAACATACCTGCAAGTTGAATATGTTTGTACATTGCCGTGGCACAGTGTTGAAACATATGGTTGCACCTGCCTATTCACTTCTTGATACCTACCTAGGTAGGTAGGTACCTAGTGGGTCTATTGTCCCTGATGCCGGGTAGCTGCATTCCTGCATTGTACAAATCTATCTAGGTACTACCTACTACCTAGGTAGGTACTTTAGGTAGGTAGGTAGGTAGGTAGGTACCAAAGGTCGGGAAGCGGGTAGGTGGGACCTAATGTATATATAGTGCCTTCTCCCACCCGCCAAGCGATCCGGATCGCCCAACTTGCTCAATTACGACACTCACTCGTCAACGACTCAACGACTCAACGACTCAAGTTGGCACCGCTTGGTCTTATAACTTCCTCATTTCCTTTCTTTTTTCATTATTCGCCTTTCTTCCCGATACCTACAATCCCCATTAATCCACCCACCCTAATCTTAATCATCAAGCTCCACCATTGAGTCTCAAACCCTGGACGTCGAGCCTAGCAGTTCTTAACAACAAGATGCCTCAGCATTCAGTCGAGAGCAGTACCCATGGCGAGGAAGAAATTGATCCCCTTGAGTCGATTCACTCGACTGGCAACGATGGCTATGGCAGTGATGTCATTAAAAAACAGCAGCTTACCCTCACTAGCGGGAATGACAACCAGGATATTGCCATGCCTGAACCTGCGATTTCCCTTGCAACAACGCAGAATGATGATACCAGCGACAGTGATGTGAGCTACAGTAGTACTGCGTCGGCATCCGACGCCACTGCTCCGTCAACACCAGACCCATCAACCGATGCCGCCTGCACGACAAGGCCTGACCACTCTAAATTCACTTGGGAGATCCCTGATGAATTCTTAGATGATTTCAGGAGCGACTCGGATTTCGATTCGGATGATCTCGATGAGGATAGCGATTGGGAAACCCACTTTCCGAATGATGACAGCCCCAAGGTAACACAAGACATGTCCGTTGACGACGACGACGGTTATTCAAGCGATATTAGCTGGTCTAGCAGTGAGGGCGATGATCCGAAAAGTGGTTTTTATATGGGATCCTGTCATTCGCGACGCAAATTTTTCTTCCCAACCCGTCGCAACCTTTCCACCATCATCAGCCTTGAGGGCAAGCAATCTTCCCCAGACTACAACCACATGGCAGCAGCAGCATCTAACTCGAGACTGGAAAGACTTCCCCCAGAGTTACGAATCAAAATCCTTTCAAACATGCCAGACTTGGGAGCACTTCACGCCATCATACACGCATCTCCTGTCCTGTATGCTCAATATTCATACGACCGTAATAGGATCCTTGCCGCTTGCATGGAGCGTGAGTTCGAGGGTTTCTTTGCTGACGCATATGCCAATCTACAATGCCGGACAGGGGAAATGAAAAGTAATTACGAAGTAAGCGACTCATGCTGTTCCAACACACACAGCTACAAGTACGACAAAAAGCGGACCTTCCGCTTTCTCAATGCGTACAAGAACTGGTTGGAGGCTCCGGATTCCTCTCCAGGTCCTGCATCTCTTTCTCCCAAACGCCTACGATGGATGATAGCTTACCACATGTCTATCGCCCGCCCCCTAGTCCGCCAATATAGTTCTTGGGCACTTCGAAATCTTAGGCAAGCAGCTGGCCCTAAAACGGATACGACAGATGGTGCCCATGACAACAAATTAAGTCGGAGCGAAGAGATACGTATCTTTCGGGCACTCTATCGCCACGATACCTACTTGCACACTATCGGTCCCAGGGATCGACAGTCCGATACACCGAAACGTATACGGAAAAAGTTCTTTGGTCTTTTCGGTCCATGGGAGGTAGACGCTATTGACTGCATGAGTCCCTTTCTCGAGCAACTGTGGAATGAATTTTTCGACCGGATCCAAGATGACATGGAACCCGACAAATTCGAATTAAGGAACGGGTATTGGAACCCTGGCGTCGAGATTGAACTACGCACAGAACGCCAAAGTAAGTATTGAAGCGATACTCGCAGCTGGCTATGCTCTAGTTCCCAGACTAATTCATATTGAATAGAGCACGTAGATTGTATGATGGCACGAGGGCTGGAGACACTGGCGCATATGACGAGAATCGAAGACTATCCCACACTACTCTCTACATCGGACCGCTATCTTCAGTGTCTCGGAGGCCACCATTCTTCCACTGCATACGATATAAGATTTAATGGCTTTTCTCAATTTCAGAAGTACGTCCCCGGGGACCCGGTACGTTTTCTCGGAGACCTATTACCCCCAAACGGACCGCCTCTCGCGTGGATCCGTTTACGGAAAGGAAAATATGGGGATTATTATCATAGACCGAAAGTGCCTGAACCACTGAAACGATGGGGTTTCGCAATGTGGGATGCAAAACGGTTCGCCGATACGGGATCAGAGGGATTGATTACGGAGGAGTTGGGACACCCGGTCTGCGTAGATTGAACGGCGTGGCGAGAAGGGGTAGCTGGGGAGGCTGGTAGCGAATAACATCAAGATTCCAACAAAGTCAAGCGGAGCGAGAAAGCATGTCAAATTAGAGTACGCCAGCACGGGACCTGGGAAGGTGGTGAATTTTGAGGCGTAGCTCGTCGCCATGGCGATCCAAACATCACGAGGCAATGGGTAGATATGATAGATGCATTAATCACATACCACCTAGCGTCTCTCACAGTGACACTAGGTAACTTAGTACTTAGATATCCTCGTCGTAGCCCCAGGCTTACAGGAGAAAGCAATATACTATTTACTGCCTGCCTAGAGGCCATATATTTAATAGAAGCAAGTGTGAGTTTTGTTTTGTCTATTAGTATGATCGTCATGATTCTAATTATCTCCATCCCTGATGACGTCATCCACCCTGCCATTCCCTAGGTAGGGCCTAGCGTCATCTACTAAGACCCCTCGCCTAAGTACAGTACTGTACCTAGTATTGTTCAACAGAAACGATCATTCAACAGAAAAGAGAAGGAGGTAAAAGGAAAAGATAAATGACAAGCTTCTCGATTAAAACCAGCCACCTAAAATACCCATGATGAAGTGTTCACTTATCTAGACGGATGCTATTAACACGAGCTGCCACTGGCAAGATAGGTTCCTATATTACCCCGCCGGGTCGTGGCGCTGGCGAGTTCCATGTACGGCGGCTACTACCGGCCTGGTCGAGGATCAAGATAACGACAGAACAGAAACAACTGCACCGCCGCTGCTGCTGCCGCTGCCACCGCACCCTCACCAGACTTTCTCGCCCGCCCACCACCGTTACCGTTATTACCAACCCCCCCGCCACGCCACTCTTCGCCAAGGCGCCGTCGCCCATTCACCGCGCCATCGCCACCGCCGCCACCAGGATGTCGCGCCATCCGGATTTCAAGACAGTGGAGGCGTCCCGGCCGGATTGGACCACGTCGACTCGGTTCCGCTACACCAAGACCGCCGACCCCAACTGGACACCCGGCTCAGGCGCCAACCACCTGGATACTACCAGCTCTCCCGGCCCAGCAGGTCACGTCGCCATCGACCCCTACGAGCCCGGCCGGCCTCCTGTCTTCAACTACAAGCTCTTGATCTCCGCCATCACGCCGCGGCCCATCGGCTTCGTATCCACGCGCTCGGGGCCCAAGTCTTCTACTTCTACCACCACCGCCACCCCTAGCTCAGGCTCGGCGGAGGGGGAGGGAGAAACCTTCAACTTGGCGCCCTTCTCTTACTTCAACGTGGTGAACACGGACCCGCCGCTGTTCGCGCTGGGGATCGCGTCGCCGCTGTCGGCGCCCAAGGACACGCTGCGCCACCTGGTCGCGAACGGCGAGTGCACGGTGAACATGATCAGCGAGCACTTCGTCGAGGCGGCCAACGCAACCAGCGTCGACGCGCCCCCTGGTTGCTCCGAGTGGGTCGTCAGCGGACTGACGCCTGTGCACGACTGCGTGGCCGTCGCCACCCCGCGCGCCCGCGAGGCCGTGTTCGCCGTCGAGTGCCGCGTCGAGAGCATCCGCGAGTTCGAGAGCCGCGCCGTCCCCGGGAAGAAGTCCGGGTGCATGGTCCTGCTCGAGGGCCTGCGCTTCTGGGTCCGCGAGGACGCCCTCAACGACGAGCACAATGCTGTCGCGCCCGAGATCCTCCGGCCTATCAGCCGCCTAGGCGGCATCTCCTATGGCCGCACCATGGAGGCGATTGAGCTGCCCCGCCCGGTGTTCGAGAGGGATGTGGGGATGGAGACGTATGAGAGGTTGGTGAAGGAGCGGAAGACGGCGACGGCGGAGGTGGCGAATGGGGCCGCGGAGTGAGAGGAGCTGTGCCTATGTTAGAAAGAAGAGCGAGTTTTGAGCGAAAGACGTCGAATATAGACAGCGCGGCATTTCTACACGTTAGACATCATAGTACATACACTGTATACATTATCCGCTTAGTATAGATAGCTATAAGTTCTCTCTTGCTATGAAGTCTACCTACTGTGTAGCACTTGTTAAAATGAAGCTTTAGCGCATGTGACCCAGTTCCCGCACAGGAAGAAACGGAAAACCTTTCGAGGTTTGATATCCGGGAGCCTCTTACGACCTTAACCACAGGTCACCAAATCAGTCCCTACGCACAGTCAAGTACCCAAATTCAAATTTTTGTTTGCTAGCAATGTTGCTCTGTAATGCCTCGTTTATAACCTATGATATAGTCACGCGATTCTAGTGTAGCCATTTAAGCGACGAAGGGCAGCTCGGTCGTAGTCGACGGTCCCCGACCAATTCGTGACCTGAATTCATCGCTTAATGAAGTGGGGCGTAGTTTTCGATCGACCCTCATGTCTCGTGGTGTTCCCATATTATTCTATCCCTTACAGTGTCGCAAGCTCAATAGTAGTCTAGATGTGGAATAGATTAATTATCCTAAGCATCGGTTTCCAGGATCGGCACGGAGTGGGGGAAGGCCAAATTCCGATTGCACCAATTCCCCTGCATCATCCACCAGGCTTTACGTTCAATCACTTGAACAAGTCTATTGAGTGACTCAAATATCTAATACAACAAAATTGGCGGTTGGGTTTTTCGTAAGTCTCGAGGACATTGAGCAATGATTGGAATATCGATTTTTCTATTGTTAGTGGTGTTATTAGACGCAGTCATTTTCGCCAGGGAGCACAGTCTGTTCCGCCACGTCGGGATAATTAGCTGCAAATATCGGATTTTAGAGGTAGGTACTGCGTCTAACCACATGCCCCTGCTTTCGGCTGACCCACTACGCCGAATTGGCACTTGAAAGGATGCGGGGTAAAAGTTCTACAAACCCCACTCTCTGCACTGCTGAACTTTTTCATGCTTCTGACAGACATTCAGAGCATTATTCCTCAAAAAAAAAACGGGAGCCTGCACAATACTTTCAAGTTCAGCTACTGCAGGGGTGCCATGCCCTCTGGATCAGATATCACTTATTTTGGTGCAGGCCCAGCTCTGCTACCTACTGTCGTCCTCGAGGATGCCGCCAAAGCTCTCCTGAACTATCATGATACCGGCCTGGGCATCGCCGAGCACTCTCATCGCTCCCAGCTAGCTAGCGATATAATCAACAGTGCATAGACGGCGACAACACTACGGTCGCCACAAGAGAAAATCACATATCTCTACGTACGAAGAAGTCCTTCTATCACGGATAAGTGGGACCGAAAAGGTCCCTCCGGAGGAGGGATCGGACAAACTATAGTCCAGACGATCTGTGTATATACATAGGATCGTTTCTGCTTTTCTTTCGTACTCGGAACTTAATCAAGAGATCATATGAATCTACACTACGTGATCGCTTCTGGAGAGTGCACTGGTACAGTTCCTACACATGATCAAAACTTCACTCCTCCGCGAGACCTTCCTTACTAAGAAGACTTTCCAGGAGTAAGTAGGCGGCCCTTTAGCATGATTCAAACATCTACAGATAGTCGTAACAACTCACGTGACCCTTTATTGCTTCATGGCCATTCGAACAATCGTAGCCCGGGTTGTTCTTCTTGTGCGGCTACCCTGTCAGAGTAGGAGTTGGTCGATGATGATTATTACATGGACTTTTGACGACAGAACAAGCTTTGGATACCAAGGACCTTTGATATATATGGCCGACGTCGGGGCGGGAACGGCGTTGCTATGCAGAACAATGGCGACCTGATCGGGGCACGGACGTGGTTTCGAGGGCTGTCCCAAGCATTCATGACGTCCAAGAAGGCGAGTTTCACATCCATGATACCGCAGGTCATTTGAGGCCAAGTAAAATAAAACGGTCTAACGCTGAGGTATGAGGTATTTCTATTAGAACACTTGACTAATACTGAAGCTTGAGCTTAGCAGAATGTAGGATGTCTCTGATGTTTTGAAACGAGTTCTTGGAGAGAGAGAGAGCAATTGCCTGTGATTTGATACATGTTATTTGCACTATGCCGCTGATCGTCCTCATCCGCCCCATATATAATATCTATTAACCAAAGCCGTTTTTGTACGATGGGTCCCAAATGGGTGGTTCTACAGGGTGCAGGGATCCACCGCACAACCTCCTCCATAACTCGAAATCGACAGAACAAAAACCGGGCTCATTACTCTCCCTTACTTCAGGCCTGCATGTTCTAATTTGCTTTTCGCCTTTGATCTCAGTCCACCACTTACCTACTTGGGCGATCCTCGACTAGTTCCGGTAACCCCACCCGTGCTATAGGTAAAAGCTAATCAGGGCTATTTAGGAGCTGCTTCACGAATTGGTTTATGCAAAAGATGAATCAGCACTGTCACGATCCCGACTAAATCCAGGCTACCTACGGCCACATATCTCTGCCCCTGGGGTACAAAACAAAGGGGATTTTTTGTAAGTAGCAGTTAGTGCTCCTCGTGCGTCGACAAGTATTCAGGACCTACCTATAAGTAACTATCTGTATATGAGAGTCCAAACCGAACATATCGCTGTTCTCTATAGGCGTCAGTATCTTTACCTAGAACTCCTGAATATTTGGCTATATATAGAAAATCATGTCCTATAGCCTTTTGTAGAAAGGTAGTTGCAAAAAAACAGCAACCACCTAAATCAATAAAACCCACAATAGTGTTAGCTGCCTGCTTTGCCTCGCTATAACACGATGGGAATATTTTAAATGTGTATAAGATATATGAGTTGCGGATTAATGAAAGTGAAGGTAGGAGGGGCTAGTGATAGTGGTGTTCACGGTTACCCATCTTACAGAATCACAGGAATAATTCTAGACCGATCGCTATTTCGTTATACAGTTCCCATGTGACAGCAGATATTGAGGTTACGAGTAGCGCGAGTAGTCCCGCGGTGGTGGGTGTAACAATAAGGCCAAACATAGTACATTGTCCCAAACACTTGCTCAAATAAATCCCTTATCTTGAAGAATCTGTTTCCCGGATTCGGTCGCGGTGAAAAATGTCCCATCAAAGTATAACACCGGCTTCGGACCTCGTAGTGTATATTGGGATATGGGGGCGATTAAAGCAATATGGCGTGGGAAAAGTGCCAAAAAGTCGGCCTTGGTCATGTCATCAGAAATATCAATCTTCCATTCATACCAAGTGCCATCAGTAGACGAATACTGCATTCCTATTCCTTGTTAGTGAAGCTTTATTTCCGATTCATTAATACATACTAACGACATCAGGCCTCCTCGCTTGGATATAAAGCCTAGGCATGGTAGCCTTATCTGGGGAGATAAATATCTTTTGCTTTGTCGTAAAAAGGATAAATTTGGTTGCGGATTAAAGCGAACAGGCCCGGCCTAGATACCATGCCATCCCTGCCCCTATCGTGATTCAGTTGAAATGTTTATAAATGAGAAGCTGAAGTAAATTTTGTTCATTAACTTAACGAAGCCGGCGCAATAGTCTATCGATTCATATTACTCGAATTTTATACAGAACGAGAGTAGCCTTCCACTTATACGCGGAAGAGACCGGGGCACAGTCCGGCTATCCTCCGGAATCTTCCTGAGAGTACGAAACAGTAGCAACAAATGTTTGCATACGGCAACCCAATAGCCCTATAAATGGGAAGCAAGGAGCTAGTTTAGAATTGCACTTTCGCAATGTACAGCCATGTTGAGGCCAATGAAATTATGTCTCGGGTGTAGGCACTCCCCGGCGTGTTCCCTATCTACGCGCTAGGAATTAAGCCGCAAGGGCGCACGACCCAAAGGACATTGTGCGTAAAACTAATGAATTTCCCAAAAGTGCCACGTGTGGAACTCGTTCAAGTCAGCTGTTCCGCCTGGATTACATATCACAAACATGATGATATGGTCCGTCCCACCGGTAAGCCACGTGCGATATCCCATATACACCAAATGACAATTTCTATTTCCTTGTCAATATATAAACTTTGGCTATTCCGGTCCAGTGAGTCGCCGCGAAGCCTATCGGCCCATGTGCGGATTATACTAATTTGATTCTTTATACCAACTTATATATCTATTAATATCAACGAGGAGAACTCCTCCCGAAGCCTTCACCGCATGCGACATAATATTCAGCATGATCGCCTGCCAGAAATAGATTTATCACTTGATCTAAACAATAGGATGCGATTTACAAACCGAACATTTCACGACGTTTATATAGGGGTTCACAAAAGGAGTGATTGGTGCAAGATTCGGCCGGTTACAGCAATCACCCCCACGCCGCGCTCCACCAGGGAACAAGAGCGATACAGGGATCCGACGCCCAAGAGAATGGAACTTCAGCCTCGTGGTAATAGTTAGGTAATGAAGAGCAATAATTCATTTCTCCATATAGGCCTAGATGAAATGACAGCCGCGATCTCGATAATAAGAAACGAAACAGCGAGCTACCACCTCACAAGAACCACGTCCGACACCAAGTTTGCAATCCTCTGTATCGATGTGTACCGCATAAGGAAGGCAGTGTTATGAATTCTAGAACCGACTACGTAAGCCGCCGATGCACGGTTGTATAGGTGCCCTTGTGATCACACCTGTAAACAGTACAACTCGGCATACCAAAGAGGAACTCGTTTGTTTCTCTAGGTATACCAATGTTTTGGGGGGACGACAGCCAATTGTAGCATTCTCACAATAGGTCTAGGATATAACTCTCGAGCCTGAGGCTAGCCCTATTGAGCCTATCTTTCTACGATTATGTGTTTATATATTTTGTTAAGTACGAGTGATACATTTCTTCTACAGCCACACTAGTGGGCTCTTCGCGCCACCTCTGCACAATTATCCCGACGCGATGTCTCCTATACCTCGTCAACCCCTAGAAGTGCTAAGTGAAGCTGCCTATGTCTCTGATTAGAGTGTGGCAATGTTTTGATTCCCATGCCCATCTTACTATATGATTATTTTGAATTATGTAATACGCTATCTGTAGTCCAGGGGTTACCGAATCGGACATCCGCTATTTACATATGCCGTATTCCGCCATGCCAAACTCTCTACATGCTATAAAAAGGAGAAACGGAGAAAAACAAAGAGAACGGGAAAAGGAATGAAAAGAAGACATAAAAAGAGATAGAGAGACATTATCTAGGTAAACCAGCTAAGCCCCAGTTCCAGCTACGAGTTGAGTACCTAATATCGTGCTCAACTCACTATTAATTCGAAGCATGCTAATATATCAAAGAGAAGCAGCGTGTTTTAATTTACGCTCTTCTTTTTCTAAAATTATTAGTGTAGCTATCACTTGATTATGTGCGACCGCACTTCATCCTAAGTACTTACGTAGCAGCAAAAAGAGTGCACGTCGGGAACTGCTTAGGTAAGTACATTCGCTTGTCGGAGGCAGAGCGTAAATCACTGGATTCTTTCCATTTTCTGGGCAATATGAATAGCATCCTTAGCCCGGTAGTATTACTCCTCGTCAAGTACTACGATAAGTTGAGCAGAAATGATTCCCAAAACAGCGTATAAGCCTATACCGCCATTGCCATTTCAAATGGCGTAAGCTTGATATTGCCCCGCCCCCAGCAGCCAAACCTGGCCAAATTAGCAGCCTAGAAATTACCGACGAAAACACCGCCTCGGCCAGTAAAAAACAACATATAAGCAATGAATGTTATGCATAGGTGTGTTGCAGTTGCGACCAATGTGTGGTAGGGAAGGATTTGGCAATAGCGGATGAGGCAGTGCAGCGCCTAACTGAGTCACCAGTAACTAGGGACTCTAGCAACGCATTACTTGACGTTCTTTTGTTCAATTCTTCTTATATAGTTTTACCTAATTATTTCTAGATTCCCTTATATCCTTTAGTTAGTCTGGCCGGGGTTTTAGTCCTCGCCTATGATTGGGAGTTAGTTTAATTTGGTACTGGAGATATAGCCCCAGGTCTGTATAGCCATAAAGCTTCGTATGAAGGTACTCCTGAGTGGAGATTCATATATACATCTATTTGTTTCCAGAAGTCTATATTCACATTCCAGTTTAATACTATAGCATCGCGTCATTGTTTATTTTGTTATATCGAAATGCGGCCGCACCTTAGACCTTCCCCCGCGCTTGGATTGCAGTTACAGTAATCATCGCCAGATGTAGACATAATTAGTGTGATCCTACGTCTACACGATTGGAGCATGCCTACACGGCGCCAGCTTTACGTGCAGGTATTCTTAAAAGGAAGGTCAATCAATCAATAATTCCACCTTAAAAGCCATAAGCTCGTATTGTTTGGTGTTTTTGCAAAGGCAGAGACTTTGAAGTGCGGCCGTACTTTTCGAGTATTTAAGGCGTTATAAATCCTTACTCTCTGCCTATGATGACCAGCTCGCTTTCATCTTCTCTTGTCGACAGAATATCGCCAAGATGAAGCTATTGGCAATTTCAACCCTTCTTGCCGGAGCTGCGCAGGCCTTCCAATTCTTGAACGACATCCCGGTCGACGCATACTACAATGAAGGAACCGACTACGTCATAGAATGGGCAGTTGAAAACAGAAGCGATACATTTAGACTTGAGCTCTACACGTTTCTGGTTGACCCGATTTACGTGGGTCCCTCCCCTTACCCGTGGGGCTTTCCAATTTACGATTATAACGACACTACTACTGTCCTTAACCGTAAGTTTGCCCAGATTATTCTTGAGGCCTATCGCATAGTTAACCCTTGTAATCCTAGCCGCTGCTAAGTACTCTGACGGAAACTTTACATGGCATATTGATCTTATCGAGGGCCGTGAGGGCGCTGGCTGGTACTACCGCTTTGGGGCGATCTTGGCCAGTGTTGGCGAGGTGGCCGACTATGCCCGCTCTTTCCATGTCCAAGATTCGTAGCTTGGTGGATGCAATAGGGATGTATATGGACGTCATATTATCAGGCTAGAATGCTTCTAGACTTTTAGTAGGGCTGAATATGACGAGTGAGAGTACTACATATACCAGACAGAGACAGATAAACTCGATTTGACGCCAGATAATAAAACTGATAAAAATTAAACCCCACCTAAAGAGATATATAGAAGTATAGAAATCGTGGTGTCTCATACTTAGCAGATTAACCGGATGTAACTTTTAATACGACAAGTTAGGTAACCAGCACCGTTTGTAGCTTACCTACCTACTACCTACACTTCGCCACTAAGCCTTCCACCCCATCTATGTAGCTAGTCAGTCACATGCCAAAGGTCTTGTTTTCACCTGGCCTAGAGACGTCAGTGTGTATCGTCACTCTATGAACTCATGTAGACGGCATACAGTCCTTCTTGTCACCTAGCCTAATGTAATGTGTCACACCCTTCACGGCGGTCAATTCCGAGATACCCGAATGAGGCTCAAGTGTCCTAGTGCAGGCGCAAGTTCCAGACATTTCGAATCATGCGCTACGCTAACACTATATTGATAGCCTTTGGGTATGTGGTTGGATTTGATTTGCTCCTTGTTGACATCTGGAAAAACTCCCCCTCACATTGTGTCTCATTATAGTGATTTGTTAAATGGTGAGTCACTCCGAGTGTACACACCGCCCTACAGGATAGATCATCGTTAGTATCAGCATGAGCCATCGTTCAAATCAGCTAGAGATAATACACGACGGATAGCCGAGTAGCATAGATGAGCTAATGGGTTTCGGAAGGGGCTACAATAGAAGGCTGGTAAAAGTAGGACATAGTGAACTACCTTATTCCTTTTTTCTGTTGCATTTTCTAGACATGGTCCCTTTGCCTAAACACTGGCGCGGCCCTCCCCACCCCGTTTTCTCCTGTCTGCCTAAATTCTGGGCACCGTTATTTTCTTTCTTTCGCCCTTGATGTTAAGGGGCTTAAACGCGCGGAGGGTAGATGCTCTTAGTGGGGAGTACCAATAATACATATCCGTGAAGTTGGCGCACAGTTACCCTGGTAGGTAGGCCTTCCTAGAGAGCCAAAGGATGTAGGCGATATGAGACATGATGCGTGCCGTCTACGGCATACGCTACAATTCGATTATGAACTGATTCAAGAAACTTCTAGTAACGGTTAATAGATAGAACCGCCGGGGCGGTAGTTCTTTCTTGCTTCTTATCCCTATACGATAGTAAATGGAACTATACTTGGCGGTCGTGAGAATGGTTATACCCCGTTATCTTTTTATCCATCGAGTCTCTTCTTATCGCACAGTTCCATGGTATCTAGAAACGCCACAACGCCATCTATCATGAATGCACGGGTATATACAATAGTCAAATTATAGCAAGAAGCTCTGCCCTGAGCGCGAGACGATAAACTCGCAGCCCAACTGGGCCTTCTTTTCAGCTTCTAGAAGCTGTGCCAAGATAGCATCTCTCGGATCCTCCCCATCTGTAAGTTTATCCTTCACATGAATGATCACCACTTTGAGGCCTTGAAGAACATTCGCAAACTGCGGCGCCTGTGCCACGGGCATCGCACTAACTTCATAATCTCTTAATGGCAGCTCCACCGTGGGAGTTACTATCTGTGGCATATCGACACCGCCATGTTCAGCACCTGGCAAAGAACTTGGCCCTTTCTTAGTGGGCCTTGTGGACTTAGGTGAGACCGGGTGATCATCTCCTTCAACCATACTGGCGCCGTCGGCTTTCCGACTAGTATCTATAGTAACTCGCTTGCGTTTCTTAGTCCAGTCCAGCTTAGCGGGCGTCTGCTGAGCCATCTCAACAACAGCGGCGAGGGCTTGCATCTCTCGGATGAGATATCGGGGAGTGAGATGGCCGAAAAGGCGGTCATCCGACTGGCTGTCATCGTACGAGCATTCGATGAAGATAGCAGCCAAGCTCCCGGTGGCGATTCGAGGTGCCGCCTCCTGCCAAATGCCCATGTTGCGTGGCGAGAGTGAGATGGAATCAGGCTCGACATCGCCGAACATCAGAACTTCGCGGCCAGTAGCGTTGTCGCGGATGAAATACGCGCTCGAGTCGTACACGCAGATCGATTCTTTCTCTAGGCCGGCGGCAGAGTTTCTAAATAAGGGGGGCGGGCCAGATGCAGCGGTACTACCGGGTGCAGCCCTCGGGGATGCCGCAAGCGAGGATGCGTCGAAGCTACCAAAGCGGGATGACGCTGACGAACCACGGTGCGGGTGCTTTTCGATGCAGTGGCCATGGCTGACGCTGAATATCTTGACGCCTAGCCCGTCGCTAATCTCAAGATAACCTTTCCCATCTCCCTCACCCAGTGCTGGGCTCCCGCCTTCCACGAGTCGCATGTAAGTCACGAGGCCAGCCCCATTGTTCTCGTCTGACAGATTGGGCCAGATGACATTGTTAAATATATGCTGCTTGAAGGCTGAGATAGTAGATGGCAGACCTGCGAGTCGCTTAGGTCGGGCTCCCGGGAGCCCCGCGGTGTTGATGACAAAGCCGCTGATGTGGTCAAGATGGGGATGAGTAATGAGGAATGTGTCAATGAGATGTCTTGTGATGTAGCCAGCGTTGGTGGCGGCTGAAGTCGAAATTATCTCCAGCCCAGCAAAAGGGCCTGTCTCGAGGGTATGTGGCAATGCGACGGTAACTCCTAATCCTGCTGGCTGTGTTTCTTGGAGGATTCTGGTGATGGCCGAAAGATGGACGCCAGCGTCAAGGGCCACGACGGATCCTTTCGACCATCCTGTTTTGACGGAGCGTATAAGTAATGCCGTCACATTGTGTTCTTGGGGTCCGCCTCCTGCACCCTATGTATCATAATCAGGTTAGTATATATAGGAGATATCAAATTTCAGAAACCAGAAAGAATGAATAATAAGAATTAACTCCGAATTATAAAAAAAAGGAAAAAAAAAAAACTGGCTGCGAGCTTGGTGGCGTAAGAAATACACTGGCGGTTTAACGCTGAGCCAAGTCTCTAGGATAGTAAGACAGGTGCATATCGATAAAGATGATGGAGATATGATAAATGATGAGGCCACGTGATATATCGAACTAGCTCTCTCTCATCCCGTTTATCTTAGGAATTTGAATCGGACCAATGCAATTTTTTCTTTCTTTCTTTGCCACACTGCGCTGGATGACGTCCAGTTCTATCCAATTCAAAGTGCAACACAATCTGTGGAGCCTATGCTAGCCAGCCCCAAGACTCAAAGTCCGGTAGTCACCGGAGCTGTGTGGGTATTTGGTATTTGGGCTTTGTTATCAGGAATTCCAGATGTGCTGCAATAGGAATCTCGGATATTGAATATTGCATGTTGTTTTGTGTCGTGTTGTGTTTCGTCGGGTTGGGATTTGGCGACTGGGCGCCTGTGGTAAAGCGCAAGCGCGCACCCGCGCGGCACCATTGACTCGACAATCTCGGACTGGACCACCCGTTCTGCATAAGATCGACATCGCAGCGCAGCGCAGAGGTCGGTAGTTGGGCGACCCCAATGGCCGCCGAGAGAGCTTCTGCATGCCATGACGTCTTGACGGATCTTGACGGATGACAAGAATAAGCAAGATCTATGTGATCCACGCTGCTCCATGATTTCATTTCCACTATGCAAAGGGACCGACCGAGTGGTCGTCGTCAAAGTGTGGTGTGTTGCGCCAAAGTCGAGCCAATTGAAGCCACTTGGTTCTCGGTGTGTTGCAGCAGTGCGCCCGCAGCGCCTCGGTATACTGCCACAACACCACTACCACCACCACTACCGCCAGCACCAACATCAAGACACAAGGACAAAGAAACTGTGTAGGCCAAAACATCGGATTGCTCCTAGGATCAATGCTAAAAGGGGGGGGTTTCAACTTACAAGGACAATAACCTGAATCGCAGGAGCTCTCGCACCATTCTCCCCCTCGACTCTTCCCGACATTCTTCCTCGGCCACCTGATGTAGGGGCCAGTGTCTTTGCTTGTTCCTCCTCGTAACCGTTGTGTCTCATGTGCCTGCACCTCAACAGCGAAGAAGGGAAGTATAAAAGTAAACAGAGGTATAGTTGGGAAATATGACAGATGGATGACCTTGTTTGCTAAGCTGGATCGACAGAGTGTTGCGACGTTGAGTTATCGAAGGGGTTGTCTGGGAAGAGATGTGATGTGAGTCGAGTCTTGTAGTGCAGGAGGATGGGATTGCTGTTGCATGAGCTAAGTAGCTTGTTCCCACACCCCCCAAAAGCAAAAAGCACGCTATGATCCTGAGTCGACTCTCGGACGCCGCCCTACCTTAGCTACCTACCTGTTGCCTTATCTCGAGCAGAAACATAGCCCCTAAGCCATCCACGTGACGTCCCCTAAATCCCTATTCCCTCTCCCTCTTTTTTTTTTTTTTTTTTTTTGCCTTCTTGTTGGCTGCAGCCTATGTTATGTAGGTAGTCTAAGGCAGCTCGTACGCTCTCCGGTCGCGTGCCCTTCGCGTACATAGGCTATCCCTTTGCTTCGATATCCGTCAATTCCCACTGATTCGCAGGCAAGCGACGCAGGACAAAGGAATACGGGAAGGGATACCTACTTACTTACTACCTAGTAACTATGTAAGTGCTCGGGATTCTTGGGTCGCACTCGATAAAGAACGGTGCATTCGGTAGTGGCACGCAGCTGCATACACCTCCAACAATGTGATCCGGGAACCTGGGGAAGATCACCGTTAGGGTTAGATTCATCGCAACGCTGTACAAGCTGTAAGCATGGGGCTCTGGGGCTGTCGCAAATCAGGGAGCGCCGGTCAGCCCAGCGTTACAGGTTATTTACAGGCCTACGCATATCTAGTCTCGCAGCTCCCCCGCACATGGCTCACCCATCCCTCCCACTCACTACCTACCTTACTACCTAAGTATACCTATCTTTACACATTTGCGGAGCCTCTCTTTTCGCAAGCTTTTGTTGGCGCCGGGACACATTGCGTAAGGGAGCGGAACGTTCCTGGTGTCAGCATTACACCATGCAGGGCCCCGACTGTGGCATTCTCTTGGTGAAAAATCATTCGCCAAATGCCAAACAAGTCCTACAGAGCTTCCCGACCCCCCATGCCACTAGGTAGGGACACTAGGGACGTGGTCAGGGTAGCTCTATTCCCTGTCGGGGCAATTCATCATTTCCTATCGGAGAGCCCGCTGTAACGCCACCCGCCTGCGGCATCCTGGTGGGGAATAGCTTCCAAGCAATACGGCGCCGCCGGCCACTGCAGGTACAATCCCGCACACTCCTATGATGGCTTCTTGTGTTACCTATCCTGCGGCTCGCCTTTACCATACAAACCATCTCGTTTATCATCATTTCGGTGTTATGAGACGGTGGCTCATTGTGCGACGGATCTCTCTGTATGTGTCACACCGCATTGGCGAGAATTCCGTGCGACTATCCTCATTCTCTATTTACCTTCCCAACTTGTGTTCGCGACGATTTCAACAAGAGCGGGTTTGATTGCGTTCGTTTGCACTTTAATCTCTCTATCAGTCTTACTCTATCTTGCTTGGCAAACAGCTTTATTATGCCGGCCGTTATTGTCGGCTATCGAGTCGCGGATTCGGCCACCCCGGTTGAGCCGTGGATCTAGTTGCTACGGATAGATCGATCTACCCGGTTGGGGGATGACTACCTATCTAAGATCAACCAAACCACACCGAGTTCGATGCCATGATGAGGTAAGCAGCATCACGAGATGATAGAGGCGCGAGCACGGCACATCATCTGTACATGGTGGGCTCTTCCTACATATCTTTCAGTCAGTATTTCTTTGTTTAGTTTATTCATTCATTCATATACAGGATACAAGGTGGCTCTTACGCGTTTTTAGTGTATTGTAAACAAGACTAAATATTGTTTACTAGCTTTCGCTAATTTTATCTAAAAACAGGTAAAACTTAACCTTATACAAGCAGTGGCAATAGCCAGACTCTTACATGAAAAAAATAAACAAATACATTTAAATCATTCAATCCTTGTATATCAAGATTGTCTACTTATGTATTACTGCATAGGTGCTATACAACACTTGCCGTAGCCCAAGTATGGGGTGACGTTTTGATTTTGGTCATATTTCATAGCTCATAATACCGTGATCGTATGATTCTACTAACGACGTACCTTCAGGTTTTCGCTTTATTTTTTAGCAGCGACTCGCGAGATTTGGCTGATTAGAGGGTAGCGTTAGGTACCTACCTTCGGCGTTGCCGACGGGCTCGGGGGCGATTTGGGCTGTCGGATCTCTTCCGTTTGCCGAGGGGGCTCTCCGAGCTCCCGATACTCTTCTCTGAGTCGCTAGCTTGGTCGACGGCTTTCCCTTCAGCCGTTTTTATTTCTGCATGCTCGCTAGCAACGCTGGCGAGACCGCCGCTGTCAGGCTCCCGGCCTTCATGGGCGTCAAGTTCGTTATCTAATTTGTGGACGATTTCATTGACACTCAGCCCTTCGAAGTCTGCGGTAGCCCACGTTTTCTTTTCTGCGTTGTATTCTGGCAACCCGTCTTGCATCTCCACATCTTGTATATCTGCTATGCCGGTGTCGCCGGGAGGGACTGCAGTGTCGACTAGGTTTGAAGCGGGTGGTGTTTCGGGGGAGGGTTGGGTGGGAGCAGGTTCGTCTTTCCCTAGCCTTTGACGTTTTGGCGGCGGCATTTCTGGCTTGGCTTCTAGCGATGCATCAATATTTGCATCTTCAGTGGCGGTTTCTTCTCGACTCCGCTTAGACCCTGCAATACCAGTAGCTGGCGTGGTAGAAGCTGGAGTCATAGGCTGGTTGAGATGCGGTAGATCGGTCGCTGGTTTTTCTGGCTGTGTGCTATATAGTGGTGGTGAGGTATTGGTTAGGTCCACTATAGGCTCCTGAACCTGAGGATGCGACTGCTGGCCCTTGTTCCGATCCCATGACTGAAGTAGCTGAAGGTAGGCCGCCTTATCCGCTTTCTTTTTCTCTTTCGCCATGGCCTGTACAACTTCCAGCTTTGCGTCGGCATCGGGCACAGGCCACCCGTTGTCATCAAGCAAGCCGAACCTCCTGAACGTTGTTAATTTTGCCTTCAGCTCAGGATCGCCTCGGTGCTTTGACATGTCGACGCCACCCCTCTTCTGGCGATTCTTCGTCAGCCCCTTGGGCTCGTGGAGCAGCTTGTACTCGATGAGACACTGCGCCAGCGACGTGTCGTGCGACCGCGGCCTTTTCTGACCCAGGCCGCGCGCGAGCTCCCAAGCCTTGTAGGCGTTAATCCACCAAAGCTGCAGCCTATCGTCTATACCGGGCAGTTTATAGCCCAGGCAGAAATAGGGGTGGGACTCACGCTTGAAGGAGCGGTAGTCGGGGCGGATATCGACGTTGTGCCACAACTCGACAATGTCGAAATGGTACTCCAGACAGAACAGGTGGACGTACCCGGCGTTGTGGAACGGGTCGATGTGCTCGCCGTCGACGTTCTGCCGCTCGTCGAAGATGACCCAGGGGTCGCCCAGCGAGATGGTGCTGCGGTACTGGCAGCTCGCGAAGCGGCACTTGGTCGACTCGCCGCTGCGCGGGTACCGCGAGTTGGCCATGGCGGCGGGCCACCCGATCCACAGCGTGAGCCCCTGCCGCCACTTGGTGCTGCTCCCCTTGACCCCCGGGAGGCGAGCCGGCATCTCGAACTTCTTGTCCAGCGGCCCCGGCCCGACTAGGTACATGCGCATCTGGCGCGGGGTGAGGAACAGCCCCGCGGCCAGCTCGCCCTTGTCGTTGTAGGTGAACAGGTGGCGCCCGCGCTCGTCGACGGGGCCCCAGTCCTTGGGCTTCGCCGGCGGGGGGCCGTAGTACCGCTCCGGCTCGATGTGCTCGGCTCGCTTGCCGTGCGTGCGCCGTGGGATATGGTCGTTGAGCAAGGGCTCGCCGTGGTGGTTTGTCGCGGGACGCTTGATGGGTGGGGAGGTTGTTACTATGCCTGGTGATGGGGGATACTTGCTGTGCCGTCGCGGGTCTAGTGGCGCGGGGAGGTCCGAGTCTTTTATGAGCTCGGCTGCTGGTGGGCTTCGTTTAACGCCAGGTTGGAAAGACTGGGTCATCCATTGTGGTGGCGACCGTGTCAATGGTTGAGGCATTGGCGGGGGTATTGGCTGGGGAAATACCTGCGGAACTGGTGGTACCATTGGTTGCGGAGCTGGTTGTAGCATCGGCTGTGCCATGGGATGCTGGATTGGTAGCTGCGGAGGTTGCCAACCAACTTGGTAGCCATGGTTAGGCTGTGGTTGATGACCAGTAAAAAAGGGAATTCCCATCGGCTGTTGAGGAAAGAAACTAGGCTGTTGGATCACTGGTTGGCCAGTGAATTGAGCGTCCAACGAGTTGTTTGGGGGAAATATCTGACCGGGCATCATCATGTTACTAAAATCAGGTGGTGGGATACCCGACCAATCGATATTCAAGTCGGCGGTAGCATTGTAATCCGGGGGCATATGAGGCTGAGCAGGGTCGGTAGGTAGTGTCGGGTCACCGAACTGTGGTTGTTGTAAGTATGTGTCATTGCTAAAGTCAGGTGGTTGAAATGAAGGTTGCTCATCGACAGGCTCGAGGGCATATGGAGAGGGAGGGGCTGGGTTCTCTTCGACTGGGAAATCTTCTCCTAATCGAGATTCAAAGTCGGAATCAACATTCTCACTGAAGTTCACGTCGGAAAAGAGATCGAACGTACCCTCAGGGTATTCGTCCTCTGGAAGGGAATAATCGGAATCTTGAACTGTATCACCCATTGATTGGTTTGGGCTCATATCACGGTACTATGCTGTACACTACTACTGAACCAAATGAGCTGCTGTAAGAATGTCGGACTGATAGTAAGGACCGGCTACACTACCCAGACCAGCAGATGTGTTCAGTTAGAAGTACGAAGGCGAAATCTGGAATAGCCGAGGCAGCGTTGTGACGCGAGATTTGTTACGAACTTTATAAGGCTCCACACATAAGGCCTTTATAAATCAACTTGCTAAACCAATTGTTCTTGTACAATAATGCTATTGTATTGAGGAGTAATTCTACGTTTCTTTGAACACAAGTGCTGTTCTTGTCCTTGATGTTTGTGCACCAACAATTCATAGTCATGACAAAGCGTTTCAAACTAGGTGGTAACCTTAGTGGTCGAAGGCGGTCCCTCGACTAAGGAACTAGCTATCCCAGACCGAGGACATAACGATGCCGTTAATCTATCAACTAGATGAGCTGTATAAGGTCATCCGCAACAGAATCCTACCTAGTGCCAAAGCCAATTCGAACCCTAGCCCCAAATTCAGGACCAAGTGCAAAGTACCGAGAGAGAGCTTAAGATTCAGTTAGCGAGGATTCAAACGAAAAAGAATGAATCTCGAAATAGGAATTAGAGAGGGCGATCAGTAGAGCTCAAGCATTTTTTCCACATTGATGTTCAGAACAGGTCTGTGAATGCGTTGATTTCATCATAAAGGGGGTATAGAAAAGAGAATAGATGAATGCTTACCTAGGAATGGGGAAGACCGGGGCAACGTGTGCCCTATAATCTGTTGGGCATGAACGTGATTAATTTATAAATCAACAAGGAAGCACTAAAAATTCAATATCCTTTCATAGAGATCATTGGGTCGGTTCACCTCCTTCCATGCTTTTGTTAGACAAGGACCCCCGAGATACACTAGCAGGATTAATGGAATATATCCCCTTTGAAAAAAAGGGAATATGATCACCTATATCTTCATATAGTCTTGTTTCTCGCGACAGAAGAATATGTTACCAGAATGTAGGGGAAATACAAGTAGATGTTCCTACCTTTCAGAGGCAGGAGAAAAAAAGAAGGGTCGTTTTATAGCAAGGCTTATCGATACGCCTGCCTAGTTGATGGTAGATCGGTACCTGATTTAAACCCTGGATCTTCTGCTTGCTGTACCCATTTTGCCGAGACTCTGCCGTCTATTTTCGGCAGATGGCCATTGCAGGAAATCAGGGAACCATTACGTAGTTGGCCCATTTAATTGCTGTGATACCACCTACCTAACTTAATAGGTACGCATACATACATACATACCATGGAAATAGCTAGTACAGTATACGGTAGTGTGCAGTTTGGGCTGTACAAATGACGCAGTGGGAGGATTACCACCTAGGCGGGATGATGTAGAGCCAGAGTATCAGTGCACTATGGACTACTGTGTCTAATACAAGGAAATACAAGGGTGCTACCGCTTCTCTGCCCCTTCTGTCAAGGCATTTTCCCGTTAAACGAGAAGTGGCGCTTCGTATTTAGACCCGGTTTGGACCCCATTTTGGCGAATCAGCGTTGGCGGCCAGTTACAACGGTTTGTTCCCCCTCTAACAGAAACGTCCAAGAAACACCGCCGTCGACAGCCCGCTTCTGAGACGCCTGCAGTAGATACATACATTACATACTATACTTACATTACATACAGACCATACCTACCTCTACCCACATGTAAGTAGGTAGGTAATAACATCAACTGCGTAGCCATATCTACTGCTGCTACCACCACCACCACCACTACTACTTGGAGGCATACTCAATAGGTTGAACGAACCTCAAACACCAGAATCGTTGTCTCATCTCGTTTTCTTTTTTTTGTCCCTTTTTCCCTCCTAGCATCGCTCGTTTCCATCTGTTGCATATCTGCATTAGTCTGCTCGAGCATTGCTTGCTTGTGACTTGAATCCGATTACCTACTACCCAGCGCATTTCGCGAGAGCCATGCCATCCCTCCCTGCGTAACATCCGCGATTCACTCGTCGGTCCAGTTCCGCCCTTCCCGCTGCGGCCGTCGCTATATCTCACCGATCCGATCCGTTACCGCATGCTCCCTGCTTGCTCGCCGTCCTTTTTAGTAGTCTCTATATATTGCGATTCGAAAAATGGCGGAGCTGAGTCCGGACCTGCAGCAGAAGCTCAGCGAGCTAGAAAGAGAGTTGGAAGTATGTACGCTATCAACGTTTCCACGTTTCCACGCCCACGTGTTTATACGTCGTCTCCCCGCCCACCAGCCGGCCAGCGACGGCTTTCAAAGGCCACCCTAAGACATTCAAAAGCTTGGAACCCGTCGCTAACTGATCATGTCACTGTAGGAGGGCGATATCACTGAAAAAGGGTATGCTCCGCCCGTTATTATGGTTTTCTTTCGACTACTGCTGTCTAGCCCCCATATCTCCCCGCTCCGTGATTCAATCGATCGAGTCCCTTCACTAAACAAACGCCTGCTCTTTAGATTTCAGAAAAGAAGAACCCAGCTTCTTTCCCAGTTCGGTCTCCCCAACAGCTTCGGGGGTCTGAGGATACACACTGTCGACGATGACCCCCATGTCGCAGGCGGTGACCATCGAGGCGCTGCCTTGGCTGCCCTCAATGCCGGGAGTCCCGATCCCGATACCTCCTGGTCTCCCAACACGATAACATCTCCCGTCGATTGGCGCCCTATGTCCTCTGGGCCGCCTGCTTCCAACCACCCATCCCATGGCGCTGATGCCCATACCGATAACCCAGCCGGCCTGTTGAGGCCAGGGGGTCCTCTGGCTGCCGAATATCGTCCTACTCTACTGCAGCGCGATTCGCTTTTTCTTTCTCCATCAGCAGGTTTCTCTGAACCTATGACGTCCGATCCTCCAACACGGTCAGGCACCATGGTTTCCGGCGACTATGCCTTCAAGCCTGAATACCAGGGGCCTTATTCTCAACAACCCCCTCACGCCTACGACAACCGGACTGGGACCATGGTAGATTCTCAGGCTTACTTCCAAGACTTTGCTGGCCAGCAATCCTATGATCAGCCAGCCGTGGAATATGGCGGAGGTGATCACAGGTATTCTGTCGGAGATGCATTTTCTCCTACCGTTGCCATGGCGCCGCCGATGCTGACGCCAAATGATCTACCTCCAGCTGAGCTACAATATCTACCACCCCTAGAGCCGCGCGAAGTGCCGTTTGCGATCCACGATCCCCATGACGAAAATACAGCTATGTCGACATTCGACAACATCGCCGCTGTACTGCGACATCGGGGGAGAACCACGGCCAAGTTACCCGCCTACTGGGTTCTCGACAGCAAAGGAAAAGAGATCGCCTCAATTACTTGGGACAAGCTAGCTTCGCGGGCTGAAAAGGTGGCCCAGGTTATTCGCGACAAGAGCTCTTTGTACCGCGGCGACCGCGTCGCTCTCATATACCGTGACACGGAGATTATTGATTTTGCAATTGCCTTACTTGGTTGTTTCATCGCTGGCGTTGTTGCTGTTCCCATCAATGACCTGCAAGACTACGCAAAACTCAATTTGATTTTGACATCGGCGCAGGCACACCTGGCCCTCACTACCGACAACAACCTGAAGGCGTTCCAGCGAGATATAACAACTCAGAAGCTCAATTGGCCTAAGGGTGTCGAGTGGTGGAAGACGAATGAGTTCGGAAGCTATCACCCTAAGAGGAAGGACGACATTCCGCCCTTATCTGTCCCGGATTTGGCTTATATCGAGTTCTCCAGCGCCCCTACTGGTGACTTACGCGGCGTCGTTCTAAGTCACCGCACCATTATGCATCAAATGGCATGCCTTGGTGCCATTATATCAGCCCTACCTAGTCACGGTCCAGGAGATACCTTCAACCGAGCTCTTCGAGACAAGAATGGCCGGCTTATTGGGGGCGGCGCTAGTAGCGAGATCCTCTTGTCATACCTTGACCCAAGACAAGGCATAGGCATGATCATCGGTGTCCTCCTAAATGTGTATAGTGGACACACAACGGTTTGGGTTGAAAATCAAGCTGTTAACTCTCCTGGTCTGTATGCTCATCTCATCACTAAATATAAAGCGACGTTACTAGTTGCAGATTATCCGGGTCTAAAAACCGCTGCATTTAATTATCAACAAGATCCTATGACTACGAGGAATTTCAAGAAAGGCATGGAACCGAACTTCCAACACGTCAAACTGTGTCTCATCGATACATTGGCAGTCGACAGCGAATTCCATGAGGTTTTGGCTGATCGATGGCTCCGACCACTACGGAACCCTCGAGCCAGGGAGGTCGTCGCACCTATGTTGTGTCTTCCCGAACATGGCGGTATGGTGATTAGTGTCCGTGATTGGTTAGGCGGCGAAGAACGTATGGGATGCCCATTAAAGTTAGAGTTCGGTACCGACCTTGAACCCGAGGATGAAAAGGACAAAGACGAAGAGAAAGAGAAAGAGAAGCCAACGCCATCCAATGGCTTCGGAAGCCTCTTAGGAGGCGGCACGACGACTACCAAAGAATCCGATACCGATAACGACATTAGCGAGGTCTTATTAGATCGAGAAGCTCTAAAGACGAATGAGGTAGTTGTTGTCGCCATTGGCGAAGAAGCTAGCAAGAGAGCAACGGCAGAACCCGGGACGGTTCGAGTAGGTGCCTTCGGTTATCCCATTCCTGATGCTACTCTAGCCATCGTAGACCCCGAAACTGGACTGCTCGCCTCACCACAAACTGTGGGAGAGATCTGGGTTGACTCGCCATCCTTATCGGGGGGCTTCTGGGCATTGCCTAAGCACACGGAGCAAATTTTCCACGCGAAATGCTTCAAGTTTGACCCTGGTCAGCCGACTCCTGCCTCTGTTGAGCCGGAATTCCTAAGGACCGGCATCCTTGGGACAATCATTGAGGGCAAGGTCTTCGTCCTTGGCCTCTATGAAGATCGCATCCGACAGAAAGTAGAATGGGTTGAGCATGGCCATGAAATTGCGGAGCATCGCTACTTCTTTGTGCAACATATAAAAGTCAGCATTTTGCGAAATTTGAACAAACAGGTTGTCGACTGCTCGGCATTCGATGCGTTTGTCAATGACGAGCATCTACCCATCGTAGTACTCGAATCATTGGCAGCATCCACGGATCCGGCGACGTCAGGTGCCCCGCCTAGGCAGCTAGACACCGCGCTGTTGGATTCAATTTCGGAGAAATGCATGGATCTGTTGCTACAGGAACATCACCTGCGAGTTTATTGCGTGATGATAACAGCTCCGGGTTCATTGCCACGGGTTACCAAGAATGGTAGACTCGAGGTTGGTAACATGCTCTGCAAGCAAGAGTTTGATCTGGGAAATTTACCTTGCGTTCATGTAAAGTTCGGGGTTGAACATGCTGTGCTTAATCTACCCATTGGTGTGGATCCATTGGGCGGCATATGGTCGGATATCGCTTCGGATTCTAGACTCGGAATTCTTGGAAACGTCGATAAACAGTACTCCGGTATAGATAGGCGAGAGGTGGTCATTGACGATCGAACTTCGACGCCCCTTAACAACTTCTCAAGCATCTCGGATCTCATACAATGGCGAGTTGCACGCCAACCCGAAGAACTCGCTCTCTGCAGCATAGATGCCAAGGGCAAAGAAGGCAAAGGCATTACTTGGAAAAAGTTCGATACCAAAGTAGCAGCGGTCGCCCTTTACCTTCGTAACAAGGTTAAAATAAAGGCACGTGATCATGTTATGCTTATGTATACACATTCGGAGGATTTCATCTTTGCTGTCCACGCTTGCATTAATCTTGGAGCTGTGGTAATCCCTACTGCCCCCATGGATGAGCGACGCCTGAACGAAGACGTACCAGCTTTCCTTCACCTCATCAATGACTATGGTATTAAGGCTGTCTTAGTCAATAACGACGTTGATCACCTACTCAAGCAGAAGGCAGTGTCGCAACATGTTAAACAGACGGCACAAGTTCTCAAGATTAACGTGCCTAATGTGTTTAACACGTCAAAGCCCCCAAAACAGAATAGTGGGTTACGAGATCTCGGTATTACGATAGATCCTTCGTGGGTTCAGCCAAGCTATCCCGTCATTATTTGGGCATATTGGACACCCGATCAACGCAGAATATCGGTACAGCTTAGTCATACAACCATTCTAGGCATGTGCAAAGTGCAAAAAGAGACTTGCCAGATGACTAGCTCACGACCAGTTCTGGGCTGCGTCAGAAGCACTACCGGTCTAGGTTTCATACATTCGTGTCTCATGGGTATATACATAGGCACACCGACATACCTTGTGTCGCCCGTTGATTTTTCGCAAAACCCTATCTCCTTATTCTTGACACTCAGTAGATACAAGATTAAAGATACTTACGCAACACCCCAGATGCTTGATCACGCGATGAACACTATGCCTGGAAAAGGATTCACCATGCATGAGCTAAAGAATATGATGATTACGGCGGAAGGTAGACCTCGAGTCGATGTGTTCCAAAAAGTTCGACTTCATTTCGCCGCCACCGGCTTAGACAGAACCGCAATCAACACAGTATACTCCCACGTACTCAACCCGATGATCGCCTCGCGCTCGTATATGTGTATCGAGCCCACGGAGCTTTGGCTTGACCAACGAGCTCTACGGCGAGGATTAGTCATCCCGATTGATCCAGAATCGAACGCGAGAGCCCTTCTTGTACAAGACTCGGGGATGGTACCAGTGTCGACACAAATTGCCATTGTTAATCCAGAGAGTCGCCTACTCTGCACCGATGGCGAATTTGGCGAGATCTGGGTCGACTCGGAGGCGTGCGTCAAGGGTTTCTACGGCTCCAAGGACCCATTTGATGCTGAACGTTTCAACGGACGCACTGTTGACGGTGATCCAAATATCCGTTACGTCAGAACCGGCGACCTTGGCTTCCTACATACTATCAGTCGGCCTATTGGGCCAGGCGGAACACAAGTCGAAATGCAGGTCCTCTTTGTGCTCGGCAATATCGGAGAGACTTTTGAAATCAACGGCCTTAATCATTTCCCGATGGACATTGAGGCTTCTGTGGAAAGGTGTCATCGGAACATCGTGCCAGGCGGCTGGTAGGTAACCCCCGATGAATGTGTATATTTTTTGCTAACGCATCTCCAGTGCCGTCTTCCAAGCTGGTGGACTCGTAGTTGTTCTCGTCGAAGTCATGCGCAAATCATATCTGGCATCTATTGTACCGGTCATCGTGAATGCAATTTTAGGCCAGCATCAGATCGTAGTCGACATCGTCGCATTCGTGTACAAGGGCGACTTCCCCCGTAGCCGGCTTGGCGAGAAACAACGTGGCAAAATTCTAGCCGGCTGGGTAACCCGCAAGATGCGCACGCTCGCTCAATTTGCCATCCGTGATGCAAATGCCGCTGCCTTAGAAGGTGCTGACGGCGCGGCCGACCATCGTGCAAGTGTCGGCAGTATACGTAGTAATAACGTACCCGGCGCAAGTTCTCTGAGGAATATGGAGCATGCGCCACAAATCCTTGAGCAAGAAGAGCTTGACCAACAAATGGAAAAGATGTCAGCTCTTCCACAACGTGTCGAATCCTCCACAACTAGCAGTAGTCGACACGGCACCTCTTCCACCTCTGATCATCCCGGCGGGCACCCCATACCTCAATTTGACCGTTTTGGCGACGAATTCCAACTGCCAACATCGCACCAGGGGCCCCCTCAAATCCGGCTCCCGACCGTTGATGGGCGGCAAGCGCAAATGTTAGCCGAAGATGAGGACTGGGAGAATGATGCTATTAGACAGATGAATCTGGCCAGCCAAGGCTAGTTTGTTTGCATTGCAATTTAGAATAGCTGGTATCGGACGACACCTTACAGACTACATCATTTAGCGTGGCTTGGGGGTTTTGCTTTGATTACATGTGCGTCATAGGCATTTCATTCCGTTGGGAGTTATTTGGCTACTTCGCGGATATCCCTCTGTAGGTACATCGTCCTGAATTCATTAGCAAGAGTTATTCAAACAATTGATAGGAGAGGAGGTTAGGTGATGATTATGATGACGTTTGAATTTTATTGGAGATGTGATATGCCTAGGCACCAGCTTCGCCTCGAGAGGCCAATATATATATTTTTTTTGTTGATGGTACATCGACGCGTCACGACACATAGTTTGTGTAGTTTCTAAGCAGTCAGTTAAAAGCTAAGAGGGCACGCTCGTTCGTCCCTACTAGGTAGTAAGTGAGTAGGTAAGCATTCGCTAGATAGAGGGGGAAAAAAAAAAAGGAAAAATAATGACTTGAACTGATAGGCTTCAAAGTGCCAAAAAGAACGCACCTTCCAGAGGAACTGAGTCTTAGCCGGTCTGCGCCGGAAAACCCCTGAATGCCTATGGCCCTGCCTCTGACACAGGAGTTTATCCTGGCGACTACTTTACCATTAGACCATTTAGGTCTTTCTGGGAACGTCTGTTGAAGAGGTGCGCACATATCGAGGTTTATATCCTATCGTAGATAAACTGTTTTACATAGCTTTTGATACCATGGAACAAGTTGTACCCCTCACTAAGATGTTTTACGACCAAACCAGATTGGTTCAAAGCAAGTCGTGTCTCATCGTGTATCCTAAAACAGTCTAATGTTCACTACGTGATATCTTCCAAGCACTGGTCAAGCTGTGTCATCTACATTCAGAATTTGTCAATATCCCAAGTTCCCCTTCCTTCTAATACGAATGATATTACCAACATTCCAAAGTATCTAACACTGCCTAGGTATTTACATCATCATATTAAGCTCATTCATTCATCGTCCTCATACCATAAGCAACTAAGCTCACTGCACAACGAACTGCTGGGAATGCGACTTATACAGCACAGACTCATCAAGCACCTCGCCGGTCGTAGAGCGTATAAACTGCACCTGCAGCTGGTTCTTGTCCAGAATCGAGACGCGCGCATAGCTAAAATCATCCGCGTACGCAAAGGCATTATAAGCCTGCTTATCACCAACATCACTCAGGCCCTCGATATTCCCGGCACCGCCAGCAACGATGTACATCGGCGCCACGGGGTCTTGGAGGCCCTTCGGGTCCGCCGTGCCATTGTAAACGGGCATGAAGCGCTGCGAGTTGTGCACGTGTCCCAGGATCGCAAGGTCGACGCCGTACTTGTACAGCAGCGGCTCGAAGGCGGCCTGGCAGGGCGTGCAGCCGCTCCCGCCGGTGGTGTACCACGGCCTGTGCCCGCCCACTATAACCCAGGGCGTGACGGCGCGGTCGACGGAGGCTAGGTCCGCGGCGAGGAAGGCGAGCTGCTGGTCCGCGGTGCTGCCGAAGGGGCCGCTGTTTAGGCCTGCCGAACCGCCTGGTCCGTCGGGCGCCGAAGCGAAGTCGGTCTCCGTGTCGATCATCACGACGTGTGCCATGCCGTACTCGAAGGAATACCAGAAGGGCGGGTGCGCGAGCAGCGCGGCGGCGTTGGCGGACGCCTTGGCGGTGGTGTTGGAGGAGCGCGAGGGGAAGGCTGTTGGCATGAGGTCCGCGAAGCGGTTCATGTAGTCGGTGAAGTTCTTCTGTCCTGCGGCGCAGAGGATCTGGGTGCTGTAGTAGTGGTTAGTATTTCTTGGCACAGGCAACGTTCAACATGATTTGGGCAAGGGGAGCTTATGGGATACGTACTACGGGACCTCCTCGCAGTTCGCTTCATGGTTTCCCGGGCCGACCATATACGGCTTGCGGCCGGAAATGGGGGCGAGCTGCCCGTAGAACTGCTCTATTATGGCAGCGAATGCGTCCACGCCGTCGAAGAGGTTCTTGGGCTTGAGCAACCAGTCGTCGGCGTATCCCAGATCACCCGGGTGCAGGACGAACTCGTAGTCGTCGATCGTGTTCGCGAGGCGCCCGATCGTTGTGTGGTTCAACGAGGGATCGATCAGGGGGATCGTGTCCCGCTTTGCGTTGTCTGCCTTGATCGTGTACCCGTCTGCACCGTAAACTCCCAGGTCGATCACGGCGTTGAAGGAGAAGGCGCCTGTGTCGCCGGCTGGCCTAGGGCTAACGAAGTGATCCACGGAAGAGTTCGTCGACGTGATCTTATAATAATACGTTGTGCCCGGGCTCAGCCCCGTCAGCGTCACCGTGTTCCCGTACGTCCGCGAGTTCGGATACGTGATGGATATCGTAGAACAAGCGGTCGACTGGAGGTTGCTGCTGGAGGTTCCATATTGCACGCACGGGTTGCTCAATTGCTTATAGGTGTTCCAGCCAATTGCCACGGCTGGTGAAGTATTACGGATCCGAATCAGCATTCATGATAACTACTAGGGACATTTTCATTCTTTACTCACAGTTAGGTCCTTTGATAGCTATACGCTGCTGCGTAGGCGTCGTCAGGTCAACCGGTATGGCCGGATAGCTGGCCCCAGCCATCGCACCGACAGCAAGAGCCGAGGCCCATCCTAAAGGAGCAGCAATAGACTTCATGATTGCGCGAAACCTTAGACACAATCGACAGTGGAGGTCTGGACGTCTATAAAGCCAAGGCCGATCGGCTACTCTTCTCTTACGCCTACTCGAACGAGCACCTCAGCCACCAAGTTCACATCGCGACGCCCGAGCAGCAGCGAGACGGGGATCTGCATTTTATACCGACGAACCACGATGAGGTTAATGGTCACCACGTGCATCGAAACCACAGAAACCCTCGGCACGGTCCCCACAGCGCAGCAGTTAAATTCCCGGAAAGGTAGTCGGCTGCGGTCCTATCTTACAGGCTACAAGCTAGTTTCCCATTTCAGTCAGCTAGGCACAGCTCGCGTGGAGGTGAGCCGGCGTCCCGTGGGTATCTTGGGCTGACTGATTGGATAGGACCGTCGCCGGGGTCCTGAGTCCGCGCTGAGTCCGCGAACAGTCGAAGATCGACGCTAGACTCAATCCAAGGTTTTCCGCCCATGTGCTTGCGCAATCCGAATCTCGTGAGTCGGGATTGGCTTGTTTGTTCACTCGCTTTCGCTGCGAGCAAGCATCCTTCAAAACCCGGTTTCGTTTTTTGTGTGCCAGATTGACGTTGGCCTACTGTACATATTAAACCTGGCATGACATAACCATAATATGATATCACTCTACATAAATCGCTTGGCGATGGAGGGGCCAACGCTAGAAATGCTCGGGACACGGCATTTATACAGATCAGATCGGAAGCCAAGATACAATGATCTCTAATGCTGAGCTTATTTTTATTCAACGGACCCCGCATCATGACTATTGAACTCAATCTCATGCGCTAGAAAAAGAAACCTAGACTAATGATAGCTGTAATATCTATAGCTAAGGAGCGTGTATCCATGTCGACACACAGCCATATGCATACATACGACGCACTGACTCGATATTCGGAAAGCGAAGCTCATTCCCCGGTATGGCTATTTGCAGTTACTCGTATGTGGCTTACGCATGGAGGTGGGATCGTAGCAACCCCTGAAGGATCTACCTATGAAAGTTGGGCAGTTACTTATGCTTCCGTACGAGTTAAAGTTGCGTTACAGTACATATGGCATTCGTTTTTATAACCAAGAGCAGTATGTATATCATTACCTCAAATGCACTGGCTCTGTTGACATATAATAATAATAAAGTTATCATCAACCAAGAACAGACCAAGGAGCAAGCATAAGCCAACAAGAGAGTAGCTGTATAAAACTGGCTTTATTGGGCCCCGGAAGTAGGCAAGAGGCGAGAAGTATTTAATTATGAATAATCAGCCTTACCGTGGGTCCTAGACAGTAATGCTGCATCATTCGAACACAACACTCAGATCTTCGAACTTCAGAACGATACCTTTAATACACTTTAAGTTTGTCTAGTGAAACGACTTAGGGTGTTAGTTCTAAGCATACTTTAGAGGCCTAATCTGAACCATTCTTTTAGCCATCTAGAGATTTTTTATATAAAAAAAGTTAGAAAAACAAAAGAAAAAAAGTATATATTATTTATAGGTATTAGATTTCTAGCTAAAATTAAAGCTAAAAGCTAAGCTATTTATATAAAAAATTAACAAATTTTTTAGCTAGATTTTTTTTATATAATTAACTTAACTTTTTAGTTAGATTATTTACTTTGTTTTACTTTTTTTTAGTTAAAGTATAGCTAACTTTTTAATATACTTTTAATTAAAACAAAACTAAATAAAAAACTTAAAAAAAACTTAACGCAAACTTATAAAATATAACTTTTATAATACTTTTTTTTTAAGTTAATATATAAATTAATAGATTTTTTTTATTTTTAAGGCTTTTTTTAGCAAACTTGCTGTTTTAATTTATTTAATTATACTAAAGTACTATTATTTTTTTAAAACTTATACTTTTAAACTATTTTTAAAACTATATTAGTAGTATTTATAGCTTTTATATTAGCTTTATACTAAGTTTAGCTTTACTATTTAGCAAAAATAATAGCTTAAAAATACTAAGCTAAATTTATTTATTTTTTTTAAAGCTATTAATATAAATTTTTAATATTTTTTAATACTAAGTTTTTTGTTTTGCTAATTTTAAAAAAATTTAAAAAGTAATTTAAAACTATAATATTAGTATAGTTAGTATTAGCTTTATAAACTTTAATTTTATGCTTAAATAATAGCTGCTTATAATAACTTTTAGCTTTTAAAACAAAAATATTAAAATAAAGCTTTTTATTAAAATGTAAATTTAATAAAAAATAAATTAATTTAATACTTTTTAGTATATTTTATATATTAATATTTAATAAAACTAACAGCATAAAAAGTAATAAATTTAATATAAAAAAAAAACTTTAGCTTTTATTACTAAAGCTATTAATATTTTTTATATTATTTAAAAGTTTAGCTTTAATATATACTAACTTAAAATTAGTAAACTTAATTTTAATTTAAAGTTTAAACTATTTATTAAGCTTAATAAGTATATTTAACTTTTTTTATTTTTTAGTTAGCAATTTTTTTTTTTTATTTTTTATTTAAGCTTTTTTTAAACTTTTATTATTAAATTTATTAAATTTGCTTATAATTATAACATTTATAATTTTTTTTAGTTTATTTATAAGCTACTTAAAAAAAGTTTTATTAAATTTAACTTTTTTTAACAGTATTAAAAAACTTAGCAAATTAAAGTTTAATATTAATAACTTTAAATATAAAATATAAAAAATTTTATACTGCTAGGCGTTTAGCTGCTTAAAAGCAAGCACTAAACATATTTTTTTAAAAAAAAGCAATTTTAGTAGTTTTTTTTTATAAACTTTCTAAAATAAGTTAAGTTTTGCTTTTATTTTTTTATATATAGCCTAAAAAAAATTAACTATATAAAAAATTTTTATAAAATAGTTTATAATAACTAAATATTAGTAATTTTTTTTATATTAATAAAAAACTAAAATTTTAAGCTTTTATTTTTTTATTTTTTTATTTTATTTATAATTTTAGTATATAAGCTTGTTTAAAAATTTTTTTAAAAAAAATTAGCTAAGCTTAAGTTTTATTTTAATTAAAAAAGCAAAAAACTAATTATGCTTTAAATATTTAATAAATAGCTTTATACTTAACAGTATTTTGTTTTTAGTTAGCTAGCTATACTTTTTAATTTTTAGCATAAAATTTACTGCGTAAACTTTATAATTTTTAGCAATTTAATTACTAAAAAATATATTATAAAAAAATATAAACTTTTAAAAAAAGTTTGCTTTATTAAAATAATTAAAGTATAGTATATTTATATTTATTGATTTTTTAAAAAAAATTAGCTGCTTTAATAACAAAAAAAGTTTTTAGCTATTAAAATAAAAAAAGCTTATTAGCTTTAATAATAGCTAAATTTAAACTAATAGTTTTAAAAAACCTAAATTAATTACTAGTTTTTATATTATTATTAAAAGCATAAAAAAATCTAAAATAACTTATGTTTTTTTTTTAAAAGTTTTTAGTAGTAGTAAAATGTTTTTTTTAAAAAAAATTAAATAAACTTTATTTTTTAAAATAATCTAATTTTTAAAAGCTTTTTAGCGTATAGCTTTTAAAAAATAGCTAATTAAACTGTTTATTTTTTAAAGTTTAGTATTTTTTTTTTTTTAATATATTTTTATAGCTATATTTAAATGCTATAGCAATAATGCTATATTTGCTAAAGCTATAAATTTATAGCTTTAATTATTTGTTTACTTTAAAAAAAATAAATATATCGCTTATTATAAAAAAAATAAATTAAAATTTATAAAGTTTATGTTTTTTATTTAATTTAAAAAAAGCTAAAAAAATATTTTTTTATATTTAAAAATATATATATTTTTTTAAAAAAAATTAACAAAAAAAACTACCTTTTGCTTAATTATATAGATTATAAAATACTAATAAAAAATATTATTGCTAGCATTTTTTAAACTTTTAAATATAACTTTAAAAAATTTTTTTTTTATGTTTGCTTTAATAGCTTTTTATAAATAATAAATATACTTAGTAAATTTTAAAAAAACGCTATTAAAAGTAAAATTTTATATAAACTATATATTATACAAAAAAAAATATATTTTTACTATTATTTTAAATAAAGTTAACTAAAATTTTGCTTAATACTTAAAAATAATATTAATTAAAAAATTTATTTTTTTTTGCTTTTATAAAGCTATTTATTTATAATTGTTTAAAAAGTTATAGTTTTAAAAATAATATATTATTTTTATTACTAAAATAGTAAAATTATAATATTTAATATAGCAATTTAAAGTATTAATATAAAAAATACTAAAAAACTATAAAATATTTTTTGCTTAATAAAAAGCTATTAAACTATAAATATAAATAAAAAGCTAAAATACTTTTATAATATTAGCTATTGCAAAACTAAAACCGCTTTTTAAGCCAGCTACTTTTTTAAATTTAAAAATTTATAATATAATAATATATAAAAAAATTAAAAGTAAAAAATAAAATATAAAAATAAAATAAATAAATAAAAAAATAATATAAAAATAAAAATAAAAATATAATAAAAAAAAAAATAAAATATATATATAAAAAAATTGTATATTTTTAGCATAAATATATAATAAATAATAAACCTAGGTTTTTAATACTAGTTATAAAAATAAATTATAAATTCTTTAAATAATAAACTAATTTTTAATTTAAATAAATATTAATAGTTACAAGTACAATTTTTTATATAAAATAGTATAATAATTTAAAATAAAAAAAAAATTTAAATAATAGTAAGTAGTTTATATATTTTAAGCTTTATATATAAATAGAAAAAATGTTAATTTATGTTTTCTTTTTTTAATTTACTTAGTTTTAAAAATTTTAAAAAAATATTAGTATAGTAAAAAAATAGGTTAACAAATAAAGTAAATAAAAAATAAAAGTATTAAAAAAAAAAAGTATAAATAAAAAAATTAAAGCTAGTAAATTTTTATGTTTTATAAAAAAAAAATAAGCTTAAATTTTTGTTTTTTTATTAAATAGTTTTTTAAATAACTTTTTTTAGTTTAAGTTAAAATAACTACTTATTTAAGTTAAAAAGTAATTTTTAAAAAAAAAAATAATAACAGTTTTTAAATAAACAAATAACTTTTTTTTAAGCTTAAAATAAAGCTCGTAAAAAAGTAATATAAAGCTTATTTTTAGCTAAATAATTATATAGGTAGTTTTTTTTTAATTTATTTTTTTATATTTTTCGAAAAAAATTTGAAAAAATTTAAGTAAATTTTTTTTTAAGTTAACTAATATTTTTAAATAAGCAAATAGTTTTTAAGCTTGCTAGCAGTTTTATTATATTTTTTTATTTTTTTTAGTAATTTTTTTTTTAATTTATAAACAAATAAGCTTTTACTAAAGTTTACTTTTAATTAAATTTAATTATATAAATTAACTTTTTTAGCAAATATTTTTTTAATTTAATTTATTTTTTAGTATTTAACTTTTTTTTTTTTATTTTAAGTTTAAATAAGTTTTTTTAATTTATATTTATATTATTAGCTTAAAAATAATATTTTAAGTTATATATTTTTTTTTTAGTTAAAATATTACTAGCTTTTTAGTAAATTTTAACTATAATACTTTTTTTTTATTTTTTATTTTTTTTTTTTTTGCTTTTTATTTTTTAATTAATAGTTTTTTTATTTATTTAACTTATTAAAGCAAATAAAGCTTAAGCTAGTTAATAATATTTTTTATATTTTAAAATACTACTATTTTTTATAAATTTTACAATAGCTTTTAAAAAATATTATTTTTGCTTTTTAAATATTTAATTAGTTTTTTTACTTAATTAAAATATTTTTAGCTTATACTGTTTAATTAAAGTTTTAAAACTTTAAAAGTTTAAAAAGCTAAAAAATATTAATATTGTTTAGCTTATTAGCAAAAAAGTTAAAAAAATAAACTATTTTTTAGTTTAAAATAATATATATATTAAAAATTTTTTTAATTTATATGTTTTAAATTTAATTGCTAAGTTTTAGCTTTTAAAAAATATTTAGTTTTAAATTTTAAATAGCGCTACTAAAAAGCAATATATTTGCTAGCTTTATTATTTAAACTTATTTAATAACTTTAAATTATTTAACTTAATATATGCTGCTATTTAAAAAGCTTTTAATTAAAAACAAATAAGCTAACTAATATATATTAAAGCTATTTAAAGTAAACTTTAAAGTAAATATATTACTAATTTTATATATAATTATTAACGCTTAAAAAGCTTATATATTTAGCAATTTAGTATGCTTAATGCTGTTTTTTGCAAGGCTTATAAGCATTGTTTTGTTTAATCTAAAGCTAATAACAAAACTAGTATATAGCTATTTTTTAAGTATATATTTATTTTAGAATTTTTTAAAAGTGCTTATAACAACTATAAATTTATAGTTTAAAAAATTTATTATACCTAAAATAATAATAACCTAGCTTTAAACTAGCTAAAAGCTAAAAAAAAAACTTTTTATTTATAATTATATATTTAACTAAATATTAGCCTTATTATATTTATAATTTTTTTAGCGATTTTTTAATTAATAACTACAATTTAAATAAAAAAAGTGCTAAAAAAAAATAAATAGCTTAGTTAATAATAAAATTTATTTAACAAAAAAAAAAAAAAATATATAAAGTTTTAGTAAATATATACAGTACTTTTTTATTTTTTTAATACTTTTAATTAGTTAATATAACTTTTTTATAAAATTTAAATTTTTTTTTGTAAATGTTTGCTTAATAAAATATATAATTAAAATAAAAAAAATAAAAAGAAAATTCGCAAAAAAAAAAAATTTTAGCTTTATATACTGCTAAAAAATTTGTTAATTTTATTTTAATATAATTTTTAGCAAAATTATTATTGTTTAAAGCTATTTTTTTTTTATTTTTAAATATTGCTTAGTTATTTGCTAGTTTTATTATTATTAAACAGGCTTTTTATATTTGTTGCAAACAAAATAATATCCGGTTAGCAATTAGCTTTTTTTTTTTACTTTTAAAGTTTTAGCTTTAAGCTACTATTAGCTTTTTTTTTATAAAAAAAAAATATTCTATAGTTTATATATTTTTTTTAGGTTTTATAAGGTTTTAATATTTTTTTTTATTTTTTATAAAAGCTTTAAGCTTGTTTGCATAAAAAAAACTTTTAAGTTTAGTGCTATTAAAGTTTATTAACTTATATTTTTTATTGCTTAAAATATTTTTAACTTTATAAAAACTACTTTATTTATAAAAGAGCTTTTTATTATTACTTATATTAATTTTAAGCTTTTTGTTATAAAAAAGTACTAATAAATTTTTTTTTAAGCTGTTTTTAATTTTATAAGCGTTTTGTTAATTTTTATATTTTGCTGCTTTTTGCTTTTTGCGTGCTATAATTTTGCATATTTTATTAATATTTTTTATTTTGTACTTAGCTTATTAAGCTTATAAAACGATTATATTTTTAACAGTTTTAGCTTTATTTTAGTTTAAAACTTACTAAAAAAAAATAACATTTTTAATTAGTATTATAGGTAATTTTTTATAAACTAATTTATAAGTATTGCAACTATAATACTTAATTAAAGTTTAATTTGTTTATACTATAGCTTTTAAATAAATATGCTACTTTTTGCTAGTGTTATTTGTTAGTTTTAATAGGCCTGTTTTTATAGGGCTATAGTTTTTTTTAATAAGTTTTTAAGCTTGTAAGTAGTATGCTAAACTGCAAACTAATTTTTAGCCTATTTAAAAAAAAGCATACTGCATTTTTTTTTTAAATTTAAAGCTATTATTATATTTAACTTTAATTAAAATGTTATATTGCTTGTAAATTTTATAATTAAAAAACTTTTTAATATTTTTAAAAGTTATAGTAATTAGAGCTTTTGCTTTTAAGTATTCCGAAAATTTGTAGCAAGCTTTTATAATAGCAATAAAAAAATTTTATTTAAGTATAGTTTATATGTTTATAACTTAAAAAGCTAGAAGGTTAATTGGTTTGTTTTACTGGTATTTTTTTTTAGGTTTGCTTTTAAGTAAACGCTAGTATTTAGGGTATATTTTAATTGTATTATAGATATTATTATAAAAACTTTTCTAATAGTATGCTTATGTAACTTGTTAAATTGTACTGTTTTTTTTTTAATAAGCAAAGCTTTTATAAAATATTTATATAGCGGTTTTTTAAAGCTTTTTAGTATTTAATACTTTTTAAAAAAAGTATTTTGCAAATAATTTTTTTTACAACTGGTTTTTTTAAACGAAATATTTTAGGGCATATTTTTTAAACTTTGCTTTAGCTCTAAAGGTATATAGTATATTAAAGGCTTTTTTAGTAGTTAAATACTAGGCAATTTGTTAATTTAGATCTGTTTATTTGTTTATTAGTTATAATAGTTAATTTAAAAATAGCTTAAAGTTGTTAAATAAGGTAGAAAGCATAATAAAAGCTGTATTAGCAGAATGGCTATATTTTTTTTTTGTTTTTAGCTTTAAATTGGATATTGTATAAAAAATCTATTAATTAGCGGCCTATATATATAGGCAGCTAGCAGTAGTAATATAAAGCTAAACGTTAATAAAGTTTTTAATGTTGCTTTTTTATTTGTTGTTTTTTAAATTTAACGGCTTTAAAAGTTTTTAAAATAAACTATTTGTAGCTATATATTTTTTTTTTGCTATATAGTATAATTTAAAATTAAATATTTTAATATAAGCAATTTATTTAGTTAATATAGTGTTAAGCAAAGCAAAAAAACTATTATTTAGCTAAGCGATTAGTACTTTAGTATTAGTTTTTAAGTAAAAATATATTTTGTATAAATAATTTTTTAAACGTTTTAAAGTTTTTATTATAGCTAAATATTTTTTTTTAGTAGCATTATAGTTAAATTTAAAGCTTTTTTAATATTTTAATTTATATTTTGCTGGTTTAATTAATTTGTTAACTTTTTAGCAAAAAATAGCTTTTTAGCCGGTTTTTAAAGCGTTAGTTTTAACTTAAATTAAGCTTTTTTTATAGTTTATTATAATAAAAACTAAAATATTTGCTAAGGCTTTTTTTAACTAAACTATTGTTTTTTTTTAAAGCTTTTTTTAAACAAAAGTAATATTTTTTTTAGTTAGCATTATAAAAAGTAAAGCTATTATAAAATACCTTTTAATTTATATTCGGTAGTATACTATAATTTTTAAAAAAAACTTTATATAAATAAAACTTATATAATTAGGCTATTTTATAATTTTAATTATTTTAGCTTTTATAGGTTTATAGCTATAAGTGCTATATATATAGCTTATAATTTTAGCAGAAAATTTATACTATTTGCTTTTTATACTGCTAGCTATTAGCTTTGCAAGCTTAAAATTAAGCAAAATAGCATTAATATTTTTAATATGCTTTATTACAAATCGCTAAATTTTAAGTATTATTTTTTTATTTTTATATTAGAAAATAAAGCTTTTAATAGCTATATTATTAAAAAAAAGTTTGCATTTTTACAATAAAATATTATATAACACTTTAAAAAAAACTTTAAAAAAATAAGCTATAAAATTAGTATAGCTTTATAGAAAAGTAGTTATTTAAAAAGTTTTTAAAAAGGTGAAAAAAGTAGTACAAGCTTAGCTATATTTATTTAAAAGCATTTAGTTATATTTAAAAAAAAAATTAACTACAAATAAAATTTTGCATATAATAAAGTTTTTAGCAAATTTATTATAGCTTTTAAGAAAACTTGCATTTTTAATTATAATATTATTTAATTTAGTAGCTAAATTAATTAATTAAAGCTTTTTATTAAATTTTTTTATTATAAACTAAGCGTTATAATATAGCAAATAAAATTTTTTTAGAATTTTATTTTTAAGCTTAGTTTTAAATACTTTAATAATTTTTTTTTTTAATAACCTAAATATTAGAATGCTTTTAGCTTGCTACGTAAAATAAAAAACTATTTTAATTACGTAAAAAAGTGCAACTTTATTTTTAAGTTTTTTTATTTTTAAAAAGTTTTATACTAATGCTATTTTTTTTTTAAAAAAAACTTTAAGCAATGTAGCTTTTTTTAGATTTATAAGCTTAGTATTTTTTAAGTTTTGTATAATTTTTTTAATTTTTTTTGGCGTTAGTTTAGTTTTTTGAGGTTTATATACAAACCTAGGTTAAATTTTTGCAAGGGGATTTTTATTTAACTTTTTAAAAACCTTGGCTAGTAAGCTGTTTTTTGCTAGTTGATTTTTATATAACTTTAAATAACCTTAGTTTTTAAACTGTAAACTTCTGCTTTAGTTATTTTTAGCATGTAATAATTTTTTCGGCATATAATTAGTAGGTTTAAAATTTTTATTTAAAGTTTTTAGTTTTAGCGCAGCGCTAGAAATTTTATTGCTTTTTAGCTTGCAATTAAGTAAAGCATAATTTTTTTTATTTTGTTTGCTTAGTATTTTTTTTTTTTAAGCTAAGTTTTTTTAGTTGTATATATTTAAAAATATAATTTTATTTAAAAAAATATTATTTTAAAGGTTAATTTTTTTTGCTTTGCTTTTGTATATAATATTTACGTAAAACTTAATATTTTTATACTTAAAAAGCTTAAAATTAATAGTTTTTTTTTGCTTGGCTTTAGTAAATTTTTTAGCTTTTATATTTTAAAATATATTTTAAGTTGTTATTTTTATAATATTTATAAATTAAGCGTTAGTTAAGTTTGCAATAATTTTTTTATTATTATTTAAACTAAAGTTTTTAATTTTAATAAATTTATTTAAATTAATATTTTTTTTAAGTAAGTTTTTATTTTTACTTAGCAGTAAAAAAGCAAGCATAATATAACTTTTATTTAAAAGTTAACTTTTATTTATATAATAATTTAATAGTATATATTTAAGTGTATAAAAATTCTGTTAATTAGTATTAAATTTATTATTAAACTTAATTTTAGGTAGTAAAAGCTTAAAATTGCTATTTGCTTTATTTTTAAGTAAACAAATAGCTTTTAGTTTTTTAATAGGTTAATAATATTAGCAAAGTTAATTTTAAAGTTTTTATTTTAGTTAAATATAGGTATAATAATTTAAGTAGTACTAAATTTTATATTATATTTAAAATAATTATTTTAATAGTATAAGCTTATTTATGTTTTAGTAATAAAGTTTATTTTTAATAAAAGTAAAAAAGTTATAGTTTTAGCTAATATAATATAAAAAGCTAGATTAATTGATTTTTTTGCTAACTAAAGTTTAGTTTTAATTACTCTAATATAAAAAATGCGATTATTTTAACTAAAAAAGCTTTTTTAGGCTAAATTAGTATTTTATATTGCTAAGTAGTATTTTATAGCATAAAAGTCTATTAAAATATTTAATTAAGCGCTTATATTAATAATTGCAATAATTTTTTTATTTTTAAAATTTAGTTTAAAAACAACTGTAAGCTTAAAATATAATTAAATATAGTTTTTTATTTGTTTTATAATAGCTAGCAAAATAAATATAGCGTATAGCGGTTTTTTGTTTTTAGTAGTTTAATTTTTTATTATATTTTAGTATATTATAATAATAAATACAGTAAAATTTATAACTTTAGCTTTATAGTTTTTTTAAAACAAACTTTTAAAAGTAATATTAATTTAGTTTTTACAATTTTTAATATTTTTAGCGTAAGTTTTATAAAAAATCTATTAAATAAGCTTAAAAGCAGCTAAAAAAACAGTAGTAATGTTAGAGGTTTTTTTTTAAAGTTTTGCAAGGTATAAAACGTTGCTAGGTAGTATTTAGATTACTTTTAAGCTTTTGTTTTTAAAGTTTAAAAATATTTTGTTAATTTATAGCATTAAAATTTTTGTAAATTTAAAAACTTTTATAATTATTTTTTTAGCAGTTATATTTATTTTTTTGTTAAGTATATTATTTACTTTTTTTATTTAAACTTTTTTATTTATAGCGCGTAATTTAAAAGTAATAAAAATAGGTATTATAATAGCGTTATTAGGCTAATTAGTATTTTTTATAATTTTTTTTATTATTATAAAAAGCATGTTTTGCTTAGTGGAAATACAAATAGTATTATTAAGGTTATGTTTTATAATTTTTTTAGATTTAGCAACTTTTAGTGGCCTTTTAAAAGTTTAGTTTATAGCAAAAATATAGCTATAAAAATTATTTTTATTAAGCATATAGCCAACAATTTGCTTTTTTTTATTTTTGCTTACTTAAGTTTTCTATTTAAAGTTAAGTAGGTAGTTATTTTTTATAAAACTATTTTTTTTTTTTGCAATAAAATTAATTCTATTAGCTAGTATAATTTTAATTGTATTAGCTTATGCTGCCGGTTAAAAAGCAAGCGTTTTGCTTATTATTTTTGTTATATAAGCATTATATTAATTTAATTTTTGGGTTTTTTTTTTAAGTGTTATAATTTTGTTTTTTTAATTTTTGTAAAGTTTTATAATTTTAAAGTTTTTTAGTACTATTTTTTTTTTTTTTAGCTTATAATATACTTTATATTAAAAATTAAAATTGCTAGCGGAACAATAATTATAAATCTATTTTAAAGCTATAAAAATAAACTTTTTACTATTTTTTTTTGCTTAAAAAATAATGTTTGCAAAAATTTCGAAATACTAAAAGGCTAATTTTAACTATTTGCTATTTAAATACTACCGGCAATTATTAAAGTGTAAAATTTGTTTTTTGTTTATTTTTACTACAATAAAACACTTATTTAAAAAATAACCGTTTTTTTTACAGGTATAGTATTAAATACCCGATATATTTTTTTTATATCCCTGGTTTTTTTTGCAACCTTAGCTAAACCTATATTTGCTTTATAACCTATATTTATTTTGCAATATATATTTGTTTTGCAACACTAAATATATGCTTGCTATAAAGTTAAACTATTAGAAAAACTGTTAATTTAAGTATACAAAATATATATAAAGGTATATTTAATATATTTAAAAAAAATTTTAGTAGTACTGCTTTAATAAAACAATAAACAATAAAAGTTAAAGCTTATTTTTTATTTTTTTTTTTTTTTTAGCGGTTATATTAACTTGCTGTAATCTAATTTTAAGTTTTTTAATTTTTTAAATAATTTGCTTTAAATTATTATTTGTAATAAAAAGCAATAGCTGCTTTTAAAAAATAGCTATAGATTTTTTATTTTTAATATTAGTTTAATAAGGTTAAATATTAGCAAATAGTTTTATAAACTTAACTTGTTTGTTTTAAGCATTATATAAAAAAAATAATTAATTATATATTTTTTTTTTTTTTTTAGCTTATATATTTTTTGCTTTAAAGTTTTTAATGCTATATACTTTAATTTTTGCTTTAAATATAGCTTATAAATTTAAATATCTATAGATATTAGTATATTTTTGCTTATATAAAACATTATAAAACATTAAATAAAAAGCAAAAATTTAACGTAAAATATTACTAAAAATATTTCTTAATAGCTTTATAATAAACATACTTTTATTAAACACTTTTTTTAAAGCTTTAATATTATTAATAATTATTTTGTATTTTATTATATATAGCTTTAAGCTAAAAATGTTTTTTATTTTTAGGTTGCTTTTATATTTTTTTAAAAAAGCCTAAAAAAAACACTAAAGCTTAAAGTTATTATAATTAAACTAAGCTATTAGTATAGCTTTTATAGCGTTTTAATTATATATTTTTTAAATAGTTATATAAACAATTTTTATAATTTGTTTTATTTAAGTATAAATAAACAATTAGCTAACTAAAAAGTTTAAAAATATTTTTTAGCTAGCAAATAGCAATTTAAAGCTTTTAAATTAATTGCTAATTTTAATATTATTAAACAAAAAATAAAAAATACTGCTTAAATTAAAAAAGTTTAAAATAATAGTAAAACTAAAGTTTAATAATTTTAAAAGCATAATATTATAAAGCACTTTAAAAACTTTTTTTTTTTTTTTTTTTTTGCTAAAAACGGTTAAAATATTAGCTATAATAATAAAAATAGTTAAAATGCTAGCTACGGTAATAAAAATAGTTGTTATATTAGCTGTAGTAATATTATTTTTAGCTAGGTTAAACTGCAGCAAAAATTTTAAGTTTATACTCGAAAATTTAAAGCTTATAACAAAATAGTTTTTATAAAATGCTTAAAACTTAAAAATAAAATTAAAAAATTTGTTAATTTTAAAAAAAAAAACAAAAAAAAACAAACAGTAAATACTATTTAGTATATTTGTATAAAAATATTAATAGCTAACAATTTAGTTTTTTTTTTGTTTGTTTTTTTTTATGTTTTTTATTTTAAAAAGTATTTTATATTTTTATTATAGTTATTTTTTAGCTTTTTAACTTTTTAATTTTTTTTTTTAAATAGCATAAAAAAAGCCGATAATAAACTTATATATATAGTAAGTTTATGCTTATTTTAATATTTAGCTTACTTTTTATTATAAAAATTATTTAATTTTAAAACTAAGTTTTAAAGTTTAAAAATATTAGCGCTAGCTTTATTTTTTTTTAGAACTTTTTAATGTTTTTAATAAATGCTTACCAATTTAGTAGCGCTATAAAAATTTATATTAATACTTTGTTATATAACTTTAAGTAAGCTATTAAAGCTTTAATTTTAAAACAATATAACTTATTTTTAACTTAAAAAGCTAAATACTAAATACTAACTAACTTTTATAAATACTATTTTAAAATTGTTATTTTAATAAAAAACTTATTAATTTAATATTTAAAGTAATTTAAAATATAGCTATAAAGCTTATATTAATTTAAACTTTATATTATTATATACTATAAATTATTATTAAATAAAAAAATAAAACTAAAAGCAATTTTAAAGTTTATATTTTATTAATATTTTTATATTTTTATAAAAACTTTATAAAACTTTATAAATTTTTATAAAATTTTTTTTGTACTTTTATTTTTTTTTTACTGCTTTTTTTTTAAAAATATTAGTTTTAATACTTATTTATAGCTTTTTTATAATAATATTTTTAATTCTATAAAAAAATATTTAATTTAATGTTTTTTTTTGTAGTAGTTTTGCTTTTGTAGTTTTATATTATTATAATTAATTATAAAAGTTATAATTAGTTTTTATAGTTTAGTTAGCTAAAGCATTTTTAGTTTTAAATTAACTTTATTAAAAAAATTTATTTAAATAACTATTTTAAAAAGCGTTTAGCAATATAGCAAAAGCTTTACTAAAAATACTAATAAAACAACTTAAAGTGTTAGTTTTAAGCGTACTTTAAAAGCCTAGTTTAAACTATTTTTTTAGCTATTTAAAGATTTTTTATATGAAAAAAGTTAGAAAAACAAAAAAAAAAAAATGTATATTATCTATAGGTGCTAGATCTTTAGCTGAAATTAAGGCTAGGGGCTAGGCTATTTATATAGGAAATTAACGAATTTTTTAGCTAGATCCTCCTTATGTAATCAACCTGACCCTCTGGTCAGATCACCCGCCCTGTCTCACTAGACCCTAACTGGCGTCATGAAGCGAAAAGGTTCTTACGCCCAGGCGTCAATCCATTTCCCCACAAAGTTCGGTGTAAAACGAACGGGCGCGATGGGTTCTTGTCAGCTTGTGTAAAAGGTTTGATGAAAAGAACCCAGATCAAGACAGTTTGTTCTAGGCACTAGGCTTGAGCATTGAAGAGAAGAGGCCCTGTCTCTCAAAAAAATCCGATCTCTAGAATTCGAAATTCACCAAAAGACTAACTACCAATCAATGCAGATGAATGTTGGCTATCTCGGATGATGCACGACAACTCCCCAGTCGGCATTGATAGGTAATGCCAGGTTATCGATGATAATACAGTTAACTTATCTATACGCCACAAGCAACACTCGGGTCATTACTGTAGGTTAGCATTCGCGCTGGTCATCTACTTTTCCCTCTGGACTTAATCATGCTCATTATTATTACGAGGTGAAAATAGCAGGTGAGAAAATCACAACCAAGGGCTTGAGTGCGGTTTCAATTGGCATTTGCCTCGGGTTCGTTGATATTGGTGATTAGTCGACCCGCAAACTCTCTAACATAGTTCAGCGTACCTACAAACAAGCCATTCGCGCAGGAAAAGGTGCTCGGTACAGCGATTGCAGGAGCCTAAACTAGACGGCGACGACAGCGATCCCAGTCTAAGTCCCGCGCAGCTAACGGGGAAACTATCACAAGAGAGTAGTCATGTTGCACGTAGTAAATTTTTCTGATCAAACTGTTCTGCCAAGAACCAATAGATGATCTACCTAGCATACTTGGCGGGTTGTCTCCGACTTAGAAAGCAGACTCGTTAGTGTTCCCTTTGAGGTCAAGAAAGGATTGTATTGGAAGTCTGAACGGAGGATTAGAAGTATGTACAATCTGACCCATCCTCTACTTCTCTTTTACAGGGTGAAGTAACATAGGCGGCAGTTGGGCACCGCCTATGTATGACTCCCAAAGAGCCTGAGCCCCATTCCCGGTAAACCAGTAGCTCGCCTCCCACCACGGTCCAGGCACCCAACCTTCCTTCGAATATAGAATTGAGGGCAGCTTGCCGCCGGCTTTGTTACTAGATGGGCCTTTGTTAATGGCCGAATCAAGCTCTTCGGGTGTTAAATCGCCGCCAAAGACTATGGGGTGCGGTATAGTTACGGCTTTCAATCCGTGTAGTAGTGAGAAGGTCTCGAGTGTGGCTTCACTAACAAGCCACTGGCCCTGCTGCCGTTGCGCCTTGTCTACGAGTCGCAGAAGGCGCCGTGAGGAGCGCGTGATGCTAATTATTGCAGCACGCCTCGGCGTCTGATCCCCGTCCTTAAAGCCGTGTACCTCGGTCTCATATATCCAGTCCGTACCTATGGGGTCAATCATAGGCATGAATGTAATCAAGTCTGCTTCTTCACCAACACCCCAGTCCCTTTCTGTGCGTGGTGGCTGTGGAGGTCCCTCGGAGACGAATTCAGAGGTAGCCGCTGGGCCCCAGACGCCAGTATCCCCAATCTCCATGTCCACCATACCCAGGAAATTCTCGCGGGATCCATGAAGTTCAGGGATATAAAAGCGGCCGTTCCGTTCCCAGAGGTTACGCCGGCCTTGGGCTTGCGCATAGGCAGAAGAAGCGGCTAGGGTATCATGAACGTGGCCGGTAAAGCGCAAGTCCATTTCTAGTTGCCAAATATAATTGTACTCGGGAAACTTGTAGGAGAAAATCTGAAGGGCTTGATACATCTGATCTTGCGCCCTTGTTACTAGTTAGTTGGCAACCTGGTTACTGGTGTTCGCCTACACTTACCCATGTTCTCGTATCTGTGGATACCACGCCTTCAAAGTGCCCTCGTTGAATAAAAGCGCCATATCGCGGAATTCTTCTGGCACAAAATTTTGTAAGGCTTGGTCGTATACGGACCTGTCTTCCAAATCGAGCTCAGAGTCCTTAATGTTTACAAGCAAAAATACTTGATGTCCGTCATGGCGTTGGAGCGAAACCTCGGCGATGAGGGCCCGTAACCAGGTTAGCCTAGTGTGAGTATATTCATAGTCGTCCCATGTTCTTAGAACGACCGCGCTTCTTTTGTCGTTCTTTTCCGGTATTATACCTTGGCTTCTTAGATGCATAGATGCTCGCCATCGCTGGTGTGTCGACTTTTCGTGAGGACGTAGGTTTTGACTAAATGACGCGCATAGACTTTGTGCTTCGCCTTGTGCCGAGAGGATGTTAGTATAATAGTAGTGTAATAGATCATAGACATACCCCATTTCACTCCAGACCATTTGCGATCCGCCACCTCGCGATATCGATCGAGGCGAGCGGTGGCTCCAAGACACCGATGCGGGTCACCTAGCACATGGAAGTCCCCAACGTGGGATAAATTGATAGTACCATCACAGCCGGTGTGTATTGGCTGCAGGGGATCTAGCGTTGGGAGATTTGGCCAAACTTTGCAGGCGGTAGGTCTATCACCAGCGAGAGAGTGATGTTGAGAGCCCACCGGGCCGAACGAAATGTGGTATGTAAGTTCAAAAATTATAAATAAAGCAAGGATAGCGATTGTCATGACAACCTCAGTCGCGGATATGCGATGCATAGCGGTGCCTTCTTGTATTACTGCCGCTGTAGTAACGCAATAATGACGGATAAAATAATGAAGTTATCCCATTTCCCATTCCCGGTGGATAGTAGACAACTTCAATCTAAACCATCCCCTAAGGAAGACGAATACGGTCATAGAGCGAACACATTTCTAGTCTACGCCTACATCTCAGTATCTGGGGGCGACACTTCCGCGTCTCCAGTTTGTATTAACAGGGTTAAGTTCCCTTGGGCCTCTAGGCGCCGTCTAACGTAGGGATAACTCACCCCTATGTCATTGGCTAGCGGGGCATGCCATTGCATAGCGTCACCGCATTTCTTTTGGGAGAGCAAAATAAGATATATCGCTTTTCACAATAGCCACTCCCGTGGCCGGGATCATTTCAGCGCTAGATAGCACGTAAACAAATCAATTGCTTCAATCAGGAAGTTAGTAGTCATTATCACCCGTGCCATTCTCAATGAACAAAGGCTTGTTTGGATCGTTTATGAGACAATCCCAAATGTCAAGTATTCAATTGCCTTGCAACCGGAATTTCTTTTCTATTTCAACGAGTAGTTTAGTATCCGAATCGCTCTAGTCCCGAACATACGAACAACATGCGATGAGATCATTATATGAGCAGTCAGAACAGAGTGTACCTAAAAATATGTTACCGCCCATTAAATCATTTCTAGTGGTGTAAGTAGGCCGCTGACAAAGTGAAACACTAGGACCACTGCCAACGAATAGTTCGCCATAGATAATTATCAAATTTTATCTATACAGTTGTCCGGTTTCAATATGAGGTATGCCGGCGGCAACTAATTATGGTTACCGTTATGTGGTAGTGCTTCAGAGCTAGCTACCCAAGCCTCGGTCTAGTTAATACCACACACAAGGTAGCTTTAGGTGCGGTTTCCTTGTCTCAGCCTCTTGAGCATTGCCGTACCTACGAATCTGTTTCAGTGCAATCCATGAACCATGTATCAGACCTTTGTACTCTACCTGCACCAGAACGAGGAGGCTGCGCATAATGCCCCAAGTGAGGCATCTTCTATGTATTATAGCTTATATTTTGAGATAAGCCCAAGGAATTACAAGGAACTACTCTTGAAAAGAACAATCATACCTGCGTGTCAAGTACCTGCTATGGTATTGACCGAGCCAATACCCAACATGCTTCCTATGTTCAAGGAGGGGCTTCACGCCTAATTTCCCCTTATTCTGTTAGTTTCTGTTGTAGAGGGGGTTAGGATTCAACAAGCCTACTATCCCAACGGTAATCATCCCCAGCATCACGATCATATTGCCGAAGATTTTCAATAGTACACACTTAAAGCAGAGAGAAAGTAGAGAGGAGCTTGCACAAAGAAGGGAGGAAAAATGGGAGCTCTTCGAATACCTTCTACCCGTGCAAGCAATGAAATGCAACTAGGAAATGATTTTTAAGGGCAATACAACGAAAGCGGGCAGGTATGTTATGCCTCTTGATGCCATTCGATGCCATATCCACTTCAAGGGCCGGCCTTTTATTTTCTAGTGGTTAGCTAGTCGCCGGGCTTGCCAACTCCACTGCACAACATTATGCTCCTATGGTCTATGGACCATAAAGCTGTAGCTGATTCTCGTTTTGTGTCTCACTTCCGCGTTTTATCATTATGCCCCTTCTTAGCCAGGGCGTCTCAACCCCCAAGTGTGATAACCCGTCGGTCTTGGTTATTTTCCCTAATTTATTGATCTCTCAATCCCGAATACTAGCTCGAGGATTATCGAGTGCAACGGTTTTGCTTTTCAACTTTTTGACCATCTGATCCCTAGCATTATACATAGACTTCCATCCGATGACGAACCTAGGGCCTCTCACCACAACTTTTACACCCATTGGCCCGGACTGTACCTCTACCTTTCTCGGGTTTAACCAGCACAATGCGTGGGTTCAGTACGGCGCAGGTGGTGATGCATCAGTGGCCTGTCTCCCAAGTGGCTTCGTACCATCGTATTCATCCTTCTACTCGCCTGGTATATGCCCGTCAGGTTATACCAAAGCTTGCTTTACTCAGCCATTCGCAACGACAGTAATTAGTAGGCTCGAGACGCGGATTACTTGCTGCCCTTCGTAAGTGCTTTCCATTAGCAAGACACTTGTATGAGCGAAGCACGACCCAACAGTGTGCAGACCAGATCAGGATAATCCCCATTAACATCTAGCAACTTTGCTTACTCTTGTAACTATATAGTTCGTTTCAATGTAATGATCGTCCTACGGACGATCCTTTTGCATGCATATCATATTTCAGCAAAGAGACCTTTGACGTCAGCGTTTTTACGTTTTTGACAAACTTGGCTGGATCGACAACTGCACTCGTAGGTGGCACAACATCGACGGTGTGGTCCGATAACTTTATCCTCGCGTACGGTCCAATAGTACACATTGCAGAGGGCGACATTGCACCAGCCACCACCACGACTGTCAGCTCGTCATCGTTTTCACATAGCTACTCTAGCACCACCGCTACCCCAACACCCGCAGATTCAACAAATTCTTCCCCAAGACTTAGTCAAGGTGCTGTGGCGGGTATTGTCATCGGCGCCTTGTTGGCAGGTGTATTTTTAATCGGAACCCTGGCACTATTCCTCCGGCGACGGCGACGGCGACGATTGAGTGAGGCCAATCCTAGAGTAACCGTCCCGGAGATGGATGCACAAGTCAAATTACACCAAGGCAGCCTATATCCCCACAACAATGGCCAGCAACAGCAAAAGTACCTACACGAGCTTCATTCAAGATCAGAGCCGGCGCAGGTGTACGAACTCAATGCGACGGGAATGTGAAATGAAGAGCCGCACCAATCTATCCAACCTCGCAATAGATTCGGAGGAGCTCGAAATCCTATGCTTATTATGAAATGGTTGTTGGATTGGATAAGATATAATAGTCGCTAGTGAGGCTATGGAGTTGGAATGTCATTCTCCTTTATTATTGTTCTTGAGCGTCTTGTTAATATTGTAGCGAATAAATTGTCTAGAGTCTATTCCCTTTCTAACTCGCTTCCAAGTGCAACCACATCCGCAGGTAGCCAATGTAATAGGTGAAACCAATGTCAACTTAATAGTAAGAACATCACCATTTAAAACTCGCAAAACAGACACCAAACTCGTAAAATATTTCAACCCCAACATGTCTACATGCGAATTTAAACAATTGCTAATTATTATAGTTATGTTTCTAGAAGTAAAGGGCTAGGTATATATATCACAAATAGTAGATTGGGCCGAATAGTGGGACGAGGCGGTGTCACGGAACAAAACTGCAACGCTATCACGACACTACATGAAAAAGTAGATTGTTGTCAAGGTGTGAACCTTGACCAATTGCAGTTACTTATATAGGGTCCGTGACAGGGGGGCGACATCGCGACGGAATATATAGTATATAGAAATCCGCGACTTAAAGGACGGCGCCGTCAATCGAATCTCTCGATGATACGAACTAATTGATTATCGCCTGTTAACGGCTAGTTGTGTTCTATTATCCCAAAATAGCTGACAGTTTCGCTTTCCCAACGTGTGCGAAGTCGAAACGTAATATTAAATACTCGGTACAGAGTGTTCTGCTGACTTATTATGGCGGTGCGGCGGTCCTGCCCTTTTCTTCCAGCCGCCGGGCCTCCTTGACAGTCCACCCGCCAGCCTTGTTGCCTAGCGGAGAGACTTTGCTGCATGCGGACTCATTCGCATGTCCACTTTCTTTTGCCGAAGAAGCATGGAATCCCGCTTGTTGGGGGCTCGGCCACACCGGCCCCCCGAAGTACCGTCATTTGGAGTGTTTGGCCAATCACTAGCGATGATAGACTACCCAATCTCTGACGAGAGGACCCGATGGCATCGAATAAACGCTTACTGTAGCCTTATATGCCCGAAGGAGCGGCATACGTCTGAAGGACCAGGTGTGGGATAATAGTGACTGCTTTGGCGAGTGCGCACTACGAGATAGTCTCCCAGTGAGAAAGGGCTCGTAGAGGCTTCATCCGTTGCCCACCTTTTCGGATGCTAGCTGCTTGCCGGGTCACGAACTGCTAGACTCTCACTCGTTTCATTTGCCAGCTAAATCTATAACTCCCACGTACCCTCTGTATTTTAGATGAGTGAGTGAGTGTACAAGACAAAGAATTTAGCGAACATGAGAGGAGGTATTCAGCAATATGATCCTACTTGAAAGGTACTATAATGTCAATACTACGACATTATTGCTCAGCCTACGTATGCGGGTTCAAAGCCCTCATCATTATCATCGCATTGATGCTCATATAACTGTGACTTGGCTCATGACCCTCTAATAGATACAGTGGCACTCAGAACCCCCTTAGACTTTGTTCCTATAGTGAACTGGTCGCTGTTGCATTCCAGATCCTCAGCTTGGACATTTTTATATTGAAAGTCGAACTGGTCGACCAGTGTTGCGACGAGAAGGTACATATTGGCCCACGCGAGACTGGTTGAGAGCTTGTCAGTAATTATTCTGAGCATAATGACTTGGCAATGTATTTGAGCGATGTCGTAATTACTTACTGTAAGCCCAGGCAAGCTCTCGTTCCTCTCAGGAACGGGGCGAAGGTCTTGTTGATGTTTGGGTTATTGTTGGAGTCCAGCCATCTCATAGGGTCAAAGCGATGAGGATCGGGATAGAGAGTCTCGTCCATATTTAGAAGCACCTGTGTCATGCCCACTGGTGTACCGGCAGGTATGCGCCATTTCTTGTAGTAAATATCTCTGTCCGGGGCAATGCGGGCCAAACGTGTACCCTGAGCCGGGCTGATTCGCAGCGACTCTAGTAACACAGCTTTGAGATATGGCAATTGCTCAAGTGCCTTTAGCTCGCGGGTGTTTACGGTGGCAAGTTCAGCACGCAGATGATCCAAGACGTCCTTGTTGTCAAACACATGGAAGAGGGCGACACGGACAGCACCAGCGGTTGTCTCGAACCCTGCCCCGGTAATGGTCACCACATCATCGTATATTCGACTGAACTCCTTTTCTGATTCTGGGAGGCTAGATGCCATAATCTGGTGCACAATGTTGCTGTGTATCTCACTCTCAGCCGAAGGGGCCGAGGATACAAGCCTCTTGGTATCGGCTAGGTTCTCCTAAAGACGGTATGGGGTCAGCGGGATGATCAGTTGCCACCAGGCAGTGTCAACAGAGTTCGATCATACAATCATGAATTGAAAAAACAGCTTCATGTCACCCTCCACGTGTTTCACGAGCCAGTCCATAGGTATAGACTTCATCAATGGCCCGACAAACCGAATGTGCTTTGTCAAACGCCATATCTGACCCGACCCGCTACTCGCAGTGACCATATGAACATCGAAGTCTTCCTTGTCGAGGCTCTTGTAGTTCTTGTCGAGGATGAAGTCAAATGCGACGTCGCGAACGAACGCTGTTATGGCAGCCCCGAGGTTGAAGGTCTCGTCTGAGCCGGCGAATTTTGTGATTCTATCACTCAGTTTGCCTAGATGTTTCTCGATAATGTCTACTCGATTATTCACCCTAACCTTGGAGAAGAAAGCGTTCAATGGCTGTCTGCGCGCCTTGTGCAATTCGTGGTTGGGTGTCAATAGAACAGCACCTGGGGCGGCGAAGGCATCGACCGACCATGCATACTTATCCCAAACACCCTCTTGTCGGTATACCTGGTCGAAGAAGCTTGGGTCGTTGATGTGTAGTTCATGGGGAGATATGCGAATAATGGGCCCTGTAAGGCAGAGTGAGCTTCACATCAGTAGATACCACGTGGAAGACTGTGGTATGAATGTGGCACAGTGGGGAAGTCTACCGTATAGTTTGTGAAGTTCGGCGATTTTGAATGTATATTGGCCGTTGCGCAGCACGTCGTGGTATGCTTCATACCAGCGTGAGATTGCTGCTGCTGATGGGCCATGGAAGCGGGCCAAAGGGTGAAGGAACAGGCGATAGAATGCTAGTGCGATATAGTATCCAACTATTGCGTAGAAGAGGCGGGCCAGCAACGATGTATTGAAAAGAACGTCCATGGTAATGTAGTGCCGGCCCGCAAGAACCAAGCCGAAGGCGCTTAGACGACGATGGCGATAGTCAAGTCAAGGGCAATGAAAGATTCTGGCGTTTTGGCGACAGCAAGCCCCCAGGCGAAAATGGCTGAGAGGTGCCGTAGTAAAGGTTCTGTCAAAGGTTGGGGCACGGGTAAGACTCCGACGGGCTGTGGCGGATGAGGCTCTGTGTTTGCCAGCTTAGGTACCTAACCAATGTGATATCTGACACAACACAGCGGTTGGGGGCTGGCTTTGGAGATACGGGAACCAACAGACCCTCGGGTGTCTGAATAATTCTGTTCAGCAAATGCACCTTTGCAATCGTGGTGACGATTTGTATTTTGCGCCTGAAATTAATCGGACATGAAATGTAATAATAGGTCAGGGCGAAGGACAAGGCAGTCAGTCCTTCTTTGTCCCTGCTGTGGCCGACGCCCATGACTGCTCTCCCTAAGGTTAGCAATGCTGGTCACACTATATATGTTTGCGAAAGTCTTAGGTTTCTTGCTTCGCATCGGCGTCTTGTTCTTTTCCTTTCACTTCATTCTACACAGTGGCTATCAATCACAAGTAGCACATTATGAGTGAAACTAGCATCAAGGCCACTGAGCCTTCGCCCTTAGAAGCGAAAGCAGCAGGCTCTACCACTAACCCGATGACTCCTCCAACAAACACGGTAGAGGAAAGTCTTCCTAGTGGTATCTCTGAGCTGACAACGCCTAATGGCGCTCAGTATGTCACTAGTCTCAAGCTGGTTGCTATCATTGCTAGTATCGCCTTAGCCTGCTTCCTCATGCTCATCGACACCATGGTGATCAGCACAGTACGTCGTCCAGAGGACCCCGAAGGTGGCAGTCGTGACTAAAGCATCAAGGCGATTCCCCGGATCATGGACGAGTTCAACTCCCTCGCCGATGTTGGGTGGTATGCCAGTGTCTATCAGTTTGGGAGGTATAAAAATGCCTTGACCAGCCCAACTTACTAGTTTTAGAGGTTTCTATACTAACACTTTAACATTTGTATTCAATATTAGTGCAGATAGTCGGAAGTAAAGGGCAGCCAGAGAAGGCAGAAACAATACGAGAATCGATAGGAGAGCCTATAGAATAGCTGTAACTACTACAGTAACGCAGTAAATCCAATGACTGTTTGATATTTCGTTGGATCGCAGTTGCTTATTTTCTTTTCGATTAGTAACAAGACTAGGAATAATAGCTAGGAGTCTAGGCGTCAAAGTTGCAGGTACCAAGAAAAGGGATGCAACAAGCGTGAACTTTTGGAACTCAAGATAGGAAGAGAGTTTATAGATTTTATTATTCGCGCCCCTACACGCAAGCCAGTGTATAGACACGTCTTTTTGTTTCTTGGTATTTTGGGCTATTGTTTTTAGCAATATTTATATCAGAGAGGTTAAGTGACTTGTTTGCCGTCACTCTTCAAAGATGGAGCATGATTTAGACCCCCTTAAGTATACAAAGCGCTTCAAACTCGCGATTAACCCTCGCTGTATAGAACAAAGACACTACACATGTGCTCTTCTAGATTAGTGGTTTTCTAGCGAGCTTCTTAAAAGCTCGTAAAGGCTTTATGAACTCTTATTGTAGCAGAATAGGGCGTAGTATATTTGCTGCCCATGCCTTCGATACGAGGCTACTTACGAGGCACATAGCACGTCAGGCTCTAATGTAGAGCCGCCGTCTGCAGAATAGCTACGCAAAGAACTAGTACACCCTTTGGAATGTGCCCTCGTGAGACTACTGTGTATCTAGGTTGTACAACACCTTGGCATTGGTATCCGCCCCGGCTATAAGGAGTCCTTCTATCACCACCAGGTGGCATCCGGAAATTGCCATTTTACATACGACATGGCCTTGGCCCCAAAGGCAATTCCGTCTTTGGTTAGAGATGCACGTGTTGATCGTCTGATTAATGGGTTCCGCATTTGTTTTGGTAACTTCTCTAACTTCCTGAGTGCAGCAAGAGTTTGTTCCCAGCGCCCTTTCCGTGTTTTTCTAGCTATTTATCAGGGTATGTTCTTTTCTCTACAAGTTCTTCTACTGTAGGGCTGTGAGCGGTGTGGACTACTGGGTATAGGAGGCACAGAGGCAAATGCCCTGTTTTATCAGATGAGACTATCGGAATGTGGGAGGAGTTAAAACTTCGGGCTTGGCAGGGGGGGGGGGGGGGAACAATGATGGTGCTGATAATCATGAGATGCTAGGCTTAGACTATACTAGGATGCTTAGGTAACTTAAGAGGGTAAATCTCCGAGGTGGATTCTATTTCCCGTACCCACATACAGCTGTACTAACCCGACGTTCCAACCCCTAGGAACCCGTCACACTATTATAGGCCAGGTTTCAAACTTGAGGAATACCAAATCTTGGCTTATAAACAGGACCAAATCTGCTGTATATCCAGTGCCTAGGACACTACTGCAATATTCGGGTAACAGGAAACGCGTGGCCTCTAATCTCCATACCTAGCACACTAATATCTTAGACCTAGCTATAGAACATAGCTCCCGTTAGTCGCAATGTCGGTTTCCTTCACCACGCGTAATGAGCTTATGAACGCTACGAGGCGGGAAAAGAGCTACCTTAGGTAAGTTAGAAACAACTACTCGATTACCAGTATACTATAACCTATGTCAACTGAGTAAACGATATTAGAAGGGCTGTTGATTGGCTAGTGGCACATAGCTAGACTGAATACACCCTATAGTCGTTTTAGCCCTAGTATATCCTCCACGTGCTAGTATTTACCGCCCGCGAAAATCTTCACACTTTCATCACACGACGACCTGCTAACCCTTCCAGGCTAATCACGATAATGAGGGCCATGTAAGCTGGTTGCTATTATTATATCCGCGTGTAGATCCGACGAAACGGTTAACGGGCAATCCTATGTTATGATAGGCTGCCATCGGGAATCGATCATCGATCTTTTGAGCGAACTACTATCGCTATGTCGCAGCCTCGCTTGGAACATCAGATATGATACAACGATGGGTTATTTTCAACATGCCAGAGCGGACCAGACCACTTGGCAGCACCCAACATCTTTTTGCCACGTACGGTGCCAAGTGTCACCAGGACAAGGCTTCTCACTCTATCGCCAGGCGTAATTACGTGCATCTTGGCATGTTTCGTTACAGTCAGTGCAACTTGGCAAACTAGCCTTCCTCGTTGCGTCCAGCATTTGCTAAGATGAGAAATGGGTCAATCTTCAGACAAACATTACCTAACACTAACTGCGGCTCTGCCAAACCATCGGAGGAGATGCCTGGTAGTGTTGTGGGTTCTAATTATGGCCGAAACAAAGCTCCAGTCTCCTATTTTCGAGAACTTGACCCTGGAATCCATGGCCTGGATTCGAAGATGAAGGATATTATTGTTAATTCTCCCTCTTGTTACTAGTCCCTTCGACTTCAATATGTCTTGAGTCCGGCTCGGTATTCTACAGGTGTTCGTAACCAGCATCTGTATCTTTTTCTTTTACACCCTGGCGGTACATTGTAATCTGCCCTGGCGGCCTTCTTAATCATCAGCTGCGATTCGACGACACATTCCCTTGAAATTCGTATTTTATATCAAATCAGAGGCGTCGAATATGTCAGAACGATCTTGCCCGGTTTCTGGCTCCGTACGGGGGACCTGCCCAGCGGGTAATAATCGAATGGGACCTCGGGGGTGTTCTTTCTCTGGTTTTAGTCAGCCAGGCAACTTGCGTGAAGCATTCGATGTACGGGACTACCCAAGTAGCGCTAGGGTGATTAACTAACACTTGCAGATACCACAAGGGGTAGATTCTGATGAATGGCTACGGATGCGGTACAGACTCCTTCTCTTCTGCGGACGTTTGTGAATATTGGGGTGGAACTAATGATTAAACAGGGACCGAAAATCTATTAATCAGTTGCTCTACACAAATATACCCTCGCCACAAATAATACAGGCCGCAAAGAATCAAGCAGAAATAGATGCTTTCAATGCAAACGAACAGGACCTTCTTGCTGTTGCATTGGGCGCGCCAGCAAGACAGGTTATGGTGAGAGCCGAAGAGATCGGCTCGAGAACTGGTTGGATCGACGGGTATCTCAGTAGAGAACATGGCTTCTGCCCCCCTGACTACGACGAATCGGTAGGAGTGTTAGCAAAAACCCCTGGGCGTGTGTGGTCAGATCTCTGTGAGCGAATGCCCGGCTGTGTAGCTCGCGGGCGAGTTCGCGAATCCGTCGCAGCACTACCACTTGTCGAGGGCACAGAGGAAAATATCCCAAACCGGGCGCTATGGGCAGCGGTAGTGGCCCTCGGCTTGCTGTGTCATATTTACCGCTTCCATGACAAGTATGACGGAAACGATGGTGTTACTTCGAACCGTTCGAAGAGGACGAGGCCAAACTGCCCCATGGGTGATGATCTGGGAGAAGAACTCGTTGGCATCCCCCTTAGTATCGCCTTACCATACTATCAGATCTCGAGGAGGATGGGGAGGGCTTTACCGCATTTGACTTTTGTCGACCAGTCGTCCTACAATCTGAAGATAAAGGATACCACTTCAATCTACCCCTACGTGGCCCGTTTCGATAATGCAGAGCTCCGCTGGCCCATGTTCGGCGAACAAACAGAGATCGCATTTCTTAAGGGAGTTGCGGACACATCAGCTTCATTCCAACATGGACCTGATGCCATTGCTGCGTGTCAAGAGCATGTCATGAATAAGAATATCGAAGGTCTTCTAAGGGAGATGATCCGGCTGAAAGAGATTTTGGAACGAATGCCTAATGCCTTTCATTCTATTTCGACAAACCCCAATGCTGGAGAGAACTACGTATCCGCCCAAAAATGGGTACGTTGGGCCAAGTTCTCTGCGCCTTTATCGACCCGCTGCCCTGCCTCAAGCGGATTACAATTCCCCCCTTACTTAGTCATGGATGCGTTTCTTGGGCGGAAAAAGTACAGTAGTTTTCTCGGCGCCGAGGGTGTTCATCTTCGAGCATGGCTCCCATCGAACCTTCGCGCATTTATCGCATCCATCGAGTACCATTACCGTGTCCCGGAGTTTGTCGAACAGTCTGGCGATCCGCGCCTATTGGGTGTGCTGGATGGTATCATCGAAGCATACACGGGTGAACGGGGCTTTATGGGCGTTCACAGATATAAAGTATTCGGAATACTTGAAATAGCTGGAAAAACTGGCCGAACAGAGACCAACGGCGCCTCAGGGGCAGCCGATAAAGGGAGGCCCTGGGAAGAGACACATAAACAATTTTCTGAGGCCATGAAGGAGCGTCTTGAGCCATATCGTAGGTATTGAGATGATCTTGTAGTAGACGACCGTCGCTAACAGACTCATAGGTGGTGCACTAGACGTGGAGCCGCATCAAATGCGTGGAAGTTTCGAAGAGTGCCGATACATTTCTCGAGTTCTTAGTCGATCGTTCGTCGACTCCGACCCAAGTCGAACCATTGCCCTAGTCACTCTCGATCTCCAAGAAACAGGGGTAACTTTTATGCCCGGTGATCGCCTAGCTGTCATGCCACTCAACAGCTGGCAAGAATGCGCTAAGGTAGCTGCTGCGCTTGGACTGGAGAACATGATTGATAGTGAGGTCGAAGTGAAAGGAACTTGGTTACGATTTGAGCACCATTTGGCATCTGTGAGAAGGACGAAGCCGCAGAGGCTTACAGTCAAGGATATCCTTCGTCGCGGACACCTTGCGCCGATCACCAAAGAGCTTGCCTTGAAGATCCATGGCCTACTCCGTGCTTCCTCTAATACCGTCTTGCAAGTGTTAGGCACCAATGAGTGGCCTGTACGCGCGTCCCTAGGGGACCTCCTCCAAAGTGCTTTGATGGACACCCCTCCTCAGATCTGGGACAAGGCGTTTAATCTCGACAACATCACCTGGCTAAGCGACCTGGTTACTCTCGAAGTTCCGCGCACATACTCCATCGCTAGCTACACTGAAGAACTCCTCCCAAGCACTGTCGACCTTGCAGTGTCGAGAGCGGAATACAAGCTTTGCTCCACGTTCGCTGGGCACGAAGATGTACCCCGTGCAGGTGTGTCCAGTGGGTTCCTGAACCCATGGCCGTCTTCGGAGATGGCAGACGATCAAGAGATCATTTTCGGTGTCTCGCGCCCAGCTGCCTTTCAACTTCCTCTAGACACAATGGCCCCGTGCGCCTTTTTCGCCGGTGGTAGCGGTATCGCGCCATTCCGGAGCTTTTGGCAGTCTCGCTTTGCTAAAGGTGGCCTCTCGGGAGGTAAAAATTACCTCTACCTCGGCGTACAATCAAGAGAAAAGTTTTGCTTTGAAGACGAGCTGCGCGAGTATGTGAACGCTGATTTCATGGAAGTCCATCTCGCCTTCTCACGAGATTCACGAGGTCTTGCCTACGACCCCTATCTACACGACCTTGTTGAGCGGCCTACGCCTCCTCGCTATATCGATGTTCTTATACAGGAACAAGGTGCTACCATCTCGGAACTCGTCATGTCTAAGAAGCAAGGAGGTCTGGGCGGGTACCTCTACGTCTGTGGTTCCGTATCGGTATTCGATTCTGTCATAAACGGTGTTCGCAAGGCCGTCTATACCCATTGCACAGCGACGATGGAGAAGGTTGACCTCATCGTCGATCGAGCTTTTGCGGAGCGTAGATTCATGCTTGATGTATTTATGACTCCCAAGCCACTGCCGTGCAACCTACCCACCATTCCTATGTCACAACTTGCTCTACATACTGGCCATCGACCCGGCACTAGGATGTGGATAGGAGTTCACGGTAGCGTGTACGATGTCACAGATTTCTGTCCCATGCATCCCGGAGGAACGATGATTATCAAGTCGAATGCCGGTGTGGATTGCACTAAATCATTTGATAATCTCGCGCACACGAATAACCCAGAGGTCGCCAGTTTACTCACGAAATACTTTGTAGGGCACCTGACTCCAGAACCCGACTTTCACAACGATAGCGATGAGATAGCTCCATTGTACGCTTTATGGGCGGCGTATCTTCGCTCAACTGTGGAGACATTGGTAGCTCACCAGTTTGAAATGTACGAGATTATGGGTGCGTCGTCAAACTCTTCATCATCGCACGACCCTGCTGGTAGCAACAATATCTGGCTGCAAGAGAATCTTCCAAGCACTATTGCTGTACGGACCTTCTACGCTTACCAAAGCCGCCTCTTACAAGGCGGATTCGCTGCTCTTTTCGGGCCCAAGTTACAGGAAATCGTCCTTAAGCTATCGTTCAGTTTAGCCAATTCAAGCCAGCCGGGTGCTCCAACCCAGGTTCCTGACATCCTCGGTGCAATAGCTCGGGCGAAGACTAGTCTCGATGCCGTCACTTGTACGAAGGAGCTGGCTCTCATTGGTCAATTGGTATTAGATAAAGAGAGCTCGCTGCGCTTTCAGGACCGTGGTGTATTTGCCTACGCATCGAAGAGCGTGGAGTTGGATATCGAACTATTAGAGGATCTACGTCAAGAAGCCTGCAATGGCATGGACGCTTTCGATAACATCGCCGCAACATATTCCTCGCCTGATGAGGCAGAAGACACCGATTTTGAGGCTCACAGGCTTAATGCGCTCTGCACATTCCTTCTTCAAATTCTCGATCGAATGTCACGACGACTCGGTGTTTTTTACGCTCAATTAGCACAACAGTCAATCTACCATCCCGAGCTCGAAAGCAATCCAGCTCGGACAAGATGGACATTCGTCCGCCGGATGATCCGCGATGGCAGCTTCTTTGTTTTATCGCATAAGATGGAAACCGACGTCCTGCAAAATGGACAATCTTCCGCGCCCTACGTGTCCCGCAACAATGAGAATCAAAATGTTGGGTTCGATAGAGTGATGTCCCAGGTGCAAGCCAGCTTAGTCTCCAACCACCAAGCGGCACCATATCACAACCAGCGGCTCCAGTCTCCAATAAATCTGAACGCAGTGCACCAAACCCGAGGCAGAAGTACCGGAGACGCAAGTGCCTTGGCAACCCGAGAAAATGCTCATGCTCTGAAAGCCATGAGCAGTTTTGTTGAGAGGAACAACAAGGCGATTAGGAGACTGAGTAAACTACCCGCGTCGGCGATGAGTTTCGACGAGCTGAGGCAGACATCGCAAGCTATCTCACAGCTTGCCCTAACTTCTAATCAAAACCTCGAAGGCATGCTAGGAATCGACATGGTGAACAGCAGTGTTCCCACTCCGCCCCAAAGCCGGGGCTCCAGCCGGTCGCGCGCACACACATCAGCCGCGTCTCCATCCGCCGAGATGCTTCTCAGCAAACTCCAACAGCAACAACGTCATCGCTCCAGCTCAAGACACGATTCGCGTTCGGGCTCGCCCACCGGGAGCGTGTACCACCCCGTAGTCAGGGGAAAGCCGCCATCACCGCCTCTAGGTCACCTTCCACCCCACCGACAATCTAACGCGCAGACCGCGCTCGGTACTTTCATGGGGCAACTCAACTCACGCACGCGAAGCAATACGGCTGGGTCGTCAGACAATATCATTCCATCATCTAGGTCCGTAGCTGGTAGCATAGTAAGTCGAACGAGATCCGTTTCGGGCACGCGGGGGCACGTCTCAGCTCCTAGCACAAATTCGCTGCGTACGTTCAGACTGAAGGGGTTAGCGGAAAGAGAACACATCGTGCCAACATTCTGAGATATTATTCTATTGTTTATATCTAGTTACATAACATCATTCGCTTATAGAAGGGCATTGAATGTCCAATTTTCAATACTAAAACTTTAGGCGGCTGCTCACGCAAGTCGCCTATTATATCTACGTCAGCTAGACATACCCTTAAATCATCATATCTCATGCTTTTATAAGGGCTTTCTGTAAGTGTAAAAAAGCCCGCAAGGTCAGGACAATAGGCTCCATCATAGAACAGGACGTGTAACTTATCAAACATCAGGCTTAGGTGGATCAACCTACCGAGGAGAAAAAACTATAAAGGCGTACGCTTAGATAAATATAAAGGTTAAAAATATGGAGCAGAAACCACTACTTACATCGTAATACAAGTTCTAGACTAAGTACCTATATAACTCGATCACCGGTACCGTCTCACCGCAAAGTAGGCGTGTGACGTACAAGGTTTCGGAGTTTCCTCACAGAATGTAGAAATTAGATTGGAACTACCTAACCCAGGTACATAGTCTAAGGAGACGGCATACTTTATCTAGCCCAACTATTCCCCCATAATGTAAACATTATGTCTCCTATGTTTACTAATACCTATTTAGTTTATCCCACTTCTATAAGAATACGTTTTCATCTTCCTCAATTATACTGTTAACACTACTATTACTATATACATAATGTTACAGTCGCTTTTCATTTACGGAACCCTACACTCCTTGCCTCTCCTCGCATAAGCATTAACCGGAGATGCATCGAATACCTCCACGGCGTCGAAACTTATACAACTAGCAATAATCCACATCCGTGCACGATTTCCTTCGAAGAATCGTGATTACCCGGTAGCTACGAAGCATGAACCGAAATCTTCTGTAGACGATTATTTTCTCCAACTAGAAAGAAGTTCTCAACGGAAAAATTCGGACGATTTGGAAGGCGAAGCATGCAAGCTAGAATCCGTGGCCCTAGAAGTTCCATCCCCTCAATGAGACTCAACCAATCTCCTAGTCTTTCTTTTCGAAATATTCCAATTCCCAAGGACTGTCTGTCAACACATTTGCGTCGCTATCCCAGATATGGATACCGGCTTCGACTATTTCTTTCTTCTTCTGATTATGCCCATCAACGTCGCCAACCGTAATAGAAAGACGAAGAGTCTACTACCACCTATTAGTCAGGTGCATAATAAACCCTAACGGTTACACCCGCCCACCGCCGCAACCCTCGAGGCAGATAACATGGCCGAAATTGTTAAAATTATGAATTACTGTCCGAACGTCAATACGTACGATGGATATAGTGATTCACGTTTCTTTAAAGTTGGTTTTTAGTTTCCTATGTTCACATTATAGTTTCTAACCAAATAATAATATAGGTGAACTTCACAGCACTAGAGAAACACAAGACTATTGAGTTCCGGCAACATGAAGGGACAAACGATGCATATTAGATGATTAAAGCTCGGGTAGCGCCTTCGAGCATATGGAACGATTAATTGGATGATGAGATTAGTATAAGAATGATATTACGGCTTATGGTATAATTATGACATGGTGGCTGGTAGTACATGTATGTTTATAACTCTTGCTATCCTGGGGGAGGAACATCGCCGCAGCCAGAAATGGCCAGAATCCTTAGGTAGTTAGCATTGCAACTATAATATCTCCATTACTAGTAGACGACACTATTCTCAGGTCTTCTCTGGGGCGCCCTCCCTAAGCTCTAACATATTCTAATTCAAAGTACAACTCATCGTAGACAATCTCCCCGAATATCGAGTGAATTAATGGGTTTAGCGCCTAAACGTAGGTCGAGTATACTACTCTTCTTGACTTAGCTGCGTCGTCGAGTGAACATTACCTCTATCTACCGCTGGTCACTTGAGGAAGCCCGGCTACTACATGCATACATTAGCTTACAGTTCTTGTACGAAAGGGGCGGCCAGGGATTGCGGGCTCCTCTATTCCTTCTCCTAATTCTCAGGGACAAAGATAAAACTCGAACTCGAACGGAGCCGCACTTACTCTCTACTTTTGTTCACCCAGCGCTAGAAATCTGGCATAAATTGGGGACCGTCACAACTCTACCGAAGTTCTTAATTATTGAGACACTTCAAAAACAAGGTGGCCAGCTCCCCTCTATGTCTATCTTCTATCTGAGTAGCTACTTGTCATAAGGCATGGAGATGTCTGTAGCCCGTGTTTACACCCCGATCCGTAAAATAGAATTAATGTCTAAGACGTATTATTAAGAGTTTCACAGCCCGTGTGTGTATGTATATATCGACGCTCGAGCTATACCGAGCCAGGATTCTTGAGCTCGTCCCATATCTCATAAGATCCGATGGACCGTGGTTCGTTTGTTCGCACCAAAATAACGCCCCCGCCCATCATAATGGGCTCCTTGCGTTGATTCAACTATTCTCAAATCTTCAGAGACAAAAAACGACCGTGCCCACTACCTCTAATGGTGATAGCATGCGCCTTACTCCTGCCATGCTCTCCCCCTTGTAGCCTCTTATATAATAGATTAGAGGCAGGGGATCTACCCAAAACGTACGTACAATGTGATTGTAATATCGGGAAAGTCATGTCGTATGATGATTCGTGGCGTGCGTTGGTGACGCTACATATGTTGTACAAAGGCGATGCCTGGGCATATCGATGTAGTTTATAAACTTGGTTCTAATCTTGATTGACGGTTTGCTGTAGGAACGGGTATTAGCAATTACGAAGTCATGTAGAGTGTGAACTGAGAGCCGGGGGACTGAACTTACCACCAACCAGTCCATCCCATCATTGATGCCACTTCCATCGACAGCCGAACACGCGACAATACTCCAGTTCCTATCCCGCAGTTCACCGAGTCGGAGGGCCTCAGATATTTCGCCGGCACCTTTGGCTCCAGGTTGATCTTGCTTGTTGGCGAAGACGAGCAAGGCGGCGTCCTTCAGCTCCTCCTCGTTCAGCATAGCGGCTAACTCATCGGCTGCGGTTTGAAGACGTTCGATATCGGTGCTGTCGACGACGAAGATGACGGCGGCCGTGTTGGCGTAGTAGCACCGCCAGTAAGGTCGGATAGATGTCTGACCGCCCAGATCCCATACATCGAAGTTGAGGTTCTTGTAGGTGACAGATTCTACGTTGAAGCCTATCGTGGGGATAGTTGTGACAACCTCGCCTATCTATAAGTAGAGTCAGCCATCTAATTCATCTTCTTCATAGTAACCTCCGGGAACTAGACGAAAACAATATACTCTGCACAACGGGAAATCTCGGGCATACTAACCTTGAGTCTGTAGAGTAGTGTTGTCTTTCCGGCGTTATCCTATATGAAGGCAGTCATCGTATCAGCGCTGCCTGCTATGGGCGTTGATTCTACTTTGGGAGTCCAAGGGCCAAGGAGCATACCAGACCCAAAATCAATATCCTAACTTCCTTCTTCGCCCAAAGCAGGCCCGACAGCCATGATACGCTTTGACCCATTGTATCTCTGGTACGACGATCTAAGTGGTGTTCGGGAAGATCGGGGTGAAGTATAGGGCCGCGCCACCCGAGTACAACGGTACGCGATTTGTTGACGACTTGTTGGCTGGAATAAGATCACGAGAAGAAAGGGGCTAGTGGTGAAATCGATCGCGCCCCTAAATACACCACAACGGAGGCGCAGCCTAGGTATTGATTATCGATGATCTAAAAGTCGTAAATAGGGTATATGATGGCGTAAAAGGGGCGTCGCAACGGTATTGTGTTTGGTGTAGGTTGAGCTTGGTATTCGACCCAGGTTCTTCTTCTCTGTCCTTTGAATCTTCAAGGCCAAAGTCAGTCAGTCTAAGGAGGCCGCCAAATCCAGGGATGATCCGTTAGCGATTCGGCACGGCAGAGAGCGCCGATGCCTTGGCACTTAAGGTTAGGTACCGTTGCTTAGCGGCGGCTTAGATAATCGAAATTAGAAGCTTCAAGGTTGCTTTCATGGTCTTATCCTTATCTCACTAGTGGGGATTCTTTTATCTTATCACAAAAGAAGAACAATCATGTGACTAGGTAGCCCATATCTGGGTAATGGGATCCAGTCAAGGCCACAATCAACCGAAGATTTTCCCACAATTTGTAGTCGGGGCTGCAAAACCCTCGCGCAACCAAAATTTCGTGACCCGCCAGCCCATCAGCCATAGCCATACTGACTGATTTGACCGGCTACTCCACCCCTCCCTTCCCTCTTCCTATTTCTCTACCAAGAAGACATCACCAACATCTCTCGACATTTCGATTAGCAACAGCAGTCAAAATGCCGGTACGTACTCAGAATAAATCACTTGCACCATCCCTTCGTATGCGAGAAGGGATCCCATTGTACCGCAGAAACAAACGATCCTAGTCCCTTTGCTACGAATTGGGTCGTTAGGCACTCTACGCCACGATTTCGAGATTGAAACAATGTGACACCAGAGCTGACGATGATATCCCCGACTACAGAGCCACAAGTCTTTCCGGACGAAGCAAAAGCTCGCCAAGGCGCAGAAGCAGAACCGCCCTATTCCCCAATGGATTCGTCTCCGAACTGGAAACACCATTAGGTACGATGAACAAACCCCGACGACCCTCTCGTTGTCTCCCGAGCCACCACACTCATTCTACTCTTCCGTTCCCGAGGCACCCACCAAAGTAAATGGACGATAAACCAGACTAACATACGCATCAGATACAACGCCAAGAGACGTCACTGGCGCAAGACCCGTCTCGGCATCTAAATGCCTTTTCTCTTGTTCCGCCTGCATCGACTACAACATCCCGCCCGCCTTGTACCTTTGCGAGAGAACCCGCCAATCCTTCAGTTGCCCATCAAATTTACGTGCGACGGAATCATTTACATGACGAGGATGGAAAGGGTACGTGAAGTGAACATGTGTGTCTAATAACGACGACATTTTTTTCGGCCTGGCAGATGGACAAAGATACATGAAATAAACTGGTCGATGACGGGGTGGGCAAGGACGTGTGTGTTGTTGGCGAATCGGGTTTCTTCAGGGACTTTTTGTCATTTAAGGTCTGCATGGTACCGGTCACATGGGAAATGAAAACAAGCTGCGAACAGAGTAACCTCGAGATCCGAGTTATGGCGTATTTCGTGTGCGTGATAATGCTTGATGCGGGACGTATTCTAGAAGTCTGTCTGTCCGTCAAGGGTAGTAAGGATTCCACATGGACGGCGCAGTCGAGGAGTACACTTGAAACCAATCAATTGGCTTCAGACGCGCGAGAGGAAACGCAATGAGATGGCATCGAAACTGAGCGATTCTATCACGCTCGACCCGTCTCTCGACGTACCTCGAACATTGAAACACAGATCTCAAAATACAATCTCATCAACTAGGTGTTGACGCAAGCAGCCCATACGATCAACCGCGAACAAGACATACTAATTCTCCACAGCGTCTCACGAACTACCAAGTCACAAGATGACTTCTACACCTCTCCTTGGGACTACCTTCCACGACCTGATAATTGCGACCCCCACCCCTAAAGAACCCAAAGGTAGAAATAACTCATCAAGCTACCTCCCTATGAACCATGCTTCCCCTCTATCTAGAGAGAGCCCCTACCTACCCACAAGTACATCACAACAATGACCCCGTAGGCCTCCCTATCTACAAGGTAGGATAAACTTCTATTACACAATAAGTGAACAATGCCCCAGACAAGCAGCACAGACAACTACACAGTCCGTCAAGGGCTCTATCGATTTAGATGCCCACTTGCTACTAGCTAGAATATTGAACTGGAGAGCAAAGAGAAAGCCAGATGAGACAGTACAAATTTGTCCCGTGTAGCATACTTAAGAAATAGGCATGTTGAAATCTACATTTTTGTCTTTTCATTATTATTCGACCGCGCCGGGCAAAGGCTTTAGGACCTAGGATATTCCCCCCTCCTAGTGCGACAGCTATATGCATATTGCACTCGATACTGAGCCCAGCGGGATGTACGGACCTGTACTAACATATCCAGCATCGGTTGTCTAAACTTAGGAGATGGAGGTTTACACATTAGTCTACTGGACGAGTACCGTGAAAAAAATGGTGTTATAAGCTGATTGAACGCATGACTAAACTACCATGTATTGAGAAAGTTGGTGCACTGTGGACAAAACGGCACAATGGCCAGCATCTACAGCCAAACAGCAAAACTTCCCAACGTCAACCACACCTAGGAACGCCGTTGCCAAAGACGAGGCAAACTAACACCGAACCATGATGTGCATGATCATATTGTTATCATAATGCTTCGTTGCCATCACTCCGAACTCTAATGGTCCCCACCGAGAGACCGCGATCAGCACTTCGACTTCCATCGTCAGTAGATGGTGGGCGAAAAGACCTATTTCCCCGGCACATCGGCTCGCTTTTGGGTGATCATGATGGTTTTAACGATCCTCAGCCCACTCGTTCTCCCGGCGAATTTGTTCCTCCTCCTCAGGGGTGAAGTCATTGGTGATGTTGAATGTCTTGCGGATCTCCTCGGGCGACTTGCCCTTGATCATGTTTGCCACAGTTTTACAGCCGACATCGAGGAGGGGTTTGATATCAAGGTAGTTGGAAGCCTAGAGAAGAATAAAGAATTAGTCACTCGGTGGAACCAACAAACGTCCAGATTGCTGGGATAGTCAACGTACAAGGATGATCTCGAATAGCATCTCCTGATCAACCTGCATGAACTTCTGATCCCACTCGTCGATGTCTGTGGTCTTCTTGCGGTTATCGGACTCGTCCTCGTTGGCCGAGGGGGGGTCATTTCGGTGATGCTCACACCACTCGATAACCTTGCGTAGTACTGGCTCGGTAACCTGAAATAATACGCAGACGCAGTTAGTAGGGTAGACAGCACCAGATGTAGATGTAGTTGTGGACCAAGCTTACGTTGGGAATAGGCACGATCTGTCCGATGGCAGCATCACCCAGATCCTCCAACATGTTCTTAATTAGAGTAGAGCGCTCAATAACAGTTTTCTCTGGATGCATCTTAGTAACAATACCGCGCCAGGACACTAGGGTATAGGCTTACCAACGTCAATGACATGGTTGTCATTGCTCTGCAACGCGATCGTGATAGGACCAGCTAAACCGTTTTCGGCAGACATGGTGTCGGTGTGTCAAGGTTAACGTTGGGTACGGACAGTGATAATCTAGAGATGTGCGGTAAGTAGTGTATACCGTAACAGCTGAGCTTTATTGTATTGAATGGTGTAAACTGGATGGTTGGGTGGATGGTGGCAAGGGAAGATTGTCGAGATGTGCAGTAGAGATTAGATGTCGAAGTGGGAGGTGACGGGATGTGGTGGTGGGATGGTGTGGTTAAGTAGGTGCACCTATCAGATCAGAGACAGCCTGGAAGCAGGTACCTAGAATTTTCTGTTTACCGTGCAGGGTGCAGGAACGCTAGATAGTACGCAGTAAGCGACGTTACCCAAGAGGAACGAGCGGCAGCGACAAGATTCTGACCGATGGCGACAGGCAGAGCAGGCAGAGGAATAAAGAAGGGAAAGAGGCTGAACACGATGATAGGTCTCAGGCAACGGTCCCCGTCTTTGGGATGCCCGATGGGGCTAAGGTGGGTAGGTGCTGTGAGAGAGAGAGCGGCTAACCCAGGTAGGTGTGGCCAGGCTGATGCCGTCATTTGCATGAGAAGACTTCAACTGAGTAGGAACAACAAAAGCATTCTACAATGTTAGGAGCAACAAAGAAGCTAGAAGAACTTACCTTGCTTGACAAGGAAGCCGAAGGCCAGAAGGTGTACCGAAAAGCTGTAGCTGTTGCGTATGGCGACCGAAAAGTTAGGGAAGGTTGGTGAAGTTGTTGGAAGTTGGTAGGGTAGGTAGGTCGATGAATGCGTTTAGGATGGAGAGAGTGTGGAGAGTGGAAGGCTGACACAAGTGGGGAGATATCCGTGGACCTTTCTACCTAGGTTAGGTACTTACCCATGTATATATCTTTCCATCGCTGTGGATACCTGCCGCCTAGGCACCTGTACATAGTTGGCCTATGCTTTTGAGAGTTAATGTAAACAAACTTAAACGTGCCTAGCATTGTCCAATACCTTAGGTACCTGAATGAGCTGTAGGAAAGAGCGAGGGACAGTGGTGCCTATCTACCTATCTAGGTAGATAGGTATTCACTGTGTCACAATATTAACTACAAGGTACCTATAGGTAGGCACTCTCATGACCTATCTGGGGGCATGTTTAGCATGTTGACATTGATAAATTATGCACTTGTGTACCTAAGGTAACCAATAAACTTATGTGTATATAATCAGTACTTACAAAGCTACGGTTACGGTGTTGGTGCTCGTGTTAAGTCTGCGGCATATGGAATCACAGCAGCGCTTAAAATGTTGCTTGCCAGGACCCTCCTCAGGTACGTAATAAGGATACGATACCTACCTTTTATTTGCTTACATCACCATTACCTAGCCTCTTAAAAAAATTAGACAAAAGAAAACTGTTTTGCATAGCACTCCATGCTGTGAATCACAAGCAGCACAAACAAGCACAGACTAAGATGTGCATTGTACCATAATCGCGTTCTTGCCGTTGCATTTACCTATCCTGCCTGCTATGTAGTCCAGTCCAGTCCAGTATACCTACCTAAAGACAAGCCTTCCTCCCTCCCTTATTTTCTTCCTGTCTCTTACCTAAGTACCTACCTACCAGTTACCTAGTATGTAAATCCCTGGCCATCGCCTCCCGAGGATTCTCAAACAAAAGAAATTAAATATTAAACAATACAAGAGTAGAATATGCCTACCCCACGCCAATCAAAGAATAGGTTCTTGCGTGGTGTTGTCGATTGATGCGTGAAATGGTGGTTTGGAGCCAGGGTATCAAAGAACCAAGAAAAGACCCGAGACCAACTACCATCCATCTATCATGATATCCAAGGGCCCAAGACCGCAAAGTAAACGAAACGAAGAGAAGGGATAGAGGTGAAGTATAGAAGCAAGGGCGAGAAGGCCTTCCTCATTCATTCATCCCTGGAAAGCAGCCGCCACATCTCATTTCATCTCATCTCATCCCATCCCAATCAGCCTTCGCCTCAACCCCTAGTAGACAGCAACAGAAGCCGGTTACACCAACGATATGTCAGCTCATTAGGCCAGGCCAGGACCCTATCCGTGCTTCACGCCCCCTTCCATCCGCCGCAGCGCCTCGCGATGGGCATCCAGGAAGTCTCCCCGCCGCATCATCTCCTCAAACGCGCGCTCCTGCCTCTCCTTCTCCCAGCGCTCCATCTCCCTCCTCTGTGCCTCCAGCTCGCGCTGCTCGAGGAGCGCGTTCCGCTGCAGGTCTATCGCGCGGCCGATATCGGCATTCGTGTTCGAGGGCCCTGGTCCCAGCAGCGACGTCGACGACCCGGAGTGTAGGAGCGGTGTCTCGCGCGCCGTTGCCGCTTTTTGGGTTTGCGCTGCGGGCGCCGCGGCGCGCAGGTCGGCGGCGACAGACTGCCGGAATTGAGAAAGCCGGGCGTCGCGCTCGGCTTGGGAGGGGCGTACGGCGCGGCGTTGCGGCTGGTGGGAGTCGAAGTGGGAGGATTCTGCTGTGATGGTGTGCATGTGCGGTACGGTGTTGGAGGTGGGTAGTGCTGTATTTAACGAGCTTTTTCGTTGGGGCGGGCCGGCGTATGAGTTGATGGAATGGACTGAGGGCACGCTGCTCTGCCTCATGAGCTGCTTTCGCTGGCTTAATGGGATATCGTCCGCATCCTGGGTCATTAGAGGCTGTACTGGCGTCGGAACGTAATTGGGCGCTAGAGCCATCTGGCTGGCAGGTCTCATCGAGTACTCGGGGTTTTCTTGGATCGGCAGTGTGGTCAAGAGCTGTGACTGGGACTTATTACGTAGGAACATCTCACGCTTGCCGAGCAGCGTCTGCGGGCTAGAGTAAGAAACCACACCTGGTACAGGTGCCAGTCCGGTAGGTGAAGGCGGAATCGAGTTGGGATTGGAGGGACCTTCGCCATCTCCAGCTGGCTGATCAAGAGGAAGAATTTGGCTGCCGTTTTCTTCCTGGATTGGCTGGTTGTACACTTCGGTCGATGTCCGCCGTCCCCTATTCCTGAAACTATGACCAGCCTGAGGCAAATTTGTTGGTGGTGCGGGCTTTACCGAACTCGAGTGAGTCCCGGCATCTGAGCTCGCGCTGGTGAGGATAGCCAGTGTGGCTGGGATATGTGCTTTGAGCGGAGAATAATATGAAGCTGTTCGGGATGTGGGACGAGGTGGAAGCGGGGATACCGGAGGCAAACTTGATGCGCCTGAACTTGATCGTATACTGGGTGGTAGGGGATTACTATTATCGGCAGTCTGCTGAAGTTCCTCGACATGAACTGGCGCAGCGGCCTCGACCTCTGGCTTTTTATCATCCTGCTGCTCAATATATTCGTCTAATTGTAGTTGTTCTAGCTGGGGCGCTTCTGCTGCGCTTAGGTGCTTTGCCCATTCGTTGGTTCTGTAGGATAGAGCCACGCGGGGAAGAGCTGAAGGGAGCCGGTCTTTAGTGAGGCTCGCGCTCGTCGAAGCGCTTGAAGGAGCCATAGATTTTGGTGGTTTGGAACTTTCCGAGGTTGCTTCCGCGGCGTTCGGGTCTGTTGTGTTGCTGGTCTCGTTGCTACTCTCCGTCTTTTCAGGGGTCTGGTTCAGACTGACTTGTTTCGGTAGGTCGCCGAAAGATAAGCTCAAAATAGAAGTATCGAGGATGTCAGTTCCAACAGTTTCCGCTGAGGAGGTTGGTCGAGCATTAAGCAACCATGCAGGGCTTGGAGGCTTCAGGTTCATATCACCCGCGCCGCTGTCGGCCGCGTTCGCGTTGGCCCCCTTGGTATCTACGCCGAAATCGATTGTAAGCGCAGGTATGGAGACTTTGTCTGTTTTGCTCTTTGTCGAGTATTCGTAGGCGTCCCCGTCTTGACTTAAGCCATCAATCGTGGCAGCGACTGAGAGCGCGTCACTGTGACGTTTTGAGTTTTCGACAAGTTCTTCTGTGCTCTCCGCCCACTTTGGGGAGTGTTGCCCCACAAACTCTCCCGTCTTTCGTTTCGCCGTCTGTGAGAGATTCCGTACGAGATTGCCTGAGTTCGTCGAAAGTCGATTGACTAATGATAATCTGGAAGGTTTGTTACTGAGCACGAAGTCCCCGTCATCTTCGTCGGCATATGTGGCAATAGACGAGCGACTGTCATTCCCATCTAACCCGTCTGGAATCCTGAATGGAAGAGGGGTGATCTCAGGTCCAGGCGGTTTCGGCGATAGTTGCGACGTTCGGGGGGTCATTAACGCGCTTCGTCGTGCTTCACCATCACCATTAACAACCCAAACCTTCTCGTTCGAGTCAGGGATTGCAGCTGCGTCTTTGCTTCCACTCGGCTCGTCATCCCTCGCAACTCTAATTGTCACTCCACCGTCATCATTTTGAGTTGTCATTATTCCATCGGCGGGCTCCTTCGCAGGGTCAGGTGAATTCGTAGAATCGTTTAGGGGAATCTCAACCATCTCAATGCCATCTTCATTAGAAGATACCTGTCGAGTAATCGTTTGGCTTATATGATCCTTTTTCTCATCGTCTACGTCCTCTACTCCGGAATCGCCCGAGGCTGCTGAACTTCGCGGTTGTTGATTTCCGTACACTGTCTCCCATTGTCGACGTTCCCTTGCGTTCTCAGCCTCGACCTGTAGTCCCCGGTCTGCCTCTTCTTCATCACGCTGTCGTTGCACCTCCGCCTGTTCCTCGGTTTTCTTCGCCCGGCGGTCTTGGATCACCTTCCATAGCTTGAGCTGGGAAATGATTCCTACTACCGTAAACACCACGGTGAGCGCAATCTCAACACGGATTCCTTTAGTTAACGGGTAGGTATCCGCCGCATATGGGAAGAGCTCTTTGTTCAAGTTCCAAATATAGGCCCAGAATTCTTTCAATCCCGCCCGGCTGAAACAATCAATTCCTATGACCGTCACAGTCGCACCGGCAAACGACATCAGGCCCATTAGTGCATACGGTCGAGTATAACGACTGAAGTAGAATCCATAGCCACCGAGTGAGAAGGCGGCAATGAAAATAACCTTGGATGCCGTGGAAGGGAGCAAGCCACCGGCCTTCAGAGTCAATAGCCACATGGAGACGCAAAACCCCCCTAGGAGACATCCCAAGCCTTCCGTTATCTCGCGAAACACTGTAGCGGCCCCGCCTAGAATAAGACCACTCACAACAGCTGCTACTACGTACGCTCCTTCAATCGCAACTGGTACAGGCGGATCCATTACGTACACAATCAGGACGGTAACGCTCAGACCTGAGAGGAAGGCCGCCGAAAAGAACGTATGCAGCCATGGGTTCTTAATACCAATCAGAGTATACGTAGAACCGCTAATTAAAAGAAGAGCACCGGCGACTCCCCACCCTGGACTGAGTCTGGGTTGTATAGGTAGTTGACCATCTGGAATCGGACCTGAGAGAAACCAGGTAAGAATTAGTACTCAATGGATAAGGAATAGGGGCATCGAGGCATAACTGACTGGGAGTCGCCAATGAACTCATATTTTCAGGGTTGTTCCCATTAATTGCCGAAGGGAAAGCAGTTGCCGATGTGACTGTCGCGGTTCCTGTCGTATGGGTCGTGGACTTGGTCTCACTTGTTCCCCCGGACAAAGTCTCACTATTTTCTCCATTTCCACTCGTTGTCGGCGCCGCAGTTACTGTGGGTGTGATATCGTCGCGCCGCAATACCTGAAGAGGTCCTGCTACTACACCGTAAATATGTAGTAGGAAGAGCAGAACCAATGCGAAGCTCCACCGTGGAGTCATGGCGGCGGTTAGAAAAATCGCGAGTGGTCCCGGTTAACCAGAAGCCTGGGCCGTAGGAAGGAAACCCTTGATACCCAACGAAACTATGATATCTATAGCTTCAGTATCTATGACAATGCATCCTCGAGTTATCGTTCAATAACTATAAGTTCCGGTCACAGAACCTGTCAAGATTTTCAAATTGACAGCAGAACACTAAGCTCGAGGTAAGAGAAGCTCTGTTCTTGGGACGAAACGGTGGCTTGGGTCGGGCCAGGAACGAGAGGACGGGAAATCCTGAGGCTAGCCGGGTATGGTATCAGTCGGGACCGTCGGCAGGCAGAAAGCGAGGGCACGAGGCAAAAGGGAAATAAACGAGAGACGGGCGTAAACGAATTAAGCGGTCTGAAGAGAACGAGAGCCGACCATAGAGCGAGGCAGTGAGAGACTACGTTATTGGCTGCAGTGTGACCGACTGGGATTCTCAAACGTGCCAGCGGGAAGTGTTAGAAGATCAAACGATATTCAAGGTACCACTTTCTTCGAAACGATTGCGTATATTAAAACCAAGGTCCCGTCTATAGCCTACAGTTCATGCGCAGGAAGCCGGCATGAACCGTACGTACGAGTATAAGTTCAAGGTCAAGAAGGGACAAAAACCAGATTCAGCGAAACGTCGAGATGGGCTCTACACAAACAGACAGGCTGGAGCATATGCACATACGTCGATGAATAACCAGTCAAGCTAAGCCTTTTCATCGAAATTTGCTAACCATTTGCTTTTCCTATGCGTCTGCCGCACGCTAGGTATAACCCGCCCGCGACCAGCTAGCTGTTAGCCAACCAGCCAGCTCCCAGGTTATCGCGTCTCTTGGCACACACAAGCTCCTCCCGCCTTTGTCTTCTCTCGTCCGCGAGCAGTTACGATGTACATGCCTACCACATTCCTACCTATCTACCTACCTACTACAATATTCAATGCTACACTGGGTAGCTAGATGAGCAAGTGATGGCGGCATACCCAATGACCAGGTGCCGAATGCGGTGTTGTGGTTGGATCGCGGGAGATTAACAGTGACGTTGCGCTGGGTACTATTGGACGTAGCAGGGCTAGGCACGTTGAACGGTTTGGATGCTGCTGCATGCCGGACCCGCGAAGAAAACAGACCGGTCCCCCAATGGACCCTCAGGACAGCCCAGGATGCTCAGACGGCTTTTCTCCTTCTGTCAGGGCAGAAAACTAGAAACCTTGCAGGCTCAGGGGTAAGTAAGGTATAGTGTTGAGCCAAGTGCGCTGCCGGGTGTCCCAACGACCTAAGCTCGCCTAGCTAGCCAGGTACCTATGTAAGCTATGCGCTACGCTGCGCTACTCCGGCCGGACACCCGATCGAGTCCCCGCCAGACGGGTCCACCTCCGGATTGGGCAATCTCGCGGTCCACGCGTGATTCGATTGGTGCGTCGCCCTCGTTGTCATTAAACCCCCTGTCGCTGGATGGGACGAGAACACCAGATGTGCGCAGATCTTACGTCCACGTAGTATAACGCGTTACCTCCTTTGCCTAGACTATATTTTATTTCCCGATTTATCGTTGTGATAGCGTGATTGTCTACTTGGACTATCCACCTACTATTCTGAGACATCACGTTGCGAGAAAAAAAAAGTTTGTGCGCTTAATTGTATTAAGAGCTACACCACTACCAAGTAGTAGGTAGCGTTACCATGGAGTAGCTCGCGTCAAAATAACCTACGCATACATCAGCATAGATTAACCCAGCACGTCGCATTTACAACCCACGTCGTTTTCTCGTCAACTTCTTCCTGCGGGGGTCCGCCGCCTCTCTCGCATTCAGTCACGATCCCATCATCTTGCATTTGAATTATTGATCCGATCCCGCCTATTTGCATATCCCATCTCGTTAGCTGGTGTACGTGTGGCGCATCTGGGACACGACAATCGCTGCGAGTTCGGCGCCATGTACAATGTAGCGAGGCAGGAGGCTGGCAGCGCATACCGACTTTGTAGTTCTGCATCGTACAAACATACCTAAACCCATACAACTTGTATACGTGGTTCCCTCAGCGTCCAACGTTGTAGTTCTGAGGCGTTGACGATGGCTGGGCTATGGGTTTAGTGCACGACAACGCACGCACATCTCGGGCTGATCGTTTATTGCTTTTTGGTGCAGCTACCGGTTGTCTCCGCTTACGTATACATGTTTACGGAGCTTCCATTGCATGCATGAATTACTCAGCCTGTTCTGCCACAAGCCGCCTTGGAATATAACGTTTTAGACCATGTAGGTAACTAGATATAACAACTGACTTCTCGTTTCAAGCCATTATTAATATCATGATATTTCCACTTCCGTTCATCCAGGATCAAGAAAACTATACTAATAGTAAGAACATTGTGGGCTGACTAGTCGATACTTAGTATACGCGCGCATGGGTAGATTAAGTTCAAGCAGTTTAATTAGCCCACGTCTAAGTGCAAGGGACGGATCCTTACCAGTTGTCGCTAGCTCCCACACCTTGCGTTGCCGTAGCCGTTCCGCCCCACCACTACACTACATTAGACTACTTGCCTCAGATTACAGCACATCGTCACATCTGGCAACATCACGGCCTACCTACCTACACATTTGATCTCCCTCCTCGTACCTGGGTACCGGATGTCAAATATGAGGCAACTCCGCGCGTAGGTAATGTTAGTACCTTGTATGGTATGGTATGGTGGGTGGTATGGTCGTATTGCAGCTATATATTCCTAGGTGTTAACCTCCCTCCCTAGCTGCTTACCAAAGCAAATGCACGACAGGGTAGACGGAATATTCCCTCCTGGAGCACGCAACCCGTAAGACAGACCTTCACTTCAGCTAGGAAGAAGAAAAGAAACGACTCAGAAGCTGTCAGCACGTTCGAGCTACGATCCCGACTCGGCACCGGTGAACCTCGTATAAAACCCGCGCGTCACACGCTGTGCAGTGCGACACCGGGTTTTCGCAGCAGAGAGCGTGGTCCTCTCGCTCTCTTGCAACTCTAACCTGGGTCGTGTCCAGCACACTACATAATACATACGTAACTCGCCCGTTGGGTCGAGAAAAGAGAAAATGAAACATCCGTACGACGGATTACGAAAACGGACTCCCGCGTCCTGCCGTGCTACATCTAGATTGCTACTTACGTAGTCCATATTAGCTTATCAAACATGTATCCTTCAGTCCTCCTCAAGTTCGTTTCATGCCGTTCAAGAATCTACGATCATGCTGCCTGTATGCGTAGAAACTCCCAACCTCCTACCCCACATCTCTAAGTCAATATCGACGATTAACTTCCGCTAATCGGCAAGCTTGCGAGGTAGGTAGTGTCGGTAGTCTAGTGTGCGCACACGGTGTTGTTTTCAGCTGTATTTTCAGCTGGCGGCAATGGCGTCTCGTCTATTTATCTGATAGATTTAAAATAGTGACCCATTAGTGTATAGGTATAAGTCTAAAATATTCAGGTAGTACAAGCAGCAAGATTATCGAGGAACTACACCCGCGCGAACGAGCCCTAGCGCGCCATAGTCTGAGACATTGAATATTGCGCAAGAGCTTTCCAGTGCCTAGGCATATTCGCACGCCCGTACTGTGTAGTCTCCTTTATTGCCATCAGACGCCGGATTGATCACAATACGCACTCGTTTGACAGGAACAGGAATCTAAATCATTCACTCGTTTGTAAATTCTACCTCGTTCAGGAAGTCGATCACCGTAAAGGTCGCCACTACACCAACGCCGTCAAATAATACCTTGAAACCATATCCATAAACCATAATAGTAATACTGGGTGATGTCGTCGTACCGTGACGTAACAAACGAAGGCTAAAACAATAATCAATGGTATCCTTTGCTAACCAAGCCAATTTTCCGTTTTCCCAAACACCATAGTATACACGATAACATGTTCATCTCCGGGACATTCGTGTAGGCACGCGGTCTGCGCTTCCTCCATGAGCGGAAGACTTGCCGTTGCGTAGAGGGCGGTGGGTTTTTTCAGGTGCTGGCTGTCCTTTCCAACGAAACAGCGTCGATGCTGTCCGGAACGGAAACGTCAACACGGCGGCCGCAGCTTGGAATGGGAGTGTGATGCCGGTGGTTATCCCCCCGATCAGCCAACCCGTCATCTTCCATTGTGAGTTACTATTCTTAGCAGCAACAGCAGCGAGAGCAATAGCGTCGTTGAGCCGGTATTCAACATATTCAATCTTGTGGTCAGTCTGATTAGCGAGGAGATTGAGCTTCTTTTCATAGCGGCGCATAGCGCGATTCAGGGCTTCTAGCTCTGGCTGTATACTTTTCCGGAATTCTCGTGCCACTGCGGAATCGACCAATTTCTGCGGTACCTCGGGCTGAATACTATTACTCGTGGGTGATTCTTTAGGGATCCGCCGTGCTTCAAGTTCATCCAACCGATCTTGCAATGCTTGTATTTGGTCATTAGTGACGACTTTTTGAGTATATGGATTTTGTGCGACGATGGCCTGGACATGTAAAGTACGCTGTTGAAGCATCCGGATCAGATGCGAGACAGGGCGTATCTCTGCAGCGCAAAGGAATATCGTCAAGTTATAATCAGACACTAAGCCTTCAGAAGGCCGTGACAATTGCCCCCTAATAGTATGTAGTAGATAGGTGCCCAGCATCGGAAACAAAAAGCACCAAGCTAAGGCCATTATTTCATGCACATAAAGCTCTTTGATAGCAGTCCCTTTCCGGGCCTCCCATTTCGCATTCCTGCTAGCTGGGTGAGCTGGGGATTTCGGTTCCGTTTCCTTCTCTTTTCCCTTCTCCTCGGGAACATCCTCCAGTGCTGTAGTAGCCGAGACAGATGTTGAATCGAGGTCGCTGTCAGATTCGAATACAGGTCCCGCCAGGATTTCATCTTGCACAACGCGGACCTGTTGGGCAGAGTGATACCAATCCCATGGCTGTGTGACCGACCAGTGTAGAAATACAGCAGCCAAGCTCAAAAGAATGAGGTCTGTGAAGAAAGCAGCACCGTTTTCGAAGAATACACCGGCTATGGCAGGTAGTAAGGCGAGCGTGAGCGGAATGTAGACGAAGGGCGACTTTTGATTCTCTTCGGCGTTGGATTTGCTGGGATTAAGCAGCTCGTCCGCACTCGTCTCGATGTAGTCGGAGTAGGTCGAACTGCGTCTACGAAGGTTCGTGAAGGTATTATTATCGGCGGAGGGTGGCGGGTTAGGTCCGTTGAAACGGCGACGTAGCGGCGAGGGCTGGCCGAGGGTGGCTGCGCGTCGGAGCCCTAGGCCTACCGGCGCCGCACTACCCGTCGAGATGGAGAGAGGTTCGTGGACGGGATTGGCAGCGTTGATCGTTGATGTGGAGGCCGATGCATAGCTTTCGTCGGCCATGACTGACGTCTAAATAAGTTTGCAAACCGACCGCATGGGTTTATGCGCCTACCACTAACCCTCGACTCGATCCAGACACCCGGTCCCAGGTCTAGTGTAGGGCTACGGGGGCTTTGCAGACGCGTAGGGGGATTCTTGTGAATGCAGGCACAGACACGTGAGAAGGCTCGGATGACCGAATGGCTCTACATATGAGGGCATGGAAGGCTGTAGGGTGACGATCGACGGAGGTGTCGTATTGTGATGTCGGCAGATGGAGAATTGAAAGGGAGGGATCTCTGGTATGCACAGGGATTAGGGTAAGACAAGGGAAGGACTGGAGTGAGAAGGGCGGTGCGACGGTGATGGCAACAGCCAGCTGCCGCTGTTACTGCTACTGCTGAGTGAGCGACGTTGATAGGCTTTTCACTACGTCACTGACCTGAATGTGGTCCCTTACGACCCCAACAGTCCAGGTATGCCGCACACCGCACAGCATGCCACATCCAGCCGCAAATACGTCTTTAGCGTACAACATGTCTATGAGCCATCCCCAACGAAAACCGATACATTTTTTCTTTTGAAATACAAAAAGGACGTAATGAATAAAATTGATACCTTAGCTAGAGAGGAAGGTTAATACCTACAGGCAGAGCTGGGCTACAAGTAAGAGGTGTAGGAACTATCCAGCCAGCTTAGGTAAGTACTCTCCAAATCTTTCTTTAGTGTAGGCCTAGAAGTTAGCTCAAGCTCCCAGTATGTAATCAATAGGCACCTGGACAGCTCCTGATCATGTCGTGTATGTAGGCCTCAGAAATTCCTCTGTCCCCCCTGCCCTTATCCATTCAAGACATCGACTTGCGACTGGCCACTTCGAACGACCGTCTATTTAACTAGGACCGCGGCGTGATCCCACGGTCTTGGCTCTTTTGACGGATGGTGACGGCAAGGCGTACTACTAGCCCCCTAAGGGCGAGCGGTTGAGAAGATGGCGAAGCCAGTAGGAGCGACGGAAGTATGTAGCAGTGAAGGAGTTTTCCTAGAAGGAGAAAAAGGAGAAAAAATTAGGTAGGCATCTGAGCGGCAACAGTTCATAGCCATGCAACCTATTAACATGGTAAGGTATTGAGCAGCGGAATTAAGAGTAGATATCGAAATTGGTATCACATAACTCCGTCGTTATCGGGCACCTAACCCATCTATATACTCCAGGGCCCTGGTGTCTGCCCTGGCTGTTAGGTACCATCAACTATAAATTAGTTGATTAGATATCCCCGTTGAAGCTCGGGCATTGACGTAAGGGAGACCCGTCATCAAACATGGTGCGTAGCGATATTGTGCCAGCCCCATTCGGATTATGCAGCAGAATGAGTCTGTGAAACGCGATTCAGAATTTGTAAGTATCGCAGTCCCACCACAGTCACAAATTGATGTCTCGTACACACATACCTACCACAATCCCAAGCGAATGAATAGGCATACACAACTACGCATACGCATGGAGGATTTCTAAGGGACGGGTAGGGACGGGCTGTACGGACACGGGAAGCTGAGGTCAGCGTATGAAAAAGGGCATATTTGTGTATATATATGTAGGTACCTTATATATTACCTAGAACGGAAGACCTGGGCTCCTTCAGCCCATTGGTGTCTGTGCGAAGACGAGGGTCGCCTGGATGACGCCAATGGGGGGCCAGAAGACACAGGACAGAACAGTCATTGGTTCCGTGCCGGGTCCTCGCATGGCCCATACGTTCGGGTCCGCGGGCTGGGGCAATGCAGGTCCAGAATGGACCAAATGGGTGATCCCAGGGTTCGAGCAGGGCAGTAGCAGGGGATGCCAGGAGACGGCCTCCCCGAATACGGTCTAGCGGCAGCTCGGGAGCCTCTAGTTGAACTGTGCGTCAGGCCAAATCAAACCAAATCTAGCAGAATCCTGCCACGAAATAAAAAATAATTTAAAGCCACCTGGGCATTTTATTACAACGGTGCGTCTGTGCTACGGTACAGCATACGGTCTGCTATCCATCCCTGGCTTCTGCCTGGCTCATCCTTGGCTGATAGTCTGCGTATGAAGCACGATGACGAAAGATGGGTTGGTAGTAGGTAGATTGTTCACAGCCAGCTCCGGCTACCTGGCCTAGCACAAGCTTGTGCCTATCTATATATACGAGAGTACAGTCAGTAGTGGGTGGTTGAGGCTGTCCTGTCTCGTCTGGGACCGACCTATTGTTGGAAAACTGCTACCAACCTACTTATTTTTATTTCTCATTTTGTACTATTTTTTCTTTTCTCCTTCTATGCATATCTACACGTAGCGCCCGCAAGGGATCAATCAGGTCTTTTTTCAATTCTATTCTATCTCTCTTTGGAATGTGAAGACGACTGACTGTCTTATTACGCCCATTCGCTTCCGTCATCGTTTACATTAGACTCATGCCTACATCAAACACAGACATACACTTAGACATCCTACATACCTTATAACTTGATGTTCGTTTACGTAGTAAGTACACTACACTTCTTAGATAGAGTATCTCACTAAACAACAGGCTTATTTGCAGAGAAATACATAGTAGACTCTACGCACGACGCGACAAGCTCCGATCGATCAACCACACCGACGTATTTATTCTTTCGTCGCTATTCACACTCACTCAGGTGGGCGGACCAGCTGGGTGTGCAAAGGGAACAAACAGTTATACGCGCATCTACATACATACCAACCTACCAACTTCAGGAGAATAGTCTATCTAGTACCTATGTACTTATCACAGTACGGAAAACTTATGCGAAGTACACTACCTAGCGTGGATCGGCATTGGACGTCTGTGGACACTCGTCAGCCACCTGGCGGGTCTGGGCCAACGGCAATGTCCGCACTGGAGATTCCAATCCCGGGTTGCATGAACTCAGCCAATCTCATTCTGTCGTCTCTATCATCTCCCCTGAACCTGAACACGAACATCAACCGCGGGTTCCGTTACTCGTCGTCACCACGAAACGGTCCGTCGCACCACTGCGATAGCACAACGCGACGGCTACACCAGATCAGCCCCCTAGAGGAACAAATCTACCTTGTCACACAGAATACCCTGCGTGAGAGCGGCATTCTAAGTCCGGTCGTCGCGGCGGCTTTTGACACTTTCCCGTCGTCCCAACGGCTTCCCACGCCACAAACCGCCCCGATAATTTCGCATCGACCACCGTAGGAGACAGAGGAGATATCGCAAATGCCGTCGTCTCGCCGTCCCAGCCACTAGAATATTCAATCAGTTCGAATCGTAACCAAGGTTTTCTCGGGCAAGCTACCACTACTACCAGTCCGACACGCGCAACACGACATCACATTCATCAGAACGTCCAAGAACCCCGACCTAGCCATCCCACCCGTCTTCTACCTCCTCCTTTTCGCAATCGGGCTGCTGGTTCTAACCCAGAGGACCGCCGGCCTCGAAACACTGGACCTCCCGGTCGCCTTTGGAATCCTACTAATTATACCCCGAGATTCCCCCCGGCAGTCTATACACGACCCGCTCGATCTGCCCGGAAGCGACGGCCCTCAACGCCTCCGCCCCCTTCTATTCCATTCAGCCATCCTGCTCTAGATGATACCCGTATCCCAAATGATCAGATTGCTACAGGCGCAGGCGATTATCCACTCTTGACCCTACCCGAACAGAGGCAAAGTCGACATCCCACACCTACTCGCTCGAGCTTCCAGATCGAAGGACGGCTCGGTGAGGGGAAAAGAATTAGCGTTCCCGGCTCAATCCGCTACTCTCACGATCTCAAGCGAACACCCACCGCACCATTAGAATCAGGCTCAGCATCCGAACCCAAACCAAAGGATAGCACAATTGTCAAAAGTATCCGCAAAAGAGGCCAAAGCATAACAAAGAAAACGCGAGATCGAGCCGTTAGCTTTGGTCTGATATACACCGAAAGTACGGACCAACCCGTTACCAAAATTGACAAGGGAAAAGGCAAAGCAGTCATGTCGTCGCTGAATCAAGACAGTTCGCCGAGGGGTCTCTCCACCGACTTAGAGCGCGGACCCCCTGTGCTCAACCAACATCCGAACAGATCAAATCTATCCTTACCAAGTGGGATTGGATCAGCTATATCTTCAAGTAATTCGTCTATAATTGGTGATCCCAACCAACCAGGACTGGGTGACGAATGGGGGCCCCAACATCCTTGCTTCCCACATCTAAATCCCTACGTACCTATCAATTCAGTCGAGTACACCACGACCCGCATCATCCGCATTCGACGGGATTGGTTAATTGCCGGTGATCTAGCACCTACTTTCTCTAATATGTATCCGGAAATATTAGACCCGGCTGGCATACCGGAACAGGAATTTCGGCGAGTCATCGAGAAGCTCAATGGGTCGCTCGTCCCCATATTCAACCCTTATAGTTGGAGGAATATTCTCGATGGAGTGCTCGGAGTTCTTACTGCTTGGTTCTGGGAAGACTTGGGGCTGACCAATGTGAAGACAAAATTAAATGAATTGGAGACATGGATCGAGAAATGGAACACCGAGATGGAGAAAACAAGCCCGGAGGATGGGACTGTAGCTCCTAAGATCATCTCACTGAGACGGACAGGTTACATGAGTGTAAGAGAAAGCCCATCCGGGATGATTTTTCGGAGCATCTTACTAACAGACGTTCAGCTCGATTTCCAGATCCCTAATCCCGAAGTTTCCAGATCCACTAGTGAGCCAGCTTCAAGAGCCGGCCCGCCTCCGCTTGAACCTACCGCATCAGCTAGAACATAGCAGTGCTTTTCGGTCTCGCTTCTTTTGTTCAGCATATTTTAACGTTTTAATTGCACACTACCCTTCGAGGAGGGCTACACGATGAATTACGATGATACCCCCATAGTCCGTATCTATTTGGACATAATTATTCTGTACACATGTACTCAATCAGATACTCCTTGGCCCTTCTACGATAGGACCATGAGCATGCGAGATGCCAATGGGGTCTTGCGATGTAATGTACTTGTATCCATACCTTGTACTTTGTTGACTCCGTTCAGAGGGAGATGAGAAGAGAAATAGAAAACGAATTGCATGTGTTTGCATTTAGTAAAGGACTCAAATGGCTGGTGCGGCCAAACGCATTTGAAATGTACTTACGACTTCATCTTCTCGGTTTTGTTGAAGTATTATCTGGCGTCGCAGGTTTATTTGATAGTCGCGGTGCCAGAAGCCCAGCTAGCTTTAAATCGAGTTTATTATATCGATACGTTTTAAATTTTCTTATTCTAACCCTCAACCCAATCACGTCCCGTCATACATAAGATGGCAGCGCGGGATTAGAGCTAATAACAGTCTTCATCAAACTAAGGTAATTCAAAATACGATCATCATCCCCGTGGAGATCATACTGTATCCAGAACGACTCAACCTGTCTGCGAAAAGTCTCCATACTGCGTACATACCCTTTTCTTTCCGTCCTATCGATCAAGTTCAGGATTGCAGCCCTCTGGTCCTCGCCGCGCGCCTCGCACGACAGGATCAGCAGCGGGAAGAAGTGACGGCAGTAGCAGTCCTGTATAGGCCCCGCGAACGCCTCGTCGATCAGCGCGTCGAGATTCACGGACGGCTCGAGCGGGTTCTGCGACGCGCGCGCGAGATACACACGTGTGGCGGTTTGGTAGAGCTGCACGGTGAACTCCAAGTCAGCACGGGCCTTGTCGGGTTTTGTTGCGTCCGTGAGGGGTGGGAGAGACGGTATGTTGTCGACTTTCCACTCTAGCGCCCGCAGTTTGTCTTTGTAGGATACATCTTGGCTTCGGGGGTCGCTAGGGTCGAGAAGCACCTCACATATCTCGGATAGTATGTTTAAGATACCGTGAGCCGGGATCGTGAGGGGTGGTGCCTATATTGGCATTAGCGAATATTAAGACACTCGATTTCTAGACATACCGTTCTCCCGTCCAGTATACGCGCACCCTGTTTGATTTGAGGAACCGGAGTGAATGCGGGATTCTTACTCTCCACAGCTAAGTACTTATGCCCCCAGTGAAATAGGGTGAATCGTGACATTGAATCGTGATAGTAGACCCAATCAACCAGTTTGACATTGGTACAAGTGCACGACCGGTTTCCTAGTTGAGCACGTTGTACGATCTCCATCGCTCCCCGAATGTACCATAGCCATTCGCCGGAGCTTTCGGACGGTAACAGGATCTATGAATGAATTATAAGCAAAAACTGGATCGGTCGTGTAGGGACGTTCCAAGCAACTCACTTCAAAAGCACAGAGGATCATACAGGCAGCGACATGCTGTGCAGCTTCAGCTGGACCCTGGGCAGCCTCCTTTGCCGAGGCGGAGAGGGCTTCGAGGGCTGCGACTTTGAACAGCATGGTTTGACGATGAAGTCCGCTGCGGTGGAGAGAAGAGAAGGCCAACGTCGCATAAATCAGAGCACGTCTTGACACTGTATCGTGGGTGAACATCATATTCATTATTACATCACGAATATGAGAGGTGGTTGGACTGAAGGTAGCTAGAGAGCTATGGGCGATTTGGTGGACTGAAAAATGTAGTATATCAGCCGGCCGTTCGTGAGCACAACATATCGAGGTCTGCTTACAATAATGCACTAGTTCCATGTGCGGCACTTCTGAACGAGGATGTCTCCATAGCTTTAGACTTCGTGCACCTAATTTGGGGCGTGTACGAGTACCCGGCGATGTAAGATATTGAAATAATTCAATGCTTTGAGAGGTCACGTTGACGAACGGGTCGCAGCCCGTGTATCCTGTCGACGTCGGCATTTGCGTATCAGTGAGAGGCACAGATGCTCTCATTGCCCGTTTCTTGTCGTTGTCTCTTGGCCACGACAGGCGAAGCCCGTACCCTTCACATTCTCGCCGAGCTTGAGCACATCTTCGGCACGTGGGAAAACCCTGGTCACATTGGACCTTTCGACCTGGAGGAACATGGTTGAGCAGATTGTCGAAGAAGGCCTCCGAAACTAGGCATCATTCCTAACCTTTACAAGTCCAGCAGCCATGCCTTGATTTCTTGGTAGAATTGGATGACATCGCTGACAAACTGCGCCGCCGGCGACTGAGATGCGTATAAGATGGAAGTTTCAAGTGTCCTAAGTCCGGAGCGAAAGTAAATAAACGCTTAAAGCCGGGGTCTCAAAACCACGAGAAGTCTTGTTCAGTCATGGAAATCGGAAAAAGTTGCTTGGGATGGAGTTGTCTTTATGGTCCGAGGACTCCTTCACTTGCCAATCCTCCTAAGCACTAGAAGGCTTACCTAGATGGTCAACATCGTGACCCCTGGTTCGCGGGGTTCCACACGAAGCAACTTTGTCCGAGCCAGCATTTGTCAGCTTATAGCGCCATCTTAGTATGGCACAGGCAACGAAACTATCATAGACGAGAGAACCTCAGGTGTCGCGCGACACCAAAATATCCCAAAAATGTTCGCTATGCCTCTCAGATCAAGACACAGCTGGCTACTCATGCCGTCTATAAAAGGGCCAGCGCGGCCATTCGAAAATGCTGTATCCCTCAGCTCGCATCATCGCTTTCATCACCAAAGTACCTCCACCTACTTCAAACCCAATATCGAATCATCTTCATATTGTTTCTAAAATCACCTATTCACAATGGCCACTTATCTGATCACCCAAGCTACCGGTCATCAAGCCCAATGGACAATCAGGCACCTTCTCGCCGCAGGAGCAAAAGTCCACGCCATCGTGCGTGATCCTTCCAAGATCCCCGAAGTCCTAAAGAGTCCCGGCGTGACCATCTTCAAAGGCGAGAGCGCCAACTTCGACGACGTATTCCGCGCAGCGCAGGGCTGCAAAGCGGTCTACCTAAACACCTTCCCCATCCCAGGGCTAGAGGTCCAGCAAGCCAAGACCGTCACGGAGGCCTCTAAAAAGGCGGGACTGAAGACCATTGTCGCGTGCACCACCATGGTCACAGGCAACAGGCCCTTCTGGGACGACGCCGCCACGGAGCAATGCCATCTGCTCGACTACTACCGCTCCAAAGCCGCCGTCGAGGACGTCGTGCGCGCCGCCGGCTTCGAGGCCTGGACCATCCTGCGCCCGGCGGTCCTCCACGTCGACTACATGCTGCCGAACGCGCTGGGCAACTTCCCGCGCCTGCCGTCCCACGGAGAGCTAGACCACTTTTACAACGCCGGCGCGCGCATGGTGCAGACGGACACGAGCGACGTCGGGAAGTACGCCGCCGCCGCGCTGCAGGATCCCGCGAAATTCAGCGGGGAGGAGATCGAGCTCGGCAGCGAGAACCTGACGATCGAGGAGATCCGCGATATCCTCGTGCGAGTCAGTGGTCGGGAGGTTGGCTTGAAGAAGCTCTCGTTGGAGGAGGGGGATAAGCCGATAGCCGGCCAGCTATTCCACTTGTGGGCGAATTTCAAGGATTTCGACTTTATTGCTGCAGCTACGAAGGAAGCACAGACCAAGTTCGGGATTCCTTTCACGTCGCTTGAGGAGGCTTTGCAGCGAGACAAGAGTGGTCTTTTGGAGTGTCTGGCTGTCAAGGCTTAGTTAGTTGTATGCATCTGTATGTCCTCGGGTTGTTTATTGCCTGTTTGTTTCTTAGGTCTATATAAGTAGTAGAAAGATGGTATAGGTAGTTATCATATTGCTTTTCGGGATTATCTATTGTGAGCGCTTTTGTTCCGATTCTCCTGTAGCCAATCGTCCCATCCTTGCTTAGACCTGCAGCTGATATTGCAACGAGGATAGTGTAGCACTGTTAGATATTAGCTACCCCGAGGAAATGACCAATAATTGACCGGCCACGCGAGATCTTTTGGTGCAGCGGTAAATCCGACAGCCACCGTCTAGCGAAAACGAACAGGCTAGCGAGCACCCAATGCTGCCGTGATCGCGCGTCTTACTCCGTTCTCTCAAAATACCTATTCATGGCTATCATGAAACGTGCTTAATTAAACTTAAGAGTGGTAGTATGTCGTCGAAAAGCATCCAGGTATTGTTCCTTCTAAGACTAGGAAGTGTGAAATATACTCATCGGAGACTGCCTAGAAACCTCCCTTTGACGTGTGTATCCTGAAACCGGAACTAGACGACGGTAATTCTAACGCGTCGAAATGCGACACGACGAGATTCGATTCATTATTGCCCGCGTCCCATCAGACTGAGAAAGATGACTTGGCGCCCCCGACTCTCGACGAAACTGACGAAACTGGCAAATACCTTGAGAAAGAACTGGGCGTCGGAAGACTGGGTCAACCTCCATTTCCTAAATGGCTGTGGATCGCGGGACGGCCCGTGCCGCCGCGCGCACTACACTACCAACTGGTACTGGGTCGAGAGGTCTTTCTTGTAGAACAAATGGATCTTCATCTCGTCTGGACAAGCGGGCGCATGTTCCTCAAGCCAATACCGCGATATCTACTAGAGCCTGATTTCTGGACTGCATTCCTCACCTGCCAGCCTGATTGCTCTTGTACCCAAACTACCAATGATATTTGTAACCGTCAGAAGCTCCGGCGATGCGCACTCGGCTTCCTATTTTCATACGCTGCATTAATACGCCACGAAAGCGACTTTCTCCTCGCGCGGGAAAAACACCTAATCCCGCGAGAAGCTCAATGGCCAGGCTGGAGACAGCTCGTCGTTGAACTGAAAACAGAGCATATATACGGGCAAATCGACGAGCGGTATATCTACGGCGAGCTGCGTCTAAGTCGCCTCAACAAGATACAGTATCTGCACTTTAGTTCCACGTTCCGCGGGTACTTGCCGCCGTGGCGGCGCTACGGTGACTTCTTCCACGATAACTTCACCTGGCTCGCGTCCGTGACAGTCTATATCGCCATCGTCTTGACGGCGATGCAGGTAGGACTTGCGACTGACGCTCTTATGAAGAATCGAGCTTTTCAGGCGGTTTCGTATGGCTTTACTGTGTTTTCTATTATTGGTCCGCTTGCTGCGGTAGGTCTGATTATTTGTGCCTTTTTCTACATTTTCCTGTCAAATTGGTTTGCAACCATGAATTACAGGAGGCGAAGAGTCCCTCATGTGCGTAAAAGATCACAGGTAGATTGAGCTCTTTTGATCATTAGTTCCCGTATTTTAACTACATGTGATAATGGTTCCTATTAACCTCTCGGCTCCTTATTCTCAATATCTCGATGCCAGATGGTATTCATCTTTTGGTTTATTCGTACATTATGAAGGTCTCCATGTTTCATATCGAAGTAACGCCTAGAGGAATGATACTTGTAATGCTGGAGTCTGGATAGATCCTTGAACTTTTTATATACGAGTTGGACAAGCTGAATTAGTAGCCGATTGATCATCGACTACGCATTTGCTATGCTAGCACCGCTGAAGTTAACTACCCATCTACGCCACAGTATGTCTCGATCCTTTCTCGGCCTAGGTGGTATTCACTCCCCCGGTGCTGAGGCCGCCCATGGCATTGCTGCAGGCCAATGCGAGATGATTGGCGGTAGGATGCTCGCGTACCGCTCTACAGTCAGCCAGGCCGCCATGGCGTAAACCCCGCCCCTCAAAGTTTGGCCTCAGTATTTCATACATCGTTGCTATCAGCAAAACTAATTTCTATCCCTATCTATCCCTCACTGTCGTCCCTCTAACATACGAATAACCATATATTATCACGCACTGAGCACGGTATCGAAGGAAACCTCAAACCCGAAGCGGGCGGGCTACGACTATGAAAGCCGTTCTCTACGAAACATAACGCAATGCCTCCCAACAATCCACTACAGCCCGCACACCAACCCAAAGATGTTACACTCTGCCAAGTTTACCCTCCTCTGAACAGCGATATTGCGACAGACGTCGACGTTATTGCTATCCATGGCCTAGATACAGATTCGCCACGTACTTGGACGTGGGAATTCGGGGATCCGGAGAAGCAAAATGTCAATTGGCTGAAAGACTCAGACATGCTACCCAGCAAGATTCCGAATGCACGCATCTTCACCTGCAACTGGCCAGCCGATTTGTTCGAATGGTCGGACCATGTTCAGACGACTATCGATGAACTCGCTAGGCTCTTGCTCGCTAAAATTCAAAATCGACCCCCCGCGATAAATGAAGACCGCGTGAGGAATACCCGACCGATTATATTTATCGCGTCGTGCCTTGGGGGCGTTCTCTTGATGAAGGCGCTTGTAATGGCCAACAATGACTATCTTGCCGTGGGACAAGCTACACGCGGCATCGTCTTTCTCGCCACACCGTTCCGGGGTACGTCTTTCCAGAGTGTAGCTAAATGGGCTGATCCGGGTCTGAGAGCCTGGGCTTTGGCCCAAAAGAAAAATGTGTCCAACATGCTCCAGCATACGAAGTCGAGTTTCGAGCTCGGAGAACTCCGCCGTTCTTTCGCCGCTTTCTGCCAAAATAACAACTTGACAAGTACTGGGAGTGTGTTCGCCTTTTATGAAATCGGTGTGACAAGCCTCCCACGCAAGATAATTCCCTGGCTTCCTATACTTTTGTCTCAAGAACAACCGGTAAGACTTAGCCCAGTGGCCAACTTGCTTAAAATCTTGCATATCAATCGTAAGCTAACGCATCTTAGCTGGTAGAGAAGGATGACGCGATCCCAGATATTGTTGCTCACCCTCTCGCCCTTCGCAGACCTCATGTCCTGATGAATAAATTTTGGGGCTCGGATGACCCAGGATACGAGTCGGTTAGCGGAAGTATCAAAACTCTTGTTCACAACGTTTGCATCGGAAGCCCATTTCGCAGAGCGTACACATACATGAAAAATACATGCTATTCTTTGGAAAAACTTAGTATCGAACGACTCTCGGGAGAGCCTTTGCCAATGGATAGATGTTACATCAACCTAACCATCGTGGAGAAGCCCAGGGATAAAGCAGGGGGTTCAACTCAGGGGAGTGAGGTACCGAGGGATTCTCCGTTCTCGCTATGGGGCCGCCTGGGGATCGAAGGATCCGAGACAGAGGACAAAATTACGCTTTCAACTCTATTTAAACATCGCAGGACACACAGTAGCCAGGCGGGACCCCGCATCTTAATCCGTGGACGCGCGGGAGTAGGCAAGACAACTTTATGCAAGAAGATTGTTTATGAATTTACATATCGTGGGTTGTGGAGGGGCCTGTTCGATCACGTACTTTGGGTACCGTTACGGAGTCTGAAGCTTACAGAACGACACAAGAATCCCACGTATAACTTTAGGGATTTGTTCCATCACGAGTATTTCTCTCTCAGTTCTAATGGGGATGAATTCGCACAAGTATGGCATACCCTAACGGAAAACAGTCCTAATAAGTTGTTATTTCTACTGGATGGTTTAGACGAAGTATTAGGGGACTTATTACCCGATGGCATGTTTCATTTCCTCAAAGAGCTTTTGCAGCAGCCAAATGTCATTGTCACCTCCCGGCCAAGCGCGATCCTTCCCCCATGGCTAAAATCTTTTCAACTCGAATTGGAAACTATTGGATTCTACCCGGAACAAGTAGACGCCTATATTCAAAGCGCCTTTACCGACGCGGTGAAGATTGAACAAGTGAAATCATTCCTTAGTCAACATGAGCTTATGCAGACCCTTATGCGGATTCCTATTCAGCTAGACGCCTTCTGCTATACTTGGAATGAGTCTCACAACAAAGAGGTCACGGAGACTATGACGGCTATTTACCAAAACATCGAACGCGGGCTATGGCGGAAGGATGTTAGGAATCTGGAGAAGCAGAATTCAACAAGAATCGAGCAAGCAAACGAAGCGGAAATTGGTAGGCTTATCAGCTCTGAGGCCTGCGCTCTTGGAATCCTTGCCCTCAGTGGAATATACAGCGATATCATCGAATTTGAGCCGAAGCATCGCACAGCAATCTCGACATTTCTGTACGAACTTAATATAACTATCCCCTGTTTTGATATGATGCTCGGACGCGTTTCTTTCCTCCGGTCGTCGAATCCGTCCTCCAGAGCTGGTGATCGAAGTTACCACTTTTTACACTTGACCTACCAAGAGTACTTCGCGGCACGGTACTTCGTACAGCAGTGGAAGGCGAGAGAGCCATTGCGATGGCTGGTTCTTAGCACTGGAGAACAAAAAGAAATTGACCCCACTGAATTTCTTGGGAGGAACAAATATAACAACCGATACGAAATTCTTTGGCGTTTTGTGGCTGGCCTGCTCGATGCAGAAGGGAAAGCGCCGCTATTCTTCGAAACAATTGAAGCGGAACAGCGCGATCTCCTTGGGTTTGCCCATCAGCGGCTGATTATGCGTTGCATGAGTGAGGTGTCACCGGGAATGCCTTCTCGAGAAACCTTAGAAGGCCATCTGTTACGGTGGATTTTGCTAGAACACAAATTCAAAAATACTGGATCAAGGCTAGCAGTCGACTTGGAGTTTCCAATAAGCGTATTAGAAAAAGCTTTGCAACAAGGGCCTGGCATGAAGACCTACATTTTATCAACGCTGGAGTGGAACAGAAACCCATCTAGGCAACTTACTGAGCTTGTTGCATCATGCCTCAAAGATGAAGACGAAGACGTTAGGTGTAAATCCTTACTAACGCTCGGAAACGCGTCGGAAGTATCAGAAGATCACCTCCAGACTATTATAGCCTACCTAAAAGACGATAATAACGATATTTGGGGTGCTGCGAGAGCCGCGCTTAGAGGCAAACAGCTAACAGGAGACCATCTTCAAACCCTTATAGCCTACATGAAAGATGGTGATCCATTTACTAGATTCGCAGCGCTAGACGCGCTTGCGGAAGGGCCGGCAACAGAAGATCTACTTCAAGCTATTGTAGCATGCTTGAAGGATGATGATGACCATGTTAGGCAGGCTGCAGCAAAAGCGCTTGGAGGCAAACAGCTAACGGAAAACCACCTTGAAGCTATTCTAGCCTGCTTGAAAGATAAAAATCAATCCGTTGTACTTGAAGCGCTAAAGGTATTTGCGGATAGGCCGGTAACAGAACATCATCTTCATGCTATTATGGCTTGCTTGAAAGATCGGGATCAACTTATTGTTTGTACGGCATTGAAGGTGCTTAAAAATAAGTTGATATCGGAAGACCTTCTTCGGGATGTTGTAACCTGCCTTGAGGATGAATCCGATTACGTTAGGAAAGCAGCAAGGGAATTGCTTCAAAGCCGGCCGTCGCCCTCGGAGGGGATCCTTCAGGCTACCACAGTGATAGAGATGAGAGAACACCCACCAGACCTACCAGCAAGTATAGCACGTCTTAAAAATAAGGATCCAAGAGTTAGAGAGTTAGCGGTAACAACCCTCAGAAAACACTCCGTACTACCCGAAGGGCTCCTTCAAGCTATTGCAGAATGTCTCAAAGACCAGGACGAATACGTCAGAGAGGCAGCAATAAACGTGCTTAAGGGCCAAACCACACTATCCAAGGAGATCCTCCAACCTATTGCAGCATGCCTCAAAAACAAGGGTCGAAAAGTTAGAAGGGCAGCAACAGAAGCGCTTAGGAGCCAAGCTACACTACCCAAAGAAATCCATCGGGCTATCATAGAATGCCTCAAAATAAAGACCAGCGAGATTAGGTATGCAGCAATAAAAGCGCTTGAGGTCCAAACCACACTACCCAAGGAGACCCTCCAATCTATTGCAGGATGTCTCAAAGACCAGGACGAATACATCAGAGAGGCAGCAATAAAAGCGCTCGGGGGCCAAACTACACTATCCAAAGGGGTCATCCAATCTATTGCAGCATGTCTCAAAGACAAGGATGGAGCGGTTAGAAAGGCAGCGATAAGAGTGCTTGGAGGCCAACCTACACTTTCTGGCAGGGTCTTTCAGGCTGTTGCAATATGTCTCGGGGGCGGGGACTTATATGTTCGGGCGGCAGCAACACTGGTGCTTATACGTCATCAGTCTTTATCCTTAGTTCCAAATCGGCTTGTGAAATCATTCTATGAAGCTTTGCTAAAGGGAAGCTTCACGCAAAGCTTCGTGGAACATGTAACTTGGCAAATTGTGGGTAAAACCTCTTACATCACGCTAGGCAATGAGGAGTATTGCGAGGACGTACCGGATCGATTTATATCTGCAATTCGGAAAGCACAGAGAGAGTTGGGCGTGCCTACTCATCCAGAAACACGCCCACACTCGACTTTACGAAGCGCATTGTATAGCATTCAGGAAAGATTTCGTTCGAAAAGTTCATTCCGGCGAGATATTAAGGAACCGTAAGGAGCTCGTTCTAGCGGTCGACTCGACGCCTGAATTGTCAGTCTGGTGAGGGTGGTGTTGGGTGCTTTGGGTCAGGGGGTAGAGATGTGGGTATTGAGCCTAGATTCTTGCATAGAAGGACCAAGAGGTATGTGCTTATGGATGGGATTTTCTAGCCTCTTTCCTTGTATTCGACTCTGTTAGGCAACCCAAGTTAATGGGAGCTCATGTACCCTTTAAAGAAGATTGGTTTGATCGACGTCCTACAAGAGCATTTTCTCTATGTATCGAGTAACACGACGAAATTCGTATGCATTTCGTTACGTGATAACCTCCGCCATCAACTACATTCGCAGTTCGGTTAAAGGAATGCTCGTGCTCGACGGACACAGAATTAAGGCATTGTATTCACTACCTTTAACACATTCTCGCACTTCGCATGGACTGACCGACATTACAATACCTACATTAGTATCCCCACAGCGTAGAACTATTGCCTTAGCTCGCAATACCGATCTCATCTCTCGCGTCTTGGCCGGCCGAGTAATGGCTCCCAGCCGTGAGCGTATCACTCGTAGTATGCAGGCTAGCCAAAGTCTGTTCTCGCTGAAATCCTGCCCTCTCCCTTCCCCGGCCACGACTCACCCTATCCTCATGCTCATCGCGTCCATGAGCCGTGAACCGCGGCCGCACAATCGGCACACGGACCTCAAGCCCACGTCCCGCCTCGAACTCTACCGGAGAAGCAGTCTGACGTACATCCCTAGTCAAGAACGAGCCGAAAGAAGGCCGCGAGTCCACCTCACCTCGCCGTAGAGCGGTACGCAGGGGTAGCATGGGAATGGAGTCGTCGTGGTTGAGCTCAGCCGCGTCACCAGGCGACTTGTTTACTCCATTGCTTACGTTCGCGGCATTACTCCGCAGCGAGGGGATCCGGATCGATTTCCGGATCGACTGTAGCGTGGGCGTTCGGAAGCCGAAGTTGGGACGGCGGGAGGAGAAGCGCGGGGGGATAGTCGGCGGAGTCCTGAGCGTGGTGCGTGTCCATGCTGGCGAGGGTGAGGGTATGAAGGATGGTGTTGCTGTGAGTCGGACGCTATCGGGTCGCTCGATGGTGGGGATGACTAAGTCTTCCTTGTGACTAGATATGTGCCTTCTTGTTGTTAGATAATTGTTTCGTTCGAATGTTGTTTTAGGTCCGTGTAATTGGTATAGAGATGACAAAGGGCAACTTACTGGTGTTGAACGGGGCCTCTAGTACGATTCGGTAATAGCGTCCATCCACTCCCACGTGTCTCCTCACTAACGCGTCTACTGTCATAGCCCTGACTAGTAGCTTGGCCTCTTCTCCACACAAGTCTATGAAGACAACTCTCAAGTCTGAGATATTCAGCGTATTGCCGGTACATCTGCAGAGCTTCTACGGTAGTGCCGAAGAAGGCTACGATGACGACGCTTGTCGCGATAGGAATCCACGGCTGGTTCATGACCGTAGAAGGAATGATCCACGACGGCACAAACAAAACGGTGTTCCACGGGTATGGCGTTGCGGACCAGTGAATTCTAATATAGTCGTACGCCCTATATGATGAGAGCGTATCCTTGATGGTGAAGGCAAAATAGTACACCATCACGGGTACGTAGACAACTAATATCAACAAAGACATATTGTAAAGCCGTCGGCGCGTACGGTTCGCGCGTATCGAAGCCGCACTGCCTGAGAGTAGGATCCCTTGCGTCTCCCTCGCGATGGCGCGATATCGTCGCCATAGAAGAACTACGAACGAGTATTGTTAGTGATTTATCACAGGAAAGAGGGAATATTCATTACGTACTAGCATAGGGGACGGACAGCACCGCGAACACAGCGGGAGGGGCATCATAGACTAGATTCTTCGGCAAGCTGACATCGTACACAGCAGAGCAACCGATGAGCGTCCCAACCATATACCTCTGCGCGAGGTCAAAATATGTAAACACGAGCTGCACGAATGGGACTGGGAAGATAATGGCGGCTTGGATAAGATGTCGCCGGGTCTTCTCCTGGCGGTCCCGTCTCGCCCTCGAGAGCTTGACTTGCTGCGCAAGGTGGTGCATAACGGTGAATATTGCAGCCGCGTAAATAGTTTGCAGCGGCGCGGAGAGGTACACCTCGACATCGCAGAGGCCCGCGCCTCCCCACCACGTGCGCCAGTTGTCGTCGTGCCAGATGAGCGAGTTGAGGATTGTGATCAGGTTCATGACCGCGACGTCGACGATGAACACCACGGCCGCGAACTCCCCATTGCGCACGAGGAGGCGGAAAGGTACCCAGTTGATCAGAATTCCCGTGAACGCCAAAATAACCCGGAAGACGAGATTAGCTAAAAGCCCTGGGTTGGTCGTGGGTTGCGCCATGGCCGTGTAGAGAGTGTTGAAGTCTCAAATCTTAGCGATCCCGGAAGTGGCTGTTAGGATTGATAGGGTGCCGTGACATTGGTCTAGACATAGAGCACGAATAGGAAGGAAGCGCTAGCTAAGTGCCTGTAGGTAGACTGCACTGGTTCAGGATGGATTCAAGTCGGTACTGTTTGGGAGATGCGAGTCCAAGTTGCGTGTTTACTCACGTATTCTTGATTTTCTCCTAAGTAACTGGCCAAACAGCTACCATGTTGCAATACCTCCTACAGCTAACTCGACACATGCCGTTAAGAGCCATGTTAAATCTAAATTGGGCATAAGTCTTGATTATGACTTTGACGTAGTGATTATGACAAACTATTACCGTCAGAGTTGCGGATGATGAGTGAAGTATCTCTCCCCAGATAATTGGCGTGTAGTTGAGAGAATAGTGTGATAAGCCAATCGCGCAACTACTAAACTATACCTAGATAAACACAGCGAGCGGCAATATGTCATACATATACCGCACCCGTAAGCTATCGACGGGAATTTAGAACGTCTTCGTCTGTCTGGTACGTTATACATATCTTAATCTAAGAGGGCCGTTCTTTCCTGTTACGTGGTCTACATAGCTAGATTGGCAATCACTCGAACTCGGGTTGGAATAGGTACCTAAGATAGTGTGTTTGCTAACCCCGCACTATAACTTCGAATGATTGACGGGGGGGCTTATGGTCTTCGTTCAATACGCATATCCTTTCCTCTTCTAGGAATTGGCATTCAAAGATGAAGAAGGCGTGAGGACACTCTTAGTTGACGTATGCCATGGAGCTCTTACCTCGTCGCGGCATTGTCAGAATTAAGCACCACATTTGCAAGCAATTCAAAAGATATGCTAGTAAGCCATGCTATGCTAGGTTGTCGAAAATAGTCGCTAATAGGATAGAAATCAACTGCAGCTTCTTAAAGCCCGTCAGCTTATTATCGCTTTCGCCTCTATTATCTATGACTTCTTGCCTGTTTTCCAATCGTGATCCGCCCTCGCGCTCAGATAGCCCAATTGAACTGCATTCTGTATCTGTAGTATATGTCTATTGACTTAATCTGGTCTAACGCACTTCAATCTTGAACTAGCGACACTGAGTGCGATTGTATCGAATAAATACCGTTATGGGCATTTTCTCTCTACTTTGTGCTTCCTTCGGAACTAGATACTAGGCTGCTATCGCCTTTCTATAGGGGTTTTTGTTAAACACCCGTAACAAGAGAGTAGCGTATGGGATGCTACATGACCTAATGAGTATACTTTCAGATGCCCTTATTACTTCCATCTATACAAAGTGAATGCTAAGATAAGCACTTAGGGAGTCAGCACGTCGATTGGCAAATGGACGCGGTCTCGAACGATATTATAGAAGCAAGATATCCGCACCCTTGTCAGATATCTTATGGAGGATCCAGCATCTAAACCAAACATGTTTAAGCGTGTGCATTTTTACAATACCCATAGGCTATTGCCTATGTGGTATTAAACTTACTATTCCAGTGTAACATGCAATTCAAACAGCTGCATAAGACGCCAACTTCTCGTATTGTACATATTTATAGTACCCAGCCCTACGACCAGCCCCTGAGATGTCATCTTGCCAATGAACCGTAATCTGACTACCGATGCCTGTAACGACAGGCTATTGGGGGCTCTTCCAAAAGCAGTAGCAGTGCCGAGCTGAAAGAATGCAGATCATATAAAAAGATGTCAAGATGTTCGCTCGTAAGCAGATCTACATAGAAAATGTAAGCAACACGATCGGCCTCAGTCATCGCCACATTCAAATAGGATACTGTAAGGTGGTGAACAACAATGGTTGGAGTACCGGGACGGAGTAAAGGGTAAGTCTGAAAATTACGATTGTTTTCAATGGGGCTAATCACCGAACTAGCTGTAACACCTGCCGCCAGCGACGGGTGAAGTGCACCGAAGAGAAACCCATCTGCAGTCGGTGCACTCGAGGAGGCTTCACATGCCGCGGATACGTACGCGACATCGTGTGGCACCACACGACTGCGGAACCGTCTGCGGAAAGCTCGACGCAAGTTACACTAGGCCGCCTAGTAGTAGTCGAGCGCCCCAAGCCAAATAGCAAGACGAAGGGGAAGGCGGAAGCTCGGACCGCGGCGCGCACACAAGCGCCAGCACCATCCTTGCCCTCGCAGATAAGCCTAGCAGCTTTCCAAGACGATCTGTGCTTCGCCTTCATCTTTTCCAACTTCGTATGGCGGGGCTACGGTGCCTCGTGGCTGCACCAATCCGCGCAGGGGCTACTCGGCGAGCTTGCGTTTGACTCGGTGAAGTCGCTGGCCGAAATAAATTTCGGCAAGTCGCAGAAATCCTATCAAACGGAGATCCAAGGCCGCGTCAAGTATGGCACGGTGTTGCGTCGCATGGTCGAGAGGCTGGGGGATGGGCAGAAGAACAAGCTCTGGGAGTTGATCATACCTATTCTCTTGCTCCTGATGCATAACGTAATTGAGCCTCGCTCTTTAGGTAATCTGATGCGTAGGCTGACAGACACGATAGACCACTTTGAGTAATCAGTCGGCTACACTTTTCCATTTGAAGGCCATGTCGGAGATCCTCTCTGCTTGTGGCCCGCAGATGTTCTTGCATCAACCGCTTCGAGATGCCTTTGAGGCTGCTAGAGCGACATTGGTAAGATCTTTTTCTTCTCAAGTCAATGACAAGACCATGCTAAGATGCGCATAATAGGTTATGGGGTCAATGCTAACGCACAAACGAGTATTTATGGATGATCCTACGTGGCATAATGGCCCGTACACACTAGTGCCCCAATCTAAGGAGCCTCAAAGCTACCTGTTGGATATCCTAGGATCAGTGCCTGGCTTCCTTGAAGAGTATCATAAGCCCGCAAGCCTACGTTCTACAGAGTCGGATGTTGTGGACGATGGCTCCGAAGGTATCGCAATGCTACAGCCGAATATAATTGACCGCATCATGGCAAAGCTAGAATCTCTCTTTGTATGGCGATTACATTGGCAGTTTGCTTTCAGCCGGGAGGTCTCCGTCGAGTCTGGCACACAAAATTCATCGAACGAATCCCCCATACGTCCAAACGACCCATCACTAGATCGCCTCGGCAAGCTTCACTTCTCACGCCCTGGCGCCGCGGCTGATATCGGGTTATACAATGCTGTATTGATGTGGCTAATCGCTTTAATAAACGAACTCCAACCATTCAAAGCACAATCTATCGTGCAGACCTGCGCGTATCAAGCGATGACATCCATGTCACATGCCCGGTTTACCTTCTCTTCCGGGCTGGCGCCTACGTTGATGGAATTACCGCCGTTTGAACCATTGAGTGCCGTCGGGTCAATTACCAGAGTCCGGAACGCGGCTCTAGAAATCTGCCGAGTCTTCGAATGGCAAAGCATGAACCATGCCTCTGCAGCCTGGGAGACGAACTTCGTCTATATGTTCCCCATCGGTCTCGCATTATGCGTGTTTGACAAGGAGCCGGAGATTCACAATTGGATACGGGCCATGCTCGGCGCAAACCCGCTTACGAGGGATTATGGGTTTCATGGCGCCGAGGATGGTAATAGCGTTCATAATACGAGCAGCATGAACCACCCGCCATCAGTCGGGGATGCAGATGCTGGGATGATGGAGGACCTAGGACCGGAGATGGGAATGTTGCGTTCATTGCAGGGGTTTGGCTCGTACGTATCACGGGAGATGATAGACGATGAGTCGTCCCGAGCGTCGTCTAATCAGAACTTGGTTCACCTGTTACTCCTCCGAGGGCGAATGGATGTTTCGTCCTAAAAGTTGCTGGAACGAGGGTATTCAATACGATTATGAGGTTACAGTACTAAGTCCCTTCGATATATTCTCAAAGCGTGCGTATGCAAGCGCATTAATCAACGAGATAGTGAAAATAGGCGTTAAGAGAAACATAGAATCTTCATAACGACCAACAAATACATTCCAACATGAGTTATTTGATACAAATAGTAGATCCCCATCCTGCCCACAAACACTGGCCAACCTAGCCATATTTATAACCAACCTCCTGAAGACAAAGTACACTTTTTGGCCACATAAGTGCCAATATCTAGGCAATCTTGGCGGTGGCGACGATGGGCCCGCCAAGAGGCTCCTGGACAACAGCTACCGCCGCGGTGCCCGGAACCATCTGCGCAGAGGAGACGGGCAAGTCGTATATCATGTTTCCACCGGTCCATTCGCCAATCTTGACTATGTCCCTGACGACGTTCTTGTGCGGGACTTTCTTGCCCTTGTTAGGCCCCTTGCCCTATTGAAAGGTTAGAGAATCAGCAATCAGATATGGTTATGTATATAAGACAAGAGTAAGAGTGGCGACGGTTTGCGGGAAGGATGAGGAAGACCACGTACAATCTTGACTACCTCAGTCTTGTCTTCATAAACAATAACAAGAACATCATGTCGTGTAGTCTCCAACTTATCCGAGTCGATCTTGACATTCGTGTCATTCGCATCCAAGAGGATATGCCAGTCCATGACGTGCGCGATATCACGCGCACTCTGGATAACACCACCAATCTCCTCCTTGGTGCCGCCGCCCGACCCACCATCCGCGACCCCGTTGACGACGACCATCGGGGTGAACAGCGTGTTGCGACCCCACTTCTTGACGTAGTTCTTCAGGCGCTCGTCCCATCTACGGCTAGCATACGTGTCTTCCCAACCGAGGTGGTTGAAGAAGGTCACATCGTACGTAAGGACTTGCAGATTGGGATCCTGGGTCGCCTCGAGGATCGTGGGCATCGCCGGCGCGCAGGCCTTGCAGCCCTGCGACTGGAAAATCTCGGCAACGGCGAGGGGCTGGACGTTGACGAAGCAGGCCGCTGTGTGGACGTGGCTGTCGTCTTGGTCTAGCGTCAAGTAGCAAGCCAGGGGAGGCGCCTTCTTGCGTTTGAATAACTTGAGAAGAGACTGGAGTGGGGAGGCCATTGTTCAAAAGTTGCAAGTAAAAGATGAGAGACTACCTAGACTATGGTGTAGATGATAGATGTGAGCTTGAGTATGGGCGATGTTTGTTGTCTTGTCTAGTCAATCTATCAAGTAAGAGAGAGGACAAGACTGCTGTTCTTATGTAGCGCGCAAAGCAGCCATCTCGTACCTGGGCCAATGCCCCCGGCAGGAACCATGTCTTGCTGATAACCGGACCATTTTCTTTCCCGTCCTTGTCACGAAGGAGGCTTAAGAGTAATCTGGAATATCTATCCATAAGGTGTCGCCGACAAAACTTAGTCGTAAATGTTAAAGTCTGACAGCGTAGGTAATCATGTCGCCCAAAAGGGATAATGGTCAAGGGTGATAGCTCGCGGAATCTAACCCGTTTCGGTTGGTGTACTGCTTCACGATTGATTTGATAACAAAATAGACTATCTTCATTCTTTAGGAATCATCGCGATTCCTAAATATCCTGTTTTCATTGGTCCCCAGCGACCTGGTGGGAAATGCTAAAACCCTGTATACTAGCGAAGATGATGCAGACGCCAAGACAGCCCCGGATTTCCAGCTCGCAAATCTAAACTCCATGAAGATATGACGCATGGAATAACAACATCTTGGCATCGCGGTTGGAGACAATGATACTCACCTGTAATAAATAGGTCCCTTGGCGATGTTCCAATTACCTGTAGGACTTGCGTCTCCTTTCTAGAGGATATTATCTCGCAATTGCCTTCTATAATGGGATATTGAGTGCCTTCGGCGGCCTGCCAAAAGTCCTGATTGCTAGAGTAGGTAGTAGATATAAATATGGTAATTCGGCTGCGAAAAGCTCGAGATGGTCGGACAACTGTGTACGAATATCTGAAAGCAGAATTGAATTTGCTCATTGTACTACAATTTATTTCAATATGAGACTCTCTATTTTCGCCGCAGCATTATTATTATGCTGTGAACCTCAACTAAGCGTGGCTGCAGAGCGCCCCGAAAACGTCACAGCCTGCGATTTCTATACACAGAAAACGATTGGAGACATTACGCCGGCCAACCAGCAACTACTGATGACCCTAGTCTTGCATTCCGCACTCCTTGGACCCTACTCTCAATACAATACTGTACCTGTGGATGACTTCACGGGAGCCCTGTATCCAAGGGAGTATCAAGGGTCCTATGTGGATCTTAGTGTGTACTTCAACGGCGCTCTCGCCTCTGCGAACACTGGCAAAAACAAGGGTGAAGCAGTAAACTTCCTGGACGACGGCGGGCTGGCGCTCGCCGGGCAAAGTAAACCTGGCAACGGGAACACCCAGTCCAATCAATAGTCTGTCACTTCTTTCCAGGTTACTACAGTGCAGCAACTACTAACTCCAACCTAGCATATTCTTTACCCATGTCTACTCTTATTTCGGTACTTTCCTTGGCTGTTCCACGCTTGGGGCCCCGGCTTTCCCCCCATATGCCGGCAAGGCTTCTATGTACGAGGTCCATAAGTAAGCCAATCCTCCTATCATCTAGATACCTAGAGCAAGCAGAATGTTAACACTATCTTACAGATACATGGACCTCAATGCCGCTGAAATGGGTTATTTCGTAGAGCAGGCTGTAAAGGGACCCATCTCGTTCGGATTCAGCAATGCGGACGCACAGTTCGTCAACGCAACGCTGACCGGCAAATTCGACAAGCGATGCGCACCCGCCGAGACCATCATCCCGGCCTCCGCGGGGCTGCAGCTCCAGGCCATCTGCATCGCGCCCGACTGCGCGCTTTCGGCTAACGACACGTGCTCCGCGTACGGAGACGTCACGGCGTCTGCGGTTGCTAATGCTAGCTTAGTGGGCAACTTTACCAAGGATGCAAGCGGACGGACTAATCTCAACACATCCGGTACGACTTCTAGTGTGACGCCTACGCCTACGAGTGGCAGTGGTGGACTGGTGGGTGTCAACATGAACGGATTTATTCTTGTAGTATTAGGCTTGTGTGTGACTACGTCTATGGATTTCTAGTCCGCGACTAGTTTTATTTGGGTATTCAAGATTTGTTGAACATTTGAGCTTAAACGTTTGGAGCTGAGTTAGGTATGGCCCTGTCGACGGTGGGCCATTACCACATTATCCGAACTACCTATTTTCTAATTTTTATTACCCCTCTTTCCGCTTTTAGACGTGAAATATAGGTCTGCTAGACGTGCGAAATTTTATTTTATTTATATATAATACGTACGATACGTTATATATAGCGTATATTTTAGCTATAGGTAGTTGCTAGTTGGATGCAGTTGCTGCTTGTGAATTGACCTAATTGATCTAACTAACCTGGTTGACCTGACTGACCTGACTGACCTGACTGACCTGACTGACCTGACTGACCTGACTGACCTGACTGACCTGACTGACCTGACTGACCTGACTGACCTGACTGACCTGACTGACCTGACCTGACCTGACCTGACCTGACCTGGCTGACCTGGCTAACCTGACTGACCTGACTGATTTGGTTGACCTGACTGATTTGGTTGACCTGACTGATTTGGTTGACCTGACTGACCTGACTGATTTGGTTGAAAAGGGAAAAATTTTGCTTTACGCGTTCGTGTTACGATCAACTTTAATATACTCTGATTATGTGGTCCGTGCGTGGCGCTAGCTTATATAGGCTAGGTAAAGAAAGAAGTGGGGTGTTTTATGTCCAAAAAAGGAAGGAGGGGTAATAGAAATTATAGAATAGCGAAATAGAAAATAGAAAAATAAGGTAGTTCGGATAATGTGGTAATGGCCCTCCCTACCTGTCTATGCCTATTGTAGTTTAGACCATCTCCTTGGTGTGTAGCTCATTATCGTCAACGCATATGATTGGCCTATTCCAGAAAAACTAGCCTATTTCGTCTTCCTCGCTCTTGCGCCTCGGTCTTCTAGAACAATTCCAAACTCAACTTAAGGTTATTTTCTAGGTACTTCATTCCTTTGCAATTCGGAAGAGTTCCGGCCTTAGGCACGACACTAGATACCAGACTATCAGCTCAGCAGGGATCATGAACATATTAGGTACTCTAATTCTACTAACTCTTCCTGTCCATCCGGATTCCAGTCATCAGTTAGAACCGTAGCGATAAAATGTTAAACGCAATAGTCGATTATTTTTGGTATACTAATATGCACTCATCACATAAAATCAGAGCTGGCGATGTACTAAGATGAGGTTGCAGCGCTGCTAGAAAATGTCATAGCGTTGTGTAGATGGGTACATACAGTTCCTTACTTAGAGACTATATGTCTTTGCGGTATTGATGAATGAAGCAACCCTCAATGGCTCCTGAACGGAGTTCGGGAATGCAAGCATTGGTTATACCTGCATGGATTGTTAAAATAACAGACCAGCCCTGCCGAGCTAGTATAGTCTTCATATCAACTTACGCAGTAATCGTCATTGTGTGCGTGTAGGGTTCATAATAAAAGGAATCTACGACTCATACAAAGCGTTGATGGCTAGCATACCCCATTACTGCTTTAATTATGATACCACCCTGTATGGCTGTGCCCGGATTTTAGCTATCGCAGTATGCTGAGCATGAATCCAGGCAGTCACAAACTTCAGAAACCTTATATCGCATCACGAAGCGGGGTTTAGAGACTTTGAATACTGCGGCATAAACGCCTAGCGTGCCTTGTTTTACTCTCTTACCTCTAAGGATATCGTGGGCTTAGCTTTTGCAAATGTTCACCCATCAAGTTTTGACTACATAGGTAGTTGATAGCTTAAGTAATGTATCTAGATCAAAACTCCGGTGAAATAAAGGAAGATTGAAAATGTATTCAGCTCTTGAAATATTAGAACAGCGACTTCCTCCGCGTTCGCTAGCTCTCCTACCAGAATGTTTAACATCGTTTGACTAAAATTAGCACTCTTTTTAGATCACGCAGCAAGACGTAAGACCTCGGCCGCTAACTCCGGATAAATAACCTCATATACGTATAAGTAGCTATTTATCTCTAGGAAACTCGAGATTAAATTCGCCGAGGGCCATGAGGCATGGTCACTGCCACCACCACACCATGGGGACCCAAGAGAGATCACAGCGAGTTTCTAGAAGGGACCATCCCAGGTCATGAAAGGTAAGGAGAGAGGCTGTTCCTATATATAGGTAGGGAAGTGACTAGAGAGGAGGTTTTAAGAACGTACCAACGATAACAATGAATCACCACCTATTCCAAACTACCTTACCTAAGGCTCCTGACATCGAGTAAATTACATGGCTTACATACTATGCTGCCGAGCCGTATATAATGGCAATGTGACGTCATTTTGCTCGTACTGCCTTCTCAGGAGTGCCTTTTCCTATCACGACGGAGACGGAAGGCAGATAGGGGTAGTAAATGCACCAGCCCTAGTGATCCGGAAGGTCGCTTGCTGGACTTCATTCTCGTTCCTTAATGTTGGTATATTTACTACGTTGCTCGTCCAACTCAGGTCAGGAGTCAGGTTCTAAATAGAAAGGCCTATGATATGCGTGTCATTTATTTAATCTATATAATACCTAGGTACTCATATGCGCGTTTATATGTAGTGAGTGCATAGACTACATGCCTATAATACCCATATATCTATATACATGCAACTACCATCTACTTACGGTAGTACCTACGTAAACTGCACACGCCCACTTTCAAAACCTTATTATGAGGAAGGGAGATTATAATCCCCGACTTTCTTTTCCCCGTCTCTCGCTTTTCCCCTCTTTTCCTAGTAACCTGCGTCCTCCCGCGCCGTTGGACGTAGTCGTTCCGTTCGGACCTAGTAGGCCTGTTTGCATAGCATCTCTTTGTTACTGAGAATATCTTCTCTTCATTCCATATTATAGACTATATTAGTCTTCCCTGCTGAAGTTCCCTGCCGCCATACGTACTGAGCCACTCCTGAAGATACAATGGATAAGGACCAGGACATGTCCTCGGGTTCTATGAGCCCAGCGATGGCCCCAGCAGGCGAATTGGTCGAGGCCGTGGCTAGGAGCCCGCCAACCCAACTTCAGAAGGACGAGCCAGAGGGGAATAGATCTGTACGCACCACCAGCGATGGAAGCAGCCCTGCTGTGACGCTCGTTTCCCAACATAGCCAAGTCCCCCTCGAACCTGTTGCTGCCGCAATAGATGGAGCCCGTGATGCCGAGAAAGAACCGGTGAACGAACAAGACATAAGGCGGCTGATAACAGATGAAGAATGCGAGGGTCGATTTGGCTATGACTTCCCGGTGTGGAAAAAAAGATGGATCTTGACTGTCATTTTCTTCGTACAAACCTCCATGAATTTTAACACTTCGCTCTACTCCAACGGAATTACTGGTATTTCAGAGGAATTCCACGTCTCCGAACAGACCGCACGGTGGGGTGCTGCTCTCTTCTTAATATTTTATGCCTTCGGCTGTGAGTTATGGGCCCCCTGGTCCGAGGAGATCGGCAGAGCGTACATCCTCCAAGCCTCCCTAGCCCTAACCAACATGTGGGCTATCCCGGTTGGCTTGGCCTCGAACATCGACACGGTGTTGGTATTTAGGGCCCTGGGAGGACTGTCAACTGCAGGTGGGAGTGTGACCCTCGGCATGGTTTCCGACTTGTATGACAGTGATAGTCAAGAGCGTGCTATCGCATTCGTGTAAGTTATCCTATCTCCAACATGTCTTGCTACGCGCATCCCAATTTCTAAACGAGTTTCGTAGTGTTTTTTCGTCCGTTTTCGGCTCGATTTTAGGACCCGTTATTGGAGGGTTTGTCGAATTGTTACCCCCGAAGGAGGCCTGGCGCTGGTGTATTTGGATTCAACTCATTTTTGGCGGTGCTGTACAATTTCTTCATTTTTTAACCGTCCCCGAGACGCACCCTACGCGTATCAAGGATAGGGTTGCCAAGAAGTTGAGAGAGACAGGCGCGGATGTCAACGTATGGGGACCTGGAGAGTTGGAAACATTCCGCCAACGTTTCAGCTGGAAGGAGCTGTGGGAAACTTGGTCGCGAGCGTTGTATATGCTCTTAACTGAACATATCGTGTTTTGGCTATCTCTTCTCTCTGGGGTTTCTGATGCTATCGTCTTTATTCAGATTCAATCCATGAACCTCGTATACAAGCAGTGGGACTTCAACTCCTGGGAGATAGGTCTCGCTTTTTTACCTTTTGCCTTAGGCTACGGCGTCGCTTGGTTCGCATTTGTCCCTACTTTCAGATATGCCAAACGGGAGCGAGAGAGGAATCCCAACAGCGAGTATGCAAAATACGAGATCAGGCTACGCTCACTGGTCTACACAGCACTCTTTCTTCCCGTTGGCTTGCTTATCTTCGGCTGGACAGGCCAGCCCCGCTTTCATTGGGGTTGGTCCATGGTCGGTACAACGATGATCGGGATTGCGAATTATTCTATCTACATGTCTACTATCGACTACATGATTAGCACGTATCGTCAGTACTCTGCTTCAGCAACTGGTGGAAACGGTCTAGCTCGAGACCTGCTGGCCGGTATTTTTACTGTGCCTGCTATACCTTTCTATACGAAAATCGGCGCGAAATACGGGATGAACCTCCAGTGGGCCTCCAGCATCCTCGCTGCCGCGGCATTCATAACCTGCATAGGTGCCTTTTTCATACGTTTTAATGGGGAAACACTTCGTAAGAAGTCAAAGATGGCCCAAGAAGTGCGTGCCGTAGAGGTGGCATCCCGTCCTCCCTCGAGTATGATCGTCGCTGGGGCTGCAGAGGTTGCTCAGGTCCCCCAAAATGCACAAGATGCCGGGGATGCCGAAGGTGCTCAAGAACCCGCTGCTGCGAATCCTGTGCCTATTCCGGGGGGTCAAAACATCGATCTTGAACAGGGCTTGGCGGAAAATTGGCCTTCATTCGGCCCCTCGTCGCCGCAAGGTTCATACATGGCCAGTGTCCACGCCGCGTCTCGCCATCAGAGCCGGCAAGCGAGTAGGAACGCTAGCCCTGCCGGGAGCCGGAGAAATAGCCATCAGGAAGGGTCTACTAGCTCCATAGCCGTTTCCCTCGCCGAGCGCCTCGCTGAACAGCTAGGAAACCTAGGAAACCTAGGTTCGATCGATTCTGTGGTCAACGAGCCAGAAAACCAATAAACCAACAACATCCAACGGTCCAACACGAAGCGTCGCTACTAGTATTTGCGGAGACACGGGGTGTCATACATACCTCATATTTTGTTTCCTATTGTGCCTTTTCGTTCTTTTCTTTTCTTCTTTCTTTGCATATCATTGTGTTTGGAATTCTATATCATGGGTTAACAAGCGTGTGAGCGGAGGTCCGGTTCTATTCTTTCTGGGTACTCATAATGGAGGTTTTTCTCTGTTGCCTGACGGGCATGGTTTTATAATGAAAAGGAACATAACTGTACTACGGTAGCTCATAGTAAAGGAGTGAAGCGATTGGTTTATAATAGTTCTAAATTTGAAAAACTTGAAGATACTTTGTGTTCTAATAAATGGTCGCATGTGAGAACCCTAGGATAGAAAAAGGAGTGCGAAAATAGAAAGCGGCCAAAGACCACAATAGTGCCAATAATTCGCTAGTCCTTACTGGCTCAACTATTAATCTATCTTTAGTAAGACTAGGGGTACCGAAATCATGATAATTCAGGCCATGTTAACCAATCACTAGGGTGAAGACTATCTATCTGCGTAATCCCGGCGACGAGTCAGACAGGGGATTTGGTAAGTTTTGGGCAAGAGCACAAGGATTCTGGACCGCCTGTTCCCTCAGGCCACGTATAAACAGTCGAGTATATGAGAATTAAGACTATCATAGGCGGAACATGTGTGTTTCATTGTAGGCACACATTACGGTGGGCGATGCACATCCGGGCGACGCCGATGGGAGGCCTAAGTCCGGGACTCAGACGACTAGAAGTCGGAGAACTAGAGAGGGGAAATGTATATAGGTCGGCTATTCTGCTATTTTGATTGTATATCGAGTTGTATCCTCTAGACTTGAAGCATATTCATTCCGCCTGTTCTCACCCATAGAGAACATATACCAACACTACAGCATGGGGGATAACGAGCGAGGACACGCCAACTGTATTAGAGCTTGACATCAAACCACGGGTCATCTCTGAGCTCCTTAGCGGACGACCGCTCCTCCGGAAGCCAACAGAGCATCCTCCTCATGAATGCAATAAACCTGTCCCGCTCTTGCTCGGGAATGCACTCTGGCACCTCGCCCGCCAGCGTTCGCGAGTGGGGGATTAGTTCCTCTCGCACAAACTTGCCTAGAAACCAGTAAGTCTCAACCAAAGAAGGGTATGGGCCGTGCTTCCGGACATACCGCTCTCAGTGAAGAAAGGCCCGCCGAAGTACTCAGACACATTGCTGCACAGCTTGCCTTGGGCGTTACAGATGAGGGGACTCCACTGCCTAAGCCGCATCTCTCGCTCCCGACGGACCAGTGAGTCCGGAACCGGACCGAGAATGGCAATCATTTCGGCCAAATGTTGTACAGGGCTATATGGCTTCGTTCTGCTCACGTCACTCTGGAATAGCTCGCGACCGGCGAGCAACTCCCACACCATAATACCGAAGTTCCAGATATCGGCAGGGAAGAGCCACCCGGTTCCTAGCAGGACTTCCGGCGCGTGGCAATGGTCTGGCTGTATAGGATGGAGAAACTGGCCAGGCCGGTCCGCAATTTGCGCGAGACCAAAGTCACTAATCTTGGGAATTATCTTCTTTAGGGAGGAGTCGTCAGTAATGTCGCCGAAGTTGTTGTGGCAGCGGTAGATGGTGCGTCCATCAACGACCTTCCGGGCCATGGGGTGTGACTTCTGTGCTTGTACGAATGTCTCGAGAACTGACTGATTCTCGAAAGTCATCAAGATATTATCGAGTTTAAGATCTGCGAATTTTAGTTTTACACTAGTAGGGACGAAATAGCTGAGTAAAATGATGTACCTGTATGAATGACCTTGCACTCCGAATGCAAGTAGTCGAGACCCTCAATCAGGATTTGGATATAGATTTTGAAAAGGCGCAGCCAATCTCGAGTCACTCGCTCGCCGCAGATTCGGTCGCGTAGTAGCCACAGAGGATCTCTCATGGGCTCGAACGCCAAGCAGATATGGGACGAGCCTGTAGGGGACTGGACGCTGAACACTTCGTTGGCTATACACATGATGGCGCGACCGCGGTGCTCTGGGCTTGCGGAGCCTATTCGTTCCGCTACCTTTACCTCATGGTTGCTATCCTCGTCGCCCGCATGATCGCTTGTAATTATCTTGAGAACTGCGTATTTTCTCGGCTTTTGCCAGCTCTTCCTATAATAGAATCAGTATCACCGGTACATGACGAGTCGGCTGTCGGTAACCTCACAAGCTCATGTCTTCCGCTAGCCAAACAGTTGATGAGGATCCCCAGCCGACCTTTGTCTTCAGCTTGTATCGGTTGTCGTCCAGCAGTTCCCCGGGATGAGCCGGGTAGAATACCTTCCAGTCGTAGCGTGGCACAATTTCTTCATCCACGAGCACATCGGCCGGGATGCTTTCCGGTGGTGGCGAAAATGTTGTTGCCGCGAACTGGCGTCGCAGCCGTGGAACACGACGCAAGCGGGAGAAGATCCTCATGGAGACACGCCTGAGTGGAGTACGAGTTGAGAAGTACGGATCAGAACGCCTCATAGCGAGCATTAGCATGTCTTGAGGCTGAAGTTTGATGAAGTGATCATGAAGGATGGGTTGAGGAAATACATATTATTCGCCAACCAGAAAACCCAAGTAGAGACTGAGACATTAGAGTGGGGCCAATTGTCCAACTCTCGAGACACCGTTCAGGAGACATGTCAACTAACCAAAGCCAAAGCCGAGTAGAAATCGATCAATATATCAATCAATATATCCATCTATTTATCTATCTAGTTATTTGGATATGGGAACTTCTATTTACATAGAAGTAAGCTAAAATTCCCGAAACTATTGTGGTTGTGTGCCATGATGACTGAATCCGTTCTGAGGTCTTTAGACTTCGGTAGCTGGAGACTCCTTGCCCCAAAGAGTGTTAATAGCTCTGCTATATCTAGGGAGAAGATAATACCAGCGCTCGCAAAATTAGCAGGTAGTTTGGATTCATTTATCTATGTGAGTCTCAGTTCTAGTACATGAGATTGTCCCGATAGATCACATTTACATATGCAAGCTCCAACGTAAGGTTTAACCGACCCCTATCCATTCATCTGTGACACGGTTTGAATGGCGGATGATTGTGATCTCGTCAATCGTCGCCGACTATGGGTACCCATCTACTAGGCGCCTTTTTTGTAAGCTTGTAGAGTTTCCCCTCTGATATTCTAATACGGAGGCTTGAGAGGGGCAAAGAGAGAAGAATTAATTTATAGAAGGTCAAGGTCTTCCAGTCCCTGAGATCATGGGCAGCTGATCTTAGGCCAAAGAAGGGTATACTTTTGAGATCCATTCCAAAGCTTCAGTAGTAAACTCCGGAAGATCACCCGCATAACGCAGATCGTGACTGCCGATCTCTGTACTCGTCGCCAGTCTATTCCAGCCAATCCCCTTCCCATTCTACTGCCTTGTCCAAACCAAAGGCGCACGCTCAGGATGTAACAGTTGAAGTAAGAGTACATATCCGGAATCGTTCGCGATGAGGTCCATGATTCTAGATCGTGCCTTTCCCATGCTCTCACCACCTTGTGTAACTGGATCGACCCGAGCGTTGAGAAAAAGGACTGCCATGGTCGCAGTGAACTCGACTTGGGAAAACTTTCTTCCCGGGCAGCTAATGAAGGGAAACAGTCAGTCATATTCCTTATTGTGTGTGTGCCTTCCACAATTGTACAGGTCACAATGACCATGTCTCTGGATCAAGGTTTCACATACTGTAAAAGCTGTTAGCTTAGGGTTGCGGAAAGAATTTCTACCTATGCCGGCTTTGGGGCGGCGGGTTTTGGTACTTACCTCACGAGTGCCCTCGGACCAGCCAATGAAAGCCCCTCGGACAGGATGGTCGAATTCTTCGTCGCCGGGCTTGCCGTCCTTAATCCAGCGCGAAGGCCTCCACGTCAGAGAATCTGATCCCCAAAATCTAGGGTCGGTTTGTACGGATCCGTAGCTAGGAGCTACCATACTGTGAGGAGGGAGCAGATACGATTTCCCGCCGACTGTAATGGTTCTTGAATGATCGGCGGTCCATTTTATGGGAGGCACGGGTGTTAAAAGACGGATTGTTTCATACATAACCGATAAGCAGCGCTTAAGCCGAGGGAAATCTGCGCGATAATTCCACATGTGCGGCTCGCGGTCTCCAAAAACAGCATGGATCTCTTCCGACAGCCAATTCTGAACTTCGGGATGTGCCGCTAGATAATATGTTGCGAACGTGAATGTGCTAGCAGTGGTGTCATGTCCGGCAAAGTTGAAGGCAAACATGTTCCCGTAGATCTCGCTCTCTGTCAAACCGCCGGATGTCTTCTGCGCATCTTGTGAGGCGCGGACTAGAGATGTCATAAGGTTGTGGTCGCTAGTTTCGCCTGCGGCGCTTTGATTCGTAGCGGTTAGTATGTTATTAGTGAGTATGAAGTGACGGACATCCAGTTATCCACAAGAGAAACAAGGACAATATTAAATTGGGTAAGCTTCGAAGTATCAATATAACCACTTACAACGCGCGCTTCTCCTCCTCGTAGATATCGGTCATATATGAATGAAATGAAACCCAAGCCTCATGGACGCGCCGAAACCTGCGGGGGAGCCAGGGATGTGCTATAAAATTGACTCCAAAGCCAAGTATAAGGACACAATTTTCAAGGATGGTTTGGAGAGATTCTTTATAGTTGGCCGACGGGCTAGACTCGGACTGTCTCTCATCATGACCCTGGAACCTGAAAGACTTGCCAAAACCTGCCTTAGAGAGGACATGAAGAGATAAGGTACGTAAGTCGTCTGCGGCGGTCGGCAGTGAGGTTTTGGACAACCAATAATGAAGCATATCCTTTGCGAGAGAGAGAGTCTCCGTCCACACGATGTCGTTGGTTTGCTCATTGAAACAATGGGTCGCTATTCTGCGTTGCGTTTTCCATGATTCACCTTCGGCCTAGATAGTTGTATATTATGAGTATAGTCATAAATCAAGTTGCAACGGCGGAGGAGGGAGACTTGCGGTTGAAATGTTAGGTCCGAACACATTCAGAACCTCTAGTCAACTCATCGTTAGCATGGTGATCATGAACCCCCAATCGAACAAGTGACAGACCTGTGACGAAGACGGGCCGTGGGAACTCGGCTCCCCTCCTGAATATTGACATTAAAGCCTCTGGATCATTGACATAAACCCAGTTCTTCAGAGGTGTCACCAAAACCCACACATCTCCCATTTCCTGATGAGATCGATAGCGGTCCTCAATCTCCCACCCACGCCAGTTATATCTGGTAAAGCTATTGCCGCCATAAGGCAAGCGACGGAATATAGGCAAGACCTTTTTGTCTACGAGGGCCCAGAATGGATTGAGAGGACTGATAGGAACGAAGCGAATAGGGACGCCAATGGTGCGAGCATCTAGGTAATTTCGGAACAAGCTTAACGCTGTACTCAACACAAGTGCTGCTACCAGTATGGCAGGAGTTGTGAGGATGAGGGTAAGCCAAGCCATTACAGATTAAGGTAGCGAATTTGCCACGTGCAGCAATTTTCAAAAACGATAGATGATAGAAATTGGGCGAAGGGAGCAGACGACCCGTTGGTTTGTCCAACCGTCTCGCCACACTACGCGCCACAGTCATTTTCTTCTATTAATAGTAACTGTACAAACTGTATTCTTTTTTTTTTCCACTTTAAAGATGTTCTATATAGATTTTAATTGGTCATCTTGCTTGGGTTCGCACTTCTATCACCTTGATTAGTGTTGTGCGCTGCAATAATGGCCTTAATCAATAACTTCGTCTAGATTTCGGACTCCAATTTCGGATGCGAGAACCGCAATATCTCTACCCTAACTGACTCTTACACTATACCAAAACCCTTGAATAGTGAGAGCTGCCACCTTTCATAGCTGGCCTAGACCATTGCTCCATCCATGCTAACAGCTGTACCTAGCTACGTTTCAACCCTTACTTACATTAACGAAATGCCTTGCAAGGTAGTCAGGATTCTGCTGCTTGCTACTCAATTTTGTCAGATTTGCCGTCATGATCATCTTAGAATTTCCTGAACCTTGCAGGCTCTTAAATACCCGTGTCATTCTCTCGCCCCTAAAACGCCCTGCCTTCTGACGGTCATGTCTAGCGCAGATTAGTATTGATGCGGCCAAGCCGGCAGCGATAGCTGTTGACACAAAATTCCCCTTTGCGGCTTTGAGAGTGCCCTCTTTGTCACTATCGCCTAATTTTCTCGGGATTTCGTCTATAAGTGTGAAGTCAGCTTCTGGATCAGCAGGAAGTTCAACCGATCCAATCCACCGTGAGGTGCCTATCCTCAAAATGCCGTCTTTCAGAGAATTCCCTTTCAGAGAATACCGTCTCAGAGAATACGTTTCCATCGTCGGATCTTCTACACTTCGTTCCCATGTGGGCATCAACACTATAATTCCGTCATCGATAGCTCCTTGTACAGAGCCACAGAGCTCGTCCACTATCGACTCCTCGGGCGCCTCGCTTCTGGGCGAAATCCCTAGAGTTGATCCAAGGCAAATTATGTCGACTCCTTTATCAATGCACCACTTCAAAGCCTGTACGAGACCTGTTAGTTATATTGCTGGTCTGGAATGGCGGGCACAGAGTCTTTACCATTGCAATTGATTTTCCCCCGGTTTCAATGCTATTATCAGTTCTAGCGACCAGAATGTGGATATTGGGGCTCAGAGAAGATATAATTCGAGCTATTGCTGTACCGCGGCCTGTTGTAGAAAAGAACCAGGATGGCGTCGAGGTGAAGGACCGCCCCTCAATAACAGAAGGTCGTTCTTCTCGCGGGAACTTAGCCATGTTAACTCCATCATCAATAATGGCGACTCTAGGAACCATGCCGACTGATTGCTGAGGATCAATCTTGTCACTGACTTGCTGACAAAAGTCTTGCAGCCTTTGTATCCAGGTCTCCCTAATGATAAATATTAGTAAGGAAAAGGGATAAATTCACGCGAACTTGCCTATTATTAACGCTACTAGAACCAAGCTTAATACCGGGCTGCCCCCCATGAATTATCGATGACCATGTGCCCTCTGCGGCCTCCGGAATATTATGTTTAAAGACTATCTGACGGCCGACATCTATGTTTTCACACGAACGACGAAACTCGATGATACAATTCGTGTTCGATTCCTGTTGTCTACCATCGGGTTGCAAAACTGTCAGGATTACCTTTTTCAGCTGTGTAGTCAAATATAAAATGTCAGCTACGTCATGGAAGTTACTACCCTGTTGCTAGGTTGAGCAATATGTAAAAACATACCTTGGGGAGCGTGAGAAGTGTGTCGGCCACCAACCAGCTCGACAGGTATCCTCTCCCGTTCCAGTATAGATGAAGACATTGGACATCTGGTACAGCGTTGGCTACCGCTTCAAAAGATATAATAGAACTCCTCCAATCGAGCGTGTCGATCTTGATGCCGCTTAGTGCAGCCTCAATCACGGCGTCTGAGCAGGGATATTCGACATCCTCGTCAACCTCGAGATACATAATTCTCTTCACATTATGCTTGGCCTTCAGGTCCGCGAAGAATTTGGAAATAGCCCCCTCCCTAGCCTCTGAATGCCAGACTTTGGTGACCTTGGTCGCTGGGAGTTTGACATTTCGAAGTAGTCCTTCAACCTGTAAGTCTAATGATTCAATGAACTTCGATAGTGCTTCGCTATCTTCGTTGTCGTCAAACTCGCTGAAGTCAAGGTCAATCTCGTGTTCTTCTATGGAATAAGTATTAGAGACGCTTGTTATGTCCATCGGATCAACAGCCCACACTATTTCGGCAACGGGAGCACTGACCTCTGCCTTCCACGAAAATGAGTTGTCTAATTCGCTCGAGATTGTCTCCGAAACGAATTATCTGCTCTTTTAGCATGTTCGCAACTCTCAGAAGAGTCTCAAATTTTGGTTCGGCTGATTTCGACACTTCTTCAGCTGGCGTTTTGTCACCAATATATCTGCAATTCTGCTCACATCCTTCATCTCTATCACCTTCGTCTGACCTGTCGCTATCTGACGCGTTACCATCTGAAACAGAGTCGGCTTCATTGTCAGAACAATCCATTTCGTGCGGGACGTCTGGAATTTTGTTCAGGGTTTCAATACACCATTGATATACTGATTTCTGTTGACCATTGAGGGAAAAGAGCGTGCTTGGCTCGGCCTGGATGATCTCCCTAACAATGGTTTCCACTAATTCACCATCGTCCGCGCTACCGCTTTTTAGCGGAAACTGGACGACGCAGTGCAAAAATGTGTTTTGATCCTTATCTCCCTCCATGCGCTCGGGGAGTAGCCCACGTAGCTCCTTAGCGATAAGTGACCAATCGACCTCGCGCCACACGGAGAGCAAAAAAGTTAGGTGCCTCGGGTACCTCTTGATGACCTCGATAGCTTCGGAAGGGTATTTATCAAAAAAGAACTTCACAAGATGATTTCTGTTCCTCATACCGAGTTTGCTGTTAAGAAAGGTCCGGCCAAAGCAGTCTTCCCAGAATAATAATTCCGGTTTCTTGTTCTTTACCTCCGTCATCACTGCGCAAAATAGAGGCCCTAGCTCCACACTCCAGTTCTCACTTATGGAGTGCAGTATAGAGCCTTGCATTTTCCCGAGCTCAAATAACTCACCATTTCCGAGAATGTTTGTCGCATCGAAATCACCTGTTTTTGCAGCATCTAGTAGTTTCTGGTGAGCGTCGGCCACCTCCATCCACCTTCTTGCCATCCTGTTAACGCTGAATTTCCTGCGTAGGCAACGGGTCAACTTGAGGAGCCCGATTTGGGTTAGGATCGTAGTTTCCCCGAGAGCGGTGCTACTCCCAGCTCAGGAATAGGGAACTTTGGCTTTTTTTTATTTTTTTTTCTTTGAAGGAGTCCGTACCTTGAGGAGTAAAACTTAGGTCCACTGCCTTGTGGCTAGTAGTGCTGGTCTCACAGGCTGATTCTGGCGGGCAGCCGTGATGTCTGTATTTAGAGCCTGTGCGTGGGCTGTCGATGATGGGTTCTTAGGACTTGGGGTATTGAAACGATGGGAGAATGGATCATTAAGTACCAAGAAGGCGAAAAATATGTCATAAATTGATGTAGTACTTAGAAGATGACGAACGATTACATCCAATCATAATACAAAAGTAATAGAAATAGAATACATGACATATCACAATTCATTTATGAAACTTCAGAATTTCAACCCCTCACGGAGAACAACGTAGTACACCAATCCTCGCATCATCCCTGAAACATAAGATACGAATACTGGACTCTAGCTGCAAGAACTCTCAACCAACGGACAATCAATCACTTACACGCTCATTTACTAGGTATTCATATATATCTATCTCATTTATCATGATACTTTCTACTATTTATCTCCGATGCTGCTATTTTGCCCTGGTGCGGTTTGGGTATATACATCAGCACCCCACACGCCTATATTTATTACATTACATCCTGGTACTACCCCTCCAAGCCGTAGTCTTGGTAGCGGCGCCAGTGAAGTTATGCAGTCGCTCTCCCATGAGGTACGCTTCGTCTCGGATGCGGACCTGCCAACCCTCGAAGATACGGAGCAATCTCCGCAGCATGACGAGGCCGAACCAGAAGAGCGCCGTAAGCGGATAGGCAAGTCTATATGCCGAGACTTGCATCTCGTATGAGACTTCCGTAGCGCTGTCAAGGGCCCAATTCAGCGTGGCCCACGCAAATAGAGGGGGCATTAATAACATGACTGCAGAGGCCACGAGACCAGGGATCACAAAGGCGCGAGTTAGCACGCCTATGTCGGGTTCGAGCCAACCCTGACGCAGGACGGCTCGTACGGCGTGTGAGGGCCGCCCACCGTAGAGGGTCAGGGCCCGCGACCCGAGTTTAAGGTAAAGAATACCCAGTGTCCACGCCTGTATGATCCGAACAGTGTGTCCGTCTTGGCCACTGTCTAGACGCAATGTACCCCCTGTTCCCATATAGGTGTGTAGAGGGATTAGAACATACATCTCTACTAGAGCAGTAATTAAGATGGGGAAGACCATGAGAAGCATACTATATGCGTATGCCAATTTGACTGTACGATAAGCCAAATCAATGACTCGTTGGAGCGCGTTACGGTCGAGCACGGAGTTCACAATGGATGTCGCCCATTCTCTCATTGTGTCATACGCAGAATGGAGATGGAATACGAGGTAGCTGGCAGAGCTGAGAACGTAGACGCCGATGCTGAAGGCGTAAATATCGTTCGTACGGATATGTGGAGGAACAAGAGCTTTGAAGATGCGCCGTCCGAAGACTAGAGGTACAATCGTGGAGCCCACACCGGTTATAGCGGCGAAGATCCAGATGGAGACAATAAAGATGGAGATGCGGGTCCGGAACCATGGTGGAACATAAACTACTTGAAACTGACTGCCTGACTGGACGTCTATCTCTGGCCGGTCTGTGTCGTAATTCTGTGCCAATTCTTCTTCTTCAACACGCATAAAAACTGATTGTCCTTTGGTTATCTTCGCCTGGTCTGAGGCAGGCGAGCGAACAAATCGTCCATCAGGTATTAGCTTTCCGGATTCGACGAGTTGTTTCTTCCGGTCGTTCATGATGAGCATTTCGTCCCTGGCGATTTTTGGCGTTGGCTTCGATTCCCCGTCGCTGAAGAAATTTCGCCAATTTTTAAGGACTACCTCATTCTCTGCATTTACTGCGAGAAACATGTTGCGCCACGATGATAGCTTATGGCCTCTGTCACCGTCGTCGCCTACGAGCTTTCCCTCTTCTTCAACACGTCGCTCCCCAAATAGGAACCATGTCAGGCGCAACGCACGAGCGCACTGTCGGAACCACCACGTATACATGGTGTGCAGGCCATCGCTGGGTTTGAAGAATTTGACGGCCAGTGGCATGAGAAAGTTGCAGAAGAGAAGATCAACGGGGAATTCTAATACCGGCTCGTTGTAGGTGTAATGAATTGGCAGGACAGTTGGTAGTGCGATAGAAAGACCCCAGACTACACCTCCTAAACAGATTACGACGAGGGCTCCGTAGACGAAGGCGGAAAACAGGATCTTCCGCAATTGAGTAGTCACGTTGCGTTCTAGAACATCGCGGACAGGGTGAAACTCCGGGTCATCAGGGTCGCGAATAAAGTCTGCGGTGAGGTTAGTTTGCCTACAGAAAGGGGAATATGTATAATTCCTCTAAAGAAACTGAAACTAGGAGACCCAAAATACTTACATAACACTCCTTTTCGCATGATCTTTCGGCACATGGAAACGAATAGCGCGAAGTGGAACATGTAGCCAGTGCCGATGAACCAATGCACGAAGATCGATGTGAGCGGGTAATTGTAGGCAAACAACATGCGTGACTTCAAGGTCGTGTGCTCAAAGAGTGGAAGCAGAGCGAAGTCCAAGAGAAGGCCGCAGTATAAGGGGAATACTAGCATCTCGATGCTTATAATAAGGATGACCTTCATAACACCGCTTGCCTGGTTAAGTGCATCTATGACCGAGGCCTCCCATTCCTGGGCAGCTTGTCCTGTGGAGAATGTGGTTCCTCTGCCAAGGTAAAGTGCAGCTAGGAGGGTAAGAGAGGCATAACCAAGAAGAATTGCCCAGCTCCTGTCCTGCGCACCCCAATATGCAAGAGAGAGGTCGAGTGGTGGAGGTGTTGCTGGAGAGTTTAGGTTAATCATCCAGGAGTTTGGGTGCAGAGTGGAGTAAGATAAACTGCCTAGTAATGTGGCGAAGGTTGAACTCGCAGCGTCCCACGACCCAAGAGCGCCTGACCATTTTTCGAAATAGTCTCCACCGAAAATATATAGAAGAGCATTCCCTAAAGCCATTATGCACCATCGTATGTTACCCTTGAGCTCGAGAAGTGCCTGGTGGCTGACGGCGGAAAAGTTACGCATCTCACTTGTGGATAGTACGGGTATATCGAACATGAAGCTGCTCGCGATTCTGTCCAAAGCGCTAACGGTGAGCTGTCGCGCGTCTGATCGTAGGGTTCTTAGTATCGCCTTGCCATAATTGGCTCCTAGAAGTAACCTCAAGGCTTCTAATATGTTGAAGATGAAGGTAGACGTATAACCAACAGCGAGAAGCACACCATCTTGGATGAGCTTAGCAGAGCTAAACAATATCCGTAACAGCCGGGTAGGATTAGCTAGGATCCAAGCGGCCACTCGTCCAATATTGTAGGGGACGAATATGCCGAGGAAGATGGAAATCGAAACGAGAAATGCGCAGAAAACAGCATTTTGGAAGAGGCCGGCTATTGGGCCGCGCATTCCTATTAGCTCCATAATACCATCGAAATCTTCTGCATCCTCGACGGCCTCGGGATCAAGTCCAGCGGCCACGGCAGCCTCTACGACATCCGGTGCCATCTGTTCATCTTCTTGTTCGTCCTCTTCCCCATTTTCTTCACCATGGCCACCATGCATGAATGGGGGGTTCTGATTATCACCGAAGATATCAACTGCCTCCTGATTTACGCCATCTGCATCGGCAGGGGGGACATCGCCCCACATAAAATCCGCCACGCGGCCAACAATGGTGTTAGGTTGCTGTGGTGCTGCTAAGGCGCGAGGAGCCTCGACGTCAAGACCAGGCATGGCTATGCCTGGTTCTCCCTGGCCTTCAACGACAGTCGGGTTAGGTGTGTTGTTCGATATTTCTTCGTTTAACTCTATCATATCTGCTGTAGCATCCGACTCGGATGGGGAAGGGGGACGAATAAAAGCCCTGTTATTGGAAGGGAGGGCGATGGATGAATTGTCAGCTACCGAAGTTTCTGCTGTTTCATCATTTGAGTCGACAATGAAGCCACTCTCTATTTCTGAAGGTGTAGATTCGACACTCAATTGGTCCACTTCCGGATCTTGGGTTGATGAAGTCGTATTTGGGGGTAGATTGGAAAATGACCAGCTGTTGTTGCCAAGAGGGTTGATCGTCTCACGACGCTCCGGGCCATCGGATATAGCCCGTTGTCGTGAAATTGAGGGGACTAGAGTAGAAGGAGACGATGGCACGCGACTTTGTGTATCGCTAATTTTGTCGGCCTTCCCTTTGCCTTTATTTAAGGTAGTAGTAGTATTGGCGGCCTCATTATCGTCGTCGGAGCCAGCCCAGGTCCAGCTAGAGCTGTCGCTGCAGGCCTTCTCGGCCACCACGGAGGATGGAGACGATGCGCGGTTATGTAGGAAGCGGCTGAACCGGGCTTCATCAAGGCCCTCCTGACGGATAATCTCACGAATCCTTTCGTTATCCCCGTCGGCTGCTCGGTATATGCGTACATATTCACCGACTGTAGTTCGTCCTGAAGTTCCGTCTCTGTCTACCCCGAGAGGACTTGGCTCACGCAAGAACCCTAGCTGGCCATCTTCAAGAAACCCTCGAGGGCTTCTTTCGGCCGAGACTGGTGACGACCCACGACTCGTTTGAATTGGGTCCGGTATGTTTAATATGGGCCGCCTTCCCATTCCTGCAATGGGCCGCTGGCGCAAGTTGGGCCGAACTATTTCAGGGAAGGGTTCGGTTGGCCGCAAGTTTCTATGTTCATCATGAGTGCCGGTTTCTGTGATGTGGCTCTCGTTATTTTGATTAACACTTCCCCTGTCTTCCTGACTGCTCGCCTCCGGTTCTGGAGCGTTCACGGGAATGTCTAGTCGCAGAGCAGGCGGCGCGGGTGGTGCAGCTGGTATAGGTGCAACAGGCACCGCAGGTTGCGCAGGCTGCGCAGGCTGTGCGGGTGGTATCATATCGTTTTCGGCGTCTTCGGCGGCGAAGGCAGCGCGCATGTTGATCTCAGGTTGTTGCTGGACAACATAATCACGGACTAGAATGATCAAGATGAAACAAATAATGGCAAGGAGAGTAATGATCTGCCCTTCTAGCACATGTATAATGATTCGGTTCACGCCAGCATTTCTAGTAATGCGATTCAGGAAATCCACATCGCTAAGAAGGGACCGTCGTGGATCGGATAGCCCTGTCTTAGCCATTTTATGAACTAGCGTTACATTCATAGTATTGAGGAGCTCTTGGGTTTGGATTTGGGGTTGGGGTGATAGATTGAAGAACATGCGCAGCCATGAATGGGAAGCGCTTATATTCAGCGGCTTAGATACCGCCTTCATGATAGCGGTTGTAGGAAGCTGGTCTATGACACTACCGAGAGAAGCGGCTGTGGTGGTAGCGGGCAAAAGGGGCGTCGAAGGACACATAGTAGTCCCCGTCATCGTTATAGATGCGGTATTGGTCCCGAGTGTTGAGGAGAGATTGCGCGGATCGAGAAACACGGCAGTAGCACCGAAGCCCTCGTCGCTAACCCAAAACAGAAACGACCATATCGATCGCATTAGATAGGGAAGCCACCCAAGCCAGACACTAGTGACAAGAGCAGCACGGAGCCAGACAAGGAAATTCCGAAGTAGGTATCTGGTCATGTGGTGGACGAATATATGGAAAGGGAGGTGCTTGGGCATGTCTGGAGAATAGAGCTTGGTGAATCGGAAGGCCGTCTTGCACAGTTCGCAGTGTTTCTTCTGCGAATGCGACAGCCACTCCATTAGGCAGTCTTGGTGGACATACTTTATACTACCACTGCACTTGCACGGAAAGAAGAGCGGCTCGTCGTCGGTCGCTTCGCCCCTGCAAATGCGACAGGTGTCGAGATCCGCGGGGGCATCGTCGGCCCACGGGTCGCCGGATGCTATCATATTGCTCTTGACCTCGGCTCGTGAGACGGGATGCTGAGGTTGATGTTGCTGGGAGGAGTAAAGGGAGTCCTCGGCTGCTCCATGCCTAAACGGAGGAGGGTCATCCATCGTCTCGGATGGATGGTCTGGTATGTTGTTGTTGTGGTTGTTGCTATGACGGCGGTGTTAACTTATTGTCTGTGTAGATTGCTGCGAGGGACGCCCTCGGGGCTATTTATCGATGTCGTGACCATGAGAAGCAGGGACTGTCGGATTGCGAAGGGAACCGCGGGATCGGACGAACGACGGAGCGAGATCGACGGGATGGATAGTGATAGGTCGTATGAACGATCAACAGTCAACAGCTGAGACCTCACGACGCCGGTTACGTAAGGCGAGGGAGTCGGGTAGCAAGAAGACAAGCCCTTGACATTGATGGCTGGGCTATTCGTGTGCTTTCCAGGACACGGCACTATTAAAGACCAGTGTCTCACTGTCAAGGCGAGCGGACCCGGTTCCGGCTAGACGCCTGCGCCGATTGACTGGAGCACGGGGAATAGAGAGGAAGAAGAGGCCGTTCGTTGCTTGTTGATCTGGGACCGATCGTCGAAGAAAGCGATGGCGAGTTCTGTTCGGTTGTCCCGGGGCGCTGGACGGATCGGGATGTGAAGAGTAACGAGATGGAGACGGGGTGAGAGTCGAGTCGGATGCCCGTGTCTTTGTGGCAATGGACTGGCGGGCGAGATTGAATGAAGTCTTGGCAGTGTGGCACCATGGATCTCCAAGTACTAGGTAGTATGTACCCGTCTGGACTAGTGGCGTCACTGACTAAAGCTGTAGCGGGCTGACCCTTTAGTCTGGGTCTTTAATAAGTCAAACGGACCAGCGATTCGTTAAATTTCGGAAGTACTTATAAATGGGTGAGAGTTCTACCAAAATATAGGTAGTTCGCATAAATACAATCTGTTTCGTAAAGCGATAAATTTAATGCGTACGCACTAATATCAAGCGCTACGAGCGCTATAATTATAGCACTTTTTAGCGCTATAAGCGCTATAGTTATAGCGCTCGTAGCTCTATAAAAAAATAAGCGCTATTAATATAGCCCATATATTTAAAAGAACATATATACAAACATTTTGGTGTAAATTATATAGTTAATTAAGTACCTAAGTTTTAACGAATTGCTGGTCCGTTTGACTTATTAAAGACCCAGACTAAAGGGTCAGCCCGCTACAGCTTTAGTCAGTGACGCCACTAGTCCAGACGGGTAGGAGTCTGGCTGACAAGGCAAAGTCTAAGTGTAAGATACGTGCATGAATTTAGGTAGTACTGGTAGTACCTAGACTTTACAGTATGTGACACTGTAACTAGCCAGATAGTGTGGTAGTAATCGCTTTGGAAAGAACCGTAGGTAATTTACCTATTCATACTGTACCACTAGATGTACCTCTTAAGATGGGATTTAGGCAGGCTACCGAATTTCGCGAGATACCATAGATACCTAATTACTATATCACTCTTGTATGTTGCACAATTTCAGGTACTAAACGATTAGTATAAAGTCATATTCAACGTTTCTTCAACGTTATTGTTCCGCAACCAGAAAGTACCTACCTAGATAAATCCAATCTATGCGTATTGTGATACGATACCTACTAGAGGCACACAATAGGTTCGGGTTCGTATCCTATTAACACTAATGCCCCATTGGGTTGGTGCCTTTTTCTATACTTATCCTACCCACCTACCTAGTCATCGTATTCTTACGTATAGAGATTTTGGTCTCCATTATCGCCCGCTTGTGCAATAATGTTGACCTTTCTTTGCGGTCGCTTATAATTCACGGAGTATGTCTAGGCCATATCGCGTATGCAATCACGCATACTCGTGATCTATGATATGGCAGTGGCCAAACGAGGGTATATATCCATCGATGAGTAACGCTTGAAGGTCATACGTAGCTCACCATCTTACATATGGCCCTATCATAGCGAGAGTAGGAACGAGGTTTCTATGATACGATGGAAAACAAAACGACGGTCAAGCATACTTGAGAATAGACAGAGAGGCAGAGGTATAATCGCCATGGCCGATGACGACGACAATGCCGTTCTCATGACTCTAGTGTAGGCTACGTCTAGTTCTCTACCCACCTTGATACCTATTAGACCAATCAGTACAACCATCGCAAAATATCCGACCTAAGACGTCATTGACCTCATCTCTATGGAGAATTGTGTGACCTATTCGCCTAGAGCTGAGCAGCAACGCTAGAGATCTTTGCTGCTAAACCAATCTGTTGGTAAGGAATTTCCAGGTTTTGACAAAGCTTGTACCTTCTATGCCTACTAACTTATGCAGCCCATCCATCCTTTCGATATCTACCTAGGTAGGTATACCTAGATTCTATGATCGATGAAGATACCCCGCCTAGCATAGCTTTCATCTCTAGTTTAACATGTGAAGTCTGGGCACGCGACCTATCACGTATGTAAGAGACGATCTTGGGTCACTTCGAGACACGCAGATAGCTAGAGGCCAAGGCGAGGTATGGAGAGAGTCACCGGAGAGAGACACGATCGAATGACCAAGGAACAACTTGTCTTCAGTCTTCAGCCATAAGAATGTGCATATGGGCTTCACAAATAGGAATTTACAAAGGACATAGGTCTACCGTGTTACGTGGAAAGAGAAACAAGGAGGATGGGGAGGTTGCGGCGGAGGAGGAAGAGAAGGGAAAAAGCCGAGCCACCTACTAAGTAGCCGAGTTCTCATGCATGTAGGTACTGCAGATGGATAGAAGATGGGTAGAAGATGAGACGAAAATCGTCGGCTGAAACACGGTGAGGATTGGTTCAAACAGGTTGCTGACTGGAGGGGCGGTCCTCACAGTCCTCATAGGCCTAAAGAGACCTGCACTCGATCTTGCAGTGCCAAGAGATATCCTACCTATCCTACCTGGTTAGTGCACTCATCGACGCCTAGCACTGCCTATAACAATCTACGGCACAGCACTACTGTACTTGTAGGTATGTAAATAGAGCGCTGTACATAGGATCTCCTAGGTAATGTGTGCCTAATGTATGTACTAATGTAGGGTAGGTAGAGGTACCCACTCACATGTAAACTCCACCTCCGTCATCATCATCGTCGGGAGCTGTTATCTTTCGCGACCTTGATTTTTTCCCCCTTCCAGTGCGGCCACCTTTACATACATACATACCTCCCAGGTATTTACTTCCCTGTAGCCGTCCGCCACCCCCCCGGCTTCTACTACCTGTGCATCACCAACATCCGTGTCCGTGTCTCGGTGCTGCTGTATTGGCGCAATTGTTTATTTTGATTTGATTACTGCTGGCTCGGTTCCTTACATCCTCTTTCCTCATGATCTTGTCTTGCTAGCTAGGTAGCCTTGATCTCCGACGCGCATTGTACCACCATATCTTGTGTACGCGAGCCTTATATGTGAGCTCCGGATGTAACGTTCGACTCATCATCATCACAACGACGAGTCGCATAGCGTATGGATGACTGCCCTACGACGAACAAACAACAAAGGACCAACCGACCTTCGACTCTAGAGACACATCGTAATTCTTCGCCTTTGTGACCAAGCCCTTCCTACACCACCAACTCCTACTACTACTACCGCTACTGCTACCCCCTTAATATCTACTCATAATGGCCGTCGCCACGGATGACAAGCGACAACCTCATACAAACGGCTCTCTCAAGGGACCCCAAGCCCTCGACGGCGCCAACGGAAATGTCGTCGCGCCCGTACCGGCCAAGAGCACATCCGCCACAAGGCAAAGAGGCCTATTTGCCCGGTCTTTCAATGTGATTGCCAGGTGCGTCTCGCCCCAATACAACCCCATACACACGGCCCTCCAGACTAACCGCCTTCGTCCAGACTCTTGACATGGTACTCCATCTTCACCGTATTATTCCGGTGTCCTGCTTCGCTCGACGCGTGCAACGAGACCTCTCCGAAAATCTGTAAGCCGTATTTCCACGTCAAACAGGCCGTTGCGCCACACGTAGGCCCCTATTATGATGCCTACGCCGCACCCTATGTCAGCCTGGCTCGCCCCTACTACGACACCCTTGATCGCAACGTCATCGTTCCAAGTCGCGCCTACGCCGTCAAGTATGGAGGACCGCGCGTTGCCCAGGCGCAAGCTTTCGGGTATGCGCAGTGGGAGAAGAGCGTACAGCCGCAGATGCTCAAGTACCAAACGTTGGCCAAGGCACAATACGACCAGTCTGTCTCCCCCTATGTTGATAAGGCTACTACCACTATTGCGCCATACTACGACATCGCCCGGACAAATGCCCTCCAGACATACCATGAGATTCTCGTGCCAACCTATACCTTTGTTCATCCTTACGCTATCCACAGCTATGACGTCGCTTACGGCCTGACCAAGGACACCGTTATCCCTTCCATGGTATGGGCATGGAATAAGACATATGACTTTCTAGATTCCGCTGTTTGGCCCCACGTGCGCGATGTCTACGTCCTAAAAGTAGAGCCACAACTTGTACGCATCGGCGAGAGACTCGGCCGATACAACGAGAAGATGCCCAAGCCTGCTACAGACGGAGCTGAGTTGTAAGCACTTTCTAGATTTTATATTACACCTCGATTGCTAATGAGCCGCCAGCGTTGTACCGAAGTCTACATTCGTCAAGCCCACCTCGTCCGTCATAGCCACCACCTCCACAACTACCGAGGAGCCAACCCAGACCGCGTCCCAGGCACCTAGTGCGGAGCAGTCACACACACCCGAAGTACTCCCCGATACAAAGTCTAAGCCTAGCGACACACCGAAGACCAAGGAGGAAATTCGCGAGCTAGCTGCCAAAACTGTTGCTGAGGACCTAGAGCTATGGCAAGGCAAGTTCACGCAAGTTGCCGAGGAGGGTGCATCCGAAATCGAGGACCGTGTTGATGAGATCTCTGCGCGTATGATCGAATATCGCGCCAACGCCATGGGTCGCTCTTTAGTAAAGCAGCTAGAGACAACGGCGCAGTCAGAACTTCAGAACCTAAGAGAAGCCATCATCGACATCTTAGAGACCAGCAAGGATAACCCGACGGCAAGAGACGACAAGGTTACCGCTGCGGTTCGTGGTGCTGGTCTAGCAATTAAGAACAAGGCCCAAAACATCCGCGACTGGCGTCATGGCTATGAACAAGAGACCGAGATCGCAGTCACAAAGGCCGCTGAGGAACATTTCGGCATTCTTGAGCAGACTCGGGACCTAGCACTCCAGAAGATTGGCATGAAATGGGCTTGGATGGATGGCGTCACGTACAAAGACTGGCAAAAGTATCACCAGCTCAAGGACCGATTTGACGAGTGGATAGAGGATCTCAAGCGCCTCATTACCACCCACCCTGGTCTCACGGCAGCACAGGCGGCCGGTACTGGTATAGAAGATGAAGGCATGGCTATCGCCCAAGAAGCAGCAATAGAGCTTGGCAGATTAAAGCAAGTGGCGGCATGGAAGGCGACTGCCGAGGACTTTACGGATGATTTTGATAGCGATACGATGCAGTTGGCTGCTGAGGCTGTCGAAAAACGAATTGCCGAGGCTGCCGAATCAGCACGTCTAGCTGCTGAGGCGGCCGCAAACGAGGCTGCGATGAGTGCCGACATCGTAGACGATTCTCCTAGCGAAGTGGCTCCTACGGAGGTCAGCAGCACAGATTCAATCGTTAGGGATGCCGAACCGGAAGATTTGGACTCATCATCCGAGCCCACCGGCCGTGCCCCCGATCTGGACTCCGAATCCCCATCAGCACGCGATTCCACAAATGCAGCTGAACCTGTTGAGCCTCTACCCACCTCGGACCCGGTAGACGGACCGGAGCAAATGGAAGAAACAATTCTAGAATCAACCGATTTGCCGATCCATTCTGTTGAGGAAAGAGTTGCTCCAACTACTGTAAAGTCAGCCCTATTCGGAGCGGCGGCCGAATCTGTCCCCACACGGCAGCCTATTTTGGATGACGACGCATTTGCCTCGGCATCGAGTATGCTGTCGGTAGTCGAATCAGACGTGCCAGCAAGTATCACATCTGCTGCACAATCCGCCTACACAGCCGCCATTGCAAGGGCAGCAGATCAGTATTCCCGCGCTATGTCAGCCGTCTCCGTCCAGATTTCGGGCACGCCAAAGCCAATCTACGAAGAGATGTTCAGCTCAGTATCGAACGGATACTTTAGTGCCATAGCGGCAGCTAACTCGCAACTTAACGAAGCTATAACGGCAGCATCTCAAAGTCTACATGGTACCCCAACTACCAAGTGGACTCCCGGAGTGCCCACCGTACCTTCGGTTGATTGGGAACAAGTCCAGTCTATTGCACACCAGAAATTACAAGATTCCGTTGACTGGGCTTCTGAGCAATACGAGTCAGCTAAGGTTGCGATTGGTGCAGCTGAGCCTACTCCAAATACGTATCTCGAAGCAGCAGAGAAGAGAGCTGAAAAACTCCTCGACCAGGCTAAGCATAACTACTTTGCCGGAGTGGGCATTGCCCATGCTCGCTACTCTGAATTCCTGTCTGCAGCTTCTACTGCTGTAAGCTCTCTAACTGCTACACCTACACCAACAAACTTTCAGGAGTCGGCATCGTCTGCTATCTCCGTCGCCAGTGAAGCTGCGGAATCAGTAGCATCAACCGTCGGCGACGTAGCTAGGGAGGCGAAGGATTCGATTGATGAGAATTGGGATCTACTCGTTAGCCGTGTAAGCTCCCAGATTTATGGTGCTCCTACGCCGACACCGTGGTACGAAAATTTCTATGCAGCCGCCGGCGATTATGCGTCCCAGGCCGACGAATTTGCCGTGTCTGCTACGGATGCTATTGCTAACCAGATATCTGCTGCCTCCTCTATCGCTGAGGAATATGCTGCTTCTGCCAACTCGGCAGCTTCTGTACAATATGTTGCCGTCAGCTCGCTAGTTTCCGAGTTAATAATTGGCAAGGAGCCCAGCTACACAGAGTCTGTTTATTTACGACTCGCTCACGCCTATACAACGGGGCTTTCCTCGATGTCGAGCGTAAGTAGTGCTGCATCCGCTACCGCAGTCAGTGCTGCTAGCAAAATAAGTGATGCCGCGAGCTCCGGCATGGAAGCAATTAGTGAAGGTATCGCGTCAGCAACGGACAAAGTCAAGGACACAGTTGACAACATCAAAGACGAGCTATAGGCACTAACTACCTATACCAAATCACGACAAGTCATACAACACGCCGACATCGAAAGCGAGGATGTCTCCAACGACAAAGCATGTTGGTGTACCAATACGCTGCTATTGTGGCAGCATGATCAGATTCCTTCATTTTTCTATCATTCCAATCTTACTCTCTAGCAACCTCACATATACCCCAAGTACTTGTCTATTCCGTGGGTCCCTTTCCTTCCTCTACTACGCGGGATATCGCTAGACGGTACACTCGATTTATTTTAGTCACATTGCCGGATACCCTGATTGTCCGGGAAGCGCGATAGCCGCGCAAGTAAGCTCGGAGGTGCAATCGTCCTCTGCACATCTAACCCCAATTAGGGATGCTTGGTATTTTTTTCAAGGATGGGACAGTAATGGCTATTTCTCCCTCAAACTGGGGCCAGTGGGAAAGGCGACGGATAAAGGACTCGGCCATAAAATAGTGTCTCACAGGAAGAGGAACTCGACAGGGTTTGTACGATATACATGTATCAAGTATGGAGTTGGAACTCGAGAAGGAATGATGTTTTTTTGGTTCTACTTGTAGATCCCATCTACCTGTCGACGTTGTAGATAGTCTCTCGGATTTAGACAATATTAGTTACGCCAAGCTGTTCCCTTGTTCCGGTGCTAAGTAGACTCAGCGTACCCAGGCAAGTGATAACGCCTGGTCAATCACAAAATTATAAATAAAACATTTACAGTAGAAGGGCTTGCGCCGATAATTCAACATCGCTATAAGTTGTACAATTTCTAGGTATCATGCCCGACTATCAGCTAAACCAAGTATTAGTAGTATTAAACACTAAATTAGTAGCACTAGCTTCTATCCCTAGCTATCTATAGCGTAAAGCGAAAAGAAGGGTGATAGTCACCCATATTCTGCACCTCCTCATCCGGCCTAGAAAGCCTATCATCTCGCTCACCTGCTTCGCGCTTCCGATTCTCAACCCATAGGCCGACGAACAGGACTGTGGCAGCAATACCGCCAAGCCAGGTGAATCCCAGTGCGGTACTATACCCGGTAGTATACCTAGGCGCCTCGCTATCCGTGAAGATGTTCGCGGCCACCACGCCGGCGAGGTTGCCTATGGTCACCTGCATTCCGGCGCCGAAGGCCCGCTTCCAATGCCCTGAGACGTTGTTCGCTAGCCAGACGATAGATAGGGGTATAGCTGTGTGTCCGCCGCTCGATGCAAAGAATAGCGCCATGTACCTAACATTGCGACTGAGATTGCCTTGGCTGAGAAGCACTGCAATGCTCTGAGTTAGATGCTAGCATTTGGGGGGTAATGCGGGGAGTCATAGACACTCACAGCTATATCCAATAGTGACAAGGCCACAACAAAGCATGATGAAGCCGTATCGGTGCTTGTATCGATCTGAGAGCCACCCGACGAGGACTGCAACGACACCCGACACGGCGTAGATGGGTATGCTATTGATCTGCGCGTCGCGGGCCTTCCAGCCGAACTCGACGAGAATCGTCGGCATGAAGAAGACGATGGAGTACCCAGTGATCCCTATGCCCATGAAAACTAGTGAAGCAAGCCAGATCTTCCAATCGCCGAAGATGAGCTTACAGGCCTGCTTGTTCAGCGTGTCCACTGTGGCAGTAACGTCAGAATTAGATATCGCCATATTGAGCGTATTTCAGGGGTACAAGCAGGAACTACTTACTCCGAGCCTCATCTGCACCGTCTTTGGCTAGGATACGGCTGAGCAGGGCCTTCTCCTCAATATTCAGAAACCGGCATTGTGACGGCCAGTCCACAATCAGGAACGCCGCAATGATTGCGATAAAAGCCGTCACCGAGCCCTCGATGATGAAGATCCAGCGCCAAGCGCGGAGATTGTAGTGGCCATCCAGGTCGGAGATGGCGTAGGCGAGGAGCTGCAAAGGGGTACGGTGTCAGCTCATTGGCCATACAGGTATATAATCATGTTCTTGAACGACACTAGAATCGAGTGCAGTCACAGGCCTAGCTCGGTCCAGACTGAGCTAGGCTGAGCTTTTACGGTAACTTGGTGACTTACTCCTCCAACCGCCCCCGCAACGACCACAGAACAGAGGAACAAGCTCATGCGGATCTGGAGTTCGTGTCGCTTGTAGTACATCGACGTCAGGTAAATGATTCCAGGCATGACGCCGGCCTCAAAGACGCCTAGTAGAAAACGGAGAGCGACGAGTTGGGGATATGTCTTGGCGAATCCCATGGACATGCTGACGATTCCCCAGCCGAACATGAGACTTGAAAGGTACCAGGCTGTTTACGGTGTGGGTTAGTAACGTAATATCGAGCTGCTGTGGAACACGAGGGAAATTATCCCGAGGGAGGAATAGTGATTAGGTTGGGTATTAGTCTGCGTAACAAATGCTCTTTTTCATGCGCCGTACTCACAAGGACGTGTTCTCCTGATAATCATGTTGCTGGGGACCTCGAGGAGTATATAAGGGATGAAGCATACCTAGGACAGGGGTAAGCGGCCGTATCAAGTACGAATAGGGAACACATAGAGAAAGCGAGCATGAAGCTACATAGTAGTGTTCGAGTATACTAGGAGCTAAGGGGTGCCCTACAAATAGGGCAATGTTGTACCGATTGCCGTAAAGTTCAAGTTCCTCGGTAAGACCTTGTATGCGAGCATTGCTAATGTTGATACGATCTAGAAACGAGAGAGCTTGGATGACGAATAGGATAGGGTAGACGTGAAGATCAATCTTCCAACGCAGCCGCCTAGCCGCCGCGGGATCGATCCGGTCGATAGAACCGCTATTTCTATCCGCCATTCTAGCTTCGACGTTAAAATGTGGCTCCTTAGTGACGCTATCGTGTGACGATGATTCCAGCAACATGTTTAGCGTTAATCTTTATCTCCTTGGGATATACGTGAGGGGTAGATCGCAGCGCTTCGTTGTGCTTCAACAGAAGAGGCTAGTAAGCCAATAGGACTAGGAAGAGGTGAAGAAAAACCGGATATATGGTAACCTGGGCTGGGGGGATGTGTGGTGTGTGTTCTGTTGATGCGTACTAAAGCACGCTCGGTACTCATTTACTAAGGTTTTCAAATGCGATATGGCATGAGTGAGTAACGTCGAGAGATATCACTTGACTGGATTACCTGATGGCCATCTGTTGCATTTGTACGAATTGTTAGGTTTCGGCTCACATCGTACACTCAAGCATGCCTAATAGTAATGCAAGAATACGAATAGGGGTTCGAGTTCTTAACCAGCTAGTTTCGTAAGCCTTTAGGGATATAGATTGATTGATAGACAGGAATTATCGCGGGTAGATGGATGATATGATGTTTTGCGTTGTATTAGCATGTTGCTTTTCAGTCCAGAAGCGCCCATTTCCTACCCTTTTTCTTCATGTAAACCAAACTACATCACCAGTTGGAGATACCATGCATCCCTTACCGCTATTATGTCTCAATTATAATAATTATACAGCGGGTAAGACCGTGGGCGGGCCAATGTATGTATGTCTCGCTAACCCGGCTTCCTTTGCTTTTCATTGAGAACGTATATCTATATCAGACTAGGATATGCAGACCAAGACGTGCTCGACCACCGGGAAGTATTCCTACTTGAGACACTTTCTCTCTCCTTAGTCAGGGATATGGCATCTAAGACACTAAGACAGTGGTGGCGGCTTAGTGTTACGGCAAGACATGAGTAAATGATTCAAGCTAGATAGCTGCATGTGATATAGCTACTAACACAGAGAATATAATTGACCCTTTCACCTATCTAATCGAAATGACATCACGTTTAGCATTTAATACATGCGGTCATAATAACTGCCAGCGAGTGCCGTTAACAAATGTACTTTATCCCGTGAGCCAGGTTCCTGGGATTCATCTACCATATTGGATTTATTAATCTATGTATTCTAGTCTTGAATTTATCATCTAGTATAGTTTGTAGATATAGTTGGGATTTCACAATAAATAATTATATACTAAATAGAAGGGCTCAATATTGTCGGTATTGCCTGCAAGTCTTACCATGTCGTTCCCGAAATGCATGAAATCCAAGGTGAGGTCGTCCTCTTAGAATTTAAGATCCCCGAAATCGGACGGATGAATTGAAGTTTAATAAATGGAGACGACTTCCCTCGAGCTAGGATCTGAATCTCAATACTTATACGTATATGTAGGCTGGTATATCCGCTATCATTATACAGCAAGGGATACAATGTGGGCAAAATGTGTCCGTACCATATCAGCTAGCACGGTCCCTACTACAGGGCGAAAGACGGGATCGTCGCGTGGTAGCATCAAACCTCGATCAGCCTCTGAGAACACTGCATGATGGTAATATCACCGTCACCACGAATCATTGTAGCACCCACGATACAACGGTTGAAACCCCTCTCATAATGACGGTCACCTATAGCACATATGAAGCAGCCCTGGAGTTCCTCCTTGTCCGTTGATATCCTCTAGCACACGTGTCGCTAATATAAGGCATTAGGATGCCGTGGTGTAAATCTAAATCGCTTCTCCTAAAAGCTCAGCGGAACAAACTCAGTAGGATATTGCAATACAACTAGTTAAAATTTCCGATTAACCAATGACTTAAGTAAGAATGAAAAGAAAGATAGATTAGAAGGGGAAGCATGGGTTCGCCCAAAGCTAGGGGGTTGAAGCGGACGGATCCATGGTTGAGATAGGGTGGCACATAACCCGCTCACCTCCTCTTCTGCGTGTACCACAGGATGTCTTTTGTGATTAGCCCCAGCCACGAGGAGAGAACAGTCATTAACGCGCGCCAGTGAGAGCACGGGCTTCTCTAGTATAACACATTCCGCCCCTCCCTTCGTCCTCTCTCTTTCGGTTTACTAGCTCAACAGTGTAGCTAGTTTCCTTGCTGTGTGATGCACACAATGGCCACTTGGACTATATCGTAGAATACAATGCTACGTGACCTCTAAAATTTTTGTCTCCCTTGTCTACTCACCCGGAGCATTTCTGGGGCGAGGCGGGGAAATATTACAACTGTCTACCTGAATCTCGCCTTAATCGGCTAGTTCCCCTCGGGGTAGAGGTGATACGGCGGACGATACGCTAGTAAACAAACGCTTCACGGATACTTCCCTTGTTCAGTATCACGTTAACTATATCTTTCGGATAAATTACTTGCCACTCGTTTGGTATTGGAGAAACTAGCCCTAGCTTCTCGTTTGTCCCTTAGGAGCCTTGCTCCATGTCTTCGTAGCTTGATATAACGGCTCACGGGAACTGGGAAAAGTTCCCCAAACCGAATGCTTTCTTGTGTTTGAAGATACCTCTATTATACATTTTATGCGACTTGCCATGCAGCCACCGGTCCTGTCTCAGGCGACAGCAGATAACCAAAACTACTCGGTACCAGGCATCGGCATATATACGTGAAGTTACTACCCTCAGCGCAGAATCTGGAGTACAAGGAAGAGTTTCCGGGGATTATATCGCCAATCTCCGACCAAATGGCAATCATATCTCTACTACTAAGAGCCACTGAGACCCACGCTTCATCCTACGGCAGAAGCCTTTTAGTATACATTCCTGCTTGGCTGTTTATGTTCCTATGTATAGTTATTGTTGGCATGAGGGTCTGGCTAAGGGTGAGAACAAGGGTAGGACTTGGCGCGGACGACTACACAATCATAGTATCTCTGGTAAGTGCCCCTGAAGCAGGCGGATAATTATAAAGGTACTAATAGTCAATACTATGAATGCACAGTCCTTCGCCATAATGACCGATGCAGTCTTGCTACGTGCATGCCACTATGGCTATGGGAAACATACAGCGGACCTTACAGAACGCGAGCAGTATCACATGTGGAAGGTTAGTTCTTACACCCAGAATGAAAGGTTGTTACTAGCAGTGACTCAGTTGACTTATAGGCACTCTATTTGATGCAAATTATGTATAAAATATCCATGAACCTCACTAAGGCGTCTATTGTCTTGCTCTATCTTCGCATTTTCGACGGCATCAAGTGGTTCAGATGGACCTGCTATACTATTCTCGCTTTTGTGGCATCATTTTGTACGGCTGTAACGTTGGCTACAATATTTCAATGCCATCCAGTCGCGGCGGCCTTCGATCAGACTATTACAAGCAGTACGTGCATCAACAACAGAATATTCTGGTACATTAACGCTGCCGTCTCCATCGCGACCGACATCATTATCCTCGCCATTCCATTGCCGCTTGTTTTCTCGCTCCAGATTTCGCGGCTACAAAAAGCCGCATTGACATGCATATTCATGGTGGGCGGTTTGTGAGTCCACTCAGCCTGGCCCTAATATTTCTAAGTCGTATGCATCCATCACTGACTCCTCTCCAGTGTTGTTCTTACGTCCTGCTTGCGGGTAACAACAATCGAGCGTCAATTTACAAGTCAAGAACCTTTATATGAAACCGCCGCAACGATGTGGACAATCATAGAAATGAGCGTGGCCATCGTGTGTGCGTGTTTACCACATATTCGCCCCCTCTTCCTCAGGGTGTTTCCTGCTCTCAAGTCTGCATACGACAAATCAAGAACTCGGATTAAGGCCAGGATAATTCATAGAAGTCCTCAACAAGCGAATGAAGGGGGCGGGGAATGGTCTCGGATAGAATGTGAGGGAGGAATCAAGCTGACGAAAATTCGCAGCCAGGATTCACCATCAACACGGGGAGACGGCAATCATGGCATGTTAATTCGTAAAACTTTGGAGTATGACATAGAGTGTTCGGCAAAGGCAAACAAGCCGTAGAATTCTGGACCTTTGTCGGCGGTATAAGCATTCGCCACTATTTCAGACGTACTCTAAAAGCACTTCATGATGTGCTTAGTGGTAGACCTAGCTATAATTATTGACGAAATCTCTCAATAATTTTCCTTGGTGACCCAAAGCAGATTATTGTTGATTAGTTCCATATTTATAATTATCCGGTATTAATTTTTAACGATTAAATACCTTGTTTATATTCATTTTTTACTTTTATTAGTTAGGTTGCTAAAACTTTTATTTGCCTTTATTAAAATTATTATAATACGCGATGTTTTCGCTTTTATTTAAATCTTTACAAGTGTTAAGTTTTAACGTTCAAGGTTATAAAAATAACAACATGTTAGTTAACACCTTTTTTTTTTAATACTATTAATATTAAAAATTTAATGCTAAAAGTAAACACTTTAATATTTTTTATTCTAATATTTTAAAGTTCGATGACTTTTAATAGTATAATGCATTTTTATTTATATTAGGTAATTAATTATTTATGCGCTAATAACTATCCTTCCTGTTCATTCCGTTTGCGTTTACTCTACTTCAAACACGAAGTTAAACATGCCATTCTAATTACTAAGCAAACTCGACGTCATAATAACCACAGCTATAATAGAAAGTCATATAGTGGTGTACAGTTTACTGTGTAAATTGCCAATGTCTAAATTGGTATTATACACAGCCTCTCATAGTCCTAACGATCCCCCACCATTGAGTATTCAGGACTCAGGAGTTTCGAGATTCAATTGTCTCCGCTCTGTGCGAGCTCTGGTATTTATACAACTCGGATTTTTTTATAAATAATTCTAGCCATAGCCTTACCTAAGCACTTCTAAGCATAGTTATGTCTTGAGACCCATTGTCATACTCGTGATGACTAAAATTCTCTCTGCCAAGACCATCTCATTAATACCACCGACAAACGACAACATCACGCATCCCACATCGTCAGCGCCTGTGGTCTTCGCGTGGGATTTATTTAAATACATCTTCCACTTTAGTGGAGTTATCAGTGGTCAGAAAGGAGGTATAAACAATGTCCAATCGGGGTCTGCAATGTTGCATCCCGCATAGCCGAATTAGCGATCTTCAATCGTTGCGCTAAGCCTCTCACCCCTGACCGCCTAAAATGATTGGTCGTCCGTACATTTTAAGCGAGATACGATGGCCTCAGCATATCACTACGTATCTACAAGCGCGGTAATAATTGCAAATCGGCGCAGAGGTTAAAGGTAATTGAAATTAGCAAAAGGTCTTCTATGATTGAAAGGTAGAGTAAAGTAGGTAAGGTGGCTGGGCAGTATCTAGATACTAATGCTTTTGTATGTGTGTGTACATTTTCTTTGTAGAATTCTTCGGCGATTTCAAATATAATTTTTTAGATACTTGCGGCAGTTGAGGACACGTATAATGTTTCGAGAATCGAGGTAGTAGCTGACTAGAATAGAAAGTGTATAACAAAGTGAGTGTCTTAGCCCTGAATCAGAGATGAGCTAATCCTACCTAGATGGTATTGTTGACTCTTTACCCTTTTCGGTAATAAAGCTTCCCCCTCATTGGTTCAAGTCCTATCTAGCCCCCAGCCCAAGGCTCACTGCCGTCCTACCTACATCAGGAGCAGGGCCTTGAACAGCTGAAAACAAAAAGCTACCTCACTTAGAATGACTCAATAAGAGTGCATAGAAACCCGACAATCCGTGCAACCGGAAAGTCATTAACTTATTTGATCTTAGGGTGCTCTAAAAATGTATACACTAGATTGCCGGCAGCTTGGCCCGGGAAACTCATAGATCTCGCCTAAAGCGTCGGCTACCTCAACAAACACTAGCTAATATGACTTGATCTCGGTAGCATCCGCTTCGAAAGTAATTAGATCCTTTACAAGCAGATTGAATTTAGGTTTCTGTCCGTCAGGGCTGAAATGTGACTCTTAATAGCCTACTCTCGATGATTATGCCTAAAGAAAGGTCGATGTACAGGCTGGTTCCTCCAGTGACGTCAATCAGAGAAATATCCTATCTAGGGGTTTTGAGCTTGCTCTTAGTTCAATCGACAGCACTGAGTCTAAAAAAAAATAAAAGGTTAATTTTGGATCTACTTGTGGGATATGAATTGTGGGGAGGTCCTCTGCCATAGTAAATATCGGCTGCCAATGATTGTGACGAGTATCAACTCGAAACAGCGGCCCGCTTCCTTCAGCCCTATGACCCCCAGGCTTTAGTACTTTGTTTCGCTGACCCCTAGGCATATTGCCATAGATCTACTTTTATTCCTCGCTATTAAATACTAAACTTGGACGTAATAGATTGGCGGGGATGGTGAGCCACGTGGCTCAGCGCGAGCCTCATGGACGACGACGGTTTCAAGTTTCAAGTGGAAAACGCCGGATACTCACGATGTATTAGCCTATTGCCTCGTGACACCTTGGGAAACGTTTCTCCTACGATGAAATATATCCCTTTGGATACTTGGACCCTTTGTCAAAATTAGATACGAGTAATCGTCAGCAGCATCCAGCACGGCTCATCCGACTAATACTATCGCTATCCGTCTGTCTGATGGTACGCAAATCTTCGAAAAATATCAAAGTGTGGAGAAGAAACATCATTGATCATCGTAGCATCATTCTGACTCTTATTACAGTGTCGTCAGAAGAAAAAGCATGGCATCACAGAAAAGACTCATATAAAACAGACATCTCGAATTGCCAGTAAAGAGACGAACAGACAACAGACGCCAATAGATGTTAGACACCGCTTCGAAATTACTGATCATCCCGCCACGATAGCCACAATTCCGTTCTAAGTAGAATAGAAGGGAGAGAACAAGAAAAACCCACGCTATACCGACTTACACAACGAGATCCGACCCAGTCCGCGAAGAGAGAACGCCCCATAGGAAGGAGAACTGAAAGAGAGCAGATACAAAACAGCCAACATGCCCCAATTCATCTTTATCGAACTCCCTAACTTCCGCATCAAGGACCAAAGCGGCAACACCGTGACGCTTTCTACCCGACACCTCAGCCGCATGATCACTCTCCTCCAGTACGTGCGCAGCGGGCTACGCACAGGCGGCAACTACAGCATCGATTTATGCACCTCCCTCCTATTTAGCAACCGAGAGACCGATCTCTGGACCGCCATGCATACTCTGCCGCAAGGCCACCATGCCGAAGAGAATCTCTTGCTCGCCTACTTCCACAGTTTCGACTCGCCTGGCTCATACCCCATAGTGGACGCGATGCTTCTGAGCTCGAAGCCATGTAGTAGTTGTATGCAATACTTCACGCTGGGCGGGAAGCAGCTACAGCCGCTCGATGACGGGACTGGGACCGGGACAATGACAGCAGCGGCCCCGTTCCGGGCAAAATTCACGCCCCGCGTGGACAAGAGCTACACGCCCGTTTTCTACCTCTCGCGCTCGCTAGATGTCGCACAGCGAGGAACCCTTTGGCACCAGCTCGGTCAGATGTGGACGGGCGGTCTAAGCGCCATGGGCGCAGTCCTCGCGTCATCACCAGCCGTGCAGGTGGGAGAGGTATACTACCTCTTCAACGATGGGACAACACCCTGGTACGCGCTCAACGGACAGGAGAACATGACCGATGTGGATATAGCTGAGGCTATTTTACGGCAAGAGCTGAACCCTATTTACTGGATTGGGAGGTAGATAAACCCCCTACCGTTGGTATCGATGGAGATTCTATCACCATGTGATGGAATAACGGAAAGCTTCGTCATGGCCATACTGGTTAATAACATTCCACTCCCCTCACACATGTGCATTATACGATTAAAAAGGTTCGGATAGAAGGTTCGGATGGGCGGTTAGAGGCATTCGGGGATCTGGGCTTAGACTTAAAAAGGCACGTGCCGACATTCATAGAGATAGACTTTAGACTAGGGATAAACTTCAAAACGGGTAGCTAGAGATGGAAAAGAAACAAATTGGGTAGATAGAAAGGGCCGGCCCCAACATACTCATCATATAGATAAGTATTATATGCATTGTCTTTACGTAATATCATTTCATTTATTCCTAACTCGTCCACTCGTTATCATCCGCATCTATTTCTCCTCTCGACCGAAGAGAACATTGCGTACTAAGACCCAGATCCTCCACCATCTCCTTGAACCTAACACTATCTATTCTTAAAAGAGCTGGTAGTTTTTGACGAGACATACGCTGCCATAAACAATGTGGCTTAGTCCATGATGAACCGAAATCAAGAATATAACCATTCTTGAAGTTCCGAGGATGGATATCGGCTATTAGTATATTGTTCCTATTCATCCATTTAATAGCTGTCGCCATGCGCTTGACAGCCCTCTTGTCAATTTGAGCGTCATCCTCAATGTACTCTTTCACAAGCGCTCGAGCTGGACTACCCTCGGCTCTCTTGCGATACCCGTCATCTGGGGGAATATCACACCAGAGATCTATGCCATACGTTACTAGGGCTTCCTCGTCTACTTCTGTCAACGACAAAAAGCCATAACAATCGGCAATGTCCTTTCTTTTGAGCCCCTGATGCTTCCTCCGTGCTTCGATTTGACCGTATGCGCGGCATTCCACGTAGAATGGATCTGTGTGGAATACTAGCTCAGCATCCGTTGCGGCTTTGCCATTAATCGGTTTAAGGTCATATCTATGCCGTGGCGGATTGAAAAACTTAAACTGAAAATTCTATTAGTATCCGTTCTAAGGATGTAAGGTAACCTTCAATTCACCTACAACTTTCAGGGCGTAGATTCTTAAATTGATTTCGACTTTGAAGACATAGCCTTCTCCTCCATACAACTCACTGTCGGCCTTGTTTATCCACTCAATCCAGGTTATTGGCGAGTTTCGGTGGGGAAATGCGTTCAATTTCGGCCCCTCGCATTCTGGCAGTTCATGCGCCGAGAGTAAACGACGGTTTTCCTCAACGTCGTTCACCATTACTATGTGTGTTTTCCATTAGAGTAGTTTGTTTAGAAATTCAAGACCGCAATAAAACTACTTAGCTATGTTATTGTTTATTATCGAAGCAGCGCGTGTTTCAGCCACAGTTTTTAGTGAGGGATACGGTCCAATAGAACGCGAATAACAAACAGTGCCAGTATGATTTACATATCGAACGAACCAATGCACGTGAACAAAATAAATAAACCGGAACTATGTATTCCTCCCGAAGACTTTCTATACTTCAATGCGTACTTCAGTCTAGTTAAAAAAACACATACTTAGCATCACTCAAAAGGAGCCAAGCTGTGACAAAAATGTCTCAATCAAGCCTATGTAGCGTAAATTGTCTAAGATTGTCTCGTAGTGAAGAAGCTATAACTCATTGGCTCGGAAGCTAAATACTTTTGAGCACTTTTAAGATAAATACTCTTAAAAAGCGGCCTTAATCCCAGTCTTATTCGGAGCAATTAGTAGTTAAAATACCAAGCATGAGCTCGTTCATCAGTGTTGGGATATTTTAAGGGATATTTTAAAAGCCTATCACGTAGCTTCGTTACTTTCTATAGTCACGCGGATGAAAATATCTTGACCGCGAGGACAGCTGGGAAGAGAAGATATTACACATCGGTGCTGACGAAGCAGGAATGAACATTAAACTACAAAGTAGGAGTATCCGCCGATGGTACAAAGGTATGTAATTAATACTATCCTAAAATACAGGTTTTTGTAATCTCAAACTGCTGTATACAACCAGCACTATTTATACAACATTGCAACAAATAGCTAATATCACTAAAGAACCGATAGCCTGAAACGTCCATCGATCTAGGTAAAATTCTTTTGGAGGAAGAAACTCCGAATGGTAACGACTCGCAAGTTATTGATTCGCTAGCTATGCTACTACCAACAAATAGTGCTAAAGCAGATTTACAATATGTATTTGCCGCATCCCCCTTCCCCATATGGAAGCCACTAAACTTCGTCGCTGCATCCCACGATAAAGTTCATAGGGACGGCCTGACATCCACCGTCCCGGCTAGTTCCCAGCAACCCCGAAACCTACCCATCTCGCGCAAGTCTGTCCCCTCCGATGATCCAGGATCTGGGGTCAAGAGGCTCAAACCGTATTGCTGAGATGACAGCCGCCCCATCCTCGCACCGGACGAACCTTCGGCGAGGTACCTGCATCTATTCTTTCGGTCCGACATCAATGCAGGGCCAGAAGGTCAACACCGCATATCTTCAAACTTAGAGCTTCTCGGCTCACACACAGCCACGATGAACGGCAATTAATTAGGTGTGTGCATGTACATGTAATAGCGAACAGTAAAAGTAGCCAAACGCCTCAGAAACCGGCACAATATTTACTTCCGCAGACGCTTACTTACAACCGGAAAGTCCCGCAGTTTCTGAAACACCCCTTGAAGTAAGTAAACTAAGTCAAATACGACGATAGTTTTTTTCGTACTATTTGTAGAGATAGTCTTGTGATAAGATAGGCTTACGTGATCTTGACCCAGTTGGTGATTACTTATTAGTTAAGACGCTTCCGAGAATAATCGGACCGGGAACGCCGCTCTATGGTCGGACGAACGTTAATTGTGACGGGCGTCGCTTTGACAGAGTTAGCAGGGTAGCCCCATCGGCGCTCAGGGGTAAAGGGGATTGTTTTCTGCCGGAGGTGCGCTCTCATTTGTACACCTTGATCCTTGATAGCACCTATACAGTTGGAAGAGGAGGAAGGTAAATGGTTTAACAGGACGGAGAAAATTACTCTGCAGTATAGAACCTTTATCCAAATTGGAGTGGGAGAGCGTGAGTGTGGTGTCGAGACATCTAGAGTCGTCTGCCTAATTTTCAGTAGCCGTAAGACTCAACTACAAACACCATGAACAATCGACCAACACAGTTAATCAGTAGAGACAGCTAGTATGGATCACCGCCTCATAAAATAATAATAATACTATGTCCAATGTCTTTGGTATTTACCGATCTCCGTTATACACAGATAGACTGACAATATTGTTCGATATACGCCGTAGCCCAACATGTCTGAGAAACACTTTTGCCCAATGTATTCCATACCGCCCGCTAGTGGCAACCCTTTGATATATATGTCTTGTAGGAACAACTGCTATATGTTCCCTAACTGACGGGAAATGAATGTACGAATGTATGTATGAGTGTATATGCGCATGGATGAGTGTATGCGTAAATAAACGGATGAATGAGTGAATGAGAAATCCCCAGCCCCAACCACCCACTAAGTATCAGGCATCATCAAAATCCGATGTCCCTGACGAAGAATTCGATTCGCTAACCGAGTCCGCGAGGCCGCTCGTCTCGCTGCCCCGATCACTAGACGCATCGTCGACGACATGGCCGTCAATCTCCACCTCCTTTTCCTTCTTCTCCTCTCCCTCTCCCCTCCTTTCCCCATCCCTCCTCGGCTCATCGTAAAGCGGTTCCCCCCCAACCGCCTCGCCCTCCTCATCTCCCTTCCCCGTCTCCCACATGCGGCGCAGAAGCCTAGCCTTCTCCTCGCCACGCACGGTGGCGTCGAACTCAAAGGGCTTGGGCTTCGCGATGAGGAGGGGGGTGTAGTCATTCCAGTGAACCGGGATCTCGGTGCCGTCGGCACGGCGCTTCTTGCGCATGTCGAAGGCCCATGCCATCCCCCCCATGGCTAGGTACAGGTCCTGCTCCACCAGGGGAAGCCCCTGGCATGTCCGCCTCCCGAACCCGAACTGGCTGAATCCGTTCAGCTTCGGGTGTGACGTTAGCGGCTCCTTGTATGTCGGGTACGCCGGTTCCAGCCAGCGTGCCGGGTTGAAGGCGTCGGCGTCCGGGTACGTCGTTTCATCTCGAGTCATGGCCCTAAATTCGGATTGGCATTATGCACATTGAATTCCATCGAATATTTATTCGGAATTTTTAGGAGTGCGGGAGGAGTGATATCTGTACTTACCATTCTAGTGCGTGGATAGTCGCACCCGCAGGGATGAAATAGCCATTATATACATCATCTTGTGTTATAGCATGTGGAATCCCTAAATTGTCCATGTTAGTTCCTACATTCATCCTTTGATGACGTGATGTTAAGGTGACCTCTCTATTGTACTCCGTTACGTACCTGTAGGGACGGGAGGCCTCCAGCGAATGACCTCCTTGACCACAGCGCGCAATAGGGGAAGCCTTTCCCTATCTTCCCATTGGGGACAAGCGCCGCCGCAGACGGCGTCAATCTCATTCTGGAGTTTCCTCTGCCACTCAGGATAATGCAGCATAGCCAAGATGAAGCTCTGAATCGGGCTGCCGATGGTCAATGCACCGGCAATGGCCATCTGGCCAACGACGTAAGACGCCTCGGCCTCCGGGATCCAGTCGGACTTACCCCCTGGGAGACTGGTATGTTCAATAAAAGTGCGAATGAAGCTCGGCTCAGCCTTGCCCTCACTAACGCGGTCGTGCGCGAATTGGACGTTGTCCCGGAGGAGCTCGGCCTCCATCTCATGACGGGCGTTCTCCTTTTGCTGCCATGGGCTTAAAAACGTGGGAAGATACATCAGCCACGAGATCAGATTAGGTAAAGCCCCTGAGGGCGATATGGTCTCGAGCAGACCGGCCGTGGTGACGCGGAGCTTGTCTGCGGAGTGTGGGCTTCCCCATGACAGTCGAGCCACTGTCCTAGACGTGAATTGTTCGACAAATTCACGATACTGCGAGGGGTCAGTCGAAAGGAGGTAGAGAAATCGATCACGCTCCCTGCTCGGATAGCCGTGTAATGATGAATTGGTCGTCATCAATTGCTGAGCTAATTTGCGTTGGCGTTTCCATATTTCTATTAATCTCATGAGCAAGTGAATCTTCGTTAAATTGAAGTTGGAAACATGCCGTTCGAGCCCGTCAGTGCTAGGTAGTCCCCCTTGGTTCGGTTGTCTGGCAGATTAGGTATCAGGGGGCGGTCAGAATAGATGGCCGCCCTCCTAGAGAGAAGATCGTGGGCGACTCGCTCTGACGAAATCCAAACGTGAACCGTACCAAATATCTCTATTTGATATATTGGCCCATATTCCTTACTCCACTCATAAAATTTGAGCCACGATGCCTCAGAGGGTACATCGTGTACCCTGCCCACAATTGGGTAGCCTATTATGATTAGTAATGCGCAATGTACATAGTATAACTACAAAATGATAGGCGCATGTGATTTCCCGCATACCTTTGGGACCTGGAAGGGGTTGGGCTCCGGGGGGAATCTTAGCCCTTACACGCTCTCTCCTTATCAGCTGGAGAGCATAAAGTAAGAGCCACGTAATGGCTAGGAGAGGGATTACTGGCATCGTAACCTCTTCGAGAGCAAAGTTATGCGGACATTTGGGGTGAGACGACGAGGCATATGATTATATGCTTTGACTTCGTCGCATCTAGTGGGGGGGACCGGAAGTAAATGATTTCAGCCGGATATCCTTTATAGGTCGATGCGAGATTTGTATAGCTAGTGACCGCCTTTTGGGTCTGTCGCCCGATGTTCTTCTGTCCCATTTAAGAGAAAGGGGAAAAAGAAAGTTTTCTTCATGCAAAGCCATCAGGACTCCTGAGACTCTGTGGGGCTGTAAGAACGAGCAAGGTTGCTGCTCTAGAATGGGTGAGGGACTAGGATGCAAAAGGAGGACGCCTCGGCAGTGATCGGACTCGCGGTGTTGCTACAATGCGCGAACAACGCCATAATGATGCCGTCTTCCCACCGGCCGAGAGAGGCTCGCCATCCCACCCGGTCATCGGCGCCACACTAGGTCATGACAGACCATAAGCTAAGACCACTTTGTTTACGTACAGGAATCTCCCGATATGGAGGGACTGGCGACCTGAGGAACTATCGGCATACCTAGCAAGATCGAGATTGAGTTAAGTGTTGAAGAAACATAGGTACCTAGAATACTGAAACGCCCCTGGCCAGAACATACATCTAAAGTTTTACTAGGATTACAAAATCCGACGGTTGTGCCGGGAGGCTAAAGCGAGCGGGTTGAAACTGTCAGTCAGAATCCCGAACACCCGCCTGCCAAGGGTCAGCCCGCTGCCAGGTAAAGTTCTACAGCAGTTGTGGACGTTGGTCGCCGTTTATACGGACTGTCAGGGAAGTAGGGAAGTATGGCAGCCACGGTGAAAGGAAGAGGCGAAGCGCGAGCCAAGGGTGGCTACACACTACGCCAAGTACATCTGAAGTTTCACTGACGCGGCCTCCTGTCTCTCGTCGCCATGCAATGTGCCCAATATAGGCCAACGAGCAGACAGACCGTTTGTCTCTACCTACTGAGTGGTTGGAGAGCCGCACGAGGAACACAAATGTAATGATAACACTAGATGATTAATATAAGAGAGTACAGTTATAGCCCGGACCGCTGCAGTTAATAATCATGAGAATACCCAAAAGAAGTGAATGATGAGTTATCACTACTAGCGAGGCTGAGGCTGAGCAGATGTATAGCCCAAGCCGAGACATCATCAGTACAACCCGGTATCTTGCGTGAACCCATTTATACTGACCAATAATCTGATGTGCGGTTTGCTAGGATGGGACAGTTGGTTGGCTCGGCTATCTGCACGTTTCGGAGCTGAGAAAGTATAGATTGAACGCCCGCATGAGCACGTGAAAAGCAGTTCCTCCTGTCGACGCATATTAAAAAGGCTTGGACCGGAATCTTTTTTTCGATTTCCCTCATCGGTTAAAGTGTAGGATGCTATACGAGAATGACTCTAGTGCCATCGCTCGTAGGGAATTGCATGGAGGTGCAGTACGAGATATTGCAAGACGAGAGATAAAAGGTAGAGCGGTTGTTACCGCAACTCAATCCGGTTTGTCAGATGACGGCCCGCAAGGGATGAAGCCTAGAATACCTAGAATATCGGGAATGTACAGTACAGCTATCTTATCAACACATTTGTTGTGGCTTTTAGAAGTTTGAAAAAGATCAGCGGACGTCCGATGACCAACCGGAGCCACGGCGGACTCACGTCTTGTGTATTTGTCTACCGATTATTTTCTATTCCTTGGCCAATGCCATCGTTCTAGGTGCCATTGGACCGGGTCGCTTCACGAGGTTCGTGCTACAGAGCATCTACATACCCTTGTCATACATAAATGGCGTCCCCATATAGTCCTATCGTATCTAGATCACGGGACTTTTGATTTGTCTAGAGTGAAGGCTAGCATGTGGCTGCATGATCTAGCCGTAGCGAATGGTTACTCTTACGCTCCTCCGTGGGGAATATGTTATCCTATTATCAGAGCTCAAGTGTTTACATCCTGAGAAATAGTAAGCGAATTGCCACGTTAAGCCTAATGGGGAGCCGTGAGATCTTTACCTATCTACTGGTGTAAGTCCAAGCAGGCGCATGCCATTATTGAGGACGATTCGAGCTGAATCATACAACGCCATACGGGACTTCATGAGCCCTGGCTCTGACCCGACGATTCTCAGATGATCATAACTGGAACTCAAGACGTGGGTCATCTTGAACAAGTAGGTTAAGACGGTCGTAGGCTCGCTAGATATAGCATTAGAAAAGGGCTCCCTGCCACTGAGAGGGGTGACGGAAACTCACAGCGTACGAAGCGTGTTTTGTACAACGTCGGGCCATTGCGACAAAACCCGCACAAGGTTAATGGCATGAGGCTCGGTAAGCAAAGATAGATCTGCCGACGCAATTTCTTCTTCACTGAGATTGGCCTTGCGGGTGATAGAACACAACCGAGCGTGTGCGTATTGGAGGTAAGGACCCGTGTCACCCTCAAATGAGGTCATGACAGCCATGTCAAACTGGTAGTTATTAATTCTGTACACATCGTTAGCTTCCATAATAGCAAAGCCCTACAGCAGGGCGAGACAAGACGTACCTCTTGCCTGCCATGTCTTGACACATAACAGCGCTGATGCCAAGAATATCGGCCACGGCTTCGGGATTTTCGACCTGCTGGTATTTATCCTGGTTCTTCTTCATGACTTCGTGCATATAGTCGCCGACGTCCCGAAGAATATCATTTAGGAACTTGACAGTACCCTTTCGAGTACTCATTCCTAGAACCAGGCCAAAGTTGATGTGCTGAACTTTTGCAGCAATTTCTTTATAGCCCATTAGCTCAACGATCTTGAAGAACTGTTTGACGTGTAGGTCCTGCTGGGAGGCGATGACGTATATCATGTGGTCGAAGTGGTACTTCTCCTCACGCTTTAGTAGTTCACTGATATCTCGAGTGAGGTAAAGGGCGGTGCCATCTTTTCTGCGAACAATGGGCTTCTCTAGCGCTTTACCGACCTTTCCTGGTACATGCTTGCTAAAGTCCACGATGAGTGCACCGTCAGACTCTTCGGCGATACCAGCATCCAGCATACTTTTGGCAGCCTCGTTCATAGCGGCTTCAGGTACCTGACTCTCGCCTGAATATTCATCAAATTGAATATTCAGTCGGTTGTAAGTCTCTTTGTATCGATCGATGCTTAGTACTCGGAATCGCTCCCATAGGGCAAGGGCCTTCTCATCGCCATCCACCATTAGCTTGAAGTATCGGCGAGCCTGTTCGTCGGTGCCTTCTTCTAGGATTTTTTGTGCCTCGGCTGTCTTGCCGTCTTTCTGCAGCTTCTCGGCTTCCTCCTTCTCTTCGGCTATCTCCTTATTCACCCGGACGTATATCTCGAAGAGATGATTGATGGGGTCTTGAGCGAGAGCCTCCTCATTACCGTACCTCTCATAGCCGACGGCTAAGATACCGTACTGCTTTCCCCAGTCGCCGAGGTAGTTGATACGAACAACATCCCATCCTGCGGCAGCATATAGATTACTGAGGAAGCCTCCAATAATGGTACTTCGCAAGTGGCCGGCATGGAATGGTTTGGCGATCTATGTGATAGGTTAGCAGCTACTCCACATGATACAACACCTCAGTAGACAGTTAAGTTAAAAGGGTAGTTGAGCGCTTCTCACATTCGGGCTGGAGAATTCAACAACCATGCGCTTCTTTCCTTTGGAGGGGTCTTTCGGGTCTTTGAGGCCATTTGCTTTGTTCGTGCCGAATTCGCGCCCTAGCTTGAGGGCGGTTGGTATGAGGGCCTGTGTTAAAGGGCCGGGCTTGAAGAAAAAGGGCATGAATTGGCCGTTGAGGACGGGCTTTTCGACGAGGGGGGACTCAGGCCACTGTAAAGTCTCTATTAGCACAAGAAGAAAAGAAATAGACTCAGTGGCCAACTCATGCCTTGTCCAGCCATTGCTGCCCGAGCTCGTTAGGCTTGCCCTTGACTCGAAGGGCGGGCACGGCGAGAACCATGTCGCCCTTGTCTAAAGAAGAGGTCCACTGTAGCGCATTATAGACGATGGTGGTGTCGACACCGGTGATCTCGTGGAGGATGGAAGTTATGTGCGCGCGGTAGATGTCTTGGGGGTTGCGGTCGGGATAGCAGTTGGGAAATTTGTCGAGTGAACCAAGCTTCTCCAGCTGGGCAGAGAGCTGGTTAACCGGGTCGGTAGCGGCCATAGTGATGCCGCGCGTTTGGAAATACAGGGAGTTCGGTTTTCGAAAAAGCGGCTCGTAGCTAGAGGATATTGAGAGATGTTGGATAAGAGACGAGGACAGACAACCAGGCCCGTGAGAAAGGTGGTGATGGCGTTGGTGGGGTTGAGATTTGCAGTGGTAGTGGTAGTGGTTTTCTTGGTGGGGTAACGAAGAGAAAGAATCAAAGTTGCGTCGCAAAGACCAGGCAATGCGCGAGTGACGCACAGGCAAAGAAGCGAATGACAAGGTGCGGACAAGCAGTGCTGTCATGGATTCAGCCACTCAGAAACCGCTGTTCATACAAAAGTATCCAAATCCACCCGCATTCGTCCAAGTGTCAATGAAGTCAAGTCCTTGGTTATAACAATTTTATTGTCCTAGTGAGTCAACAAGCGCCGATGCGATCCCGTTGTTACACCGTAAAGCAAAAATTATGACTCCTGTCTATCTGGGTACTCGAGAAATTTACATCACGCTAAGAGTCTTAGAGGGGTTTAGTGGAGCTTATTGAGCACCTCTGCTTACCTAGGTAGGTAGTAGCCTGCAAGAAATGGAACCCCGCTATGGGGCTTCAGGGCTGCATTTAGGTACCTAGCTACAGCTTCGGAACCGGGCCGAAGTTGATCCTCTTTAGATATAGTAGACCATTTATGCTTATATTTCTTAAAATTAAGCGCGATTCTACTCGTAAAGTGTACTATCAAGTTCGATTAGCAAAAGACTAATGCAAACATGCTGTAGTCCTGTTTTTATACTCATAAATTGTTTCGTTTCTTTCATCTAGAGCTAGACCTTGTTTCTCCGAAATTACGATATCAAGCCGTACTCCATATCCCTCCCCTATTCTATGCCGGGATATATTCAAATGCAAGTAATGCGACCAATGCCGTGTATATAAAAGGGTATGTATGTACCGGTCATTCTAGTCCTTCAACTAGACCTGACTAGAAGGAGTACTCTTCAACATATAAGTGAATTCCTTGGGCTCCTGTGCCCTTATGAACGCCTCGCTCGTCGCTTAACTTCGCCACGCTCGTTCTCACCTGAGCCACCAGAGACTGCCCACCACACACCACCACGCCTGTCTCGCCGCCTGTCGCTTCAACGGCCTCTCTGATGAAGCCCGCAACATTGGGCCTAGTTGCCGAGTGGAATATGTGAGAGTCGACACTGTTTTGAGACAGCCGCTTCCGCGGTGACGATCTAGCCGTCGAAGTCGCTTCGGCCCTCGTCGCCGTATCTCCGTTTCCCAGGAGCTTCTCTTTCTCTAGATGAGTATCCGAAGTTACAGTTCTTGAATTCAGCGTCTCGAGCTGTCCATTTCCGGTCACGGCAATATGCACCGTCAGATCGATGCCTATTGATTCTGCCTTGTCAATAGCTTCATGGAGCCTGTTAAGGTAGAATCCCACTTCTTCGCCCTGTTTTGCGGCTAGTACAAAATTCACTCGCCTCGTACAATAAGTGTCTTTAGACTCGAGGAGGCTTTCAAGGATCGGTAAAGTGAATGAGGCACCCGTGGATGCCGAAATAAGAATCAAGGTCTCGAAGATATCCCAACGAGGAGGTCGTCCATAGGGGCCAAGTACGAAGGACCTTGTTGTCCCCTTCTTTCCGGAGGATTCAGCCTTCTGTGCAAATTGATTAAGCCTCTTCGAGAATCCATTGTGGGACCGCACTACCAGTTGGATACTGTTGCAAATACAGGTACCGGGTAAAGGATGCGACGTAGCAATCGTGTAAGGATGCATTTCAAGCAGCCCTATTCGAGGAATCCATAAATAGAGATGCTGTCCCGCAGACCATTCAAAGTGCACATCCGTAATAGTCAAGACTGTCATCGAGTTTCCGATAGCTGTGAGTTGTGTCTGGTGGCCAAAACGCTGGCGCCCCCTGCAGCATGTCTTCTTCGGCTCAAATTTCAGATTCTGCCAGACGAAAAGAATGAAACGGCAAACACGGTCAAATGATATGGCGGCAATAGCAAACCAGACATTATACCGGGCTGAAGCCGGGACATGGACGTAAACCACGTACAGGAATATGATGGCTGCTAGGATGTGCTGGATCACAAAGAACTCATAGGCCATTGATCGGAATGGCTTAAAAGAGGTGATCGTCATCCATAGCAAGATCCCCCACGCCCCCAGACCATAAGGCACAATGGTAGATAATGTTTGTAGCTCGGCTTCTACAATGTCATAATACACCCACTCAGACCAGAAGTGGAATCCATGGACTGTAGCGGTGACGAACATGGTCCGGGCGACCCATCGGTGTAGCCAATTTAGCCGCTCGTGGCTCGTGCCAATGATCAACCCGATCATGTTAGTCTTGGACGCGAGTAAATAGAGAAGCGGGACCTGGGTTACGGTGACCCAGGCATTTCGATAACCAATTCGCTCCCAGAATAACACGTCTTTTATTATGGCGCCGTGAACCATCATGTAGATAATGATAGACCAGTACACGAGCATCGCGAGGACACGGCCTAGAGGAGGAGGGGTCGTCCAAGAGAGATAGCGGACGGGAATGTAGAGTTGGGGATAGCTCATTTCCCGCGCTACGGCTGTTAGGGTCGCCCATATTTGCAGAAATCGGTTCGATGGTTTCGCAGGATACTGGACTGAAGCAACTTTAGATCTACGAAGCCTAAGATTCTAGAGTTAATACTAGCTAATCTCAAAGGTCGTTTTTCCAATGCCGGTATCGACTTACCTTATGCTATTTTGGGCGAAATTGATGCCACGGATTATCGCTAACAAGAGTACGGCAGTGGCAATAAAATACCAATAACCCCGAGCCAAGGCCATGTTCACAGAGGTGAACACGGGGTTCGTGGCGCCATGGTCGTGTCTGCGCTCCATTTTCTGCGATTTGCCGCGCTCGGCAATTTTTCTATGCCCACACCACAGAACCAACGACGTGTTCCACAACGACGTATACCAGAAGCTAGGGAGGGAAGAAGAGTAGAGATCACAAGTTGTTTAACTGGAAAATGGCGACATGGAAGGCGCCAAATAGCTGCCGTGCAAAGGAGAATCGGTAAGCTAAGTATACTAAAACCGTACACTTATCGTCGCTTGCACTCAAACTTCGGGTTGCCGACGTTTTCTTGGCGAGGCGCGAAGTTGCGAAAGAGGGAGAGAGCCAGCACGAACAGCTCCGTGGTCAAGCTTCTCAGAGTAGACGAATTCAAGAAATTTTGAAGAGAGGAAAAGATGGTATAGACGCCGCGCGAGAAGAGATATTGCGCAACATGGATATTTAGTGATGTTGTCAAAGAAAGCGCATGTGTTTAGGAGCCAAGTTGCAAGCAACCTACCTACAGATTAAAAGATTTAAAAGAAGGAATGTTAGAAATGGGAAATCTGAGGTAGTAGGTATCCGGTATGTGTAGAGGTAGTCGGTATCCGGTATGTGTAGAGGTAGTAGGTACCTACCTCTTTTACGCCTACCTGCCTCACTATCACAGCGGAAACTTGCTCATCATCCACTCACCTATGGAAGTCAAATAAAGTGGGACTCAACAGAGCCACCCTACATTCCATTGGCAATTCTCTCACGAAGATGTCATCATTATGAGGAAGCGTCACGAATTGGAAATATTCATAGTACACATGAATATCCTAAATAAGTTATTTCTTTTTATTGTTCTGCTTCGTTGACCAAGGGGCGACATAAGTGTGAAGCGGAATACGCGGGGCAGGTGTCTAGATTAGTAGTCGAATGAATGCCTAAGCTCCAAGAGCTTGGTAACACGAACAACTTGCTGCAGGAAAGAATAGTCACACCGAGTATCAGAATCTTCGTACAGGTGCAGCAAAGTACGAAAATGGGCAGGGATTCCATCTGTGTCTGCCATTGCCAACCACCCTCAGCGTAAATAACATATATTCCCAGTACCATGGTAAGAGGTGTAAATAGTATGAAGTAGATCGATGGTGAGCAAGAATCAGATAAGGAGGCCCAGGGAGCTGAGGGGCGCAAGAGGGGGCCAGAGGGGTTCCTTTTGGTAGGGCAGCGCCACTAAACAAGGGTTCTGGCAGGCGCCGAACTAGCTAGTGCCTGCCACAATTTGCTCAAATCGCCTCAGGGCACGCCTAACTTGCCGCTAACTTGCTCGGTAGCCAGTCACAGCATGGCCCTCATTCTGCAGCTGCGAACCCCATTTCTGCCCCATTACCTACCAGATCCCTGTAGCCTGGACCAAGCCCACGGGTTTCCGCCGCACAACCCCACCATGAAGAGCTTGTCTATCACATGGATCTTTTCATCGTCTCCACGATCTCAATACAAAACACGAAACAGTCAAGCTTCTTAGCGGCCATAACGAAGCACAATATTGAGTGTCCCTAAGAAGATGTATATATATATATAACCACACCGCTGTAACCAATGTTACGAGCTAGTATCCTAGTAATAAGATGTTAACTTTAATTATTCGTAGCAAGCAAATGTATGTAGTAGGCAAGATAATGGCTCGGACCCCGTTGCGCGAAGGTTTAAGATTATCCCTTGCGGAATATAGCTCCTGGTAGTAGATAAAATCTTGCTCATATCGATCTCACCAGAGTTTTTTATATTGATGCATTGTGGACGACTACACACGCTATAATATAACCCTTCTATCTAAAATTCTTACTGCGAGGCATCGACGAGCTGAATATAAACAAGAGGAAAAGAGTATAACATGAAGTTCCATTTCTATTTATTTAGTAATTAGCGGAGGGGCGGGGAATGAAGCCGGCCTTCTCATTCCTAGGTTAGATCTTGAGCACATTAGATACATGTATACTTCGCTCTACATTACTTACATGCGATACTGTAGGAAGGGAGGTACCACGATATGAATAGAGTGGCGGGGGTCTCTTGCCATTTCTTTCTCTGGTGCCACAAAGTTATGTACGTGCTTCGTATAAGAGCTGCCACTACCGATTTCGCAGAATCTGTGTATTTAGATTAATACACGTTCTTCCTCGTCCGGACGTACAGCTTGCCTGGTCGTACCTACAGCTAAACTCGTCCACTTATCCATCCATTCCTCCCCCACGCCTCTTAGTCCCCCCCAATCGTCTTTACACATACCCCAGACTCCATATTCATATCTTTAACAATGATGTTGCGATCCGTTGTCACCGGGGCGCTTCTCCTCGCAGCGAGCGCCAATGCCCATTTCACCGTCCAGTACCCAACAACCGTAGGCGCATTCGACGAGGACAATGAGGACAAGAGCCCATGTGGTGGTTATTCCCCCGACATTGAGACAATTAACACAGTCGATTTCCACGTCGGCGGCGACTCCATAGCTACCCTGTCCACACACCCTCAAACCACCTGGCTGTACCGCATCACCACCGACGCCATCTCCAAGAACAATTGGACTCAGGTTTACAACATCGTCCAGCAGAGCGGGCCCGGCAATTACTGCACTAATGCTCTCACCATCCCATCTGACTACGTCGGGAAGAAGGCCATTCTCAGCATTGTAGGCTCTGGTGCCGACGGTGTATTGTACCAGGTGAGTTGATAGTTATCTTCTACATCTATCATGTCCACACTTGCACACGGATACACAGTCTTTTCTTTTTTCAAAAACGCAGTGATTACGCCACAACTTTAGTGAGCAAGAACCTAGACAGAAGCCCAGCCTTGCTAATGTTTTATCCTCGCCTCTAGTGTGCTGCTGTGCAGTTTGTCGACGGTACTGCCGACACCCCATCATCTTGCGTCAACGGCACCAACGTCGTCGCCTCTTTTACAACAGACAGCACACTGAGCGGCATGGTCAGTAGCAGTCTTGTTGGCAACGGTAGCAGCTCAAGCGGTAGCTCGACGACGAGCCCCACGAGCAGCGCATCGCCGACTGAAACCCACAATGCTGCATCTTCTCTACGTAGTCTCACAACAGAAGGGTTTGGACCTCTTCTTATCACGGGTGTCATGATGTTGGCTGGCTTTGCATTCATGATATAAGTGCGAATAATGGTACGCTGGTATGTACACGGGGCGGGGGGGGCTTGTATTGAAACGGGCGACAAGGCATATATAAGCGGGCGTTGAGTGCTGCATTGTTGTGTGTCTACTTTTCGAATGCTAGATGTGCACATCTTCCTTCCATAGAGTGTGCCCGCTCGCAAGAATTCTATTCTCAAATTTGATACCCACACTTGCAATCATTCATCTGAAACCTTGTTCCTACTAAAATCTATGTCGTCAGCATTTCAATGTTCAATTGGCTTCTGCGCAAGCAGAGTATATGGTATATAGTAGACACACCAGTCGTTGTCCGTGGGGCTGAGATGTTGCCCAAATGACAAATCAATATGGCAACCAACTCAACCATCGCTATAATCTTATGCCCCAGCATCCATCCCAAATAGGGTCTCATACTTACACTCAGCCATAATGTTGAGAACAACGGAACTTTAATCTCTCTAATCAACATGGACGGTAGGCCATTACCATATTATCCGAACTATTTATTTTTTAATTTACTTTTTTGTTATTCCGCACTTAAAAAATAACTTTATTTAAACATTAATTAAAAATGTTTTATTTAATAAATATAAATTAACTTTGCAATAAAATTATTGTTTTATATAAAGCAAAAGTTTTAATTTTTAATATTTTTAATTTTATTAACGTTTAAAGCTATTTGTTAATTTAATAAATATTTAAAAAACATATTTAAGTTTAAAAACTTAAATAATATAAAAGTATATTTTAGTTAAATAATATTTTTTTTTATATTTAATATTTTTTTTTTGTTTAAAGCTAAAAAAATAAATTTATTTAAAAAAACTTTTATAAAGCTAATTATTTAATTAGCTTTTATATAATTTAAAATATTTAGCTTTAATATAATATAAAATAATATTATTATATAAATAAAAAATATAATAAAGCTTTTAACTAAATAATTAAATAGCTAAATAATTATTTAAAAATAAATATTATAATTTATAGTTTTAGTAAAAATTATTTATATAAATTTGTTTATATATATATTATAATTATAATTAAATAAAATTAATTATATTAATATTATTAAAAATAATAGCTAAAATAAATATAATAATATAGCTTAAAATTAATATATTAATATAACAAATTTATTATTTTAAAATATAATTTTATATAATATTTTAATAACTATATAAAACTATAAAAAATAAAAATTAAAATATATATTATAGTTTATTATAGTTTAATTTTTATTAAAACGTTAAATATATAATGTTTGCTTTTTTTTTATACCTAGTTATTTTTATATAATAAAGTTAGTTATAAATATATAGTTATTACTATATAATTATTTATATAAGTAATATAAATATAATATAAATTTTTAATAACTTTAAATATTAAGCTTACTATAAAAAAAATGCTATTTATAATTTTACTAAAACTATTTTATATAGTTATTTATATAATAAGCGCAGCTTTAAACTTTTAGCGTATACGTTAAGCTAAACTTTTTTTTATTATTTGCTAGCGTTTAATTGTTAAACTTTAGCAGAAAAAGTAGCAAAAAAGTAGCTATTTTAAGCTTGCTAACCAAACTTTATTTAATATGCTATATATACTTAAATTTAAATAAAAATGTTTGCTGCTAACTATAAAAATAAAAAGTAAGCAAAAGCTTTATAAAGCAGTTATTTTTTTTACTTTTTATTGTTGCTATTATAATACTTTTATTATTATTATATGCTTTATAATAATACTATTATTAATAACTATAACAAGCTTTTAAAGTAAAGCTTTAGCTAAAGCTATTTTTAAATTACTAAAAGCAATTAAAAGTTTTAATATTTAAAACATAAACAAATTTAACTGCAATTAAAAGCTCGATTTTTTTATTATATATATATTAATATATTTAAATAATTTTAAATACTTAAAATTTAATAAAGCTATAACAAAACTTAAAATAAACTAAAAAGCTAAAATAAACTAAAACGTAATAAAAAAAGTTAAGCTTGCAAAAATTAAAAAAAAAGTTTTTATTAAAGCACTTTAAAAAATTAACTAGTATATAAATCTAAAGCATAGTTAAGCGCGGTCGATTTATTGTATAGCAGTAAGCTAAATAGCTTAATAGCTAACTATTTAAAGCTTAATTAAAAGATATTATCGCAAAGGAGAAAGCTATTTTTGGCGTTTTGGCTTCTGTTATATTTATATAAAAAAAAAGGCGTTAAAAGCGTTGTTAAAAATTGCGGCTTAACAAAAAGCCTAGCTTAAAGTTTAGGTTGGTTAGTTAGCAATAAACATTCGATTATACCGTAGTATATAAAACACAAATCACTAGGTAACTATAAATAAGCTAAAGCTTAAAATTAAAGTATATATAATAATTTATTTAATTATATATATAATAGCTAATTTATTAAATTTATATTTATATTAATATATATTTATGCTAAATTATTTAAATTTATATTAAGCTAAATATATATATTATTTTATTTAAACAAATAAATAAACTATAACTAAATAGCTAAACTAAAGCTTAATAAACAAATAAAAAAATAAACAATAACTTTTTTATATAAAAGTAAAAACAAACTATATATAAGCTATATATAGCTAAACTTTTTGCTTATATAATCGATTATTTACTACTATATATTAGTAGCTATAAATAGTTACTAATAACTATTAGTATAGCTTTTAATAATATATATAGCTACTAACAACTAAATTATTATATATTGGCTATTTTATTGCTTTATTAATTGCTTTGCTAAGCATAATACTAATATAAACAAGCTGCTAACGTAAAAATATAAGCTATTAATAGCTAGTATAAATTAGCATATTATTTAATATACAAAGTACAAAAAAAACTTTTTAACCATTTGTTTATAGCAGTTACAATAAAGCAATTAAATTTTATTAACCTTTTTAAAAAACTTAAAAAAAGCTTAAGTTTAAATAGTTTTTACTATATATAGCTTATAAATTTAGCTATAAAGCTTTTTATAATATAGTTTTTTTTTTATATATTGCTTTAAATAATAATAAACTTAAAGTTTAATTATTAAATATATATATTATAATTAATATATTAAAATAATATTTTTATATTATAATTATAAACAATATATAACTATTATTTATTTAAGCTAATATAAATATTAAAATTGTTTTTTTTATTAAAATTTAAAGCTTTTTTGCTAAAATAAATAAAACTATTATAATATATAAAAGTTTTATTAATAAATAATAGTTTTATTAATAAAATAACTATTTATTTTTATATTATATATAAAAATTAAATAAATAAAACTAATAAATTAAATTATAATAATAAAGCTTTTATATAAAATTAACTAATTATTAAATATTTTAAAGCTTATTAATATAATTAATAATTATAATTTAATTGTTATATATATAATTTATAGCTTAATATTTTATATAAAAATTATAAACTTTATTTAATTATAAAATAATTATTTAATTTAAAAGTAAAAAAATTAGCTATATATAATATTAAAAAAACTAACTAAAATTTATAATATATTTAATATTAATTAAAATATTTTAATTAAAAAAAAAATAAAAAACTTATTTTATATAATATTTAGCTTATTAAATAATATTAATATTAATTTATTTTACTTTTAAAAAATAAAAAATTAATATAATAATTAATTTAAAAATATAAAGTTTAATAAAAATTTTTATATAAAAAATAATTAAATATATTTATATTTATTTATATATATAAAGCTATATTTATTATTATATAAAAGTTAATTTATTTAAATAATTATATTATATTTACTTAAGTAAATAAATAAACTACAACTAAATAGTTAAGCTAAAAGCTTAGTACGCAAGCAAAAAAGTAAATAACAATTTTTTTGTATAAAAAAAAAGCAAGCTATACATAAACTATATATAGCTTAGCTTTTTTTACGTAACTAATTATTTACAACTATATACTAGCAGCTATAAATAGCTGTTAATAGCTATTAATATAGCTTTTAATAGTATGTATAGTTGCTAACAACTAAATTATTATATATTAGCTACTTTACTGCTTTGTTAATTGTTTTACCGGGTATAATATAGCTATAAATAAGCCGCTAATATAAAAATATAAGCTACTAATAGCTAGCAAAATATTAGTATATTAGTTAACTTATAAAACATAAAAAAACACTTTTAACTACTTATATGCTATATTATAGCACTATAATAAAGCAATTTAGCACTTATTATTTTTTTTAAAAATCTAAAAAAAGTTTAAGTTTAAATAGTTTTTACTATATATAGCTTATAAATATATTATAAAGCTTTTTATAATATAGTTTTTTTTTATATATTATTTTAAATAGTAATAAACTTAAAAATTAACTATTAAATAATTATATTATAATAAAACTATTTTTTATTTAAAATAAAAAATAACTTAAATAAAAATTTAATTTTTTTAAATATATTTAAAAATATTTAATATAATTATTAAAATAAAAATAATAAATAAAACAATTATATTATTTAATTTTATTAAATAGTTATATTATTTAATTTTATTATTAAAAGCATTTTTTTTTTATTAATTAATTTAATTAATAAAATTAAATAAAAAATTAAATAAAAAGTTAAATAAAAAGCTAAGCTAAAAAAATAGCTATATAATTAAAATTTTTAGCTTATTAAAGCTAAATAAAAAAATAATTATATAATTAAAATTTTTAAATTATTTAAATAAAATAAAAAATAAAATAAAAAACAAAGCAAAAAATAAAGCAAAAAATAAAATAAAAAAAATATTTATATAATTAAAATTTTTAGTTAGCTTATATTTTAATTTTAAATTAAAGTTAAAATAATTTAGCTTTAACTTTTTAAAATTTAAAATAAAAATATTAAATTAATTATGTTTTATATAATTAACTATATTAAAAAAAAGCTAAAAAAAACTATATAAAAAAATTAATAATTAAAAAGTTAAAAAAATATTTAATTTAAATAATAAACAAAAATAATTTATATTTAATTTTTATATTATAAGCTTTTTTATATAAAAAAAAATTATATAGCTTTTTTTTAATATTATTTAATAATTTTAAAAATGTTAAAAAAAGTTTATAAATTTTTTAAGCATAAAAAAATACTATTATATATAAATTTTAAATATTTTTAAAATAAAAATACTTTTTAATATTAAATAATTTTTTAATTATATAAATAATATTATTTATTTTATTAAATAAATAAATAAATAATTTATTATTAATTAATAAAATAATTTTAATATAATAATAGTTAAACTTTAAGTTTATTATTATTTAAAGCAATATATAAAAAAAAAACTATATTATAAAAAGCTTTAATAGTATATTTATAGGCTATATATAGTAAAAACTATTTAAACTAGGCTTTTTTTAGGTTTTTTAAAAAAAGTAGTAAGTGCTAATTGCTTTGTTATAGCGCTTTATATATAGAAAACAAATAGTTAAAAAAGTTTTTTTTGCGCTTTGTATATTAAATAATATGCTAATTTATGCTAGCTATTAGCAGCTTATATTTTTGCGTTAGCGGTTTGTTTGCAGCAGTATTGCGCCCGGCGAAGCAATTAGCAGGGCAGTAAAATGGCCGAATATAGTAGATTGGTTGTTAGCAGCTATGCATATTGCTAAGTAGCTATACTAATTGCTTGCTAGCAGCTGTATGCAGCTACTAGTATATAGTTATAAGTAATCGATTATGTAAAAGGGGTTAAGCTATATGTAGCTTATATATAGCTTGCTTTTTTTTTTGTATAAAAAGGTTGTTATTTACTTTTTTGTTTGCTTATTAAAATTTAGCTTAGCTATTTGGTTGTAGTTTATTTACTTGCTTAAGTAAATAAAATAATTTTTAATATTATATTTAAATATATTAAAATAAATTTAATATTTATATTTAATATTTAGTTATATAAAAATATTAATTTATTAACGTTTAAATTTTATAAATTTTTTAAATAAACAAACAAATAGTTTAAGTATATATTTATTTATATATATTAAAATATTAAAATATTTATATAATTAAAAAAAAAAACTTATATATTAAGCTATATTAAAAATATTATTTATTTTTTTTATATATAAATATTATTATTTATAAAACTATTTAAATATTAATTATTAAATATAGCTTTTATTATAGTTTAATTTTTATTAAAACATTAAATATATAATGTTTGCTTTTTTTTTATACTTAGTTATTTTTATATAATAAAGTCGGTTATAAATATATAGTTATTATTATATAGTTATTTATATAAATAATATAAATATAATATAAATTTTTAACAACTTTACTAAAACTATTTTATATAGCTATTTATATAACAAGCATAGCTTTAAACTTTTAGCATATATGCTAAGCTAAACTTTTTTTTATTATATGCTTAATTGTTAAACTTTAGCTAAAAAAATAGCAAAAAAATAGCCGTTTTAAGCTTGCTAACTAAACTTTATTTAATATACTATATATACTTAAATTTAAATAAAAATGCTATAAAAATAAAAAGTAAGCAAAAGCTTTGCTTATAAAGCAGTTATTTTTTCCACTTTTTATTGCTACTATTATAACTGCACTTCTATTATTATTACACCCTTTATAATAACACCACTATTACCACCAACAACCAAAATGCTCGAACTTAACAACATACTATAGCAAAGCTTAAAAATATAGCTTTAGCTATAGCTATTCTTAAACTACCAAAAGCAGTTAAAAAACTAAGCTTATAAAACTTAAATAACTTTAATTATAACTATAAAATTTATTTTATTTTAATATATAACCTTATATATTTAAACAATTGTTAATATTTAGCAATTTTTAAAGCTATAAAAAAATATAAAATATAGTTAAAACAAATAAATAAAACTAGCATTAATATCGCAAAAGTTAAAAAAAAAGTTTTTATTAAAGCACTTTAAAAAATCAACCAATATATAAATCGGTTAACTTATTGCATAGCAGCAGGCTAAATAGCTTTAGTAAGCTAAATAGCTTAATAGCTAACTATTTAGAGCTTAATTAAAAAGCATTATTATTATGCAAATAAAAAAATGCAGGTTTAATATTAAAAAAAAAAGCTATTTTTAGCGTTTTAGCTTCTGTTATATTTATATAAAAAAAAAAGCGTTAAAGGCGTTATTAGTAGCTAACTAACAAATTGCAGCTTAATAAAAAGCTTAGCTTAAAGTTTAAGTTAGTTAGTTAGCAATAAACATTTAATTATACTATAGTACATAAAACACAAATTACTAAATAATTATAAATAGGCTAAAGCCTATTAAATATAGCTTTTATATTTTGTTTTATTTATTTTTTTTAATTAATTTTAGTTTTTATTATAATATTTTTATTTTATTTATAATTTATTTAATTTATAAATAAAAACTTAAAATATAATTATTTAAACTAATCTTATATTTATATAAATATTTAAAGTTTATAATAAAATGTTTTAATAATAATAAAATATTTACATTTAAATTAAAAATAATTATAATAATTTAAAATAAAATTTAGTTTATATTTATTATATAATTAAAAAAATTAAATTAAAATAAAGTTTAATTTAAAGTAATTATATAGTTAAATTTTTATTTATTAAAGTTTTTTTTATTATTATTTTTAATTTTAATATTTTTAAGCTATTAAGCTTAATAGCTAAAATATTTTTAACTTAAAAAAAAAAATTTTAAATGCTTTAATATATATAAAGCTTATTAATATTGCTAAAGCAATATTTATTTATAAATAATAAAGCTTTTATTATAATTAATTAATTATATAAAAAAAAAAATAAAAAAAATAATATAAAAAAAAAAAAAGTTATATTAATAAAACTAAAATAAAATTTTTATATATATATTATAATTATATAGTTTAATTTAAATTATAATGTTTATTATAGCTTTAAATTAAAAGTTTATATAATATATAATTTTTTATATATAATATATTATATAATATAATATTAGTTTATATTAAAAGTTTATATTATATAGTTTTTATTTAATAATAATATAATAAATATAGTTTTTATAATATAAATATAATATTATAGTTATTTTTATATGTTAGTTTTAATAACAATATTTTAAATATTTATAGTATTATTTTTATATTAAAAAAACTATATTTGTTTATATTATTATTTTAAAACTAATATATAAAAACAAATATAATTATTTGTTTATATATTTTTTTATTATATATAATTATTTATATGTTTTTTGTTATATATATAAAAATAATTATATTTTTTTTTATATATATTTATTTATTATATATAACTTTTATAATAACTTATATTTTTATTTATTTTTTATATTACTAATATTTTTTTTTTAATAATATTAATATTAACATTACTATTATTACTATTATTAATATTACTATTATTATTATTATAACTATTATAATATATATATTATATATTTTTTTTAATTATATTATAAATATTAACTTTTTTATATATATAGCGCTTTTTTTTTTTTTTTTTTTTTTTTAGCTATAATGTTAGCTTTTATTTTTTAAATTAAAAAATAATAGTTAACGCTATACTATTATAATATACTTTAATATATTATATTAGTTTTATTTAGCTAAAATATTATTATTTAGTAAATTATTATAATATAAGTTTAAATAAGCTATTTAAGCTATATTAATACTTTTTTAATTTAATTAAAAAAAATTGCTATTATATTTTTTTATTTAATATATTTTTATATAATAAATATATTATTTAATAAGTTAATATAGCTTTTTTTAATATATATATAATTATAAAGTTATTTTAATAATTATTATAATAATTATAAATAATAAAACTATATAGTTTATTATTTTATATAAAATAAGCTTAATAATAATAATAATAACAATAATAATAATAATAATAATAATAATAATAATAATAATAATAATACTAATAACTTTTTTACTTTTTTTTTTCTCGTTAAAAAAAAGCAATAAAAACTAAATTGTTAGTTTAACTATATAGCTAATAGTTTAGCTACTAATTTTATTATTATTATTTAAATATATATATTTTTTTTTATATAATAATATATATAATATATATAATATATATAATATATTTACTAATAAAGCTTAAATAAATAAAAGCATTAAAATAACTATTAAATATTTTTATATAATATTTTAAGTTAATAATTAACTATATAAACAATATTTTAATAAAACTAAAACTTAATAATTAAATAGTTTATAGTTTTTTATTATAGTTTAATTTTTATTAAAATGTTAAATATATAACGCTTGCTTTTTTTTTACACCTAGTTATTTTTATATAATAAAATTAGTTATAAATATATAGTTATTACTATATAGTTATTTATATAAGTAACGTAAATATAATATAAATTTTTAACAACTTTAAACACTAAGCCCACTGCAGAAAAAATACCACTTATAACTTTACTAAAACTATCCTATATAGCCGTTATAACAAGCATAGCTTTAAACTTTTAGCTGCAGCATAAGTAAGTCTATTATATTAAAACAAAGCATTAAAGTTAATATAAAAACAAACCTAACGTACATGCCGAGCTAAACTTTTCTTTATTATAAATCGCAAGCAATATATAAAAAAAAAAACTAACACGCTTAATTGTTAAACTTTAGCTAAAAAAATAACAAAAAAATAGCTATTTTAAGCTTGCTAACTAAACTTTATTTAATATGCTATATATACCTAAATTTAAATAAAAATGCTAACTATAAAAATAAAAAATAAGCAAAAAGCTTTGCTTATAAAGCAGTTATTTTTTTTACTTTTTTATTGCTATTATTATAATACTTTTATTATTATTATATGCTTTATAATAATACTACTATTATTACTATTAATAACTATAGCAAGCTTTTAAAATAAAGCTTTAACTAAAGCTATTTTTAAATTATTAAAAGCAATTAAAAGTTTTAATACTTAAAACATAAATAAATTTAACCGTAATAAAAAGCTTGATTTTTTTGTTATATATATACTAGTGTATTTAAATAATTTTAAATATGCAAAATTTAATAAAGCTATAATAAAACTTAAAATAAACTAAAAAGCTAAAATAAACTAAAACATAATAAAAAAAGTTAAGCTTGTAAAAGTTAAAAAAAAAGTTTTTATTAAAACACTTTAGAAAATTAACTAATATATAAATCTAAAGTATAATTAAACACTAATAGCGCGGTCGACTTATTGTATAACGGCAGGCTAAATAGCTTAATAGCTAACTGCAACTTAAAATAAAAGCATAACGGAGGCATCTCTGCAGCTATTATTTGAAGCTTAATTAAAAAGCATTGTCGCTATGCAAAAAAAAAAGCTATTTTTGGCGTTTCGGCTTCTGTTATATTTGTATAAAAAAAAAGATGTTAAGGGCGTTATTAGAAGCACGGACTAACTAGCTAACTAACAAATTGCGGCTTAACGAAAAGCCTAATAAGTTGGTTAGTTAGCAATAAACATTTAATTATACCGTAGTACGTAAAACACAAATCACTAGGTGACTATAAATAAGCCGAAGCCTAAATAGTTTATAGTTTATTTTTAATATAATAATTAATATATAAATTTAATTAATTTTTTACTTTATATAAATATAAATTAAATTAATTTTTTGTTTTATATAATTAAAATTAATTTTAAAATAGTGCAAAATAAAATTATAAAATAAAAAATACCGAATTAAGTAAATTAAGTAATTCGAATAATATAATAATAGCTTTTTTTAAACATGCTTAATTTTTAGTTTTTTTTTTAACTTTTTTTTTTAAATTAATATAATTATTTAATTAAATAAAAGCCATTTAAAGTTTAAAAAAAAGTTTATAACACAACAATATTATTAAACAAACACATTCATTTAACGTAATAGCATTTATAAATTCATGTCTTACTGGCTAATAAAGCTTTTTTCTAGTACAAGGTAAGTGTAGGTAAGTAATTCCTCACACTACATAACCCTGTTTTAAGATCAAGGTCATCGCTTATCTCGTCTCATTTATCTCATCTTACTTCATGCTTATCCACAGAAGCTAGTTCTTTCTGAGGCCCGCTCACCACCACAATGGCAAGACGGTTCCACCCAGTTATCTACGGGTTCGTATGGCTAGTCGAATATGCTATCTTCATCCGGTGGGCAATAGCGCTCTCCTTCACCCTATACACGAGACTCGCGCGCATACACGCAAAGTTGCATCTGCGATACGGAGAGTCGGAGGAACGGCGCCTTTGGCTGCTTCTTAGCATTTGTGCGTTATTACGGTTTCTTGCTATGAACAGGTTTATTAGAGAACAGTAAGAACGTATAAGTGGTATGAAGTCAAAGGACAGCTTTGTTGGCTTTATAGATCATTAAGCATTAACAGAATAAAGGAAAAGGTATGAATTATAGGCATCATATCATTACCTATTACAATATGCTCACATTTCTATATTTTAAATAAAAAACAATTTGTATCCAGATGTAAGTGTAAATAAATGCCTATTAATAAAATAAATATGAATGTAGTAGGTATAGATTAAGAATTACTCATTTAGGTACCTTCTATGCTAAATGGCTCATGCTATAACTACTTGTGACTTATAAGCACTCTGGCTCATCACCTTTTGACTTTACGATTCCTTGCGACTAACAACCACCTACAACACCAATTGCTCCCTCTTCATTATATGAACTCCAAATGATTTATTCTAACAGAGAAAAACAGGAGCTATTATTCTCTTATATAGAATAACGCAATATATATACACTAGTACGCCATATTTATCTTTTGGTATATACTCTGCTTGTTACACACAAAGCTCTCTTGGTCAACTGCCATCACGTCATATAATCGAGTAAAGTTATGTGTTTGCCCCATAAGCTTTCTCTGCTCCCTTCTTTATGCTCAACAGGAACGAGCTTTCCCAGCGTGTACCAACCGGAATTCACAAACATCACAACCTTAGTGAAGGAGGGGTCTTAAACCTTATATGGCTGCCCAACATGCTTATATATCCTGCCTTATGTCTTGCGCACAGCCTCTCGCATCCTTGCCTTCCCCATCCCAACCCACCCCCAATTGTAATCATTCGCTCCGCCAACCGCGCAAAGCACTCTTACAAGCATTGTTAAATGGTATCACCTACTTATACATCTTTTCCTCATTGTGCTCGTGGCGGCCTCCAACAGCGGTACCGTTGCATAACCTAGATAATCCACTACCCACACTGTCTAGGGACAGCCATGTGCACACAGCGGGGAAGGAAACGTAGTGCCTCGAGCGAAGCGCCATTAACGAACGAGTTAACTTATTGGTGTCGATCACCCTATGTTGCTAGGAAACGACAGTGTAGCCGCGAGGACAACGGGAGTAATGACGACATCCGCGACTCGTCAAGAAACGGCTCGGACAATGAGCAGGATCAAGACAAACATGATGATGACGAACAGTCATTGCCAAGTACGCCAAAACGCAGTCACATTGCTCCCCTAGAATTGCCCCGCGGCATCCAGCCTTCAGACTTCCACGATCAGTACATACCCACAGCCGAAGAGAAGAACAAACAAGGCACGCAAATCGAAACAGAGCGAGATGGGCAGCAATGGAGTTTGGAGGATGACCACGTGTTAATCGAGATCGTCCTCGGAAAACTCTACCTCTCTGAGTCAGACTGGGAACGCTGCGCACGCAGTCTAGGGAGGGACAGCCATTCCGTTTCTGGGCGGTGGAACAGCCTGATGCAGAACCACGCCGTAGGACTGAAATTGAATACCGGGCGTGGAAAGAACTATGATACGATTTCAGTCGAACAACGTTTTGGATTATTGCGGTTGAGGGAACAGTGTTGGTTACCAGTGCTGGAGTAGGATAGGATATAATACCCATTGATGGCACTGTTTGTTTTTTTATTACACATGCTTTAAAGATTATTTGCTTTCGTTTTTCTTTTCGGTGAGAGTATTGTGTGTACTGTTGAGAGTTCTGCAATTGATCACACGGGAATTCAGGGCTTCTGCGAATCACTAGATTTGACTAATAGTATTCCGCAGTTTGGAAGTAGAGGTATAAGACAAGCTACACTATATAGATGACCCAATCTATCAAGATCTTGGTCGTACCCTTAAAGCAAGGTACGGTAGATCGTTGGTAATACTATGTTCTGTTATTAACCTGGGCACCGATCTACCTCTCCCCTACGTCGCGTCGCTGCAACTCAACTACCGTCACAACTATTTAAATATCTTCCTCGATGTAAAAAAATATGCAACAGGTATTTCTGACAATCTATCGACAAAGAAGATGAATTGCAATACCTAGACGAGGGGTAGCGTCAGGATAGAGTCCCCTAAAACTCAGCTCACCGAGTCGAACAAGCAAAATTCCTCACGCATCAAGAAGTCAATCGCAAAGAAACGTCCAAATTTCGGCCAAATATATACTAGTACGGCGAGACGACCCCAAATCAATCAAAACACATCCGCGCGCCCCTTGCTACCGCGTGGGAAATTACACCGCCCGCGCCCACCCCCAGCCGGCTATTCTCGCGACGCATTTATGCCAGACACGGCATGAATAACAGATGACTGATGACAGATGCTTGATAAACACGCGCGCTGCTCCGGAACCCTGCTTCTTCCGAGCTAGAATACACAAGACGTAATAGTGAGTACCTTGTAGGGTAGGTCATAAACAGGTACCGAAATGAAATAAAATGAGATTTGAACTAAGGCTGTCGACCTGAAGCTGAGGGAGTGATGGGTGGATGGATCAATGGATGACGACCTTGCGCTACATATCAACCCCAGGGAGCCTACAACTCGCGACATCACCTAGTCTATGCAGATACACGTAGCACGAATACCTTCAAGTTATCCCCTTTAATCGCGTCTCGTTGTAAATCCCACAGCGTGGTGGTCCATTCATTCGTTCATTTCCGCTTCATACCCATTCGTTTCGAACGTCATTCCTTCGCCATTCACGCCCTCTCAGAAAGAACAAAATGAGACTCAACCGGCTCCTCTTCCCCGCGCTACTCGCCTCCTACCCATCGCGCGCCCTATGCGAGGACAGAATCACAGCACTACAAGCACTCTCGCCCCCAGACGACGCGCTCCTGACCCTCGCGACCGCAGAACCAGACAACCACTTCGTAGCGCCACCAACAGCAATCGCAGAGCCCCTCCCCGCAATCCAAGTGCGCCAGCACATAGTAGCAGCGCGAACAACGTCGCCAATCCCAACTTCAATAACGCCACTCCCGAGCTCAACGCCGGCGGGCGATGATGGTGACGATACCAGCAATTCCGGCAGCGCTGAGAACACCTCGACGACAACGGTGACAATCACAAGCAGGAGCACGACGACAATCCGGCCCACCTTGACCATAACCTCGTTATTCTCTTCAATCAGCCCCTCGACGTCAGGCGCGAGTGGGCGTCTGGAATCCCTTCTATTATTGCCTTGGAGGTAAGTTTTGTTCAATCGTAGCCTTTTACGGCTATCTCATGAGAGGGCCAAGTTTGATGCGTTCCGACAACTCACACTTATAATAGGTTCATGCATACTCTTTTTGTAATGTTTTCTTAGTGCTGTCTAAGTCTAGCTGGATAGCTACGCAAGCTATATAGGGAAAGCAGACTGGCAGCGGGTATTCTGAGGCACGGTGGGCCGGGGGTAGGAAAAGGGGACCGTACGGGATCCGGGGGAAGAGGCGTGCTGAGGGAGGTAAGGGGGAGGGTCAAACTGAGAGAAAGAATAAGAGAGAGAATGACCTAAACCATATCCTGAATCCCATCATCACAACCAATCATAATTCGTAAACAAGAAGTTGAATTCACTTCATCCCATGCCAAATTTTTATATCCTAAATATGCACCTTATCCATATCCTTTGCTAGTATATTCATGCTAGATGGGTGCCGTCCTCGGGGAGCAGATGGCGATAATCTCTCTGGTGGGCTCACGAGAGCCTGCGTTGGTTGAAAAATATCATCGGAATCCGGGATGTCGTCTTCAGTCCAGGCTTCGGATCCCGAAATCTCGACGATGTCGTTCTCGCCCCTGTTATCTACGACCGCAACGATAGCTTCGCCGTTAGGGAGCCGTACATCGCTCGCTAGTAGCGTTTCCGCAATATCAAGGAGCAGGACTTCCATCGGGCATATATAGGCGACCTTCTTGCGTTGACTCCACGCCAAAACGTGGCCGCAGAGGCGACCGTAGATTCTGTCGACGACCCAAGCGCCGGAGTCTCCTGGTATTCCAAGTGATACGCCGCGTCCTGTCTGATTTGGTGGGGTAGTAGGTTTAGATATGCCCGGTATTCTTCCGCTAACTTGATACGAATGGCTAGGGGAGGCTCGTCCGTAGATCTTAACGGTTGTGAGTGCGGGTAAAATTCGGCCAGCCTAGTGAAAGTCAGATAATTCTCGGTAATAAACAAAGAGCAGCCAACTAATCTTGGGGGAATACTCACCTGTGAGCCGCTTGTGCGAGCCATACATTGTACGTCTAACCCGGGCAAGGATTTCGTAGGGGCCACCTCCACCGGTTGTAGGCTGTCTAGGGTCCAGGATTGGAATTCTCCAGCTGTTGTTGATGGAAACAGATTTTTATCTGGAAGCCTATCGTCTTGGAATTCGAATAGAGCCCAATCAATCTCGTGGATAATATTGTTCTCAGTTCTCCTTCGAATTCCAGATGAGGCATAGACTTTGCCGACGCTGTAGGTATCAATGTGGTCCTATAGGCGGCTTAGCATATGGGCGACGATTAAGGTACTAGGTGTAAAGGGGGGTTAAGATTTAATATCTCACCTCGTCTTCCGTCTCAGATGAAGGGTAAAATCCGTCAGGGACATCGTCAAGGGCAGGCTGTGTAACAATATATCCTGCAAAGCCTAGATCAGCGGGATGGCATGTCTTACTAGGTACGATAACCTTAGATCACCTCCACTATCCTTGAACGAACATCCCCTCAACCTTGGAATTGGGTTTGGGCGTTATTAGCCCTAGGCCTTACATACCGTCTCCGCATCCTGGTTCTATCCCAGGGATATCGCCTGGTTCGTTAAAATCTTCGTCCTCGTCCTCGTCTTCATCTTCTTCATCGCTAGTTATGTCCGTCACCGAGTATTCGGATTCTGTGTCAGAAAACTCGCAAGCAAAGTCGCTGCCTTCGGACGATGTTTCTCCTTCGGTGAGGTATGACAGGTCTTGTGCCGCGGCACTGCTTCGAAAAGTGGGCGCACTAGCTCGCATCGCATCTTCTGGTAATCTTTCAAATTCAGTTGGTGCCTGAAGAGGGCGGTCGGGGTCATCCAGCATATGGTGTACCGTCATGCCATAGGGCCTGTCATCTACCATTATAACACCTCCCAGGCTCACGGGTGGGAGATGCTTATCCCCAATCCATGCCCCGATGCTTGCTCCATTTTGTGGCTTTTTCTGGTACTCGGGATTAGCCGCCGGGGGTTCCTGGGATTCTTCGTTGTTGCTGTCGTGCTGGCCCGAAGGATCCGGTTTATCGCCTTGTCCCATACTGCGCGTGGGGCCTTTCCTCGACCGCACTACAGATCCGCGACAAACTTTGAGTGATATGTTGGTTGTTGTACCATCGAAAAGAATACCAAGTTTCTTATTCAATATGGCGCGCACTTTGCTCACCGACGTGCAAATAACTAAGACGGTAGGGGTAGTCTTTTGAGGCGACTCGCCAATAGACTCAAGCGAGATCTCAACTGATTCGGGATGCTTGCGGTAGAAATGACGTAAAGCTAGGTTAATCTGTGGCATGATGATCTCGTTCCACTGTTCTACAATTTCCGCTGGCAGCGGGATCTGTGGATATAATCGAAGTTTTGGCTGTTTTTCTTTTGGCTTCTCAGGTTTACTTTCGACAGGTAGTGCTAGATAGAAGTGAGCATATGAATATTATAATGATAATGCGAATGGTGGTCTTACGTTCGGAAAGAGGCTTATGGTCGGTAGGGAATGATTGTGACCGCTCCTGTGGGAGCACACGTTTTGTGTCATAACTCTGGCTTTTTGGGGTGGCCACAGAAGGGCCTGGCAAAGACGCAGCGGATGCTTTCGGCTTCACGCTCGGGCGTGAGGGTGTTTGCGTGAAATCATCACTTAGACGATCATCAAATCCGCTGACACCATCCAAGATGCAGCATGCTTCCAAGTAACCACTAGCTCGAGTCTGTACTTGTCGTATAATATCGTCGCCATTACCAGGCCGTGAGAGTTCAAGCTCAACCGCATTCCAGCATGCCTGCACAGCCCTCATATATGGTGTACCGCATCGAATAGCCAGCTGACCAAGGACAGACTCTGGAACGCTTGGTGAGTCCAAGTTAGGCACCAGGTTCTCTAGTGTAGTCCATAGGCCGATAGAGACGAGCATCATAGCAAGAGAATACAGGTCCAGTGTTTTAGTTTCGCTGTTCATCGCTAGCGGTGACTGACTAGTAGTTCTGGGGTCGAGTGGATGGCGATGCAAGAGGAACATAGAGGGAGAATGGCTAGTGGAAGGGGAATTCGGGAAGATATCGAAGCATGAGATCAGAGGACGCCTAATATCTACCTCATTCACAGCGGATGTCCCAGTGTCACTCCCCACTGTGTTAGCGAAAGAGATTGTTGAAGCATGGAGGTTCCCATGAGTGATGCCTCGTGAGTGCATGTCAAAAACAGTGTTGGCCAAGTTGTAAGCTAGGCGGAATTTAGCTTCGAGGGTAGGTTCGAAGTCCGGCCGGTTGAGCAAGTTGGCCAACGTGCACATATTGTCGACAGGGTGTTCCGCCGCATTTTCGAATGCGATGGCGTTGAATGTAGGAGGAAACGAATAAATCAAAGCCAACCTAGAGCGATCCATATCTTCGTAATAGCCCAGAAGGAGAGGCAACCCAATCCATGCACCAGGAGACCTTGAGGATTCCGTCTGAAGCCCTGCGCTTAGTTTCTCAAAACGGGTCATTTCCGGCATAATGCCTGTTGCTGAATAGATCGGGTCGAACTCAGCATATTCAACTAAAAGCGGAGACCATGGTCGCCCTGATGGTCGATGCGTAAGGTCTGCGTAGGCTTGCTTGCTCATGAAAAAGATTTCCTGGGGCCGGTCATGAGAGGGCCCGCTCTCAAGTGATGATTGGGCCTGCATTGATCTGAGGCTTGTGAGAGATTGGGGATCGATCGGATGAGGCGTTAGTATTCGCGTGGAGCCGTAAAGCCGCATATCTTCCATGGATGGCTTCGAAGTAGTTAGCTTCCCCGAAGCGGCGGCAGCCATAGACACAGATGAGCGAGTGCGGGAGAGGTCACAAAGTGTATCGATAGATGCGGTCAAATCCTTGACAAGATCCTCAAACCGGTTCTTATCCCATACTATTAAGGGAGTCTTCCGGTCCCCCGAGGCCTTCTCCGCTGATTTCTCACTTCCGGCAGGTCGTTTTGAGGCAAGCCAAAGAGGCTCTGCCTCGGCTAGGATGTCCTTAATAGTACCCATAATACTCCCAACAAGATCCGTCAGGCCGGCTTCGTTGAGCGACTCGTCGATCTCAGCAGACTGATTCGGGTCGGACCATTCTAGTCCCCAGCTAACAAGTCTGTCCTTTTGGATGCGCAGTTTACGATGTAGAGCCTTTATCTCGGGATCGTCGGCAGCCTGGACAGGTTCCTGGACGAAGTCGGACGACTTCTTGGTATCATTATAGAGCCTACTCAGCCGACGTTGAACGCCCAGGGCCATCCTGCCCCGAGGAAGATAGGACTCCATCGTGATAGGTTACGACCGGCCGGCCGGTAACAATTGAATTAGAAGACTTTAGAGGGCGAGGAACTTCGCTGAGGTCCTCGCATAAATTCAGCCAAGACGATAGTTCAGGCGGTACGATTAGATAACGGGAGTTTCTTAAACTAGCAGCATAATAGCAGCATAATCCCAGCGACAAAACGATTACAGCGATATTAGATAGAGAGAGGGGGATTGAGGACGAGGCGGGCTTGACTTTCTAAAGAGAACATGGCAGAGAAAAACGCTTGGTGCTGGATTCGCAGATTGTGAGGGGACAGTACCACAGGCAGGTATCAGTAATCCCGTTGCCTTGAGCGGGAGGATGTGGTTGCCAGTGGTAATTTGGGTGCCTGGAATTGGTGTCCTCGTTATACCGGGTACGTCTGGTCAGTCAGATGTTTAGGTGGATCGGGTTGTACCGTTGAGCACCCAGGAGACCCCAGGTCCACCGGCAACTCGAATGCGCGTATAACCACGTACACCGTATTAGGTAACTAAGTACAGCATATATGCTTATACCTAATTCTATAGGTAGATTGATAGGTGTAGGTATTGCATTTGCATCACCGGATGCTTAAGTTACCGTACTCTGCACCGTACCCCGCACAGTATTACGTGGGCACAATCGTTGGCTGTGGCGAGGATGAGTGAGTAAGTAAAAATACTTGTAAGTAAATGAATTGAGGATGCCTCCTCTCCTCTCCTCTCTGTGCTTGCTTTGTGGCGACGGGTAGTGGTGGGAGGGATACTGACCAGTCAATTGGGAATAGGCTACCACAGTCCGGCACAGCACAAATGAATGGACAGATGGAATATGGGAATATGGTAATCCTGCTGCCTGATCTGTGTATTGCGTGCTTCAGCCAGACTCGCCAGACTAGCGCCGAGCTAGTGCAGCTGAGGCTCTAGGTACCATCTGACCAATTAGGTACCCATCACTTACGCTTGTCTTAAAAGGGTTAGTAGTCTCATTTCTGCCTCCCAGCTGCAACATACTTCTGCCAGCTGACTTCAATCCCTAGGCTGTGTTATTCGACTTGGGTTGTTTGTTGTTGGTTGTTAGTCCTTTTTTAAGACCTCTTGTTAGGCTTTCTACCTAGGGAGCCAAGTCATTGACTGTTAGCTATTGGAACCGCGCGGCAATACACATTGTCTAGAAAATATAATTATTTTAGCAAACCTAACCTTTGGGGATGGACCAACACGAAAGATCACAAGATAAAATCCCACTCCTTAGCCTCTTAGCCTCTTGGCCTCTTACATTGAACCAACATAACAAAGAGAAACAGCCCAGATTTACCCAAGAAAATGATTGTTACAACACCAGACATCCAGTTTCTTTGTCTGCATCGCACATTGTTCGAGATCCGCTAATAGGCGCTTTGAATACTAACACAAACAGAATATTTGAGTCCTTCGTATTCCTCTTAGTATATATAAGTGTTATCATGAATACAACGCATTGTCGAAGAGTCTTAACAACGACAGCAATATCTCCGCTACCAGCATCCATCTCACGCATCTCATCTTATTTAAGCTTCGCCCCTGACTCCGAATATACGATTCCCCGGCGGGGCATCTGACACCGGCGCTCAGAATACCTAGTTCCAAACATAGATATTCGTGTGCCTAGTACTATCTCGTCCCTCGACTATTCGACCGCCATGGGTTATAAGCTACAAGTTGACGGCTTCGACTTAGACGTCCCCGACAACAACCGTTGCTGGGTTTTTCATGTCAAACACTCCTGCTGCGAGCGCCCAGCCACGACCTCAAGCGCCGGCGTACTTCGGGACGTAAAAATCCGCGTCAAGAAAGATAACCATAGCGGATCCTGCTTCTTAAAGCGGTGTGTGATAGGTTCGCAGACTCACTGGTTAACGGAAAAGTGCACAAGTTGCGAAATTTATGAGAGGAGGGTTGATGGCGTGTACGTATAGCCCGCGAATACTGCTGCCTAGGATGCCAACCAGACTAAAACTTTCGATCCGTAGATAGACCAACGCCAGCCGAATATTAGTACAAATCGGAAAGCTGCCGAGAAGAGAAAATAGAAATACGATACCATGTAGGTTATTCTAATACTATCTGGAAACTCTCGACTTATATACGATCGATACTAGTGCGGAAGTTTGGGTAACTCCAATGTGGATTGAGGTCTCACATAAGTGTCTCATCCAAGTAGACATGAGAGGCTCCGATGAAAGCATGATCTGACGGTGATATTATGCGACTTTGGCCACATTCATGTGCATAGACAATGAGAAGCGTTATAAATTAGCTAAGTTACCGCGGCAATCTAATTCCTCCTATAGTAATTCATCACATACCATATTCAAGTGAATCTAGTTCATTTGCTCAACTCGTATTAGCACGTATCTCATCTATAAATACCACGTATTCTACCTAATTCTAATTACCTCTCACGCCACGCCCTGATTAATACTCGGTCCGATAATCTCGGCTTCTACAGGATCTTCTTAGGCACCGAAATATACAGTGATGACTGAAAGTAAGATCTAGGCCCCCAAGTTAACTAACCACCAAGCACGATATCACTAATCCCGAAAGCGCTCAACGGGTCTCGCCCTCAGTCGGAGCACCGCTACACCGCTATAACTAGATATATCCCACAATGCTCGTTATCTGCGCGATGACATATGCCACTATTACGGGAACGGGGCTGGTATTTCTTTAGATACGCATAGCCACATAGGCGATCGCCAACTGCACTTGTCGCGCCACAGTAGCTCCCGACATATCAAAAGACTATGAATTATAAGAGGTGATGGAGAATATATTTACCAGCTATCTATATATCAGTATGAATCTACTAGAATATAACGAGGCACTCATAGTTACTCAGTGTAGGCAAGAACCGGTATATTTATACCCCCTATCGTATCGAAGCGTATGACGCAGAAAACGATGTCGGCTAAGACGAGTTCAAGTCTCTACCTCTCCAATACTACTAAGAAGCCAAAGAAATAAGTATTTTTTTACGAGCGCTATATCCTGAACTACTAGTCTACTAAGAAAATCCGTAAATGTGAAATTTGTTTTATCACTATACCTCCCATACTTTCATATACAGGCTCCAAGGATAGATCCTTTTTCGGTAGGAAGAATAAGTATCAGAAGCCACAACATATGTTGACTACTCTCAGAACTCTCGCACTACGTCACACTCTATGCAGCATGGAGCTAAAGTTGTTTCGATTTCACATTATCGCTATCGAGAATTCTATCTGCTAGAAACGCCATCATCTCGCAAGGGAAACCACGCCCTCGCAGCTCAAACTATCACCAAATTTCCCCTTTAAGCAAAGACCCGTGCTGCCACATCCCATCGAACACGAACACCCCGCTAGGCCAAAGTGGCTACGTGCATCACCACTCGAGACATCCGGCCAGCGTTCTCAATCACGGAGCCACACAGGTAGGTAATCCAGCCAAATCAGACATCATGCGCGCTCATTGGCCCGCTGCAGGCGAGGATAGTACCGGATATGGGGCAGCGCACGAACATTGCGGCTGCGAGGTGTCGACCCCCTCTCCCCCGCGGGCGCGTGCAGCACGTTGCAGCAGCCAGCTGCCGTGGCGCGAGGATTCGTGCCACCCAACCCCCTCCCCCCAAATAAATCGTAGGTGTGTGCTATGGTTGGCCGGGGGCATCGCCTGCGAACACATAGAATCGGGAGGCCGCAGACGTGCCTGGCCCTATGTGCGAACAGCGGTCAGGGCCGCCACTGGAAATACAAGATGATCTGGAGGTGCGGCTTACCTCCCGAAGCGGCTACTTCATCATGTATGGGTGCGGTTGCAGATGCAAGTTTCGGGGGGCAACCCAGTAGTCAGGTAAACGTGATGATTATGGATGTCTTTCATCATCAGCAGCTGGGGGACACGGAGCGCCGTTTTTGTGCGGCTATGCAAACACGAAATCTTTGTGATACCAAGGATGAACGACCCTGCTGGTCCATGTTTCCTGAGGGTAAGAGTTGGGTTCTCTTTCGGATAACTTTGCGCTAGACTTTCTGTCACTTCCGACGAAAAACAGTATCTCGATATGTATGAGTCCCAAACGACGTTAGAAGCGAGGCAGATGGCCCCCTCCGATGGGCTCCGCACTTTGACGATTTTCCGGCCGGAATCAACATTTACTGAAACATTGACACTGGGGAACGGTGTTGCATACTCGACAGATGTGCCAGTTACAGTTGCGCCAGCACCAAAATCCTCGAGTTCAAGTTCTAGTTATGTCGGGGCAATTTTAAGCGGCGTGGTAGTTGCGGTAGTACTACTGTTGGTCATTTGGGTCTGCTGTCGGAAAGGTACATCGCTCTAGAAGCTTTCTACTAAGACGCTTACGACTGACATTCCCTACTATAGGTCGCAGGCGTTCACATCGTTCAAAGTCAAACAGTCGGAGCGGATCAGGGAGCTCGGGGAGTAGCTCAAATGGTTCGGAAAGCTCTGGCGGTGATGGCCGTCCTCGCTCAGTCATTAGCGAAGTGGTCGAAGAATGGAGGCAAGCAGGACCTATGCCAGGGATGGCTCCGCCTCCTCCTGTCGCTGGACAATGGGCAGCACCTCCTGGTATGGGCCCACCGGGGATTGGTATCGGGATGCCAATCGGTCGTGGCGGTCCTCCCCCAATGATGGGAAGAGGTGGCGGCCCTTTTCCCATTCGAGGAGGGCCACCACCAATAATCGGTAGTGGTGGTCCGCCTCCGATGCCAGGATAGATAGGTACAAGAGGGAAAATAGATGTCATATTAAACAGCGCGAATGCTTAATTCCTAGTATGATATACTCTATAAGAAGCTATTAATCTGCGCATGAATAGGATGGTAATAGTGAGTGGCTTATTCCGCGCCCCCTGAGAAGAGCCTGACTGCTAGAACGGCTGCAAGTGCCGCGATACTTCCAAGTATTGTCATTGTGAGGCCTTCCCAGATGCTTCGTCGAACAATAGTCCACCAAGCATTCCTTCTTGAGCTCGATTTACGTATTGAACTAGAGTTCAATACATATGCCTTGGTAAATCCGAAGATGAATAGGGCGACAAGGCAGATACCGAAGCTCCACCGTAGCCCTGCGGTTACAGTATTAACGAAGAAGTAGGGGGCAAGGGGCAGAAACCCGCCGGTGAGATAGCCGAGGGCAACGCAGAGGCCAGAAATGATAGGATGTGTCCTAACGGAATCTAGTGTCGTGTCATCTCTAGATAGTACATGCACTATTGCTGCGATGTCTGGCGATGACCCAATATGAGCCATGACACTCTGAAGCAAGTCTGGCGGTAGCTGCAGCGGGGCGATGTAATTACTAATCGCTCGGTCTTGTTCATTTTGAACAAGAGGCGAGATAGAGTGTTCCTCGTCGTCATTTTCGTCAGGGTCATCATTGTTCACTTGCTCTCCCTTAGCAGCCAGATAGCCACCAATACCCATAGAGATGCAACCGGCGACAAGTTCTGCCGTGCCAGCATATATGACGGTGTTGGTATGGCCCAGCGACGAAAGACCGGCAGTTAATGCGAACGGCACGGTAAGGCCATCTGCGAAGCCTAGAGTGAAGTCGGCAAGCAACTTAGATTGCGTACGACTAGCCTCGAGGGAAGCCGAGAAGCCACGGTCATTTCTGCTGTTCGAATCCGAGTCCGGGTCGGAGCCGGGAAAGGTTTCATAAGCTGTCCGTCGCTCGCGCCAGCCAAGAAGACGGGTAAGCAGCTCCATTTTCCACCGTCTTGTTTCCTTGTCTTTGATAAACGAACGGCCTTAATGATAGTGGATGTGCTGTAATTTCTGGTTGTTCTGTAGACCAGTTCTTTGGTTGTACCGCGCTGTACCTGGAGATTCCGCGCCTGAGAGGTGGAGAGAAACCGAGGCTAGTCTCAACATGAGGTAGAATAGATATTATGGGTGGCAGGGAAAAACAGACTCCTGTCTAGGAAAACAACATCGTCGTCTACCGTCAATAGCGCCTCCGTGACCGTTGAGAAATTTTGGGAAAAGAGAAAAGCCATGAAGCGTGTTGACCAATCTATTTCTTCATATTCAGCAGGTGGTACAGAACTAGCGTGGAGTCCCTATATTGTCGCTATGTAGTCGGTGGTAAATTCCCAGGAGGTATGTTTGCCATGTTTAGTGTGGTAGTGCGGTAGTGCGGTAGGTAGCTTACCACGGTCTCAGCAAATCACCTCCCAGCCATTACAAAGGAGCTACCGATGTAGACCGGGTTGCTGTGGAATGCACGGCGGTAGGCTCCACCACATATGGTTTAGCGTGGGTTCTGCGCTGGGATTACCTATGTGCCTAGTCGGTGCCCACTCCCCGGTCTGGTAGCTCGCGGGACCAAGCCTTACCAGTATTAGGAGGTCAACAAGCATTTTCTGTGGCGTCGCCGAGATGAGCTTGCCAATGCTTGGCCATCAAACCTGCACGTGCACCCCACTCTTTCCATCTTTGCTTTCTGTGTAGCTGATTGACATGGGTGGGTATTCGGATGATGATGGCACTAACACGGTGCCGTATCTCCCAACTCTATCTCTCTCTACCTATCTTATTGCGTATGTATTCTACTCATGTTGCTTGCTTACTTATTTATCAATTGCGATCCGTCTCCGCGCTATAGCCGTACTACTTAGACTGTGAAGCACACTAAACGTAATCCTTTTTGCATTCCGCTGCCTATTGGGATCGGTCCGAGGCCAGTTCTGTCCTTGTCGTTGTTGCGCACGCATACGTACCACCACCACCACAGCATGTAAGCCACCTGCCTGCAGCACACTATCCAAGGAACCACACATACCCAGCCAGGAACCCAGGTAGGTATCTTGCAGCTTGTGATCCACATTCTCAACGTTTCTACCGCATTTTGCACTCCCCCAGGTATGCAGGTATGGGAGGGGAAGCTTTCACATGAAATACCTTCACACCTTAGTAGTAGCCGTGGTTATTGTTGCTATTTCTTTAGATTCGATACTAATTTCGCCTTAAAGATAACACGAGTAAGTATTAGATAGGTATCTAGATCCTAGATAGAAAGATAGTCTAGTGCTATCTATCGTCGGAGGCGGTATCAGGGAAAACAGGGGCAAAAGAGGCGCCCTCTAGGTAAGGGTCCTAGGTCTGTCCTAGGTATGTACTTATTTACGGACAATACCGTTATACTAATGTATGTACATACGCATTTACACTAGCTAGATGTGCAGATCCCTAGGAAAAGCCGCCGACGAGCTACTGTAAAGCTTGGTTGAGGTGGAACAACGACGTCTTTTCTCTCATCCACCGTTGGACCAACAAGCCAATGAGCCAATGATGGTGAACCCGACCTCACCCCACGTGTGCCATCCGTACAGCTAGTTCCTTTCGGGCAGCTCATTTGGCCGACGATCGAGCCCCAGCATATCGGCACCACTTCAGTTACCCTGCCTGCCGGCCATTTACTTAAAAAGCCATGCGCATCTTCTGAGCGCGCTCTGCTCGTTCTGCGTGTCTTGCTCGTCACCGCTACCCATCATCGCTGGTTGGTCAAGTTCGAACAGTTTGAGAGTTGCCTTCGGACGTCACAATGCAGTCCCTCATCCCGTCCGTTTTGCTGCTTGCCAGCGGCGTCGCCGCCCAGGTCGAGAACATGTACACGGCCACAGGCACCGCCGAAGTCGCCGCTGCTGCTGCCACTGCAAAGACCCTCAGTCCTACCAGCCATGTCAAGGGCAAGGCGTTTGATCGCTTTGCTGTCATCTGGCTCGAGAACACCGATTATGACATGGCTATCAATGATCGTACGTTCCCATCTCTCAATTTAACCAATTGCGCATCAAGGACATCGCTAGCTAACACGGCGTATAGCAAATCTCGCCTGGCTTGCTAAGAAGGGCGTCACCCTAAGTAGCTATCACGCCGTGACACATCCTTCCCAGCCAAACTACGTCGCGTCCGTTGGAGGCGACTATTTGTGAGTAATTCTCCGTGTTTAACTTTCTTGTTCCCCGGCGCTTTCAAGAACATAAAGCGCCCCTTTTGGGTCTGAGAAGATTTCAATATGGCCCCAAAACTCCCTTCGAGTAAACTAAAATGGGCCATGGCTGACTTTAAGCGTGATAGTGGCATGCAAAACGACGATTTCTCTCAGGTTGACAAGAACGTCTCAACAATAGTCGACCTCCTTGAGGACAAGGGTATTTCCTGGGGCCACTACGAGGAAGACCAGCCCTACAGCGGGTTCCAGGGCTTAGCTTGGATTAACCACCAGAATGGCAAGAATGATTATGTTCGCAAACATAACCCAGAGATGACCTTCAACTCCGCTGCTGGTAACCTCGACCGTCTTGCTTTGATCAAGAACATCTCCATGTTCCACGAAGATCTCAAGAACAACAAGCTGCCTCAGTGGATGTTCATCACCCCGAACATGACGAGTGATGGCCACGATACTGACGTCACCGTCGCTGGCACCTGGACACGTACCTTCCTAGAGCCTCTTCTCAATGACAAGCGCTTTATGCAGAACACCCTTGTCCTAATCACCTTCGATGAGAATGAGACCTATTCCATCCAGAATAGGATTCTCGGTATTCTCCTTGGAGATGCCGTACCCAGCCACCTCGTGGGGACTACTGATTCCCATTATTACAACCATTATAGCGAGATCGCCACCGTTTCTGCCAACTGGGGACTCCACACCCTAGGTCGCTGGGATGTCGGCGCCAATGTCTTCAAGATGGTAGCTGACAAGACCGGTGATGTTGTTCGCCCATGGGATGGCGAGATCGAGCTTTCCGACATGTACTTCAACTGGTCGTACGCCGGTGTGTTCAACGAAGATGGTGGCAACAAGAGATATCCTGGCCCCAATCTAGCATGCAGCAGCAAGTCTAAGCGGACGGTTCTCCCTAGCATCAAGGAGAAGTGGAAGGGTAACCCCGCCCCCGTATACTACGATACCAAGGTGGCCATTCCCGATGGGCTGCATCCTCCTGCTGGATACGAGCCCGTCGCCTAATTTTCTTTGGGCATTTTGGATACTAAAAATGTAGAATCAATAAAATTGTAATTCATATTTTTGTACACCTGACTGACGCCCCAAATTACCTCATAGACCTTACGTCATGACGTTTACATGTATATAATACTTAACTTTCATAGTAAGGAGGCTGAAAATCTATAGCGTAATTAATTTCGTGCAAGCCTAACATCACGGGCTCTTCACCCACACGCAGTAGTTATAACATCAATAGTGTTCTAGTAAGCTCTTTCATACAAGTGATACGAGCTCATTCGCTATGCATTAGGAAGCACTCAATCACATGCAAAGCAGCAAATGAAGCGACTTACTACACACTATCTCTCTAAGCGTCGTTTCGTACCTTTTTCCAAAATGTCATATGATACCTGCAAGCATGATATATATTTAGGTAACATAAACTCTACCTCGACGTATTTCGCATATTATTATCAAGTTTATAGACCAGATAGTTCTCTAGTTTCTGTGTGCATAGTGCATACTTTAGTGTCTACCATCTTCAAGTGATATTGGACTACGTTCAAGTTTATAAGCCTCGAAGAAAATATCGCGGCATCCTATAATTAAACAAATATCCTTACTTTGTAACTCATTGGGTCTCAGCTTATCCATATTCCACGTAAATGTTGCGTGATCCCACATGCCAACCGAACTCGTACCACTTCAAGCCATCGACAAGACAGAGTAAACCTACATTTTCGAAAATAGGCATACCTAAATCCCATTCTAGAATCGTAATCTCAACAGCAAGAGTGATACAGGTATCTAGTGACTATCATCCCATCACACCATAGACCACGCGTAAAGCAACGGTAGTACTCACTCGCTTGATCTCGCACTTCCCTCCAAGGCCCAGATCATGCATCTGTACTACGTCTGATACCAAAAGTATCATCAGATGCCAACAATCCCGCTCAAAATTGAACTTCAACAGCCCATCTCGTACAATCACGCTATCTCTGCTTACATGCCACCTTACTGCTACTCTACTGCTACTCGCACGCACATTTATGTAGTGTAATAGGACATGTAACCTCACGAAAAGACCCAAGTTATGCGCGTAGATGACCCTAGTACTAAGATGACTTCTGCTCTAAATGTAGACAAACGACATATTTAGCCTCCATACTGCCGGACATAGCCTCTCAAGGGCAAGGCACACTCTAAGGGAATGAGAGTCAGAGAAGACGAGGGGGAAAATATAATAGTAACTGGCTTCTATAGGCTATATAGACTCGAGGTCATTAATAGGGGTCACCGCCGCGAAGGGAACCTATCTTCGCTAATACCATTACTAATACTCCCCTAAAAGCACCGTCTGAAGGATCATTACATTACATTCTCGTGCTTCAAACCGTCCACAGCGCCGCCATTGCAATCTCACACGGTTTACAAGATACCAAGAGCCCATCGACGCGCAGTTCCACCCCCACTTCTACAGACACAGACACAGACGCACACCGCATCCCACGCCATCCTATAATCGCCAAACCAACCCAGGCACAAGCGTCTCACAACGGAATCGGTAGAACGCCCCTCGTCCATCGTCTAAGTACGGCTTACGAATTCTATGTCCCCTGTTCTACGCCGAACATATCCTCGCCGTACCCTCGGAGCACTGTCCCCCCGCCTGTCTCTGCCTGCTTACCTTATACACTCCTATCAGTGATCTCACAGGCGAACTCTCTATCTTGGTAGTGCGAAGTTAGGATTCTTGTAATACATGCCACGCATATGAAGCGCTTGAATACCTTTAGCTCAATTGACCATCATGAGAATGCGGGCATGGGTCTACGTAACAGAGAGCTATCGCCTATGGTTCGATGGCATTATAACAGAACGACTTCAAACCTCAGGCTACTTGCCGTCAAATCCAGCTCCAGGTTAAGATCTTGATCACATACTACCTGGGCACCCACGGCTGAACCCTATACTTAAGATGCTTTACAAGTCAAGTCCAACAACTAGCATTTAGATAATGTAGCGTGAAGTTAGGCAATCATGTCAATTTTTAGTCCCTGTAGCTAATACCCATATCGCTAAAACTAGCAAAGCTACCCTACTGCTCATTGACAAAACCTATTTGCCTTTTTGTACTCTGTATCGACCGTGCTTTTGTGTGTATACCAGGAATCGGTCGAAAGCCCAAACTCCTCGCCATCTATTAACTAGGTACTTTGGCACGACCTTAGCGCATGTGACATGCAAATAGCATGTAGCAGTTCGCTTTCCTGTCAACCCTGTGCAGCCGTACGTGCTGTCAATCCGTCATGACCGTACGAAATTGTGACCCCCGCCTATCGTGTACATGGGGGTATCATAAAAACAGATGCCCCAAAACGCCATTATGCACAACCGGAACACCGTGGCTAGATATGCCGGCAAAAAGAATGTCCAGAGAAGAGAAATCAAAAGAATTAAGAAAGTCCTATCCGTGCGCTCCCGCCAAGGAAGCTATCTCCTAAAATTGTCAATTTTACTCAGCAACTAATCGCCCTGGCAGGATGGCTATCCGGGGTAAATGGGGGGCGGTTTTGCATGTGTTGAATGTGACGATACTGGGCTCGGCTAGGGACGGATCCATTTGGAATTGTATTAGGTGTGGCAAGGTAATTTCCCATAGGCGTATTGGCGTCGGACGAGTTGAATGAATTCCCAGGCGCCGTAGGACTCTGAATTGGTGACTCCGCTAGTGAGGTACTAGCCGTCGTGAAATTGACGTCCGGGAAAAACCCCGGGGTTTGGTGCAAAGTATGATGCGCGGCTCCATGATGCTGTCTATCCTTACCGCTGGGATTTTCACCCGGGCTCGAGTGATTACTCGTGGAACGCTGAATTGAATACTCATCCGTGCCGTCGTATCGGCCGCTTGTCAGAGTGCCATCCTTGAGTTGAGGACTAGACTGCTTGGAACCATTGAACTATAACGACCAAGCTGTTAGTTGTACTGGGAATCATCGAGACCAGGGCATCTTTAGGATCCGCGGGTGGCCGGACACGTGTTGGATGTACGTACAAAGCAATACTTGTTGAGAATCTCCTCATATGATGCTGAGGTTATGCTGGTAGAAGAAGAGTTGACCGCCCCGGGACTTAGAGGGGTATCTGTGTATGTCTGCAGGCTAGCGGATTGCTGAACCGCAAGAGAGCCGACTTGCGTTACATTGCTTTGTGATCGAGGTACTTCTGAGGGTATAGACGAGTCGAAAGGCTTCCTCTGGTGTGCCTTCATATATAGGCCATCATTCTGCCGAGGACTTGAGTTTGGACTCTTCTGGGCCTGCTTAGCTGCGCTAAGCGAAGCACCAAAATCATAGCGATTAGCAAATGCCACACCACTCGGAGTCGACAACCGACTCGGTAGGTTATCGCTGGGAAGACTCGTCGTTGACTTGGAGCTCTTAAGACGCAGAACGGTCGGTTCGGATTCACCAAGAAATTCGTGAATAGGCTTATCGATGTTGGCGGCCGTTGAATTCTTTCCGAAATCATCCAACGCACCAACGGGCATGGACCGAGGCCGCGGGATGGTAGAAGGATTTGTTCGGCGATTGCTGCGAGGGAGGGCATTGGCCACCCTTGAAGATGCTCCCTGGGAACCTTTCTTACCATTCCGAGGGACAAACTTTTTACGGAAATCAACCTGAAAATTGATCCTATCGTTATTATCCCAGTATTCGAGCCCGTTAACATTGTACCGGATGCAAAAGTAAAGCGTTTTTGTCTCGAGGTTGGCTATATCAGACAATTTAATACTGAATTGAAACCGGTCATGACCTATCTCATTTCCTTTCGGTCGGATCTCGTGGTGGTATTCCGCGCCGATCTCAGAGGTCGTTTTCCAGTAGTCGAAGGTAAATCTGCAAACTACAGATTTCTGAAATGCCAGGTTGGCCACACAGACGGAGCCCATCAAAGACTTTTGATCTGGTGACATCCAAACTCTTTCCAACTTGACAGGTAGACCTTTCCGGATAGGTGTTTCAGAAGGGAAATTGTTCACCACAATCTCCCATTCATAAGGAGGCGAGCGGACATCCACCTTATCACCCGGCTTGAACGGATACTCCGTATCGCTATCGTAATTGTCAACAGGCGAAGAGCCTGTGCTGACAGCAAGCGGTCTATCGACTTGCAGGAAATGCCGCACATGTTCTAGGTGAGAATCAAAGTGCACAGCTTTAGAGAACGTAGGCGTTCCTGGCATGCTCGATGGGCGCCGTAGAGATGCGGGGCGTAGTGCAGGTCGAACTAACTCGCCCGATTTTTTCCGTAACATTGGAGGCTTCTTAGCCAATTCATCTTGTTCGGAGCTTTCTTCGGATGAGTTCAACGAGGCCTCCGCTGATTTGAAATATATTTCAGTATCGGTGTTGGACCGCGAATGTGAAATTAGGCGTCCTGTTTTGAGATCTGTTGTGCGGATCGTAGGCTTTGGCGGCGTCTCATGAATGTGATCCATTTGGGGTGGAAGCATCATTAAATCACCCGGCGATATCCTATTTGGGGAACCAACTCGGCGCTGGGGTATCGTCGCACTAATTGCCTCTTTCAACTCTTTTATGTTCTCGAGTTCTCTTCCCCGCTCCTCAGCGTCCGCCGCTCCTTCATCTTCGCTGGATGATTCTGGTGGTGAGATAATGGCGCATGGTGGCATGGCTTTGGCATCTGCAACGGGAGGAGGCGATTGTCGGATTGTGGATGAGTTAGTAGCAGCCATCTCCTTTAGGTTATCTGAGGTACCAGAAGGCGTTATATCCGGCGTCGATCCATGCTTAAAAGATTGCACTGTAGGTACGGCAGTGGCTGAGACGGAGCGGCGATGTCTTGTGAGGTACGAGGCTGACCGTGGCAGCGCCGGTCTCGGGTGAGTTATTGTGCCCGAATTAAATGAAGAGCGCCGGCTGACATCTGGCGAGTTTGGAGCTGAAGCAGGGGGCGAACAGTGGGCAGGAGGCGTGTAAGGCATTCCCAAAGATCTGGGCTGCCGGACGACACAAGGCGATGGGGGGAGAGTAGTAAAGCGGAAATCAGCTAGGATAACACTGTTAGGCTTAGGGAGAATAGGTCTGGTGCGAGGGAAACAAGGAAATATGATCGTCCGCCAGACTTCGTACCACGGCTCAGATCCAGGAGACCCAAGAGCGGCAGCGACGATGCGATATCCAGGAAGGGCGTCTGGATCTCTGCAAGCGCCTAGGAAGGAGGGGAGTTCCGTTAGCATGTTTCCACGAAATATAAGGTTCCATGATATGACGAAAAAAAAATGAGGCTAAAAATGACTAAGAGGGCTGTGAACGGCCTAAATTCCGCGTGGTTGCACGAATAACGTGTTTGCCGCCTCCGGAATAGACCAGTAGGCCAATTTTGAAAGTCGTGCGCAGCAGAAGACTCAGAGGCGGGCATCGTGAGGATTTTATGACTGAGTCACCACCACAAGCAACCCAACAAGTAGTTGTGGTAGGAATGCGATGCTGGAAGCAAACACGAGAGACAATTTCCAAAAATTATAGAGTTGTCCCAGGCGACAGCGTCTGGAATGACGTCTGGCATTTTCCTCCGATCACCCTAGATCCCAGGACACCAGTCTCCCACGTGGCACCCGAGTTGGTTTATGTCTCGGCCTCAGCTAACCGACATTGCCGTTCTTCAAATACAGGTGGATGTACAGGAATAATTAATAAGACAGACTTACAAAAAAGTGTGGCCAAACGTATCGTTCAACAGCGGCGGAGGTGGAATTTTTTCGAAAACTCAACGGAGGCCAGCGGACAAAATATTCTTTTCGAGGTGAATGCAGAGGCAATATTCCAGCAACAATGCAAACAGGCTCTTCCAGAAGATATGGTCCAACTGATCAATTCCCAAAACAACCAGAGGGGCTCCGGCTCCAATGCAGCCTAGGAGATAGACGGGGGAACCGGGACAATCGGGGTAGATTATACGGGCTCCTTCAAACAATACAGGATAGGGATTCGGACAACTGCGAGAAATGAGGGCGACGACCGGACGACAAAGACCGCAGAAGGACCAAGACGACTACCAATGCCCGGCTCGCATACAGGTACACACAAACGTGGTGGCCCGTTCGCAATTGCGCCTCGCTGCCGAAAAAGCGCAAGTGGAGGACTGGGGAGAATGGGGAGAACGGTATTGGGGGAGTTGGCAATAGATAATATAGTGACTAGCACTTCCTTTGTTTCCATTTAGTCAATGTCTGGCTTACACTATTTCCGCTCTCATCATATGGAGGTAAGTGGTGGAGGTAGGGTACGACGACGTTACATGTGTAAAAAAATATTCCAAGAAGACAGCCCTCAAGAGGCAAACTTACTTTGCAAACAACGAGCAGACTAGCCGCGGATTCCCTACTTTAAACCCTCTACCTGAGATGTAGGAGCAGGCGTAATAACATACGGAACGGGAGGGAAGTAGGAGGGAAGCGGGAGTAGGAGGCGGAAGACGGCCGGTCTAGGGGGATGGCTTGTTGCACGCGCGCCCGAGAGCAACCGATAGTCAAGTCAAGACGGTGGGATGTTCGGATGTCAATACATACAATCCTAGGCCTGCCTTCCAAGGTGACGACGATGTAGGTCGGGAGGTTTGGGAGCCAACAACAAAGCCTACCTAGGCGGGAGGATAAAAGACAGGCAGAGAAAGGTGCGCGAAGACTACTAATACCTCCTGGAGTGCGAAAGGGTTTTTAGTGCGAGCCACCATACTGTACTGGTACTGTAGTGTAACCGCCATAGTGGCGGGCGCAACAGTTACGGCGCCCCGGGGATGCTATACCTTGGGAGGAGGTACTACACCTTTGAAGGCAAGTTAGGTACCACACCCCCAAGCACTTGGCTGCATGTAACCAACCCCCATGCATGCATGTCAATGGGAGGAGTCCATTGAGGAGCCCACTACTGTAGGTTGTTGGGGCAGGGCTAAGCTACGATAATTCTGACACTGTACTCCACTTAATAGCCAAAGCAGACGATGTTCTCTTGGTGTCGCACAGTGCTTTATCAGCCAAGATCTCTCTTCCACTTACCTAGATCGGCCTAGGTAGGTAGTCTAGCCCCAACCCAGGTAGGCATCACAAAGCGACTCAATTCAACAGAATAAGGCTGTGCGCTTCAGTAATAGTAATTTTTATGTACATAGGTCGATATGATAGGTTTGTAGTCATCAGGTAGAGAAGAAAGGTGCCAGTTGGATAATCCCTAGAATCGGCAAAGCGCTCTATAATACTCATCAAATACTTCGCTAGAGCTTTTCTTAGTCTACTTGTCCTACAGGACTGATTACCCAAGTACTTCAAGACAGTGCAAACTTGAATCTATTGGTCGTTTAAGAAGAATTATCATCGTATGTGTATTACAAGGGGTGTGATAGCTATCTACTAGCTAGGTAGATAAAACCCCGACCCAGGAGGCTCAGATCTGCTTACACTGTATTATCTCAGTAATGACATAGCCACCACCACTAGCTACTCGCACTGTCTAGCACAAAGGCTTACGGTTTGTTTGGATAGGCGACCTATTCCTAAGGTACTTTCGTTCTCAAATTGACTTCTCATTATGTTAGCTAACGGACTGAAGTTGTCTATTTTTTTTTATCTTAGTTTATTTTCTAATAAATTTACTTGTAGACCTGCACCTAAGCAAAGAATGTCTCCTTCAATCAGAACAAGCCTCAACATCACCACGCTCATACGTAGATAAAAATGGTACGGTTTGATGCAATTCAGAAGTCCGGATGCGGACCATTCTATGTATAAAAGTAGTAGGTAGGAGTAAGTTTGCTACAAATTACTGTGGAACTCGAAGATAGGTAGGCGTAAATACTGCATGACCATGACAACCCGTGGGGCTGCTTTGGGAAGTAATGACGTAGGTGGAGGGGAGTTGCGTCTCACGTCGCCGCAAAATACTAAAGCAAAAAAATCGCAAAAAATGAGCGCAGTAACGACCGAAAGGACAGTGTGAGGGGAAAATGAAATACGGTGCAGACCACCAAGTGCCCACCTACTTACATATATAGGTACCGTTTTCCTTTGCCTTATCCGGCATGCGTTGCGGAACGGTCTGGCTGCACAATGCACGTAACAACCATACATGAATTAAGTACTAGTAAGGAGAGTCGCATACAGTAGATAGTGGAGTAACAGTATTGATAATAGCAGCAGGACGAGCGCATCAGAAACGAGGCGTCTGAGGGAGGTAGGAGTGCAGTGTAGTGTATGCTGTACTGTACTTACACAGATAGGTAAACGCTGATGTCTGCCTCTTATCGCGACTTCGTTATGCGAGATGCGACCTCGCTCGCTCGTCAGTCAGCACGGACAGGGTTGTGAAGACGCCATCTCGCGCCGCTTTCTGTGCATCCCTAGGTAGATGCCAGGAGGTATGTACATAGCAGGTTACCATCTATCGGATATAATCGGTGGCTGCCACGAGATAAACCACACCATGTCATACCATAACACCACACCCATAGTGAAAGTATGTGCCTATTCCGCTGTTAATCGTGAAAACCATTGCCCGCCCCATTTCTCATGTAGCTTCAGCAGCTAGGTAGATACCTACTTATCTATCTATATTTACACAAGTGCACCATACAAAGATAGAACCCCGAGCCCGAGCGGCTAGAAAGCTCCAAGATTCCCGTGCCGCACCTAGATCCCGTGAAACTGCCTGCCATCCTTCTGTTCCTGAGCACCAGCATCGTGCCCTTCCGCCGAAACCCGCAGCCTGTTCCCTAGGCAATGAATCCCAAGCCCCGACTATGCGGTTTGATCATACTATAGTTTATAGCCTGGGAGTTTGAGGATGCTGCTCTTCCAATTAGCAGCCACCTCAACCCCTCTTTACCGTCGACTGGATCAACATGCATTTCTTGTTATCCAATCATGAAGCTCCATCCGCCACAGCTCGTTAAGGCCCAGCGTTTTATCAGGATTCTGCCACTGCGAATCATACGTTCACTAGATATACATCAGTCGAATATTTCTCGACCCAGACCAGCACTGGCATTAGTTCCAGTATTGGATGCAACACCAATGCGCGCGTCGTTCTCCCCGGATAGCTAATGCTATGTACGCTATGCGTATATAGTTCCATCCCGGCCGAAGAAGGGGGTAATGCAGATGCTAGTTTTTGAATACGCATACGTACACACACACACACCACACACACCGCAGAGCGGTAACTCCCGTATATGTCTGAAGGGTCTTCGTCGCGTTTCCCAAGAGACGAGAGCCCGGGTCGCTAAAAAACTATAATCGACAGGTAACACAGGGCGAGATCAATCACTCTCAATGATGCCATTTAGAATTAGATGGGCTGACTAGGTATTCCGAATCATCGCCGGAAACGACGAGTGTACTATTTACGACCATCTGCTAAACATGTACGTCATGGGAAGATGTTCTCATCTCGAGTCAGTGAAACTCCGTTTATTAGACTTAAGTAGTTCCACAACGGCATCTAGAGAATCTGGAGACAGTTCATCGAGAGTGGCACCCTCGACCTGTCATGGACTACCTAGTCTATGCGTATACTATATCTCCGCAGGAAGGTTCACGATGTTTACTCATGCAGTTCGCTCGCAGCACTGTGCCGTAGGGTCTTATCAAGAGTTGCAGATTGTCTTATACGCTGTACCCACTCCGTCCTAGCAGATGTAGGTATAAGCAAAGCATCGCAGCTCCCCAGCCCATTCATAAAACTTCTTGGCCCGCGAATATCACACATACACTGGGTACCAATAGACTATTTCTATCTAGATACCTATACTTTTTGACGCCCTATCAACGTCCGGTTACCTCGGATCACCGGCGTATTATCGTATTATACTATTATCAGCAGGGTGGCTCGATGAGTGTTCAGGGATGGCACGGTCACCTATAACGTGCATACGCTAGTAAACCAACCAAAATTTGGCGCCGGGTTTTCAATTGTGATTGGATAAGAGAAAATTTTGTGTGTTGCATGGTTATGAGCATAAAAACTAACGTACAATTCTATGTAGCTATGCCACCGCTACCCGCTCGGCATTGTCAGCAACAATAATTAAGGATGCATCTTACATATGCGTACTCTCGTTCCAAACTGATTAGTACTTAATAAATTAACATAACCTCCAAAGTACTCATCATATAAGCATAATCTAGAAGTCAAGAACAGAGCGCCGAGCAACATGATCATATATCCAAACGCCAAAGTGTCGGGACCTACATGAAGGTCAAGTCGTACTATGTACCTACAAAGTCGCTTTATCTTTCATCCCTGATGCCTGCATATGCTCTGCCACAAATTTCCGAAACGAAAAAAACAATGGTTGAGCACAACATCTTTTTTACTTACTGTAGGTATCGGGTTACAGGATCGCTGCATACGACTGCAAGGCAAGATCTGCACAATGCGCGCTTGGCCAGACACCGAGATATGGAACCATGCCGGCCTGGACCACTCACGATCCTTGGCCACTAAGCCTAACGAGATCTCCTAGCACTCAGTATAAAAGGCTGGCCTTCCATCGAAGCCATCTAGAATTAAAACTCTTCCCAGGGTCTGAGTTGCAGCCCTTTCGTATGATAGCGACAGAGCTCCTACTACCACCAATACGAGATAATTTCACATCGATATATTCCTTTGATGTGTCTGCCTAACCGTAGTGATAAGAAAGAACCTTGGTGGCGAACTTCACAATCTGGAATTAATAAGACGTCCGACAACGGCCCTCCTTTACAACCAAGATCGGGTTGACTTGCCCTCGTCGCCAAATCAAGCCGGTCAGGGGCAAGCAAAAAACCCATCCCAACGTCTTGTTACAAAGTAGGTAGCAAACGCGCCATCCTACATGTAGGGACACCACCAAACTGTCCGGCCCTGAAAATGGGGTCTATCAGAATACCTATGCTATGCTCCATGATGGAGGGTGAATGAGGGGATGTTGACGTTTCCTTGACGTTTCCTAGTGCTACGATCGACATTGACACTTTCCTCTTTATTACTTGGCGCCTTCACCGGTCCCATTATACCTATGTATGAAAGCAACCCCATGCTGCGTCTAAACTTACCCGTCGAAAGTAGTTTCTGAACCGTTTCTCGAGACATCCACCTAAGCGAGCGCCGCGAATTATACCCCGTCCCTGCATCTATGTATTCCTAATTATGCCTCTTTTGCAGCTGGTTGTATGGGGCGCTATCACTCATCCTGGACGGGTTTTATCATTGGTCAGATATGTAGTATTACGCCGGTTTTGCCCAAGGGCGATCTTAGCTAATATCAAAACAGCCCTCCATCAGTCAGATTCACGAAGCGCTTCTCGGCACCAATTGACCTTCAAAGACGGCACAAATCGGAGATGTCGTGGAATTCGAAAGACGCGACGGTAGCGAGTTCTACTATGGCAAGGAGGCGCTCGTCGCAAACGTATGATTCTCTTTACACGACCTTGTACTTGCATAACGCCACAGACATTAGTGAACTTGTCTTGCATACAGCTCTATCACATACCTGGTACCTATATTAGTACACATGCCTTAGTAAAGAGTGCTAGTAACTTCTATACACTGTGAGGTGCGATACAGTGCTTATGTACTCCGGAAGACACTGTACAATCGGAAAGAAACATTGTTGGCTTGTACATTGCCAAGAGATACGAAGCATCTCCGGTAGCTTATCTTCGATTGCGCTATCTCCGAGCTCGATACTGATAATTACCAAATTCCTAATTACGAAAACTACGCGCGGGTAAACTTTAAAACACCACCTTATCATGACTATGACTATTCCTTTGGATAATACTTACTAACATCTCAGAGTCGTTGAGACGACGAGAATGGCAAATAATGAGAGTCATGAGATATCTGCACCGCCTCTCTTGATAGTAATTTACCTGGTTCGGAGCTGCTAGTATCATGAAGTGTTGACGTCATACCCTGCCGCAACATCGCTTATAACTCAACTCTGACCACAGATTCCTAAAGAATGCAACGGACATATGTCATCCGTTACCTGCTCTATATTGTGTACAACAACCCAAAGTATGCATTAGGCATAACTCTGCACCGCATCTCGCATGAGGTGTTATGCCGCGAATAAGACGGAAGCAATCATGGTGTAGATTCAAGGACTTTGGTAGAATATATGTTGAAATGCAAAAGAGGCTCAACGCTGATCAACAGTTTCTAGAAGCTCTCGTACCTTGGAGACTAGTAGATCCAAAAGAGAAAACCAATGGTGCTTACCTAAGTCTATCAAAGATCACCGTGATCATCCATTTCGCCAAAACCCCAGATGCGGATCTCGGAGCTTTAAAATATGGACCCGCTATAACAAAAATATTGGGGGCTTTTTTGAAGACTACATTACATAAGGAGCACATAGCACTGCATTCGCTAGAATTACTTTGCGCATTTACGTTATTATTAAAGCTGTTCTTACCATCCAATCTTCCAACGCTTCATCTATCTTAGAGTTTAAACTACCTAAGATACAGATAGATTGGTTTTAGTTATACATCAATCTTACCCAAGATCAGGTGAACAATTGCGCCACCTGATTACTCCAATCACGGCCTCCCTACCTATCACATGTCAATATAGCCGTTTTTAAATCGATAAAACAACAATACGCATATAATTCCTATGACTCTAATAAATACTTGGGGGCAAAAATACCGAGGTGACAAACACGTCTAATCTCGGCGGTTTGTGGCCGATATCTCAATCTGTTTGGTACCGGATTAGTGAGTGGCGGCAAAAACGCCTAGCCAGCCCAGAAATCGCAGGTCCTAAGGTCACACATCTTTGAGGCATACGCAGGCAAAAATATTGTGCAGGGCACAATTTATAGAATGCCCAATCGGCGGGCACAAAACGGCAAATACGGCAGCCCAAGCGAGCTTTTCGTAAGCAATGTTAGGCGCATAACCACCGATACTACGCTTCATGCATGAAATAAAGGTGAGTTTATGGATGGGAAGATAAGTGGGACAGAAGGATCTCACCATCCTCCATGATCTAGTCCTTCCGAGGTGTGATTGGGTATCTACGACGTGTTGGTGTAATATATTTAGGTGCTATAACTCGCATACCGAATGGCCGAATCTACCCGCCTAGTGTTTTTGCCTCCTTAGATGGAGAGTCTATAGGGGTGAGGGGGGATTTCCTAAGATGGCTATGCGTCCCTGCTACAAGGTATATCGGCCTGATGGAACTGATAATTGCATTGACTGCTTGAGTATCTCATAAATTGAAGTGCTTATCTGGTGACCGGACAAACTCAGATAGTGTATTGCCACCTCAACAGCGGTCATGTGGTTGGAGGGCTTTGTTTGCAGTATGTATTATCTACTTGTTCGGGCCGTATGAAGCAAATGAATGGAAATAGAACTATATGGTAGTATAGCGTGTAGACATAAAAAGCTCGAGATAGATTCATCTAGTAGTTACTGGATGACTAACAACATTTATAATTGACAGTGTATACTGTATGAATGTACTGTATGTATAGATACTTCATGGACTTTACGGATTTCCTGTCTGGGAAATTGACAGGGTTCCGAAAGCCAATGACCAGTTAGCTCACGTAGCATGTGGTCCAAGCTCGACTTACCAAAATCGGCAACCGGGTGAGCAGCTATTGGACCAGATCGGTGAGCCGTATTGGTTTCGTCGTCGTCGCCAGTGGAGATAAATGCAGACAGGCAGAAGGTAAGGATAGGAGATTTCAGACATGAGTCCCATGGAGGAAGAACATAAGCCACGTGCGCTTATGAATCAACGCTGATTTGAGGCGTTACGAGCAAGGTATGCCCTGAGCTGCGCAGCATACTATAGACATATAAGACTAACCAGCCTTGTTTTCTATGAGAATAGCTTGGTTTCGGTTAAGCAAGTGAATTGTCACACGACGAATATACCGAGTATACATAATGCGTGGTTGATACCTAGATATTTGATCTACAGCCTCAGAACTACATATGTAAGTGCTCTCATGCGTCCGTTCTTATTCCGATATAGGAAGAGAAATAGGTACAGTACTTGGCATTGAGCCAAGAGCAAAGTATGTAGATCGATCTATCAACGTCTACTCCCCTCTACAAACCCGACCTTTGAGCATCTCACTGAATGTACAGTGCACATATTCCAACCTCAGCATGAAAGCCTGAGAAGTCCTTTTCCCGCTTCAAGCGGCACCGCGATCTGTGTTAAACATGACACGACTCCTTACCTCTATCATCTCCAAAGTGGCTCGGATACTCGGCGTGTTTTTTATCAGCGTAAACGGCGGGTCGTGATCGGAGGGATCTGCAGTGTCACATATTGGAGATAGGTAGATAGCGCCCGTCAGAACCTGGCTTTTTCGCATGGATATGCACGCATGCTGCGTGACTGCCGTGTTGGACGTCGTCGAGGGAGAGAAACTCGATGTGCCACATGATGGCGTTCTGGGAATCCCATGCATCGATTCCCCACCTCGGAATCAATCATCGCGTCGCTGACACAATGAGCCGCCAATAATTGAGCCTCTTCTGTCGCGCCGCTTATTGAGCAAACAGAAGGCTCTCGCAGAGTATTGTCTCAGTTCCTATTCACTCTTCTCTTCAAGCCCGACCCGATCCCCACGAACATTAAGCCAAGACTTAGACGACGCTAACTGTTAGATCTCTCCTCGCGAGCCCTAGTGGGAAATGAGAGGAAACGGATAGAAATTTTTCCTTTTAAATTGCGGGATATTTGTAGGAATGTTGGGCGAGCTTACTGCCAGGCCGCGCAGGAACAGCTCGCGACGCGCGGGCATCAGCAATTGCGGGCGCTGCAGGTTCGTATCGTCGCGAGCATCGGGCTTTCTGGTGACGGATCGATCTTGGTTGTACGACATCACTCGATCCGTCACATCTCCCAGCGGGGCCAGGTCTTTGCTTCAGTGGATCTTGCACTAGAACGAGGAGAGATCGTCGCCAGCTCCCCGGGACGCCCTCGTCCTAGAGAGCATGCAGCATGTCTTACTCCGGTTTCTTTGGTTCTATCTTTGGTTCGACTTTGGTCGTGCATTCACACGGTACACGAGTGGATGAGCTTTCACTAGAGATTCCACATACTGTACAGTAGTAGTAGTGGTGCACGGGCTAAATACTTTGACACTTATGTACGGAGTAGATGAGTATGTAGATCAAGGCGTAGACTTACCTATGAGGAGCAAGATTTTATGTCCGTGTTATTCTTCAATCTGGTAACCGTTAAGCCCGACCAACGGTTCTGTACAGTGGTTGGTTGTAACATTCAAATATCTACTCCAAACTCTGAAGGGGAAATCTACAAGCCAAAAATTAGAGCCAACAACAGAGGCTTAGAGCACCTGTTATTTACCTCCTAACTAACGACCTTCTAATGTAGACAGCATATCTAATAATATCACACCGTTACAATCAGTACCTTACTAGTAGGTACCTTAGGCACATTAGTTTTGTAGGTATTTGACGGGATTCCCAGCATGTCTGGAAACATGCCAGGGCAGTTTCAGGTACGCAAGCCTTGGTATTATTAGCGTCTACCACTCAACACAATCAATTGTCGCTTAAGTCGTCGGTATTGGCACCTCAATCGAGGCTCTGTCCCAAATAGTCCCCACGAGAAGTTTCGCGGTGGATCTATCATAACGTCATGGTCATAAACGAATTGTCAAATAAATCGTCAGCTGACCACGCCAATGAATGAATGTCCTTGCGCGCGCTCTCCCCGATTGATTACGCCGCATTCCGAGCTCCGCGCCGTGCGCCGTGTCGCGGGGGCTCACGATACTAACAGCCCACTGCACACATTTTCGTGTGAATATTAACGCCTCTCACGCCACGGGCTTATGCCCACGTTCTGGGGGCTTACGTAGGTGCAGGAGTGGTTAGGCAGGTGACCAGTGACCAGTCGACTGAAACCAAGCTCAGTCCGACCGCCTCGATGATAAGCTGACCGCATCTCCAGAGAGTTCGCTGCTCGGGGAACGCGGGGTTGCGCGGTCTGGAGAGGACGCCCCGCGAATTCTACTTCAGTTCACAGATTCTTAATTGACAACGAGTCAGGATTAAACGCCGTCGCATGATCTTGGAACGATCTACTGCACGGTCCGCCGGGGAACTAGACTAGCTCCCAATACGTAAGTAATTATTAGATACAGATAGATGGTAGCGCTTCAATTGATTCATACTAAGGAAAAGCATTGCCGTCTTTTACTCGCTGGTATCAATTATCTATGCGTATAATGTTCCAAGTATCTAGGCAATTTAGTAACACGCAAGCTGAAGTCCTACTTGTCTAGGAGATGGCGTTGTTGGTCACGAGCAAGTACCTGTTAAGGGAGAAGTCCTATTCTTGTCACACCGCCAATGAACAGCTTGATATGCCACCATGATTTTAGCTACCTGTTCTTGGTCTCCCAATGCCACCCCGGTTGTTCTTTGGTTTGTAAGTTGACATGTAATGACGATGAAGCACATGGTGCCAACAAATAATGTTGTCTGCCTATTATGCCGCGGTTTACTAGGGAAAGCACTTCCAAGGCAGTATTAAGGGACTTTCGCCGAGAGGGAGCATTTCCTCTCCCCAATCTGCAGTATGTACATTCCGGTCCTCGTGAGCTCTTGGCACCAATGGGGTCCCCGACTGCAAAGGAGCTATTTCTCCGGGCTCCTTTGTCACAAACGCCGTACGACAGCTCACTGCAGCTGTTTCACGCGTGATATTGCCACCTCAACACACCGATATATGTACAGGACCTCTAAAAGGGCCAACAAAAGAGAAAAGGAGTTACCGAAACACGGCCTTCAAGTCCGTCCTTTTTGCGACAAAACTCACGCTATGTCGTATAATAGACAAGTCGAGAACGCCCGTGACGAAAACACTACCTTCAATCGTACTACCTATATTTCTCTCTTCGCCTCAGTGTGTACTTTCATCAATCAAGGGATGCTGTGTGACCTCTGAAACCACGATGCGTCTCGGGTTTAACGGAACGGTAGCGGTCACCACGATGCTTCATGATTGCAGTTCATTTCGACTGGGGGCACCTACAGTGGACTTACAAATCAAGTATAATATCTCAGCTCGTCCGGGGAACTCTGATAGTGCACAAGGTGCGACTCAATGTTGAGACGTTGTCCGGTTATCACACATTAAGGTATGCCGATGACAAGAGATCGACGCTACGCCTGAATGCTACTGCAACCATAACTATAACTATACCGGGGTAGATAAACTCTTCTCTACTGTATGTAGTGATTAACGGTGCGCAAGCGTCCACCATTCGCGCACAGATCCTCGAGGTTGCAGAGCGGGGATCGACTGGTAGTTGGTTCCCCTTGCTCAGCGGCTCCTGGCCATGCAGCTTAGCAGGATTCGTCTTGGGAAGGAGGTTATTCCTTGCTAGCAAATGAAAACGACTTCGTAAGCTAAATACCTATCACCAGATAAGAAAACCGGCGAGCCTTCACAAACCGCCCAGAGCAGATAGTTCACATTGGCCCAACTGCCGGTGAATCCTCCCTTCCACGCTATAGCCAATAGCCACGAGTATCAACACACCCTCTAACTAGAATTTGAGCTAGAATGGCCATTTACAACGTGTTCATCCGTCCCTCTCTATTATAGTTCACCGAAAGGGTCATTAAATGACGAGAACATTACTGTCTTATGGCGGTATCCTCAGTCTTAGACTGTGGTAGCTCCTGCACACTGCCCCGTTCTCCGGGGACAAGATATTGTTTTCTTATTTTTCATTTTATTCCCATTTATTCGCCCAGCCAATTGGCGTCTCTCGGTGAAAGGTCCCGAAAAGATGGAGTACCCCGACTGGAGGAGAGAAGTTAGATCGACAAAGCAGTACTACATCCGAGCTTTCATCCGCTGCCGCCCGGAAGGTATCATCGTCCTTCAAGTTGCATACTGTAATTACATGCTTGCGTCTTGTCCCTTCCTGCCTGTTATTGGCGTCACATCAAACTGAGGATGTACTATGGCTAGTATTGGATCATACATCCGGCATTGATAAGCGCCTCGTAACACGCCAAATTATGTCCTTACGTACACAAAACTGTATGTGGTAGCAGAGAATACTCTTGTAAGATGTTCGTGGAACATATAGGATGAAAAGCTCCTTGCATTCTCCGAGTATTTCTGTAAATCGTACAATGAAGAAGAGCTGAGGCCGGTTCGCGAGCGTAGTCTCCTAGGCAGTCTCTCGGATGGATGGAGTTTTTCAAAAGACCCTAATAGCACTTGACCCTTCTTGCAGAAGACCCTAGGGGACTCGAGACTCGCCACTCGCTTATCGTACAGGGCAAACAATAGCAAATCAAAGATGATTCGAGAACCCGGTTACGACTCACCAGTAGTATTTCCAGTATTAAATAGAACTTTCTAAACATGGAGATCTGGCGACTCTGGACCCTATTTGCATAGAATGACCTGCTTGCGACCCTATCAAATTTATCCTTCCTGTGGTAACCCGAGAGGCAGCTTGTAACGTGATGTTTGCCACTATATTCATCAACCTCTCACCGACTATACTGATTACTCTAGTTCGTCCGCCCCATTGGTTTCCTTACGTTTCACACCATGCGAACCGGTTTGTGCAACTTTGCCACCCAGATAACCGAAAGCTATGTAATTCGTTGGATATCATACAACCACTATTATACGTCACGTGAACGTTCTTTAGGAGGGTTGGCAGTGCTTACTGTAGAATATTTTTTTAGAGATATAATCATTGAGACTAAATAATCGTATGAAGTATGATAGTAGGCCCGTGGAAATTACGCTCCCCGCTAGAACGAAATGATATTATTTAACCCGTTTAGCAATGTGTGGATTCTGGGCTGGAAAGCGGGGATTTTTCTATTGAAGACTGTCAATATATTTGCGGCTGGCTTGTATTACTAGCTATATAAAACCATTGATCTCACATAGCACGACCGAAGGCTCGATGAACCGTCTGAGTAGCATAATCGTATATTATTTTGAACTAAGTGAAATTTAGCGTCCGAGAAGCAGACCCTCAAATAACCATTGGAGTAACCAAGGGACATAATCATTCTAATATAATTATTCACGTCTAAGTATGTATACTGACATCGTCCGATATGACTTCCAGACTATAGTTTATATAGGCTGTCTCTATTAGTTTGATTATTGATTTAGTCGTAAGGATTATTGTGTATTATTATCAAGGCATAGGCACAAATTTTAGTTATACGTCCCTAGTCAGTTGAGCACTAGTAGGATTTACAGCACCAGTAATGTTCCTAAACGCTTCACCAACTTGTAAGAGTAGTCTAGAAAATCGTAAAACTACGGACAAGACTTAGATAGGATGCTGCCTAGAATCGATTTTTAGCCGTTTTGTAACTCAGAAGTCGATTTAAGTTATGACTTGCATTTAGCTTCTCTACACTTAAAGGTAGGCAAGCTAAACTGCCAGGATACCCTTGATGGCAACTATATTTTGGGCCTACGCGTGTTTCTAGGGAGTTATATATAGATCCCGAATTTATGTTGTAGTTTATAGATTGGGATACAATAAAATTATTATAGCCGCTCGGGTGTTTTGCTTAACAGTAGTTAAAAAATGACTACTTGTTCACTTCCGCACTAATTTATCAGAGAACGGGAGGATCATAAATTAAAAGAGTAGATCGTTTACAGTTAGATGATTGTTAAACAATGGAACATATTGTTAAGGTTGATTAGAAATGTCGATCGATTTCCGAACCCTCTAGGTTCTAGCGGACTCCCGAAGCACATGTGTATATTTAGAACCGCCGATGCAGCAGCCCAACAGAATAACTAGCATGTGACATTCTGACATAATAATTATAGAGTTGTTCAGCTATTATTACTGGAGCCCTCAGAGCCGCCGTTTTGCACCGTTTCTGAGACGATTGGCACTCTTCGCTAGCTACGTTTAAAAGTTCTTGTTGTAGATGAAAGAGTTACGAGCATTCATATTGGTCTGTAGTTCTGAGCCGTTAAGGGGGATTTGGTACCCCCTATACTACCGGTAATGGGACTTTTAGGAAACTCTCTTCCTACTGGATATTGTAAATAACCTTGCTCATGTGATATCTCCGGGCAGTGTAAATACGGATTATTTACCGCAAATCTTCCTTCAGGCGCGCATATGAAGCACATGGGAATGCTGCCGCCGGCGTCTTCAACGAGCTTCGTTGTCCACAAGAACGAAATTAGCCGCGATGTTAACACTGGAAGTGTTTGGCTACGGAGCTAGTAAATATCTTATTGTGGCATGTATCCACTGGTATTGGCCAGCATGTAGACCATTAAGTTCATCTGTAATATGAAAATTGAAATGGAAACCTAAAAACTGCTGCACAGCATTGCACTATTTCTCTCTAACATGACCTCAAAAAACAAGTTCTTCCCGGTGGGCTGGCCGGCCTCTCGAAGCTCTCGAGCCGTGGAATATGGCTGCTCTCTCTACATTTTTGACTTTACCATACTGAAATTCCCTTTGGAGCCTAAGCTTAATGCACTTGAACACCTTCATAGAGTTGTTTCTGAGCCGAGATCAGGCCTGCCGTCCGGTTTAATCAACAGATGCCTTGATTCACCTCGGTATCGACTTCAAACGGGGAGCCTCCAAGCCATATCCACGCTCTCACCAGCGCCATGGCTTAGGCTTATGAGTTAACTTTATATATTTTACAGGGATCAACGAACACTCATTACAGTAGAATGACGAGTCCTATAGCGTGTCGTGTTTACGTATGAGATTCGCTTAGGAAGGGTTTGAGGGTTGATATTATAAGCGGCCCCTGTAGAAGGTTAGCTACGAAATCATATGTCCAACTTTAGATTATATATTAGGAACTCATCCGGAGTGAGTAAACTTGTTGTTCGATCACCCTTTTTCGTCGTATTATCACATCAAGGCATTTACGCTTTCTGATTTTCGGCAAAGTTCTTCATACCTTCAGGCACACTGTCCCCTGGAAGTTAGTTGTCTATTGTTTCAATACAGGCAGTTGCCTAGTCTTCAACCACCATGGTTAGCCCACGAAGAGCGCTCTTCTGGCTCGTCGCAATAGCAGCTGTCACTAACGCCTCACCCCTTGCCGGCTCGGGCGGACATGGTGGAAATAATGACGAGCTCGGCTTTGGGGGTGGTGGATCTCGACACGGCCATGGGAATCATGGCTTTGGGCATCATAGCCCAGGTAAGCCAAACGCTGCCTTCAATAATGGAAACCTCAACTATTTCAGCTCTAGTACGACAACTACCACCACTAGTTGGACCAGTTCCACAACCACTACAAACTACGGTGGCTATAGTGCGGTATACAACGGAGCTGGCTTTGGAGGCCATGGCCACGGAGGACACGGTCATGGTGGACATTTCGGCAAACCTGGCATGGAGTTCGGCGGCTCAGGTGGCTCGAACTATGGCTTCGGAGCGGGGTCGACATCAAGTACTTCTACCACTGCTTCACCGAGCTATTCTTACGGCTCCTCATTTACAGGAGTCCCGGAGGCAGGCGGTCATAGAGGCCATGGTGGTTTCGGTGGAGGTGCTTGTGGTTTTGGTGGACAATTTGGTGCGAATGGTGAACACATGAACCCACCGTCCTTCGCTGGAGCAGCTATTAGTTCCACCTCCACTACAACTACTTCCACCACTACTACCACCACTTCTACCTCTACTTCCTCATGGACAACACCTACTTTCAACTCTATGGGTGGCAATAGTCACCAGGCGAACGAGTTTAGTGGAACACATAAGGAGGTGTCCGGGAAGAAGCAGAGTGGGATTCATCATCATTTTAAAAGAAATGATGATGAATCCCATGACGACAATGACAGCGCCGATCTCGAGAAGAGAGGTTTTGGCATGGGTGGCGGGTTCTGGGGAGGATGGCGCGGGGGCGGTGGCCATAATGATGAAGATAAGGGTGGTGAACATCATGGTGGTGGACATAATGGTGGACATAATGGTGGTGGTGGATTTGGGGGTGGTGGACACGAGGGTGGACACGGAGGCAAACAAGGAGGTGGGCACGGAGGTGGGCACGGAGGCGAACACGGGGGCGGGCACGGAGGCGGACACGGAGGCGGACATGGAGGTTTCGGTGGAGGTTTTGGCGGTTTCGGGGACATGGTAAGTATCTCTTTACCCTCCTTTCTAATTTCGGAACTACGCTTCGACTTGGGACGCAGGACTAAGGCTCACAGTGAATTGACAGAACCATGACAACGATCCTGGCGGCGATCCCACCTGCCAGGCCAGCACGGTGACAGTGACGTCGGTTTCTACTCGGACGAAGACCAAGACGAAGACGAAAACGAAAACAATCACCGATACGGCTACATGGACAAATACAGCAACGGCTACGGTATCTGTCACGGTGACGGAGGAGGATCCTTATAGCGAGAGTTGGAAAAATAGAGCGGGTTAGTAGATGGTAGCCTAATTGATATCATTTCCTTCTACCTCTATTCCAACTTCTTCATGGCAAGCGATACTGATATGTGTCCCTGTAGTACGTATAATCCCACCAACCCTCGAGCACCTAGCTGTTTAATGAATCTTCGAGCTAGAATACCACCCGGGTTCACACTATGGCTCTCGAATAACTGTTCAAGGACGCTGATGTATCTCTGATAGACTGCTACGACATATACATCGCATGTCACTAAATCCGTGACGTAAGTAGTTTTAAAGCTGCCCCCATCCTCTTAGCTTTCGCGCACGAAGACCTCGACAGAAGTGAGGCATGCATGTGCAGATGGCAATATTCTTATGGAGCCCTACCGCTAATGCGTTCAACAGCAAAAAATATACTTCTACAATTGTGAGATACTACCAACCCATACACAGGAAAATCCATATCTAACACCACTTAGACAGTCACTCATTCTTACACGGCAACGGCAACTGCAACGGTAAGATTACGCGCATATATTGCTTTGATATCAAGTCAAACGACACGCTAACCTGATGTTGTGTAGCATACCTCAACTATAACATTATCAGATCGTACAGTAAGTAGCTCTAAGAACATCCCCGACCTTTAGCCTTTCTAGAACTTCCTAGAAGAGTGATGTGAGGAAAATTCACTCAAT